>CM040172.1:31850418-33050418 GCA_022606695.1 Vaccinium macrocarpon
CGTTCTGTATCCAATCCGATCTCGAACGGATCAATGATTCGGAGATTTTTTTAGGGATCAGATAGAAGATGAAGATTTTTTTGAAAATTTTTGGGGATCGGTAAGAGGCAGGGACAAGCATATTCCATCCCCAAATCCCCAATACTTAGGGATCTATTCATGACTTATGAAACTCTAGGGTCTCACTAAATTATCTCCAAACATCTAGGTCTCAAAGAAAAGAAGTATTAGCATCTCACTAAATTGTTTGTACTTTTGCTTTGGACTATGGAATTATGTTTTGATCTTTACTACTTTGAACTATGTAACTAGGTGTATAGTTGCATAGTTTATCTTAAAATGTATTGTTGTTGAAAAATATTTGGTGGAATTTTCATGACATTGTTTATTCTGAAATTATGCTAGTGTTCTCATCATTATTTGCCTAGTGTAAGTGTTAGTTCATGCTTAACATTTAATACTTTGATGTTTAAGTTGCACTGCTCTTAGGTATTTGTGATTGCAGTCACAATCTTTTTTCTTTTCTTTTCTTTTCTTTTCTTTTTTACCATGGGGATCCTTGTTCCCCATTTGGAGCGGGGATGAAGGATGAAAACAAAGTCACAATGGGAATCGGGGCGGGGCAGGGATGGGGAAGGTGTTCGGTGATCGGGGATGGAGATAGTACTATTCGGCCCGATCTGCCTCCATGCCCATCCCTAGTCTCAAGGGAATATTTTATTAAAGTACCATCGTTTTCGAAAGAATTCATGGAAGTAACGTTATTTTCAAACTATTTGTAAAAATAATGTTGTTTTCATAATTCTTAATCTCAATCTGAGAACTTCATTTACTACCATTCGGCGTTTCGTCGTCCGACGTGGATGTTTGGCCAATGTGACTAAACAGACTTCTTATATTTGACCTGAGAAGTCCTTTAAACATCTTGTATTGGACTTGAGAAGAAGTTTTAACTTCTTATTTCCTAATTGTGAACATATTTCTCGTATTGGACCTGAGAAGTCTTGTAACATATCATATTGGACTTGAGAAGTATTTCTAACTTTTGTCGATCCACTCATTTACTAACTGCGATTAGTCTGAGGTGATAATACTTATTAATTTTAATTAACCAAGTTATGATTACAAATTGTAGGAAAAAAACAATGACTCCAAAAAAAAATCATTTAACCCAATTGCCTTACAATACACTCCTTAAAACTGATAAAGTGCAAAGTTGAGCAAACAGGTGGGTATGCTTTTACAGGATTCCTGACATGTAAAATTATTGAACCCTACAAACTTTTCACATTGGACCTGACAAGTAATAAGTTCTTTTTTTGGGGTAAATCAAGTAATAAGTTCTTATGTGTAGCCTGAGGGGTTGTTGGTTACATTTCACGTTGAACTTGAGAAGTGCTTTATTTCACATTTTCAGCCTGAGAAGTTGCATAGGGTTGAATCCAATCCTTCAATTGGAATTTATGCTGACATTTTTTGTGCAACTATTGCCTCACCCATTGATCGTGTCATTTTCGTACCAAAAATAATTAATAAAACGAAACAATTACTACTACTCAAATAATAGTGGTAAATATTCCGAGTATCGCTCCACAGGGATTGGAAGGCTAAGTTGCAAAATTTCAATTGATTTCTAAATTAATTCAATAAAAAGAAGATGATGATTTTGTTTCCTAAAATTATGAAAACTAAATTAAACTTAAGCAATTAAAAAGTAAAAAAGATTCGATGAGCGGAAAGTCTAGGGTTTCGAATCCACTTGACCCTTTTGTAACCTAGATTTATTGCGATTGAGGATTTTTTATTCGGATTTACCGGATACCGTTAGGGTTCGCGGGCCCTAGCGATATCTCCTAAAAATATCTGTAGATCATCAAATGGCATAGATTATCTCTGCCTAGCACGAATCGTCTTACTAGTACAATCCGTCTCTACGGCACGGACCGTCGAATAGCACGACGCGTCTTACGATAGTATAATCTATCACAGTTAATTACTACGAATTCAATTAAAACCGTTGCATAAAAAAGTATTTGAAACCGCGGATAACAAATACAAAATTATATGGGAAAAATTAAAATCAATTTCATAAACATGAAATCATCTAATTCACACAATCAAATCCGAATAATTAAATCCAACAAAAGTAATTAAAACTACGTTACTCGGAGTGCAAGCTGCACCTATGCCTTAGAAAAGAGTTTAGTCGAATATCGTCGTGGTAGACATTGAAGTTCTAGCTTTGTTCCTAGTGGTCATCGACTTCTTTATGCGTCCCCCTTACCTCCAAGTCTCTGACTCCTTTTATAAAAAACACATGCGCCGCACCACGTTTTTTTTTTCCCAAGTCGGTTGCTTGCTCTAGTGGAGCCCTAGCCGACCTCTTGCAATTCCATATTACTGCCATTTCTTTTGCATGTGCACCAAATAAGCCAATTGCACCATTATCCATTTTTAATTAAGCCCAATTCCTAGGTTGGCTCATCACCACGTCCAGATTCCAAAATTCCGTAGCATAGAAATTCGATCAGGTGTATCTCATTTTTGTTTTTCCACTATAGCTTGGTCCATGAATTAATTTGACAATGCGCTTTGCTTCGAAAATAAATAAAATCCAACCTTTGCATAAACAATGCATTATACTCCAAGTAATAAAATAATGCATAAACATGTTATATCGAACCCTCCAAATATCTGCAAAAATGCATAAACAATGCATTATACTCCAAGTAATAAAATAAATGGACTTAACAAAGATAAATTAGGGGCGCTCATGTATACATTTTGCGCGCCTGTCACACCCCCAACTTACACTTTGCTAGTCCTTAGCAAAACAAAACAATTGGACATAATAAAATCAAACAAAAGTGGATAGGTCTTTTAAACCCCCGGGCGGCCCCGGTCAGATGAGTAAAGTCTCGTGAGGGTTTTTCAGTAGTGATCACCCACAAAACACACAAGGAATTGGACACTCAAATGCAACTCAAACCCAATCGACAACCTTTCAAAGTACCACAGCGACTGCCATGCAAGTCAAAGACAAGATGCTTTATTCTGGGAAGATTTAAACAAGTGAATCTTCGTATCCAACCTAGCACAAAAATTAGCTTTCTTACCTACCATCGGATAGAGAACTATCACATAGCATTCGTGTAAGTGAGAACCACACAGATAAATTCACTAACCCCAAAAAACAGTTCACACAATATCAATAGCCCGATGTGTCTCTAAAAACTCACCCCTTCCCCTAACGATTAATCTCTTTTTTCATTTTTTTTTCTTCTTACCACTTTTTTTTTGTGGTCATGCAATGCCTGGGTCTGTCGGGCTTTCTAGTTGATCCATGTAACAAGCTTTAGGTCGGTCATCCCCAAGCCTGATGCCCTTAGAGTACCAGGTTTAAAGAGACCCCTCAGACTTAATTGCTCGAGTCAAAAAGGCTTTAAGGAGAGACCCAAACTAACTACATTCAACCAATGCTTTCACATAGTCTATCCATC
Source organism: Vaccinium macrocarpon (assembly GCA_022606695.1). Lineage (NCBI taxonomy): Eukaryota > Viridiplantae > Streptophyta > Magnoliopsida > Ericales > Ericaceae > Vaccinium > Vaccinium macrocarpon. The sequence continues at coordinate 31,853,919 of CM040172.1, forward strand.
TTTTGATGCAAATAACACGGTGGGAGCAAACCCCGATTGCCCGGTTACTCAATGAACGTCCGGATAAGCAATATCAATTTAACACACAATGTAGGGAAGGGGTTCCAATTAGCAGGGGTTCCAATTAGCCCATGGGCACAATCAACTAACACCGAAATATCAATAACATGTAAACCAAATTCAAGGCCAGTGAATGATCAAAATGGAACAGTGCGCGTGAGAAAGCATGAACTCAAGTGATCAAATGCTATCCAACTATAGATGATATGGGCTAACCAAGTGCTTTCTATCAATATTTCATTCACAAGCTTAAATCGATTCATGAACTCGTATCAAGACGTCAACTCACACAACAATTATCATAACACTAATCAGCAGCCATTAATCAAGAGTAAGTGCACTCAAGCATCCAAATTCCTTGGTTCATTTTTTTGTTTTTTTTTGAATTTTTCAGACTCTAAAAGGCATAAAAATAAAGTGATCCCTCCCCCCAACTTAAACTATTCAATGTCCTCATTGAAAGCATGAACTAAAAGATAGGATGAGAAAGTAAAAGAGAGGAAAGGTATCATCATGGTAGAGGAGAACAAATAGCAGGGTAAAAGATGGCGAGAGGGAGACCCCCCCAACTTGAAGCGTAGTACCTGCAATTGATAGCCTCCACAACAACAAAATATATAAAAGAATAAAAATTAACAAACTAAGAAAAACACTAAAATGATAAATCTAAAATACCAAGACTAAAAAGAAAAAGACTCAACAACTAGATAACCTAACATCCATTTTCTTCACGCGAAAGACACGGGTACTAATTTTCTCCCTAGCCAAAGACTGTGGTTCCCTATTCATTGGAAGGACTCGTAGGTACTACATACGTAACTCTAACCAGGTGGCTATACCAGACCGTTTAAAGTTGTTCGAGCACTGCAAACACTAGAGTTATCACAAACTCCAAGGATTTATAGTCTCCTAGACTTCCATTTAAAACACTAGTCCAAGTAAATTGGGTCCATCAAAGTAATGGACTCCACTATGGCACCATCTACCACCCCTTCACCAATTCCTTCCACGTAAGGTTTAAGCTTTTGGCCATTGACCTTGAAAACATTGCCGATACGTGGATCCTTAATCTCTACTGCCCCATGGGGGAAAACACGAGTAATTAGATACAGACCATCCCATCGTGACCTCAACTTACCCGATAAGAGTTTTAATCGAGAATTAAAGAGCCACACTTTCTGACCAATTTCAAAGGACTTCCTAACAATATGTTTATCATGAAATGCTTTAGTCCTATCTTTATAAATCCGTGCACTCTCATACGCCTCATTATGCAACTCTTCCAATTTAGCAAGTTGGAGTTTACGATTTAACCTAGCAGTGGCCATATCGAAGTTAAACTTATTAATGGCCCACATAGCTCTATGCTCCAACTCAATAGGCAAATGACACGCCTTACCAAAAACTAACTGGTAAGGAGACATGCCAATAGGAGTCTTAAAAGCATTGCAATAGGCCCACAAGGCATCATCTAACCTTAAAGACCAATCTTTGTGATCGGGCCTTACTATTTTCTCAAGTATACGCTTAATCTCCCTATTCGATACTTCAACTTGCCCACTAATCTAAGGATGGTAAGTTGTTGCCACCTTATGAGTGATAGAATACTTACGAACTAGGGCCGCGAAGTGTTTGTTGAGGAAATGGGTGCCCTCATCATTGATTATCGCTCGCGGATAGCCAAAACAGGTAAAAATGTTACTCTGAAGGAACTTGACCACCATTTTGTGGTCATTTGTCTTGGTGGCTACCGCTTCCACCCACTTGGACACGTAGTCCACATCCACAAGAATATACTCGTTCCCATGCGAACACGGGAACAGACCCATAAAATTTATCCCCCACACATCAAATAACTCAACAACAAGGATAGGGGATAATGGCATCATATCGCAGCGTGACATATTACTGGTTTTCTGGCACCTTAGGCATGCCTTGCAAAACTTATGGGCATCCTTAAACAAAGTGGGCTAGTAGAAACCGCTTTGTAAGACCTTCGCCGCTGTTTTCTTTCCACTAAAATGACCACCACACTCAAGAGAATGACAAAAAGTGAGAATGCTATGGTGCTCGGTTTCGAGAACGCATCTTCTAACCACTTGGTCTAAACACAACTTAAAGAGTTCCGGATCTTCCCAAAAATAGTGTCTAACCTGCGCAAAGAATCAGTCATTGTCTTGCTTGGAACAATGAGAGGGAAGGGCGCCTGTGGCTAGGTAGTTAACAATGTGTGCATACCATGGGGGCCGCATTTGTGACATCGTGAATAGTTGCTCATCAAGGAACGAGTCCTTCAGGGGTAAGGGGTCACAAGAGCTATCTACTAGGATCCTCGACAGGTGGTTTGCCACTGAATTCTCAGAACCTTTCTTGTCTCGAATTTCAACATCAAACTCTTGGAGTAGCAAAATCCACCTAATCAACCTAGGTTTGGTCTCCTTTTTAGAGAGCAAATGCCACAAAGCAGCATGATTAGTGAATACTATGACCTTAGACCCTAGGAGATAGGACCGAAACTTATCTAAGGAAAATACCACAGTGAGTAATTCCTTCTCTGTAGTAGTATAGTTCAACTGAGCATCAGAGAGGGTCTTACTTGCATAATAGATAGAGTGAGGGACTTTGTCAACCCGCTGGCCCAAAACAGTACCAATTGCATAATCGGATGCATCACACATGATTTCAAAGGGTAAAGACCAGTCAGGAGACTGCATGATAGGTGCAGTGGATAATGCCTCACGGAGCTTCTCAAAAGCTCTCAAACAAGCCTCATCAAATACAAAGGGGGTATCTTTGGTGAGGAGATCGCTTAAAGGCTTGGCGATTTTAGAGAAATCCTTGATAAAACGCCTATAAAACCCTGCGTGTCCTAAGAAAGATCAAACTTGCTTAACTGTCGAGGGAGGAGGAAGTCTAGAAATTAAGTCAACTTTTGCCTTGTCGACTTCAATCCCCCTTTTGGACACTATGTGCCCCAAACCGATCCCCTCCTGGACCATGAAGTGGCTCTTTTCCCAACTGAGGACCAAGTTTGTCTCCTTATAATGTTTAAGTACCTTCGTCAGATTTTGGAGACATGAGTCAAAAGAGCTCCCAAAGACTGAAAAATCATCCATTAATATTTCTAGAAATTTCTCCACCATGTCAGAAAAAATAGCCATCATGCTCCTTTAAAAGGTCATTGGTGCATTGCACAAGCCAAAAGACATGTGCCAATAAGCATAAGTACCATAGGGACATGTGAAGGTAGTCTTTTCTTGATCCGCTGGGTTGACAGCCACTTGGTTATATCCGGAATAGCCATCTAGAAAACAATAATAGCGTTGGCCTACCAACCTCTCTAGGATTTGATCAATGAATGGTAGTGGAAAATGATCCTTCCTAGTCATGGAATTGAGTTTTCTATAATCAATGCACACACGCCAACCAGTTGTTGTGAGTGTGGGAACAAGCTCACCTTTCTCATTCTCAACTACTGTGATGCCCGACTTCTTCGGCACCATTTAAGAAGGACTCACCCATTTGCTGTCAAAGATAGGGTATATAATACTTGCATCAAGTAACTTAACAACCTCCTTCATCACAACCTCCTTCATATTAGGGTTCAACCTCCTTTGCATCTCTCTCTCGACGGTTTTGCATTCTTTTCGCAATTAATGCAGTGCACGCAAATGGAGGGATCAATCCCTTGAAGTCTACCACTGACCATCCTATTGCACCCTTATGCTCATTGAGCACATCAAGAAGTTGACCCTCCTGCTCGGCAGAAAGGTCAGAAGCAATGATAACGGGTAATGTGTCATTAGGGCCAAGGAAAATATACTTAAAAGGAGCCGGGAGAGGTTTCAACTCGAGTTTCGGTGGAGCATCTATGGAGGGAAGAGCCGGAGTGCTTGACAAAGAAGGTAATGGTTCAAAAGGAGTTCGCCATTTTGGTTGGTCCATAGAAGGTGCGAGGTCTAGCAAAGAATTGACCTCAACAATGGACTTGTCAATGTCGAACTCCTCAAAACCAAAATGGGCAAGACATGCTTCTAAAGGATCCCCAACTAAAATGTACAGCAAAGCCTCTTCTACCAACTCATGCATGACATCAACTACAAAGTAGTCTTCCTCTTCGTGAGGCTGTCGGGTAGCCGAATACATGTTCAGACTCAATTTCATATTGCCAAAAGATACCTCCATCACTCCACTCCTCACGACAATTTAGGCATTAGCCATAGCTAAAAATGGACACCTTAAGATGACAGGAGTTTGGGATTTCAGATTTGTGGGGTGGACTGGCTCTGTGTCAAGAACAATGAAACCAATAGGAAAATAGAAACCTCCATCACTCCACTCCTCACGACAATTTAGGCATTAGCCATGGCTAAAAATGGACACCTTAAGATGACAGGAGTTTGGGATTTCAGATTTGTGGGGTGGACTGGCTCTATGTCAAGAACAATGAAATCAATAGGAAAATAGAAATTTTGCACCTTGACAAGAACATCTTCTAACATGCCCTGTGGGGCTTTCATAGAACGATCGGCCAACTGCAGAGTGACCGATGTGGGATTTAATTCACCAAGCCCCAACTCCTCGTACACAGAGTACGGTAAAAGATTGACACTCACCTCCAAATCTAGGAGTGCCCTACTAATATAGTGATTGCCAATCACGCAAGAGATTGTGGGCACACTAGGATCGGGAAGCTTGGGGGCAGTGTTCGGCTCAAGGACAGAGTTGACTTGGTGAGGAAGGGGAATAGGTTCTAAGAACTTGGCTCGAGCTTTCCTTTTATGGGTGCACAAGTCCTTGAGAAACTTGGCATAAGACGGAATCTCCTTGATAGCATCAAGCAATTGGAGACTGATATTAACTTTCTTAAACACCTCCATTATGTTATCAACAGACACACTCTTCTTTCGAAAGGGTGAAGGTGCATTCAGACAAGTCAGAAAAGGTTCCCTAGGGATATAAGATGGTGTTCCAGATGGCCCTTCATCAGATGTGGGCACTGGAGTGGGCTCATCTCCTTTTAACTTCCTATCAACCTGGGACCCCTGAGTGACAGATGACGACTCTTTCTCCTGTGTTTTGACCTCCTCAGGTCGGGTCTCTAGTTCCCTCCCATTTCTGAGGGTGACAACTATTTTCACTTGTTCGTGAACTTGCGAATTATCAATGTGGTGCATCCCTCGTGGGTGAGCTACTGGCTGACTTGGTAACCTACCCTCGTCTTGACGGTTGAGAGCATTAGCTAGTTGACCTATTTGGGTCTCTATCTTGGCAATAGATTGAGAGTGGGAGTGAACCAATTGGAAGTCGGCTCTCATTTGTTGGTTATCGACTTTCAGATTAGCCATGGCTTTCAACATTTTCTCCTCAAAAGATGGCGTCCTTTGGGTGGACGAAGGAGGAGCAAGAGGTTGTTGATATTGTTGTGGTGCAGGTGGTGCATAATAGGATTGATGATTGGAAGTATTAGCAAAGGGCTGTTGGTACGGTTGGGCGGAATGTTGCCCTTGTCCTGGCTCTCGCCATGAAAGCCTAGGATGGTTCCTCCAGCCAAGGTTGTAGGTGTTTGAAAATGGGTCATTCAATGACCTACCAAACCCTTGCACTGCATTCACCTGCTCCTGAACAAACTCCAAAAACTGAGATGCCATGTGACACTCATTCACATAATGGCCCGGCCTGGAGCATAATTGGCAAACCTCCGCCACAGCTGGCGAAGGGGAAGAGTAAGATGGACCTTGTCCTAAAGATAGGAAAGTGTCAAGCTTACAGCTTAAGGCATCTACTTTCACGGATAAATCACTAGATTGGCCTACCTCATAAAGATCTCTATGTTTGGAAGATGAGGATGCAGTTCTATCTGTTAGAGAGGATGAGGCGTGGTGCCGTGAATTTTCTACTAATTGCTCAAACAAAGACCAATTTTCATTCTCATTCTTTAGCATAAATGTGCCTCCACATGAGGCATCCACCATTTGTCGGTTTGATTCAAATAGTCCATCATAAAAACCTTGGACTAACTGCCATTTAGGGATTGCATGGTGTGGACAACTCCTATCAAGCTCTTTTGGCGAATCTCTTTCGTTTTGCCTATGGAAAAGAACTTTTTCAAGAACTCGTTATACATTTGATCCCAAGAGGTGATGCTATTTGGTGCTAGAATTTTAAACCAAGACTTGGCTTTATCTTTAAGTGAGAAGGGAAATAGCTTCAACTTTAGGGCATCATCAGTGAAGTTCAAGATTTTGACAGTGGAGCAAATCTCTACAAACTCATCCAAATGCTTATATGGATCTTTGTGGTCAAGTCCATAAAATGATGGGAGAGTTTGAAGTAAACTGGGCTTGATTTCATATTGGGTTGCCGTAGTGGTGGGCAAAGTTATGCATGAGGGCGAGGTGTAGGTGGATGGGAGAAAGTGCTCCCTAATCGCTGGTGATTCCTCAACAACCACTCTTCACTCATCACCTATTGTAATAAGTGTTGTGGTAGGGTTTTGACGTGTGGATTTTCGATTGGCCCTAAAAGTCTGTTCTATCTCTGGGTCTAAAGGAATTAAGTCTAAATGACAAGAACGGCGACCAAGCATGTAATGCAAATTGCCCTAACTAACTAAAAAAATTAAAATAATAAAATAAAATAAAGACTCAAACAAAAGGAAATAAGAAAACTCATGGTGCCTAGAGAAAGTAAAAATTAGAATGATTGCGCTTGTAGCTGCAAATGGAAGGCTTGTTTCTCCCTCGGTGCACTGCAACTTCCCACTTCCTATGTCAGCTAAAAAAAAAAAAACTAACAAAAAGAACAATTAAACAAATATGAGAACAAAAACTAAAATAAAATAAAATAAAATACCAAAACTACGAATTAAAATAAAAATCACTTGAAACAATGCAACCGTGCTTTAAATCCCCGGCAACAGCGCCAAAATCTGATTGTGTCGTTTCCGTACCAAGAATAATTAATAAAACGAAACAATTAACTTCTCATTGTTTCTTTAAATCAATTTTTAATGATAACGTGGTCAATTAAAATTAATAAGTAAAAAATACAACCCCAAACTAATAGCAGTTGCCAAATGAGATGATTGATGAGAGTTAGAAATACTTCTATGGTCCAATATGAGATGTTTAAAAGACTTTCAAGTCTAATACGAGAAGTACATATGTTTACGGCAAGCAAATGAGAAGTTAAAACTACTACTTCTCAGGTCCAATTCAAGATGTTCCGAGAGGCTTCTCAGATAGAGAATGAGAAATAAATTAAGTTCTTAGCTTGAAAATGAGAATTAAGAAACGACCGTATTTTTACAAATTGTTTGAAAGCAGCGTTACTTCCATGAATGCATTAAAAAATGATAGTACTTCAATACAAAAAATTAAAAAAAAAACTCTAGAAAAGCTTTTGGTTGCATTTTCTCTAGTTTCCAAAAAAAAAAAAACTCCAGCCCTTACTCAGATTTTTATTTAAATTTGGGTAAAAGCTTGATTTGGTATGGCTCACTCCAATCACAAATTTATTTTTCATTCAAAAATTGATTTTAAAAAAAATCAAAAATATTTTTACGCCCCGAGATCTCTCTCTCCCACTCACCCCACCCCACCACCCCCGACCCACCTCTACGACTCACCCAACATCCACTCTCTCCCTCTCTGTCTCTCTCTCTCCTCTGCAAGTCTGCGACTCACCCCACCATCTTCCCCCTCCATCTTCTCCGACTCAACACCACCTCTCTCTCTCTCTCTCTCTCTCTCTCTCTCTCTCAAACACTAGATATGGAATCAAGCACCACCACCTACCACCCAAAAATCGCCGTTGGAAATTTGGTTCTAGATTTGGTGAAGGAGTAGAGTTTTTGGTATTTTTTTACTCAAATTTGAATTTAAGTTGAAATTTGGGTGACTAGACAAAAACTTTATTTGCATCATGGATCCTAACGTGAAGACTTTTTGTTTGGCGCACTAAGGGTGCTTTAGAGAAAAAAAAACCAAAAACTGGTTTTTTCGTTTTGTCTTTATTCATTTTTTTTTGCATTTGTTAGTTTTGCGTCAAGTTTTTGTGGTTTTGTCGAGACGAATCCAAAGAGTATAAAATTATGGTCAAAACTATTTTTTATTTTTTTGAATAAAGCCAAAATTAAACCAATGGGGCCGGTTCCCCTCACAAATAAAAAAATACTTGATTTTGTGTCGGGGCCGGCTGCGATGTTTTGAATCGTTGATCTTGTTTAAATCATTAAAATAGGAGGTTCTGCAAAAATTTAGCTCAATCGGATATCGATAAGTGCATGATCCAAACAATTTTATGAAAACTATGACAGTAACTAGTGTTTTTAGAACTGTTTGGATCAATCACTTACCGATATCCGATTGAGCTAAATTTTTGCAAGACCTTATATTTTACTCATTTAAACAAGATCAACCATTCAGAACATCACAGTTGTGCCCGGAAGAGTGAGGTGTTTTTTTAAATGTGAGAGGAACCTGCCCTTAAACCAATAAACTAGTTTATTTTTGGCTTTATTAAAAAAAAGGAAATGGCAGAACTAACAAATGCAAAAAAAAAATGGTTCCGTTTTTTTGGGAGGACACAGTAAAGATGTTTTTATTGCAATAAAGACATCAACTTTTTCCTTAATGCCAAGAGGACAAATCACTTACACATTCCAAAAATACCCCCACTAGCCAATGAAATTTCCTAAACTCCCAAACTTAATGAAAGTGCCTAAACCTAAACTTTAGGGTACCCTATAAAAGTGTCTAAAACCCTAGGGTATCCTAAGAAAGTGTCTAAACCACGAAAACCTTATAATTAAAAAGTGCACCCCAAACCTAAACCCTAGGGTACCCTATGAAAATGCCTAAACAACTAAAACCCAATCACCCTGTATGTTAGATGGATATGTATATGAGGGGGGGAGAAGGATATAATAAGAGGGGGGTATAAGGAGGGATATAGTTGGGGGGGATATTTTAAGGGGGATTATTTTAGAAGGGGAGATAAAAAATTGTTAGGTTTGTTTAGTTTTTTTAGAAGGTGGATATGAAGGGGTGAATAATGTAAAATGATATCAAATTTCTATTTTGCCCTTTCAAGTAAATGCATTTATAAATGCCAAAAAAATCCAAAACCCAAAATGGCACATATACATAATCTCTCTCTATGGTAATATACGTGTCTCAGTATATGTTTGCCTGTTTTTTTTCCCCCATTTTTGCTATGTTTACCTATAAATACACACTTATTATGTAAATCATTTACATATACGTATAACATATGTATCGTATATTGCTACAAACCCATTTTGATTTGGGCATTTTCACTAAAAATAAAAATCAAAAATCAAACCCATTTATCTAAATCAGTTCAAGCAGAGAATCAAAAATAGGTTTCCAAAGATTAGATCGACGATGGTGCCAGAATTAGATCGACAATAGCGAAGCTTTAGATCCACCACAACGACATCTTTAGATGGACGGCAACCACGACCTCCCGGCGTCAAAGACGATCTATACTTCTTGATTAACATAGTCTGTTTTCATTTTTAATTTTACAACTGGGTTTGTAAAAGAGGAATCAATTACTTGGTTGGTTGATTATTTGTCAATCTGGAAAGAGATGAGCATTGCTGATTTGTCTGATGTTGGATTCTTCTTCCTCCTCTCTCTCTCTCTCTCTCTCTCTCTCTCTCTCTGCGCGGGTAAGGAAGAAGAAAGGTGTAGTAGCAAATTGGGTGGGGCCAAAGGGGTATTTGTGTAAAGTGGGAGCCGGATATATCATCAATAGGGTGGGGTGTGCCTAAAAATAAGGCCCATGCAGGAGCATATACATATCCCGGGAAAAAGTTATCCGGGAAGCAATAACAAAACAAACAATGGATATAACTTACCCGGATATCCATATCCACCTAAATTCTATATCCCACCCTTATATCCTAGCAACAAACAGGGCGTATAATCGAAAAGTGCATCCTAAGTGACTAAACCCTAGAGTACCTTATGAAAGTGCCTAAAACACTATGATACCCTAAGAAAGTGCTTAAACCACTAAAACTCTATAATTAGAAAGTGCACCCTAAGTTCCTAAACTCAAAATGTCTAAATCCACTATACCCTATCCCAAAGAGGCAAAACCCCTAAAATTGAACCCACCTCAAAAATTAAAGGAGAGAAATTAATTTTGTCCCATCAATTTTGTCCCACATGAGAGAGAGAGAGAGAGAGAGAGAGAGAGAGAGAGAGAGAGAGAGAGAGAGAGAGAGAGAGAGAGAGAGAGAGAGAGAGAGAGAGAGAGAAGGAACGGCGCGGGGAAATAGGGCATGTGACAGGTGACATCACACATGTGACGGGAATCAATGGTTATTACGTGATGGGTCACATCACGCTTTCCTCCGCATTATAGGGGTTTGCTTTTGTTCGTAGGAAATCCCTCCGCATAGTGAGCGTGAGTGGTTTGCTTCTTTAAGGGTATTTTTGTCTAATGTTGTCCTTGAACCTTAAAAAAATTTCCATCAACGTATTGGAAGCATTAAAATAAGTTAAACTAGACAAAATACCATTTAAAGCCTTAAACTTGGCTTTTAGACAAATTTTCTGAATATTTTTTGAATAAAGACAAAATGAAAAAATCACTTTCTGTTTTTTTTTTTTGCCAAAGAAGGTGATGGGCTAATGGCTCTCAGTCCTCACAATGTAACTTTGTTGGGAGTCTGATCTGTCTGAGGTTCTTCCTGTGTGCGCGCAAGCCCAATCCGTTGGGGGTATCCACAGAGCCTACCACATCACATGGACCCAATATACATTGAATGACCCATATCCACTTAAAAGGCTAAGCCTTGTAAGTAGTGAGTCATCCAATTGTATATTAAGGTCTAACTCTTTTTCTGATTATCCAATGTGGGACTCCAATCTTTCACCACATGTTCCCAACAAACTTGACAAGATAGGATAAAACATCAATTATTGGTTCTCCGCCCAATTTGATCGTTCCCGTATAAAATATAAATTAGAAAGAGAAAAACTTCTTTACGGACTTTGTAAACGGGAGTTTGCACAGATCCAGTTTAGGTTGCACGATTCAAAACACGGATGGTTCGGATGTAATTTGCACTTTGACGGGTAAGAATGTATCCATGCTAGTCAAAGTGTATCTGAAAATTTGAATTGTTGAATGCTTGAATCGTGTGATTCAAATTGTTTGGTGCAAAGTGCCTCTTTGCAGAGGCTCCATGAATAAGTTTCTCTCAATTAGAAAACCAAGAATTAACTCATACTATAGAGAATAATGGTTAAGTCTGAGTATCGTTTTATGAGAACTAATGATTGAGTTAAATTGTAACGCCCCGATTTTCGGAAACATTAATTAAGAAAACTAATTAGGATTAATTTAATAAAAAGAGTTTCCATCAGAGTACACGTTGGAAAACATGAAGTGCAACCCATTACAAAATACTTAGTATGGTTTGAGAAATTAATATCACAGATCTAACATTAGAAATAAAGGGGTGGGTTCTACAGATTAATGTTCAACTTTGGATTCCATTGCTCCTCCTGAGCCTAGTCTGCCGGAAAACCCTCGGTTCCAAAATAACCGTCTTATTCGACACCAACAGTACCTGATTGATCATAGTTTTGGCAAAATACGTCCGAATCGCGAAACAACATCATAGTATTATACCAGGGTCACACGAAGTGCAACACTGTGAGCGATAAATCACTCAATAGCTACTCTAACCCTCCCAACCTTTGCTAAACATACAAGTACAACATATATGATTGAAAAGTAGTAATTAAAGGAATAAGCAGGAAATAAATTGTAAAACAGAAATTAAACACATAGCTGATTTCATTACTAGCCATTAACTTACATGTTCATATAAGTTCTCAACCTCGAGAAATTTTCTCTCGGTTAACCACTAAGGAATATGAGCAAACTGTGATTTACTCCCCCCTTGCTTGCCCTTCACTCGGGGGCCCCGACAAAAGGTATAAGTTATGTACTTAATCCAGCCGCCAGCCACCTCGCAAGGATGAATTTCCCAGGGACGAAACTGTACCACTGGTCTACGTATGGCAACTGCCAGGTCCTGTAGGTATATAGCCGAAACTGGTCTACAATACTTCCACCCTTATAACGGCTTAGAATTCAAATGAAACAAATCACAGAGTGTCATATCCTAGGGTTTTGAAATCATAGCAGACTGCTAAATAATCCTCTGAAACAATCACTTGGCGGAACTATCATTCAACAAAAATCTAAGGGTAACTCCCTATCAATCAATTCCAATTCACTTTTCCATTAACCTCATCGTCTATGTGATATCCGCGTACGATCACCCAACCTAGGAACCTAGTTGTCTATTCTAACATTCAACACGTTTATGGAAAGTGCACTTAACAATAGAAGCAAAGTGATAACGATATTGTAAGGGTCACAAACGAATGTCTCGATTCACAAGTTCATGAAATTCAAGTAACTGAAAACTAGGGGTCTAAACGTAATAAATTCAAACTATAGGGGCGAAAACATAATTTACTAAACTATTGGGGTCAAAATATAATTTAAAGAAGGTAAGGGTCACCAACGTCATTTTAAGTAATTACAAGGGCGTCCAACATAATTTCACGAATCTATGGTCCTTAGTGTAATTTACAAACTCTATGGGCCTTTTTGTAAATAAACATAATACAAGGGCAAGAATGTAATTTTTCCATAGACAAGGGTAAGTACGTAAAAATAATTTATTTTAGTAAATAAAGTCCTAACTTTTCATAAAATGCAATTTCTTGATTTTTTTTTATTAAGTACAAAACTCACATTATATAATTTATACACACAAAGGCAACAAGGTCATTTTACATCCGAAGGGCATTCTGGTCATTTTGTTACACTCCTAAATTTCCAGCAGTGACACTTAGTTGATAAAAATAGGTTTCGTAAATAATACACAAGTACGCACGCCAACTTTCACAAAATTACACTTTAAATCTCTAACTTTAACACAACGATCAAGAACAAGGTTAAACACAATAAATTCATGGAGAAACTCATATAAACAGTTAGTAAAGTATTAAACATGCTTGGAATAGTTAAAAACATGAATCACTATGAATCTAAGGTTTACTAAGCACGAAAACACGGTTTGGGGTAAAAAGGGTCATATCGCGTTTTGCCTCGGGTTTCGTGAAACCCTTGACTTGGGGTTTTAACCCATCAACTCTAAACTACTCCTAGACTATTCTAAATCATTCAAAATCTTGGAATAGGTTGGGTACGAGTTTCTACCTTGTTTTGTGAAGATTTGGCGAAAAATGAATTTTTGCGAAAAACCGGTGGAGGGAGCTCTTTGGCTGGCCTTGTGTGGCTTTGATGGTGAAATGTGGGTACCTTGGAGTGTGTTAGATGATCTTGAAGTGGAAGATGAGAGGTGGGAGCTTTTGGTTGATATTTTGAAGTGAAAACCCAATTTTCTTGACTTTTCTCACTCTAGAACTTGAAAGATGTTAATGGAGCTTTGTGTTCTTGGTTTGGGAGTTCTTGAGAGAGTTTAGAGGAGGAAGAGAGTGAATGAGAAGGGCAGTATCTGTTCTAGACGAAATTTGGGGTTTGGGGGAGTATAAAATGAGTTTTGGGTGGAGTTGGAGTGTAAGATTGGTGAAAAAAGTACTATATTGGGTTAGGAAGTGATGGGGGAGGGTGGTGGAGTGTATGGCAGTCAAGGGGACTGATTTTGGCTGATGGAAGGAGGTAGAGTGTGGTATTGATGATGGTTGGAGGTGGTTGGATAGTGTAGGATGATGTATAAAGTATATATATACACATATGTGTGTATGTGTACTAGTATTGCTTGTGTATGTGTATAAAAGGGTATAATTATGAATTTATAAAAATGTAATGCTAACGATTAAAATGTACACGTGCCTTAGGGTCGAATTGTAGCAATTTGAAACTATTAGGGTATAAACCATAGTAATTGCCAATTAAGGGCCCTAAGTGCAATTAGAAATTAAATAACGAAATTAGAGTAATTAAAATGAAATTAAATAATCCTAAATTTTATTAAAAATTTCAGATTATTACATAAATTAAATCCAATTAATTCTTAAATTGATTCTGAAGAACAGATTTATTAGTTGATACCAACGACTAAACTAAATGAAAGCAATAAAAATAGTGAAAACTATGGGAAGAAAGTCTAGGGTTCCAAATTTCCTATCTCTATATATAATAATAAAATTACGTAAGGATTCAGTAAATTGTTCAACATAATAATTATTGATAGAGCTTGCAGTCCATATCAATATTCGTCAAGAATATAATTATGGTTTGTGACTTGGCGGCATGAGTAGTTTCTATTTTCTTAGGCTTTATTCGTCTCTCTGCGGCTTAAGTCGTTTCTATTCTCTAAGGCATGACTCGTTCCTCTAAAATAATACTCTCTCCGTCCCATAAAATTGGAATCTTACTAAACTACAATCAATTTTCAAACTAAAAAAATACTATAATGTACTTACGCAAATAATTTTTTAGAAAACATGGATCTTGTTTCATAAATCTCATTGAGAACTTTTATACGATGCAAAAAAAAAATCAAAAATTATTTTGATAAATACATTATTTTTTAGTTTGAAATTTACACGTAGTTTCGTAAGACCCCAACTTTATGGGATGAAAGGAGTATATCACTTGCCCCAAAATCATAAACTATGAAGAAACATTGGAAATATATGATCGTACGTGTTTTGAATATACGCGAATATCGATAGGAAACATTAAAACCAACTTCATAAGGGCGAAATTGATTGCTGTCAAACAATGAACGTTGAATGATAAATCTGACATCAGGGTGACCCAAGCCCTAGGCCTAAGAAGCTGGGCCTAGGGCATTCGAAAACCCCAAAATTTTAGGGGCACCCGCATAATATTTGCTATTAAACTTGATAGAAAAAATAAAAAGGGCCAATCTAATTTATTTCTAAAAGGCAAAATTCCATGAAGACCCCTCATCTATTTCAATTTTTCAAGGACAACCCCTGATCTTTAAAAACACCCCCTCATTTATTTGAAATTTTAAAAAAACCCCTTACTCCGTTAACAGAGTAAGGGAAATGACAATTTCACCTCGGTTACAAAACCACGTACAACAAAAACCTTCCCTGACGTTAAAAAAAAAAACAAAAAACAAAAAAAACAAAAACCTTCCCCTTCTCCTTCTCAGACCTTTGGTCTCCCTCTCACTTCTCCTCGGACGATCGATCGATAAAAACAAATCGCCAAAATTGATGAAGTTTCTTACTCCACTGGTTTTCCTCCTCTGTTTCTGCCACATATCCCTTGCATCAACGGAGAAGAACCACGGCATTTTTCCTCCTCTGTTTCGATGACCACACACACTGGACCAGGAGCTTGGACGAAGTGTCCATAACTATGAAGAATTTGAGGTAAACTGCAAAAGGGAGTATTGGGTTACAGTTAATTAATCAAACAACGGGATTTCACAAAACTCATGGTCTAGGGTTAATTTACTACAGTAGAACTTACGGTGAGAGAATTGGAAATCGTTGTTTTGCGCTAGAATTGGCATCCTAAAACATTGCGACGATGCTGAAAATTTAAGCTTCAAGTATTTCTTCTGGGCGTCGAAGAAAACCGTTTCTCACACGCGCCAGATGGCCGTCGTTATCGGGGTTTTGGACAATGGGGTTTGGCCAATGAAACCTTCATCTGTTCTAGGTTTTTTGGGAGGAAAAAGAAACTTTCCCTTTGTTTTTCTAATTACGAGCATAACCGGAAGAATTGGAAGCCATCTACGAAGACGACGGTATTGGAGAATTAGGAGAAAAATCAAAGGAATTTACCTCATACTCCATTATCAGATTTGAAAGACCTAACGGTTGTGTAACAGAACAGTCTGATTGGCTAACGGTGAAAGGTGAGTATAGACATTTTTATAAGTTAGGGGGTATTCATGAAAAATTAGAATAGATGAAGGGGTCTCCAAGAAATTTGACCTTTCTAAAAAGGCCTATAATGGAGTTTTAAAAAGTAAAATAAAATGCCCAGGCCAATTGCAAGGGTATTGTACGTGGGCTCCAATTCTGGGATTTACCCATACACTCAAGATTCGCTATGCACACTTGGTTAATTGGTTTCCGGATCGAGTTCTTCAAATTGCCTAGAACCTCTACTCATTTTTTCTAAGTGCACGAGACGAGACCTTTTCTTGGGTCTAGCTACATTCAAGAGCCTACCAAGTGCACACTTGGTGGCCGTCCGTGCTTGGCAATGGACGGCTCGGATTTGCTTGCTAGTGGACGGTTCGGATGTATTTGGACAAAATGTGATCCGAGCCGTTAATCTCCGAGCACGGACGGCCCAGATTGGACAACAAGCAGCATGAAAAATACACATCACCAACAAATTATACCCCACGTGACTATTGAGTCTAGGACACTCAAATACCTTCGCCGTCCTTGCCTAACATCTATATAAAATATTGTTACTTGGAAAGTAGCTTCATCTCCACCTGAGATAGGTTTAGCCATATGCAGTATAATCTCGAACATTGTCTCACATTAAATAGGGTTGTGCATTTATAGGCCTAGGAGACTTCTAATAATCTCCGAGAGGATAGGATTCCCAAACACAAGGGGAAATTCGGATTGAATCGTTTTCACCTTTTCAGCCTCATCTTCCGGGCCGTTTTGAAAGTAAACGGCAGAATTGAAAAATTCATATTCCATAGAAAACGTAGATAATTGAATTAACTTTCCAACCCAACTTGAATCACTTCAATCGGATATCGGACGAGATAGATATATGTCTAAAAAAATAATCACTTCCAATTCAGAATTGATTAAAAAAAAAAAATTGCTGGATATAGGTTTCCTTTATCTACACAATGTATTTAAGCCTCCCAAGTCTTCTACGATTATATTTCTAATTCTACAATCTTGTTTTGCGGCTTTGTGCATTCTTTTTAATGCGACAGGTCCCTGGGTTCGAATCTGGAGAGGCTCTTTTGGCAGTTGAAATTTTATTTTCTTGATTGTTGTACCCTTGTAGTAGTATAACTTTTGAACCACTTGTATAAAAAATTAGTTGTGATTGTTAATATCACTCGAGTCCAATGTTCAAATATTTTACATATTAAAAATATTTTGACAAGTGTTTTGTTATTTTCTTTCGTTTATTTTAATCGCACTTTTAGCTTTTAATACTAGTTCACTTATAAAAGACCTTAGACTATAAACATAAATTGAGATAGTTTATTTTCACACATTATAAACTATTCTTACAGTTAAAGTTAATACCATGCATATCAATTGGAAAAAAGAAGTTAATACCATGATTAGCTACCAAAAAAAAAAAAATGCACATCATGAGTGGTATCTCATTACGCTTGCTTCATTTTTTTAAGGAATAATTAGTCATAAATACATAATATTTTGCCTATTTAAAGGGAAGGACAAGGAACATTTACAATCAAACATAAAGACAAAAACATTTGCAATCAAACCTAAAGACACAATATTTTGCCTATTTAAAGGGAAGGACAAGGAACATTTACAATCAAACATAAAGATAAGGAAATTGCACATAATGCTGAGCCAAGCTATACTCAGACCAACAACGAAGATGTGGCTGCAGTGGATGATCAAGCCGAGTCCAATATTGTGGTGTAACCAATTGCATTGGAAAATTGAACTCAGACAACACTGGAACGTGGCAATATTTATAGAGCCTCAACCATTTTCATAAATTATTACCAGAGGTACATCTAAGACTTGAATCAAAATGATTATGAAGGCGCGAAAGATTTATACCATTGAGAGTCGTTATTGTGGTCTTGTCTATAGGCATCAGCAAGGTTATGCCCACTTAATGTTCGATAAATTTCGAGATTTTCTTGTTTGGTCATTAGGATTGTGCATCATCGTAAGCTGCATTGTATGATAACTGTTTGCCAGTTTGTTATGCTAAATTATGTTTAAATACCCTTGAATTTTTTTTTGGTTGCCAGAAGTGATTGGCCAAGAGGTGGGGTGGTGGTCCGCCAGGATGTGGAGTGGTGATTTTTTGAATTTTATGTTCAAAATTAAAATTTTTAAAAATTAATGAGATCTCACTAAATTTTTTTGTCACCGTAAATGGACGACCAGAGGTGAGGTGATGGTTGGGCGGATGTGGAGTGGTGATTTTTTTGAATTATATGTTTGAAATAAGAATTTTTAAAAATTAGTGACATCTCACTAACTTTTTTAGTTGCCAGAAGTGGTCGGCCAAGAGGTGGGGTGGTGGCCAGTCGAAGATTGGGTGGTGATTTTTCTGAATTTTATGTTTGAAATTAATTTTTTTTTAAAATTAGTGGCATCTTACTAATTTTTTTGGTCGCCAGGTGTGGTTGGCCAAAGGTGGGGTGGTGGTCGGCCGGATATGGGGGGTGGTGATTTTTTAATTATATGTTCAAAATAAGAATTTTTAAAAATTAGTAACATCTCACTAATTTTTTTGGTCATCGGAAGTGGTCGGCCAAGAGGTGGGGTGGTGGTCGGCCAGAGGTTGAGTGATGATTTTTCTAATTTTATGTTCGAAATTAGAATTTTTAAAAATTAGTGACATCTCACTAATTTTTTTGATCGCCGGAAGTGGTCGGCTGGAGGTGGGATGGTGGTCGGTCGAAAATTGGGTGGTGATTTTTTAATTTTATGTTCGAAATTAGAACTTTTAAAAATTAGTAACATTTTACTAATTTTTTTGTCTTTATGTTCGATTGCAAAAGTTCTTTGTCCTTCTATTTAAAAATTCAAATATTTTTTTGTTTTTATGTTTGATTTTAAAAATTGCTTGTCCTTTCCTTTAAAAATATCAAATGTTTTAGATTTTTTGCTAAGTGACCCTTTTTTCTACCAGTATAGTGTTTGTAAAAGTTTGATTTAGTCAAATTACAAAACTAAAATACCATGTTTAGTCTTTTCACCTTATATTAACCACTTACATTGATTTCTTTTTTTGAAAAAAAAAAACTACGGCCATTTTTAAAATTTGATTCAGGCCTCTAAAATGTCGGGGCGGCCTTGATTGGAACATTTAATTTGATTTGCTGCAGAACCTTGCCATGAAATCAGCGCCAAAAAGCATTAAAGAGGGGGCAGATCTAGATACCCAAATCAATTTTTCTGATGATCATTATCTTGATTCCTTCAATCATGGTCTAGAGCATCCAAGTAATAAGCATAGAAAAGCTTCTCTTTTTTAAAGGTAAAAGAAATTTTTTTAATCTTTGAAAAAGATACCAAGACTAAAAGGATAAGGAATGATGGCATCATATCCAAAAGTGATAAGAACAATCCTATGCTCACCCAAGACCCAAAACTCAATTGGCAAGAAGCCAACCAAAGACACTCACAAGGCCGAAGCCCAACACCCAAGAGGCCTAACAATCCCCAGATAAAACCAATGAAAATCTAGAAAGAGCAACCAGTCATCACAACACTCCATGGCCGCAAGAAAAGAGACAGTTCACTACCACCACCATCATTGGAACCCGGGAAACAACTGAACAAGCCCTTGTTGCTGCCCCAAAGAAACGGATCAAAAGGTCTCCCTCCTCGGACACGAGCAAAGAAAAGCTAACACATTGATTTAACTAATTTTTAAAAAGTAGCATACGACACGCAAAAGATTCAAGAAAACATTAAAAGTTGGTTGTAATTTTTTGATATATTTTGCAATTTCCAGACCTTCTAATCGTGGCCATTGGATTACATCCAACGGTTGTGGAAAGAACTCTCACTTAAAGGCACTCGCGGGTCATGGTAACGGGTAAAATACGTCTCGCGGGTTGCATTTCTGGGTCAGATCCATACACGGGTCATTGCTCCTTCCCCTCTCATTTACGACTACAGATCTGAGAGAAGAGAAAGAAACCTCTTCGTGAAGAACAAGACAACTAAGAAGAAGAAGAAATCAAGAGCGGGTATTGAAGAAGAAATCAACATCGACTGAAGAAGAAAGCGATTGGGGTTGAACTTCTAGAGACGAAATCGATCAAAACTGAAGTTTCTCGAAACCTATTAGGGTTGCAGGCCTTGAAATCGAAGACGAAATCAATGTCTCACGGGATCTGAAGGGTTTGGAATTTTTATCTGTCTTTGTATCTTGAAATATAGCAGATTTCTTAGTTTGTGACTGAACTAGAATGGGTCTTTTTTTTTCTTTTTTTTTTTTTTCGTTTCCAGGTTTTGGATTTGGGCCGTCTTTGTATTGTAAATTGTAAATATTGGTGTGGATTCTGAATCCTCTTTCAATGGAACTTGTTTGAAGACTCGATTAGATTATGTATGCTGTTTTTCTCTCACTTTCTGATCTCTGAATCCTCTTTCAATGTTCGTTATACCCATCTGCTAATGAGTATTCACGTCAAAGTTTAGTTTTCCCTGAATTTAACTATTGTGAAAATGTTTTTATGATATATGCATAATTCATTTTGTGAAATGGTTCTATGAGTGGAAGCATAATTATCAAGTTCAATGCTAGACACTAGAAGTCGGTTTTGTGCGTATTTGTCAAGTGGTGCTTGCAAAATTGGTTTCATCTTCATGGCTCCTGAGACAGATGATGAGATGGTAATATTGAGGCTTGATGCAGCAGCTTGCCTTCTCTAAACTAGGAACTCACATATGATGAGATGGCAATGTTGAGGATTTGTACCACTCAGCTCTTCTACTGCTGAAACCTTCCTCTTGATGTCAATGTTCCATGTAAATTCTTAAACCATGTGGAGCAACAAAAAAAAAATGCATTCAAATGCGTATGTCGTTAACTGATGCCAAATGCATGGGGAGCTATGAAGTCCTGGGCATGGAATTCTTTGTTTCCCTATCATAGGAAGAAAAAATAAAGAAAGAGACAGCAGATTGTGATACATAGTAGTGCAATGCCATGTAGTCTTTTCCTTTGTTGGACAAGTGAGACCTTACTGTTACGGGGGTTCAACAGGAAGCTCAAGCATTAGATAATTATTAAGATGCTTTTTTTATGAACCAATGCAGACGAATGATGACTATCCATCCAATAATTTAGGCCTCCTTTGGCGTAAAAAAATAAGCCGGTTTAATGGTTTTTTGGTTTTTCGTACAATAAACCAATAAGCCGGATTAATGGTTATTGGTTTTTCAGCACTGGTCCCACGTGGACAGAGTACTGGGGATGTACAAAATTACTGTAAAGCCCACTATCACTTACAAAATCGCAACTAACAAATATGTACCGCAAATGGACATTTAAATTTTTTCCCCCTCATTCTGGGGTCTACACAACAGTTTGAACAAATTGACACCGACGGAAAAATAAAAATTAAACGATTTAATAATTACATTTTTAACTTCCTATTAAAGTCTAGAATTTTATTTTCCATAATTGGGACGTAAAGAAAATGAACATTTCACCTAACAAATACGCTTCAAAATGGAACATCAACATTTAAATTCAGTTCTTGGGGTTTAATACCATATTACATTTATTCTCGAATTGGACAACAACTTCCATTTTATTGGCACTACATCCGTAATACCCCACCTAATAATTAAACCAACAACTGGACAAATACTACAGACACTTCCCAAATCCAAAGCCTCGGCATAATACAAACCCCGATATGATAATCCCAAAATGCCAATTATTAACACCCCCAACTTCTTCAACGCTAGCGCCTGATTCGTTGCCGAAGTAGCTGTTCTCTAATATTGTTCCGCACACAATTCATGTGCGGATCGTTCTCATCGTTCAACACTCCATACTGAGGCATGCCATCATGATCCTCCAGAGTGGGATCCGAATCCGCCAAATCTTGGAATGTGTAATCTGGCTGATTTTCGACTAAAGGAAACAAGTCATCCTCCAGATCTCTATCCTTGCGGATGAAGTTGTGAAACGCCATTCCTGAAAGAACGATTTGCACCTGTGTTCTCAACGAATACCACGGCATACGGTAAACAACGGGGAACCTGCTCTTGAAAACCCCGATTGTTCGCTCGATACAGCTACACAAAGAAGAATGTGCTCTGTTGAAGAATTCGTTGTCGCTCTGAATAATTCTCCTACCACGATGGAAATCCTCTTGGTGGTACCTATAGCCTTTGTATGGTGCCAAAAACCCGGGTTTGTTTGGGTAGCCTGCATCCACAAGGTAAAATTTCCCTGTACTAGTCTCAACTTTCGATCACTTTACCTTATTATAGAAAAATGAAATACAATAGGAAAATAACAATCATTTTCCTCCTCATACAGACAATGTAATGGAAGTTTACCTTCTTCGGGCTGTGGAAATTGATACCTCGGGTTGTACACCACGCGTTTGAAAATGGTATTATCGTGGAAGGACCCTTCCCAACCAGCAGATGCATACATGAACGTTAAGTCAAAATCACATGCCACTAGAATATTCTGAGTAGCATAGCCCTTTCGCCCAAAGAACTTTCTGTCATCTTCCTTTTTTCTACACCTGACCATAATGTGTGTCCCATCAAGAGAACCTATGCATTTACCCTACGAAGAAAATTGTATGAAACGTCTCAATAAATAATATTGCTTCAACAAAGTTTCGTTACTGTAATACAGTAATTATGTTATTTAATTTAACCACTAATGTAAAAAATGTAATCACCTTGAATGGGGCATAGAAAGGTTGTCGATCCAAATATGGGTGGGGGTCATCTTGACTTCTAGTCGGC
Organism: Vaccinium macrocarpon; assembly: GCA_022606695.1. NCBI lineage: Eukaryota > Viridiplantae > Streptophyta > Magnoliopsida > Ericales > Ericaceae > Vaccinium > Vaccinium macrocarpon. The sequence continues at coordinate 31,876,712 of CM040172.1, forward strand.
TGAAGTTTGTCATAGTTGAATTTTCTAAGGCACCTCAGTATCTTGTGTATTTGTCGGCTGACTATTTCCCCCGAATGCTGGAACCGTTCTTGGATCTCAAAATTTGAATATCCTCTCAATAAAGGTATGAACATCGCCAAAGATTCATCACAATCTATGGCATCGCTCCCGCCAACCGTCCATCCGTAAATGGTCTTCAATTTCTCGACAATTTTTGTAAATGTCCTTTTCAGCATTTTAAGTACCTAATAAAAATGACCCGGGTGACTGGTCCCTAGATCGTCCATGTACCCCCCTCCCTTGAAGTGGTGAAGTGTGGAAAGCAATTTTTTTCTTTTTCAACTGTTTCTGACGTTCTCGTATGGCCTGCAACAGCGCAATAGTACATAATTTGTGCATGTCAGCTTCATACCAGATGTCAGCCTCCAAATCATCATCCGGAAACGAGAATCTGTCGTCATCGTCGTCACTATCGGCTTGGTTCATAAAACCCCCCATGAACCTGTATTCAACGTCATCATCCATGTCGTCCCAATTCGAGTCGAAACTCATTTCAGCGCCTATGTTGTGGGCATAGCTTGGACTACCACCATGTCCAAAGTTGTTGCCATAGTCGCCGTACGGAGTACCCATGTTCGGTGTTTCTGACATTCCTGAACTCCAAGGTTGTCCTCCAAAGTTTCCGTATGACAGTTCCATATTGTGGGAACCGCCATCTCCTTCTCCCGCGAATCCTCCAAAAGTGGTTTATGGTGGTGGTGGTTGTTGGTTGGAACAGCCATAGTTGAAATAATTTGATTCGAAAATTTCATTCCCCAACCAACCGGCAAAATTCCCAAAATCGTTTATCGGATTTGAATTCGAATTACTCCCATCTGCATTTCCCCAGTAAAGAGGATCCATAGTAGAGATTTGGTTATTAACAGTTGTCTCGTACGTTGATCTGTCATGAAACAATAATATAACATATCTAACCTTCTGCTTTACACATGAACAAATTAACAAAAACTAATCCATACATATTGTTCAAGATATTTATTTAAGCACTACCAAATATCATCCTACACTTATAAAGCAAATACCACACATCTAACATGATCCTGACATTATTACAAATATAAATTAAACGAGTATCAGTTTAAAACCACACACCAAATAAAAAGTCCAGTACCGCAAACACATAATTAAAAATAAAAGTACCATGTGTAAATTCGTAACATAAGTTATTAGACGCCACTACAACGACTATGGGGGACCCACGGTGGGGGTGGGGCAAACGCATCATGTTCGCCCCTAGCAAACAAAGTTGCCTTCTTGTGCAAGTGATAAATGAACTCAACCCGCGCATGTTCGGAAGATTTTTCCATGAAAATGTCCTCATCAACCACGTTTTCCTTCAAGTACTCCATGAACCACTAGTAGACGTCAGGACGGGGGTCTGTGTTAAATTCTTCCATTTCATCAAGAATTTGTGTGACTTCAAACATTGTATGTTTGGTCCGGCATTGCGTCTTGAATGGCTTTTGGGTGTCCATGTTACGCAAAATTCGGTTCATTGATTGAGAAATCTCATCTGTCCCGGTAGATGGGGTCTTTTGCTTTGATCCACTTGATCCCTGCCTTGGGTTTCTCGGCATTGACCTAGGGTATGAAGGTGTGCCTCCCTCATTCACTTGGCTTGGCACTTGGGTCGCAAGGTCCTCCCCGACATCCACAGCAGCCGTGTTCCCATCCACCTCCACAACTCCCTCCTCATCCAGGCGCTCGGTACCCATACCAAAGCTTTTGTTCTCCATGTCCAACTCCCTGTCTTGTTCAGTCTCGTGCTCCGATAGTATGTAAACATAGCTGCCCGTTGTTGTCACTTTTTGGAATACACGTTGCATTAATTCCTCATGGTCCAAAGGTCGATCTCAGAACTTTGCAACGTGTTCATTTTGCTGCATATATAACACATGAATGGTATGCGAAAAAGTAACAAGAAAGGCACAACAAATAGATTGTGGACTACATGGACATTATAAAATAAATTCATCAATTATAAACACAAGAAATGGTATGCGAAAAACACACATGAAAGACAAACAAATAAGCAGTGGACAACATGGACAGTATATAATAAATTCATCAATTATAAAAGGCAACAAAATATAAATCAGAGGCATGGTGGAAATGGAATACAGAGGACAATGTAATCACCTTTTACAAGCGTGAGTGGTTGTGGAGAAAATGTAAACTTTGGGTTTTAAATACTGGAGCTTTGGGCAAAAAAAAGTACATCACATGTGAACTACTTTTGCAAGACAATGACTACACGAAAAGTTTTTTGTATCCATGTCAAACAAGTATAAACTTCCAAAAAGTTCAGGACGGTACAAGTATAATGGGCTGTTAAAAGTTATTTGGATCCATATTGTGACTAACAAGACAACAAAATAGTTCAGGAGGGTACATACGTTCACCCGATATCTCCTCAGTATATTTTTGTATGCACTAGCATTATTGGTCACATTCACACAGTTTTACATGCCATTATTGGTGAGATTGACACAGTTCTACATGCCATTATTGGTCAAATTGACACATAGTTTTACATGGCATTATTGGTCACACACACACAGTTTTACATGGACATTACTGTACCATTGCCTACTATGCTCAAGTCATGCGTAAAAAGTAAATGTGTATGCAGCAAGTGTGGGTTATACCCAATTGGAGATTTATTCTAATTTGTGATCAACAGCTCTCTGGCCAAAAAATGCAAACAATCATGATTTATTTTTGTAAACCCATGCTTACAGTTTAGCTAATAGTAAGAATAGACAATGCCTTTAAAGCCAGAGTATCTTGCTCCATCTCAAATCTTAGAAGGAAAGAAAATGGTAATTCCCAGGTTCGACCAAATGAAATACAACAAGGAGGGTGACATGCAAGATAACCCGAGGTCAGGCACCAAAGTTTTCATGTCCATAATACGGTATGTTTCAGTAGGGATAAGGATTTAAGCAAGATTTCCTACATTTGTTGGAGAGAGTAGCTGAATTCCATTTTTTAATAACTGGATGTCCATAGCTCAATTCCCATTCCATTTACCCCTAACAAACAAGTTGTAAGGTCGTGTCTAGTTGAGTTTTTGGGTGACTTGGAAGCCTTGTCAATTTAGAAAATAAAGATTGTCAATGGGAAAATAAAACCTATCTAGTCCATGTTTTGAATTGGGGGAGACCGTCTAAAAGTTAATGGGAGTAAAGCTTGTCTTGAGCTCAAACAATGCATTGTTCAACCTAGAATCCGATTTTAAAGATATCACAAACAATAATATCCATATTGTGTACAAGTTGATCAATCAAACCTGGAACTTTATATAAACATCAACATAAAGTAGGAGCAAACTTATTGCATGGAAGTGACAATTTGTACTTGTTAGATTTTTATTTTTAAGAGGGATACTTAACCCAAATACCTTCTTTTAATATCTGAAAATGCCATAAACTTCCAAAAAAAAAGAAAGATTTATTCATATGGAAAACTTTTGTAATAGTGCAAGTTGAAGGGTAAATGAAGTATGAAGTTAGAATTACCGCTATGAGGTTATTCCAAAAAAATTCGGGGGCTATGTATGTCCCACGTGCAGAGTCAAATCCAAGTCCAGTAGCACCTCTCCGAGAATCGATTAATAGCTGCCACGCTTGCCAATCACGCCGTAGAACTTGGTACCTATTCTTGCACTGCACTTGAGTTACCGGCAAGTTGGTCAACGCCGATATGTGTTTGGCAATCCTCCCCAAGGATTGATTGGGCAGTTGTGTGGTGCTTCTCCCCTCTTCTTCTATCTCCTTCACAGCAAGCTCCAAGAAAACCCCTGTCAAATTCGAATCCCAAACCACCCTCGGGCCTTTCCGCGCAAAGTTGGCAACATCCGACCCGCCAACTACGAGTCGATGATGGCCAGGTGGTGCTGCCTTCTTGCCAAGATTGATTGCCTTTCGAGGTGAGACCATGACTTACAAAAACAAAGTCCAAATAAATTTATTCAATTATCGGTACGAATGATATAAAAAATGAAATCGTAAATGTGTATACCAGTAATAGCTCTGTTATCATTGAAATTGGATGTTACATTATAAATAGAAAGCATACATTTTTCAGTAAAAGTAAACATTAACATGTCTTAGAAAGGCACATAGTTGTACAGATTTACTAAAATTACAAATATCGATATGAAGTCACAAATTACATTTTGATGGGAAGTTCCAAACTTAATGTAGTACAAAATAACTAATGAAACATCATAACATTGTTCAATACGACGCTATTGTAGGGGAAATGAGGGAATCCCAATCAAACTTCATACGGAGCAGTAGAACGACTTGGACAACACAAACCGCAAGAATTATCATCTTGAGTGTGCGCACAATGTTCATAAGTTGCACTTGTTGTGCTCATAACGAGGCAACATTAGCTTCTAAGTTCTTTACGGTGTTTGTCAATCCATTGTGGGAATCAGTTGGGATGGTCTGGGGTGGCATGTAAGTGTTCTTTTATGAGGACTCATTGAACCACCCATTCCACTTGTCGCAAGGTTGTTAAGTTTGGTAGAAATTATGTATGCATTTTGGATAATCGTAAACATCTATTCCTAACATTGATGTATTAGAAATTGTACATTGTTTAAAGGTAACTTACTGGGACTCTTGGGCACTTATAGTACAACCGTCTTGAATTCTTAGATGATCGGGATGTCGTTATGATGCACGGTCCATAGCCACAACGACAGAACCGACTACTATCAGGGTTCGTTGAGACTTGTTTCTGTTACCGAATACCCATTAATTAAAAAAAATTAAACATTCAAAAAAACCATTTCTGACAAATAAAGAATTTGAACATCTCCACCATAACACAGCCATAGTTCATATACTTTTACACAGTCCAAATTAAGAGAAAATGTAGCAGGGTTTTGGTACACAGGCTCAGTTCTACTGCCTCATTCTACAATTCAAATACTACCAATTATTAATGGTTAAACACTCGCACATAAACTGTTTTAACATGTGATGATAATATAATAGAGGTTTGGTCTGGTATTACTTCATGGTTTTGGATCAAATCAAAGTATTTTATGCATAACATGTACAGGAAGTCCTCATACACCAACAAGAAAAATGATTAACAACCCACAACACACAACCATAATGGAAAAAATTGCAGATCTACACTATCACTTGGAACCCACAAAATTGGAAAGTGGAAAACATACAGCGGAAGTCCCACATCCGTAATACTCGTAAAATGGAGAAACAAATACACGAAAGCTTAGAAGTGCTCTGTTGTGGGTTTGTCCACCAAAAACGAAGGACGGCCGGAGATCGGGTCGTTGCCGTCAATTTGGATCATTGCCGACCGGCATTGCAGAGGTTGATTCCCAAACGGCTCAAATACCATGTCAAAATTCATCCAAGATAACAACTAGTGTCCGTGCCCCCCATTTTAGTTCATTCCCAAACGGCTAAAATAACCAGTATGCAATGAAATTTAAATCAAATTTCAAATAACCAGTATGCAATGACATTTAAATCAAATTTCAGTACCCATGCCAGTAACCATCTCAAAAGAGGTACATTATTTGAATACAAGTACATTCTTCTCTCGTTTAAAAAAAAAAATCTAGTTGTGCTCAGTATGCAATGTGACTGATACTAATACAAGTCACTCTCCCAACATCACTGTCCTAACATTAATATAAACCGTACACAACTCTTCGCTTCTATCGAAATGCCCTCCTCTGGGCAACAACTTGGATCTGGTCTCCAGCATTGTGGCTTTCAACAAGGTTTTCAATTACAATTTTCCTTGTTCAGCAAAATCCTTAAAAAAGTGAAGTAGTGTATTGAGATGAGAACAACATAGTCGGCCTTTAACTTATCCGACACCCACGCGTACTTGAATGACCTCTTGTTCATTTCAGCAGCTTCCTTCTCGATTCTTCCAAGCTTATAGATGAGATGCCTTTGAAGTGAAACTGCAAGACAGAAAAGAGAAAACTTGGGCAATTGATGCTTGAATTTGTGGAACAATATAGCAAGCAACTCACCAGGGGGAAAAATGAATTTCTATACCACCACACCTGTATGCTAATGCAACTCAAGTTTTACAAAGTATAGACAGAAACTAGCTAAGTGGTGAAATAGAAAAAGCTAAGTGGTGACATAGAAAAATTCGAAGTCCCCAAAACACAACACCATTAATTTGCTCTACAAAGGAACAAAACCCACATTGTCATTCAATCAATCAAAAACAAATCTCCAACTATAGATTTACACACAAATTTTTCGGCTTTTCCAGATTCACAAAATTTTCAACAGGAGAGGAGATGAACCAAATGGATTTAGACACAATCAAGAAGAAAAGGCATAGTTCAAAGGTTTACACACAATATCACGATTTAGGGTTAGAGCCTTAATATCACGAATTCGAAATCAAAAAACCATTGAACTAGGGTTTCAAAAATTTGGAATCATGAGAGAGAGAAAGAGAGAGGTTCATCTACTTCTTCTTGGGCCAAATCAGAACCCTATTTTTTTTAAAAAATTCAAAATCGGAAAACCTAGTTTCTCATCCAAATTGAGGGAGAGAGAGAGAGAGAGAGAGAGGGACTTGTTGGTAGATTCAGATTTTTCATCGTCGGTGACGGTGGTGGTTCGATTTGATCGGAGGCTAGGCCGTCATCTGCTTCGAGAAACTTCAGTTCTAGTCGATTTCGTCTCCAGAAGTTCAACCCCAATCGCCTTCTTCTTCAGTCGATGTCGATTTCTTCTTCAATACCCGCTCTTGATTTCTTCTTCTTCTTTGTTGTCTTGTTCTTCACGAAGACGTTTCTCTCTTTTCTCTCAGATCTGTAGTTGTAAATGAGAGGGGAAGGAGCAATGACCCATATATGGATCTGACCCAGAAATGCAACCCGCGAGATGTATTTTACCCGTTACCACAACCCACGAGTGCCTTTAAGTGAGAGTTCTTTCCACAACCGTTGGACCACGATTAGAAGGTCCGGAAATTGCAAAATAACGGGAGCCCGGAGGAGAAGCTGATTGATATATATTGTGCGAGTTAATGATTGAATGTTTATACTCAAAGTAAGGAACGTAACACTAGTTACATGCCGTGGAGGATGATGCTATGGTAGCTTGGCTTGTCTGAATACTTGAGGTTTAAATCTGGACGTATATCCTTACCGGGATACAAATCCCTAAGATCCAATGATGATGTGTACAAATCATACATCAAAAAATTATCAAATCTTATATAGCAATATTAGAGTTTACCTTTCTCCCGTAGACACGAATGTTGGGCTAATATGATACGTCTAATTGATACCGTTCGATTGCCTTTGTCTGAACTCGATCAACTCTAGTATCTTCTACTATATTCTCCTATGTCTCAATTGTGTTTCTGAGCATAGACTCCAAATTCAATCTCTGAGTTCTCTCTTTCGCAGCCTTATTTAGTGTCATGAAAAGAATTGCGAATTCCTAGGGAACATAATGACATAAGTAGGGCAATGCTAGGACCTAGGGATAAATACGGACCAGGCTCCTTATGCAAATAAGAAACCCTAATCCTCCCAGCATCATATTTTTTATTACACAAAGTATAATTCATCCCATTATTGAATTATAATTGCACTCTCGTCCCTATCTCAAATTAATTTCGAGCTCCATGTTATTACAATCTTAGATATCTCTTCACATTAAGATTACAGATACTCGTTAATTAAATTAAATTACCTGTGAGTCAAAACATATATTTCACAAAAACCGATGAACCAATTTTCCGTGTGTAAGCCATATTCTACACACTGGATTATCTATTGTGTAAAATAAAAGATACACACATGCATAAAATACAATATTATCATGCAAAAATTGGCCATGAAAGATTCTCATCAAAAAGGGAAAAAATGATTAATAAATAATTAGTCAATTACATAAAAGCATGATTTTTGGTATAAATTCCTAAAAATCCTAATCATCACACACACACACACCTATGCACTGTTCATCTCTATACCAATTTTTTTATTAGTTTCTCTCTCTCTCTCTCTGCCAAAAACCCAGGTTAACAACGATGAAGCTTTCGATCGCCGGCATTGGCTACAGCGGACGGTGATGGTGGTGGATCTCTAATCAAGATCGTGATAGGCTACCAACTATACCCAAACCGCCATAGCCTCAGGTTTTAGATAGACAGTGATTTGATCTTTCGATCGACGGCGACCATCAACGGCGAAGAGCTAACGGTCAAGCGATGAGATAAACAAAGTCGGTTGTATATATATTGATCAGATCCAAAGTCTTTCGTGTATGTGTGTGTGTTTAGTAATATATATTGATATTTTAAAAAAGGGGAAAATAATATTTTTATAAAAGATTGGTAAAATTTTTGGGTTGGGTCAGGTTCGGGCCGGGCTTGTACTAGATAATAACAAGATTTATGCATTTTCAAATCCGGCCCATTTATAATCGGGCTTCATTTAATATACCCAAGCCCAACCCAAATAAAATTTTATTTTTCTAAGCCCGTCCGACAAGCCCATTTATGTTTTTAAAGCGTGGTATTATAAACATAAATTAATTAACAATAACGATCACAATTATAATTCACAACCGTAATAATGTACTTAAAGTTCTATGTTCTTACAAAAATATTTAAAACATTTGATCATTGAATAAGAGACAAGGATATGTTAGTGAATAAGAGGAGATGAGTAGATGCGCCTCTTCAACAAGATAATCTAACCCTAAGTAGCAAGATTCCAGCGATAATATACTATCATATATATAGTATTAAAATAAAATGTTAAATAAATAGGGTTGGATTGGGCCTCAGAGGAATTTTTCAAACCCAGCCCATTTAATAAACGGGCTTAAAATCTCAACCTAGTCTAGCCTTATGGGCCTAAATATTTATCCCAAGCCCTAAAAAAATTGAACTGGATTAGGTGGACTAGGTGGGCCACCAGACCGGTATGCACCCCTACTTTTTTGGCTCAAAATTTACACTAGGTGCTGTTTTTGCTCTTATACAGCGAAGTTGGTTGCTATTATACAGTGAGTTGGAGTTCCATACAAGCCTACCTTTTGAAGGTTATAAAATACGCTTCTATAATAAAATAACATAGGAAAAGTTAATATTCCATGCGTCCCTAAATAAATGTCTCTATTACACTATTTACACTTTTCAATAAATTCATTTATATTTTGTTAATTTGTGAATTGTTTTATAATTTTAACATATTTGTATTATAAAACCAAGTGAACTCTAATAAACAAGATCTATCCTTCACATAAAATATTTTAAATTAATAAATAGTATTTTTGCATGAGTAACACAAATATTTATTTGGCAACGGAGGAAATATAATGTTTAGTATACAATCCCATTGATAGACTATAAGATAAAACAAATATGAATGTCGCACCCCAAAATTTTCTCGATACGGTGTGAGAAAAGATCTTGAATTTGTGCGATGATATTATGAAAATTGAGTTTGACAATTGTGACTGTTATTGAAAATTAGAGTCGCCACTTAACATAGAGTTCAGGTGTGTTAAGTCACCCCTAAAGATGTTTTCTGATGAAAGCATCTTTAGAAAATTATTTTTCAATTGAAAATGAATTCGTTTGAGTTTGCGGTCTGCGAAATCAGATATGGGTCCGGGGATTTACAGTTATGAGTAGGGAAGGTGTTAGGCACCCTACATCGCCCTTTTGGTACTTATTTTTCAAAATTAACCCTTTTTAAAATTATCCCTGGCCGGGGAAATATACAACTAAAATGAACGGTATTTACAATGATAGGTGAATCGGAGGGTACCAAAGGCAAGATGGCTGAGCCTACTTTTGCCATGTATACCTTCAATTCAACCACACATGCCAAAATTGATTTGCGTTGAACTGGTTAAATGAGACATGAACATAAGTACAAATCTCATTTTTGATACCGATGACAGTGTACTTAATTCGATGGCGTTGGTATGCTCAATTCATTGCAAATAGATTTCGGATGACTAAATCATAAATATGGTAAAATTAAAATCGATTTGCATTGAATTGGATAAATGAAACATGCACATGTGTACAAATCTCATTTTTGATACCGATGACAATGTACTTAATTCGACGGCATCGGTATCCTCAATTTAATTGCAAATAGATTTCGAATTAGGAAAGGGGATATTTACATCTTGGATCAAACAGAGAGAATAATATTGAAATGAATAAAACCACAACGGAGGACGAAATATGTGCAATAATAAATGAACGATACAAAAATAACAAAACAAGTGCTTGTATTAAAGATAACAATGTTGGGACTTTGAAGAATGGTGGGCAGGCGGACGCCTTTCTAATGAGAAACTACGCCCCGGCGGATTATACTCGCGAATCCTGCTTTCATATCAAAGTACTAACACTATTACAATGTTAAAAATAATAATGTCAAAAATTTGAAGAATGTTGGGCAAGTGGGGCCTATCTAAAGAGACAACTGCCGCTCCATCTTGCTTTCATATTAAAATGCTGACATTATTATCACAAGAAGATTATTTACATTTTTGTTGCCATATAAAAGAATGAGAAGTGAGACAGAGTTTGAATGATAACGAAAATATATATATATTGTAATAAGCCCGAGTAGAACCTCGACTGTAAACATTACAATTCTGACCTTTGTATGGAGATTACAGCGCAACAATGAAAGACAAAATGTTTTGCAATGTAAAACCATAAGCCGAAATAGTGCGATAAAACAAAACCCTTTTTCTTTTTCTTTTTTTGAAAGTGAACAGATTTTTTTAACCGACTTTTACAAGTGAAACTGAAAAACTAAAGCTAGAACTAAGACTAAAACTTTTCATTTTTGAATTGGAACAGAGCATGTATTAAAAAGAAAATCTGCAAATGAAAAGGACATTTGCACTAAACTGAAATTAAAAAGAAAGACAAACCAAAATTCACTTCGAAAAAGATTTTATTCAGAACTATCATACACGAACAGAACTACACGGGGATACTGCAATTAGCTTTTTTTCTTAGACCATCTCTCTTCCTCCTTTCTGAAGGATTGTATCAAGGCTAGAAAAAAAAAAAACCAAAAAACTCCCCCTTTGCTGAAGGACTTTTTGTCCTTTTTTTTAGAGCATCTCTCCCCCGTCTTCCTTAGCCGACAGGTCACTAGAAAACCATTAATAGGTCTCATCCCTTGGTCCTCATTTCAAGAACTCCAGCTCCCAATTTTCGGTTTTTAATACTTTGATTTCATTGCACTGCATTTGCTCCGTGTACATTTTAAATTGCCGAAACGGTCAATATTGTCCGATCGAATCCCATGATATGTCGTTTTTCATGTAGCGGTGCATGTATTACAATGGCAAGGTTTGCCAATGCATGTCCGAAATTGTCTCTTTTGATGATTGACCAGTTGATCATTGTAGTTGAAGTGCCAAATTTATTTTTATGCGACTTTCTTCATTGAGTTTCAAATTGTGGGCCTTTTCAATTAATCCGGTGCGGCGGGGCAAAATGGAGTATTAGCAATGAAAAAGTCAAAAGGGTGAGATTTTTGCACTCCCCTAAGCAAGGCAATTGGCCTAGCGAGTATTTCTATATCAGTATTAAAGTGCTTTAAAGGTTGCGAGTTCAAATCTCATGGAGAGGAGCTCAAGACCCATTGTGATAGGCTAGGTTGGGTTAGGTTTAAGGTAAAAATTCGGATTACTTACTGTATGACCACAAAATATAAGTATACACATCAATACTATTTAAATATGGTGAGAAACAAATCACCAATATATATTGTATCTCAGGGTGGTTTTAATTTTAATTTCACTGTTGAATTTTAAAATATGTGCTACAAAAACTTGAAAAATTCATTGTCTAGTATTATAAATCCTAGCTCCGTCATTATGCACACGTAATTATTTGTCGGGAAATCACACAATAGATTTGTTTTATTTCAGAAAATGCATCGGTCAATCATTTTAATGAACAATCAATGACAAATCAAAAAAATACGAAAGGAGGTGATACAGGAGTTATTATTCGGTGGGGTACTTCGTTTCAAAAAATCAATCTACAACAAAAAGATTGTTATTTCCGGACTAAAAAATGAATTACATGCTCGGCTAATTTTTTAAATTTCGTGATACTACCGTTGGTATGAAGAAATCTTAAAGATTTTGAAAGAAAGTACTCCGCATTTTTATTAAAAATTTACACTATTTTTGTAATGGATTAACTATTTGAGGTGAATGAAACATATACTACAGTACATAGCAAAAGAATGTTGATCCACATATAGTGGTGTGCTCGAGGACAGGGCCAACCCTGATGTTTGGATTGCCTAAGCGCAACCCTAGCATGGTTGCCCACAAAAAAAATAATACAATTTTAGGGGCCCGAAGCAAACTCTCATTATTGGGCGGACCCAGAGTGCTAGTGTGCGGCTCTAATGTGCGCATCTGAGTCATTGATCTCGGCAATCAACGGCTCGGATTTTATCTTGGCAATCAACGGTTCAGATCTATAAAGTGTCAAGATCAAATTAGGCGTCCGACAGCTTGGATGCCACACGCCAGGGAGCACACACTAGCACTCTCCCTACATTTTCAAGAGTTCTTTTTAAAAAAATTACAAAATTACAAAACTTTAAACAAAAAAAGATACAATTATTATAAATAAATGCAAAATGATATAATTGCATGAATTTTTTTTTTGAAAAATAAGAAAATATCATCATATTTTAACCATAATTTTTGTTGAAAAACTAATAAATCGTCTTAAGTCACTCGATTTGTTTTCAATTTTCCACCACTAGGATAATTTTTTTCAAAATCTGTGAGACTCACTTATATAAGACCACTAGTTTGTGTAAGCTCATACCATTTATAATCATATTTTGAGTGTGATCTAGACTTGTTGGGGGAGGAGGAAATGGAGTGAGGAAAAAGGGACAGAAGGGGCTGCTGGGAGTAAAATAAAAATTAGAAAGAAGTAAGAAGGGTCTAGACTAGAGAGAAAACCAAAGTCTCATGAAAGTTGAAAAGGTAGTGCCGCTGGGAATCAAACCCAGCCAACGGCGGCGGAGTCAGAAACAATCTCTGACAATCAGGCCAAGTATATGGCTTGTGCTTCGTTTGGAAACCTTTTAAATTTATACTGCATAACTTATGGGTTTTTTTTTTTTGGTTGCCTCGGCCCGAGGATTGCCAAGCCCGGGAGCTTGCTGAGCTTACCCCTGGACCAGCCCTGTCCGAGGAGCACCTAATACCTTTTGATTCTCCATTTTATGGATGCTCCTTAAAAAATGGTGTCTATCTCCATTTATTAAAATCCATAATTTTCAATATATAAATTCAATGTACACAAAATTGGTACGTTGAAAATACCTTTAAAATGAGACTAATGTTCGATTTATTCAAAAAACATATACAATAATTACAATTAAGATTTTAGAGGGAAAATTATATTTTGAAAAAGAATGAAGGTGTATTTGAAAAATGAAGATGAAAATACGAAACTTGTGTTGTAGTAGTGAAAGTAAGTTCTCCAAACACCCTATTGAATAAAACATACGTAACTACTTGAGTGTTAGATTTGGAGAACTTGTGAGAGGCATGCTCTCAGCTCTTACCAAGTTAGAGCATCTCCACTCCCTAGACATTTTGGCTAGGGAAAATGCCATGTACTACTTTAGCTAGCGATCAAATTGAGCTTCCCAGTATGCTAGACATTTTGGTCACTCAAATCACAATTACATTTTTCAATTGATTTTGTACTTGCAATGGAATAAAGAGCAGAGGTATATTGCTGCACCGAACAAAATCAGTGCTAGGGTAGAAGAACAGCTTGGAAAATTTAATCATTGCTAGGTTAAAATTACTGCATTAAATGATTTCTGGTAACCTCTGCAATTAAGTTTCCAGTGGACATGTGGTTCCTCCATAGTGCGTTCATCAGCTGGATCAAACAAGTGTAGGAAGAAAATCAAAGTTCATAGAGAGATGTTGCTTGCTCTTGTAATAAGAATGCACAATTAATAGACAGACATAGGATACGGACACGACACAACATAGGCACGCAAACACGATCTTTGAGTTACCCAACTGCCTAGGCATTTAGGCTATCCAAATCACAATAGCATTTCAATAACATTTTCCTACCAATTGCAATTGTATCAGAGCAAAGGTAAAAGCAGTTGCTCAAAAAAAAAAAAAAAGCGGTAACTTGTTATTGTTCCAAAGGTAAGCATTTTTCAAACCACAACACTTCATATCAGAAGATGGAACATTTGCAGTACATGCAGAAGCAAAAACAACACTATCAGCAGTAGGTCAGCTCATCAACAGCCCAAAAACTAGCACCAAGAGCCCTGCACTAACTCACAAAACAGAACCAAGAGATAAAGCAATACCATATCATTGATAGGGATACTTAAAGAGATAAGCAATGACTTGGTAAACATTGAGAAAAAAAAGAAAAGAAAAGAAGAACAAGCTTCAGTACTAATAAACCATATTAATACAAGACCACCAAGCCATGAATTAATATGCATTTTGTCTTGCATCCATTGCTACGAGAACACGAAGGTGTCCATGAAGAACCATAAGGAAGAACTGCATAAGGAAGTACTGCAGAATATCAGTTTATGATTCTAAGTTGCGCCCATACCAAATGATGTGCAAAATATCTCTATGGCAACAAAATTAATGGTTAGCCTATTACTTTTTCACATCCATAGGCTCATCACCAACTGTTTGATCCCCTATTCAAGACAAAAGGAAGAAAGATCCTTCCAATTTCTCCCTGCTTCTGCGTAGCCCCTCCAGTCTAGAAGCTGTTTCTACTATAAACCCCCATTCTTGTGGTTATGTTTCTTTAACTTGGGGCTTGGGGATAGTGTGGAGATCATAATGGCTCTCCAAGGCAGGTCACTTATGAAGAGGTATACCAATAAAAGAAGCACTTAAGCAAAAATAGCACATATCAACAAAAAGAATGTCAAACAAAACCCGCTTACTGTATCTCTCATGTGACGTGTAAGTTGCAAATTTTAAGATCTTCCAACTGCTTAAATGAAAAAAAAGGTCTTTTTACTGCTTCAATTGTCACTCCCCTAGCAGAAAACTAGATGTAAGAACTCATTGATGAGATAAATAAGCAAATGAAGCACCAAACCTAATAGGCCCCTATTGACCCGGCCATGGACTGGGATTTGTCAAAAGTCAAAACCAAGTTTGGCTGCTATGGTCATGTTTAATTTGGAAAACAATTTTGCAATGGATAAGGTGTCTGGCGATTATTACTTCAGCACTAACAATACTGGATAATTTAGGGAGAGTGATTGGTTATCCACCAGAATTGTGTATATAGAATAGCCACAGATTTCAAGCAAAATAAAAAGCAAAATACAGAACTAACTCTTAGGTATGATCCATCAATGAAACATGGCTTAGATGTACCATATTTTGGCATAACATAGCAATTGAAAAAATTGCAGGTCATCTTCTGGTTCTTCTTGTCAAAAGCATTGAGACACGTAATGTTGGATTCCACACATACAGTCCCATTTTTCATTTATCATCTCTACGGGAAAAAAAAAATCAGTTATAATAGCTATTTCATGACAAGGGTGGGCCAAGTTTTAGACTCTGCATTTTGAAAGACAGAAAAAGGCATAAATAACTCATTGAAGGCACAAAATAGACAGAAAATTCCGCTATACGGTGATTCCAAGTTCCATGGTTTTAATGGTGCATTTGGAAAGAAAAAGACATAAAAAGCTCATCTAAGGCACTAAATTTATTGGGGCAGAAAATAGACTAAAAATTCTAATAAAACGGTGATTCTGAGTTTGGTAGTTTCCCCAATTCTGTATGTGATTCTTGCTAGTAAAATAAGGAACAACTAAATTTCAGATCATTTGCACTTCAAATCAAGAGCAATTAAACATCAAAAGCATTTTCCAACAAGAAACAGAGAATTTTTTCCTGAGGTTTTCAAGAGGAGCTCTGGGATCTGAGGTATATTGTTCATATAATCCAAAACAAACACACACAAGAAAAGGGGATTTCGAAAAATAATTACCTCAGTCAAGATATCAAGAATCATCCTACAATAGACAAAAAAAAAAATTGTTAGATGTTGTGGTCATAGGGTAATTTTGGTCAAATACGTAGCTAATTTAGCAATATAACATACAGCTCGGGGTTGAGAGACCGGCTTCTTCAATCCCTCTATCTCACTAGTAGCCGATGCAACCTGATCAAGATACCATAAATTAAGAGTTGAAAGCTATGAAGTTGTATGTTTTGTAACTCTGTCAGTAAATGAGTTATTACATCAGAAAAGAAAGTGACAGGCAACTCTAGATAGATCATATTATTAACTAACCTGTGTCTGCAAAACTCTCACAGTGTCCTCAAGCTCATGCACGTACTCTAAACCAACCTCTGATGCATACAAAATAAAATGTATCAGAATCTCTCTAAATCTATCGAAATAGGTTACGTTAAGAATAGATAGAAGGAGATTAAAACAAAAAAATTACCTTTCCAAGGAAGCTGTCTCAGCAGTAACTGAGAAGCTGACGGGCGGGCAGACGGTGTCAAGGCAAGAAGCTCACCCACTATGGGGTGTGCTGCATCCCAAACAGCTGGCAACTTACCACCCCTTCTAAGAATTGCAAATGCTTTTGCCCTCTCTGAATCTGTATTAAACTGGAACAACAAGTCGCAGAGCACAAGGCCGAGGCTGAATATGTCAGCCTTGTCATTGACTTGGGCATCCTCTAGCTTCAACTCTGGCGCCATATATAGAAGGTTGCCATCATCCCCGGAAACCGTCACCCCACAACTCATATCCGGCACAAAAGTGGCTGCAGCAAATACAAAGATAGAAGTCAAATCATAAGTCAAATCATAACACAAACGAAATAAATTAGTTTTAGATGATAGAATAAACTTTATTACCTAAACCGAAGTCGCCAATTTGAACGTTGTTGCTTTCATCGAGGAAAATATTTGACCAAGTCAGGTCTCGATGTACAAAACCTGACTTGTGGATGTAGCGGACGCCCTCAACGAGTTGGCGAAATAATCGCCAAACCTCCCCGCTGTCTAGCACTGTGTTGGACACTCTGAGTGAGTCCAACAACCCATGTAATGTCCTGGAAAAACAAAAAAAAATTGCAACATTTACTCTAGGTAGCATATGTCATAAAATCATGATGTGTGTGTGTGTGTGTGTGTTTGAGAGAGAGAGAGAGAGAGAGAGAGAGAGAGAGAGAAGAATTGATTTATGGTTCATACTCGGGGCAGAACTTCATTTGAATGTACAGTGTTGCGTTTGCCGAGTCCTCCGAGGAGGATTCTTCCTCACTGCTGGATTGTTCGACGGTGCAGCCGTCCTCAATCCATGCCTGCACACAAAAAGAAACATCATAACAAAAATAATTATCACTCACTATTTTAAAGACAAATGCTAAAGAGTGCCTGGGACACTAGATAAGGTGCAGTCCAAGTTTTTTTTTTTTGGTAGGTAGCGGAAGTTTGTTTGTTAATGTCATAAATTCTCGTCCACGTTGAATGAGTAACATTTCCAAACCATTTACATCTATTGGAAATATATCAATTATTCTAATACCAAATCTAAGCTTACTTAAAGTTTTTCCTTTCCTCATAATAAGTTTTTTATCAGATTTCATAATCACGAATGCTTCAACTTTTTACTTTTAATCATGAAGAAGTATTACAGCATCCTAATTGACAAAATTAACAAAGAGGACCCTACACCTAACCTGGACCAAAACAACGGCCCAGCTGTGTAAACCGATATTGTTTCGCTTTATTTCATTTTTTGGGCAGTATCTTTTCTCATTCTGTTCATTTTGTTTTTTATGGTGATAGGGGGCAAGTTGAATTTAAGCTCTCAGTTCAGTTGTGTTTGCTTATTGTTTTTCCATTCTTCATGCGGCAAAATGTGGGTCTTGAAAGACATGTTTATATAATCTATAAATGTGGTACAGCAAAATAACGAATTCAAATTCAAATTTGTTTCTTGTACCCAATCCTATCTAAAATGAACGAGGCTAACAATGTAATTAACAAAGGAATTGAAAACATAAATGACTAGGATTAATGAGTTGGAGACAATGTAAATACCAACACACACATCTCAAACATTACAAGTGTATTTACTATATTAAAATTTGTTAACCTGGAAATAGCGGACAACGTGACAATGATCCATGGTAGACAAAGCAAGCACCTCCCTGTACATTTCGAGCATACATATTAGATGAAGAAAAGTATTTATCTTCTACTAGTTCAAAAGAGCAGAAGATTTTTTTTCCAAAAAGCACCCCTAGTTAGCATAAGAAATAATAAACATCTCAAATAGAGACGCCAACTCAAACGTTTATCCTCTATACAAGGTGACACACCCATATAATAGGGTAAGTGGCTGTTGGCAAAGCAACAACTATAAACTTTGAAATAACAAACCAACAGACCTGAGAATTCCCTTCTTCATTGTTGTATCGAAGTGTTCAGGTTCAAAATGATGATTGAAAAAGAAAGAGGAAAAATGACTTGGACGCACCTATTTCTAATCAGCCTTCATTGCCGTTTCGTAGTTTTTAGGTTCAGATTGTTTCATTACCTAATTGTGTCTCATGGAAAAAGCACACATGTGTTTTACATATGCGACCGTCAGGACAAGGACAGTTTTCAACTTTGAATGTAATAATGTGCTTAATTTTATTTAAATTTTGGATGCATTTCCTTCTTTTGTTTCCCCATTGTTCTCTGTTCTCCTTCAATGGGGAAAAAAACTCTTAAGGTCACTTATATTTAGAACTAAAGAAAAGCTTTACTGAAGTTTCTCTATTCTGCTCTGTGTCAGGCTGCATGTCAATGATTTCTTGAAAGTTAATCTAAATCAAGGCTGGTATATGCACAATGAAAATTATGCTAAAATTGGACAATATTCCCCCAGACCGTGATGCATATGTTACAAGAGGACCTTATCTATTTTGGGTCGTATGAGAAGTATGCAGAAAGCTTGACACAGTAAGGATTCTGCCAAATTTCCTCACACATTTGCGAGACTAAACAAATGGAAAAGGATAGTGATTGTTAAAGCAACCAACTTAAAACCAATTGGCAATGAGTGGAACAAACTCTAATAGTGATGTAAGCTTTCAATGTGCATATGAGGAAAACCTGAAGTTTGTCTGAAAACTAGATTTCGGAATACATTTGTAGTACTTCCCGGTAATCAGTTTGAGCCTTTTATTCAGTGTCAATTAAACTTTCTCCATTTTTTCCCTCTGCCCATTTCATATGCTTGATTTATAGTTCTACGACCAAGGAATCTCAAGTTACCAAATTTTTACCTAAAAAACCTTCAGTCAGTAGATTTACCTTAAGACTTTCTCTCGATTAGTTTGGCTGTCTGGCCCATCCTTAAAGGGAATCTTCTTCACTGCATATTCCTTTTCGTCTAATTTATTTTTGCATTTGAACACCGTGCCAAAGCCACCTTTACCTGCAACCAGAAATCATTAAAAAACGATGTATAGTAGTAGGTTTTTCGTTTTTTTGTAATTTTCGACTGTTAGTTCTTAGAACCAAAATCACACACAGCATTTATTGAAATTTGAAATTTCAGAATGATGGGACCAATTTAAGATGTGGTTGAGGTTTCAATACAAAACTAGCTTAATAAAAGTATGAAGGATGGGTAATAATACCAAGCCTTTCCAGCTCCAGAAAATCAGTACTGTATCGAGAACTCATAGTGCGTTCTAAATCTCTGCCAAAGTTAAAAAACACAAACATCGAATGATTATTTGACAGTGGAATGTAGTTTTGCAGAAGTGATAAGTGATCTAATTATACGAATGACATCATAATTCAAAGGTTATGCAGAATTCGAGATTTAGCATGGTTTCAAACTACTTCGGTATAAATTACTGAAATCAGAACTTCAAAATTTAGGAGGAATGAGTCTACTTCTAAAAATCCAGACGTGCAGGAACAGATAATTTAATGGTCACATGGTCAGGACAGACTCACAGACCTCAATCTATAAAAAATCCTACTTCATACACAGGAATTGGAACTGTCACACTTCACTATTGCAAATAACAATAGCATTTATGTTCACTGGGACAATATGAGAACTCATAGTGTGTTCTAAATCTCTGCCAAAGTTAAAAAACACAAACAGAAAATGGTTAATTGACAGTGGAATGTAGTTGTGCAGAAGTGATTTAATTATACGAATCACAACCATAATTCAAAGGATATGTAGAATTCAAGATTTAGCATGGTTTCAAACTACTTCAGTATAAATTACTGAAATCAGAACTTCCAAATTTAAGAGGAATGAGTCTACTTTTAAAAATCCAAACGTGCAGGAACAGATAATTTAATGGTCATATGGTCAAGACAGACCTCAATCTGTGCAGAATCCTACTTTGTACACAGGAATTAAAACCCCCACACTTCACTATAGCAAATAACAAATAACATTTATGTTCACTAGGACAATATGAAAACTCATAGTGCATTCTAAATCTCTGCCAAAGTTAAAAAACACAAACATCGAATGGTTAATTGACAGTGGAATGTAGTTGTGCAGAAGTGATCTAATTATACGAATCACTTCATAATTCAAAGGATACGCAGAATTCGAGATTTAGCATGGTTTCAAACTACTTCGGTATAAATTACAGAAATCAGAACTTCCAAATTTAGGAGAAATCAGTCTACTTCCAAAAATCTGAACGTGCAGGTGCAGAAACAGATGATTTCATGGTCACATGGTCAGGACTCAGGACAGACCTCAATCTGTACAGAATCCTACTTTGTACACAGGAATAAAAACTCCCACACACTTCACTATAGCAAATAACAATAACATTTATGCTCACTAGGACAATATTCATAGTGCGTTCTAAATCTCTTGAAGTTAAAAAAACACAAACATCGAATGGTTAATTGATAGTGGAATGTAGTCGTACAGAAGTGTTCTAATTACACTAATCATAATTCAAATGACATGCAGAAATCGAGATTTAGCATGGTTTCAAACTACTTCGGTATAAATTACTGAAACCAGAACTTTCACAAATTCAGGAGGAATGAGTCTACTTCTAAAAATCTGAACGAGCAGGTGCAGATTTGAGAGGGAGAGAGAGCTTACTTGAAACTGAAATTGAAATTGTGCAAAGGCGTGTTGTTGAGTGTGTATATATATACACGTAGTATTTCAGTGGATTCCCTCCAAAACATGTAGTCACGCAGCTCACGCCCAAGGGGGAGGTAGCCAAATCTCCAACGGCCGGGCCCAGCCATGCCCATTTTTGGAGGAGCCATTCCTCCTGCCCGGCCGACCCATTAGTGACCTTCGCGAGAGACACAGAAGACCGGTGAGAGAGGATTGAGTGTTTTCTGCCTTCCGTGGGTTTTAGGAGTATATATAAGTATAAACTAGGAGGGTTTGCTATCCAGTGGAATAATAAAAATTTGGATTTGGGTACCTGTAGTGACCTCAATTGTAGGTCCTCTATAGTATTTTATTTGGGTTCAACACTGCACAATTTTTTGGGAACGTTGATTAGATCATTGGTGTAAAAACAATCAAATTAATTGGATAGTGATAGCCATATGGTAGGATATAATTTATATGAATAGCCAATAACATTTCGAAAATACACTGTAAAACAAATTTATCTCAATTATGTGTCTACCAATTTCCGATGATCGTGATTTTTTGTGGCTATAATGTGCTCAACATTCTTAAAAAAATGAACGGGGCCGATCTCAAATAAAGATTTCAAAGTGTCCACAGTTGAGGTCACTACAGAATTATAGTAATATCCCCAAGTCCAGAAAAATCTTGCATTAAATACAACAAGTTAAAATATGGAGTATAAAAAAGTTAGTAGATAGTAATTTTATAGGGGAGTGATTTTCACACCCCAAATTGAAATCCACGATCCTTTTTTTTACTTATTTGTCTTTGTACATGAAAAATTACAATATTGTGGCTTCACTTACCAATTTTTTCATACACAAAAGGATATTGTCGTACATTTAAACAAATAAAAGCGAAAAAGGGAGTGTGGTTAGCAATTTAAGGGGTGTGAAAATCAATTACCTAATTTAAAAGTTAGTTAAGAAAATGGACGTGGGAATAATTTTCACACCCTTTTTTTTATAAATATTTTCACTCTCTTTCTTGTTATGTAATGCACTTTTGTATTAATTTTTTTGGGTATAATTATTGTGGGGAGTGTGGGTATAATTATTGTGGGGAGTGTTTCTCCGATGTAACCTCTTTGGACCTTTTTGGTACAGGATGACGGGTTGGGAAAACAGTTGAACATTGCATGAAGCCTAAAAGGATCGCTTGAGAAGATGACTTGTACGAGTGACCCTTGCGTTAGCGCCTAACCTAGAAAGTGGTGGTTCAGGAAGACACTCTGATAGTCTAGCGAGTGACCAGAAGTGATGAAGGTGACTGGAAATGGAAAAGGTAACCGGAAAATTATAATTTTTTAAAAATAATTTTTAGAATATTATGCAAAATTATAATTTTTTTAAATAATGATTTTTTTTTATTCTTGTTATAAATATCTCACGATTCAGTTCAATTAATTCACGATTTCAAAATGAAAACTTATGAACTGAACCGTATCTTACAGTTTTTTAATTTTTCAATCCGTATCCGGACACAATCCGAAACCTACAATCCTGTTCGGTTTAGTTCGGTTTGGATTCACGATTTACGATTATTTTGACAACCCTACTATTTTATTACTAATCTATTTACTTTCACTCTATGTCAGTTACTAGGGCTGTAAATGAACTGGGTCGTTCGTGAACTATTCGAGACTCGGTTTGGTAAGAGCTCGCTCGAGTTCGATTCATCTACTAAACGAAGTGAACTTGAACCTCAATAATTGGCTCGTTTAATAAATGAGCCGGATCTGAACTTAACTGTATTCAGCTTGATTAGTCTCGCGAACCTGGGATCAAAAGATTGTGCAGGTACATATCGCATAGACGTAGGACAAGGAAGAAAGTTTTGATTATGCAGGTATATAGAAGTATGTTTTATTTCACTATACAAGAAAACAATTTTTGAATAATAGTAAATTATAATATCTTTTTGTAAAGATTGTGCATCAAGGTATCAATATTGAAGAGGAAGTTACACTATTTTATTCCACCAAAAAGTAAATAATCCTTATCGAGCCGAGCTATAGCATGTTTTATGCTTCTTTATTAAAATTTTTGTGAGCTCGAGTTGAGTCGAGCCATAGCATGTTTAGGTGTTTATTGGAGTAGGTTTTTTACGAGTTCGAACTCGAGTCGAGCCTCAATAAAAACTTAACGAACCGAGTTTAGAAGAGCTATTCTTGAGTCGAACTGAAACGAGCTCAACAACTACTTGGTTCATTTGCAACCCGCTCATTTGTGCTCCAGCAATGAAGTTCACGCTTACACACGAATTCACGAAGCTAGACTCAACCAATACCACTGAAAAACAGAATCCAATGGGCCAAAAGAAAAAATTGAATGAAAGTAGTTGGGCCTGGGTAATGCATCAATTGGGCCATCAACCGTAGGCTTTAAAAAAACACATAATATCCTAAGAAAGCCCAAACAACGGCTGGCTTTAAAAAGGATATTGCTATTATGTGCCCACCAGGCATACCATAAGCACACAAAAAAAGATTTTATTACGGATCAGTATAAAAAATAAAGATTTTTTTATCATTAAGCTCAATTACTCTTCTTAATTATTATTACGGTCAATCACTCTTTTTCTTGGATTTAAGTTTATGGTGCACTTTCCTATCATAGGGTTTTAGTGGTTTATGCACTTTCATAAAGTATCCTAGGATTTTAGGCACTTTAATAGGGTACCCTAAATTTACATTGTACATTTAAAATTTAGACTGTACATTTAGAATTTAGCACTTTCATAGGATACCTCTGAGATTTTAGGCATTTTCATAGGATACCCAAGAGTTTAGGTTTATGGTGCACTTTCCTATTATATGTTTTAATGGTTTACGCACTTTCATAGGTATATTAGAGTTTAGGTTTAGACACTTTCATATGGTATCGTAAGATTTAAATACTTTCATATAGTTTGGGGAGTTGAGGAAAGAGCAAAATTGTGCCAATGTGGGGTGGGGAGAGAGAGAGACACGGAAGTTGCCAAATGAAGTGGGTTGTGTTTTTTCCCACATTAGGTAGAGTTGGCCGTGCATGTGATCCAAAATATGGACCGGCCAGTGCTTTCCCCGAAAAAGAATAAATCAGATGCATTTTTTTTATGTTTTTTAATATATTTGCACAACCAAAGGCTTATAGCTCAGTGATTATCTTTTGGTTCTTCTACAAAGAAGACTAGGGTTCGGATCTCGGTAAAGATGTTTTGGGGTATTTTTATACTCCCCATTTTTCATACACATCAGCACACTTGGGCTATCGTTTTTTTTTTTCTTCTCAGCACTTGGGCTATCGTTTTGACAGAAGAAGAAGGAAGAGTTGGCGATGGCTCTACAGGCAATTACTTTCTCTTACGATATGCTCCACTGCATTTGGTTTTTTGATGTTTCTTTTTCTAATGTAAAATCCTTATTTGTGTGTTTCATCTAATCTGCAATTTTAAGCGGCACTTAACTCTGTTTGGGATGGAGGCATGGAGCAGGGTATTTTTTTATTTTTTATTATTGTATTGCTTCTTTTTCAGGCTCGATACCGTAAAACCTCAAGATCTTCGTTAATGGCATGGATGTAAGATTTTCGTGTAGGTTTTATTTTCTTTTTGATAAGTAATACAAAGATTTTATGCAAAAGGCATCAAGGGGATGCCACCCATGTACTGAAGAAAGCGTGGAAAGAAAGAAGAATACAAAATACATAAAAATCTATACGAAGATGTCCTTGTTGGTTTTTTATTTTCTCATTACTAGAGGCTGGGCACAGGCAATGCTTGTGCAAGTCGAATTTTGATCAAACATCCATAATGCCTGTGCAAGTTGAATTTTGATCAAACATGCATAATAATTTTTTATCGACTTGCACACACATTGCAACAGCCGAAAAAGGTAAAAATTGTCAATCTATGTCAACAACATCTATCTATTTTTATCCTCTCAAATCTTTGTAAATGTGGAAATTCCATCAAAACTTACGTAGATTACCGAAAGGATAACCAAATTTAAAGAGAAAGTCTAGGGATGCCTGTCCATTTTTATCTCATGAAAATTGCAACGGAACGAACAAAGTATGAAAAAACCAAAGTTATATGCCTGTTTTCCGGATAGCCGTAAAGAAGACAATTTGTCAAGCAGAAAATAAGGACTAACAGTTTAGGAAGAGATGGGGTATGAATGCAGTAGAGTACAAACAGGAATTTGTAGTGGAATTTGGAAAAGTAAAACTTACCATTTGCCTTTTCTTGGTTGTCAAAGTCCTTATAGGAAGATAGAGCAGTAACCACAGACCATAGAGGATGTTTGCAGCGGTTGAAAAAAGTTTACAAAAGTAATAAACGTGGAGTGGATTGTGGGGTGTGCGCATGGAGAACTATTCCAGATGGATGGCAGTTACAAAACGTGGGTTTTTTGGGAAAACAAAAATGTAGCGTGAGTTTTTTTGGAAAACAAAAATGTGAGTCAGCCTCAAAAAAAAGTCCACACCAAACTTGTGCTCCCCCTTTATATATTAGAATAGATTATTGATGAAGTTTGGTTGATGTTTACGACTTAAATAGTTTTGAAGTAATTGCTCTCTTGTATCGGCCAGAATTTGAGTTTTTTGTTTGAACTAGAAGCAGTTTTTCTCTTCCTCGTTATCTGAAAATTTCTTGTGTAATTGTCTTCCAATTCAGTCTCTCTTATCTAGGTAGTTGTTTCTCTGGGTGCCTTTGGCTTAAGTCATTACTTGTGTCCCGCATCATCTATTTTTTTCAAAATTCATTCTGCATATGCTTCATCCAATTTTGATTTTGTTGTAACCAGATTCTCAAATAAGTTATACTTCCAGTTTCTCTATCTTTTGTTCTGTAACTATAACCAGTCAGATTTTGGTTTTTATTTTCTGTGATATGTGTATGCGTCCATGTCTGAGCGCGTTTGTATGGAACTCATACTGTTTTCATGTCAATTTACTTTTAGACGTTATTGTCTCAGCTTCAACATAAAGGCCTTCGAAGCTTGTGTGCGGTCAGGAGGGTGAACGCCAGTGGCAGTGAGTGAATATTCATCTGCTTATTTTTCTCCACCCATCCTCTTCTCCCCAGTTTCTGGGTTTTATCTTTCACTTGGGGTAAAAGGCAATGTCTCACATATGGACCTAATCTGCATGTTTATCTGTTTGGAGATCTCTGCGCGAATCAGCTCTGCTGCCATCAGGAGTGCTGCAGCAAGCAGAAGATTTTCACTCTCCTCCTCCCTCTGCAGCCTTGAATTATTCTCTTCAATTAGGTTTGCTTACCCTCATCTTAGTCGTGACTTATGATAACCAAAAATGAAGGTTGTGCTTTTTGTTCTTGTAACATCCACACTTCTCCTTGTTAGGGAATCAATGTGGTGCTGCTCATAGTAAACTTTTTTGTACTAGCACTGCTGAAGGATATGGTTTCAAAATAGATATACTAATCGGGGATGTTGTGAGGAATGAGATCTTTGCAGAGGCTGGGGAGAATATTGAGGGTTCTCTTGTTTGTCTAGCTGTCCGTCGAGGTAAGGTCACATACTTCCTGTGTATTGTGTTATATAACCTTGTTCATGATGATGGTTCTAACTTCCATTTTTACGTTAAAAACTGCGTCGAGAATTTTGTGGAATTGACATGTTCTTTGTAGGTGGTGAGACATTGACTCTACTCCCTGGGACTATAATACGTTCAGATGGTATTGTCGCAACTTCTGCCAGTCGTTTATATTTTTTCAAAAGCAGGGAACTCAAAACGACGGTTGGTAACCAAACTCCTAGAATTCTTTTATTTGTATTCCTGTGCTACAAATAATCTATTTGACTACAACCACAAGTCACTCCTCTTCTTGCGTATAGTTGTTTCACGTTTAGATTGAATTGGAATATTTGATAAGAGTAGGGATAGCAACGCTGAATGATGCAGGATCATAAGTGGATCATGTGTTGATTGAGGAATACATATTTCACGTAAAGGTGAATAAATAATTTGTTTGCCTAAGAAGCATGGTACTTCAGTAAAATGGTGTGTCCAGTAGGTTGCGTTGGCTACTCACCACGGCGTCATAGCACTTGTCGAAATATATCCTGTTATCTGTATTTGTTGTTTTTGTAATACGGCAAGCTTCTGTTACATGTGTCCATTATTTAGTCCTTGTGAAACACATCTGAGGAAAAATATAACTTCCCTTAAGTGAGCACTTTTAGTCTGA
Organism: Vaccinium macrocarpon; assembly: GCA_022606695.1. Lineage (NCBI taxonomy): Eukaryota > Viridiplantae > Streptophyta > Magnoliopsida > Ericales > Ericaceae > Vaccinium > Vaccinium macrocarpon. Next base: position 31,904,228 of record CM040172.1, read on the forward strand.
CTGCTTAATCTCTTCTCCCTTAGAACCCAAAATCTCAAACTTTCCTACTAGCTTATGATTTTTTTTTCTTAAAAAACCAAAGAGTAGGTCATGTAAGTTCCACCTATTTTCCAGTTATAAAAAGACCTCAAAAAGATTTTGTTTTGGTTGGGCTAAATTTCGGAATGTTTTTGCGATGTACTGAGTAGTCATTATATTTTCTGAGCATACAAAAAACATATTGTAGCCCTCTAAAATTTCCTTACTCGTTAGACTGTACTCTCTGCTTTCTTAAGGCTTTTTGCTTGTGCCGGTGAAATAAAATCCCTTCTTGCAAGGAAAGATGTTTTTTTTTTTAATTCTTGTTGCTTACTTTCCTTTACAGCTATTACAAAAGAAGATAGAACAAAACCAAATACGTCGAGATGTTCTTCTTGGCACATACAGGGTAGATAGAACATCTTCGCAGGTGCTTTCTCTGTCTAGGTTAATATGCTGAATACCTCGGTCCTATCTTCGAGAGAGAGCTGGTTCCCCTTTTGTCCCCTCCCAAGTATTAGAAGTATCAATAAAACAGCAGTAGCAGCTGCAAAATATATGTTTATAGCATGACCCAGCCACCCTGTGTCCAAATTTTCTAGATCTTAAGTTTTTACGTACGAAGCAAAATGTATTTTACCTTCTGAAGAAAGATATGATACTTTTGTATCTTACTCATCGTTATCAATTCGGGATACTCTGTCTGTTTCTTCTTATGTAGACATCATCATTACACTTAAAACAATCTTAGTTTTCCACGATTAACTTTTATGGAGACATCATCATTACACTTTTTCAAACTTTTTCCCACTTTCTTTCTAGTTTCCATAAATGAATCTACTCAAAAGGGCAAGTGGGTTGTTTATCAGCTTTTACATGCTAACTTTTTAAAATGGAGACTTAGGGACAACCCAAAATGAAATATTAGACCATAAGAAAGGGAATCAACGGAGAGTCATGTTTCTATTTTTTGAAATTGCTTCTGACGTATGATAATCAATATTGGTATCTTTTATTTATTTTTATTAGAAACCCAAATATCTAGAAAGAAATTGTGAAATAAAGGTAATCAACAACACTATAAAGGTAAGTTGCTTATCAGAAGATATTCATGTGTCAATAACCCTTTAAGATAACATTACAATAACACGCCATATGCCTTGACAAATTTGCACTCATAATTTTCGCATTCAAAGTAGTGGTGTAATATGTTCTCTATTTTTCTTAATACCCAAATGAGGGTCGTAACATTTAAGGCGCTACTTGAAGTTTTCAAATGGTTCCAATAGTCAACACCTAGCGGGTAGATATTCGGAAAGAAGATATGCAAAGGATTTTTTCCCCTCTTAACGAAATTACACATGACACCATTGTTTTGTCCTCAAAAAGTAAATTCAAGGACATTAAAAACGTGCTTGGAAGAAATTGTACATTATGTATGGCATGCATCGGATAATGGATTGCATTTCGCATAATGAGCTTATCTATATCTCAAGATACTCCTAACATAAAGATGTCTTTTGTGAAACATATCGATTTTGTATCAAATTACTAGTTTTTGTATTGATGTAGCTACATCCTTATAGGAAAAAAACAATTTTTTCCGGAAAAATATGATCATAGGAATGCAAATTGAGGTCTTTTTGTGTTACCGTGATCTAGTTTCATCCATTTCAAAGATTCTTTTTGTTTTGTAGGTGTTTTTGAAGCTTCTAAGTAAGATAATGGCTGTTAATATGTTTAGATACCGTTGATTTATCTCCAGGTCTCCCCCTTATCCAATTGTTCTCATCAACCAATCTAAGAATTTCTTCTCTCTTTTGTTTTGCCCCTATCTTCGCATATCCTTCAAAGTTTCTTTGCTTTCTCTACTCCTACATCTTATTATCCTTGTTTTTCTTTGACATATTTTCTGTTTCTTTATTTTGTGGAGGTTGGAACTGTTTACACATCCGTCTCTGTCATTTGAACAAAGTTATTCTTCATTTTTCTACCCTCTTGGACATGGCAAACTACAGTTCATTCTCTGTTTAGATTCCCATCTCTTGACATGTATTTGTTCGGTGATTCATGTTTAGTTAAATTGCAGATTGATGTCAAGGTTCTGGATACAAAAGCGACAGATATGAAGTGTCTTGTTGGACGCTGATATTTGTTCGACTGTAGCTTTTATAAAGATTATGTCTCCTAGACAACAAGAAGTGGCAAGATTTGGAAAGTTGAATTACCAGCGTGTGGTAATATCTGTGGCTGTGGGTTGTACACCTGAATAGCAGTAAGGCCTGGGCTGCTCATCAATTGTACCAGTAGAGCCTTCTGGTGCAGTGGTTGCTAGAGACGAGTAAGGCCTGGACTGCAAGGTTGCGAGTTCGAATCACGCTGATTGGGAAGGGTTTAGAAATTTTTGTGCATATTCCAAGTGTCAGTACTCCAAAAAAACCAAGGTGGAGAAGACTTGGACACGCGATGTGCCAGTAAAACATAGGATCCCTTACCGCTAAACCATGATAACATCATCTATTAAGCAACTAACATAGGAGTAATATTTATTATGATTTAGAAATTTGGGGGCCATGTTATTGGGCCAAAAATTTGGGGGCCATGTTATTCGGGATAAGTTGCTCACCAAATGGTTTGATGGAAAACTGATTGTTTAAACCCGAAGGCATCTCTCATCTCATAGAAGACTGCATAATTTTTAATAACCAATGCATCTCCACACCTTGCAGTGATTTATGTTGCGCCCGGAATTGGGAGACGGATCAGTATAGTATTAGTTCTCCAAAATGAGTGCATAACCTAATACAATAAATGAGTAATTCAAAGAAGTAAAAAACACATTGTACCGTAAAGATGTAGATGCAGGATCACTAGAGACTTAAAAGATTGGTACAGCAAGATGAATGTGTTTTCTTGTCTATCAAAATCTGTGTTTTCTTGTATACCGAATTATGTGCATGCGCTGATTGGCCGTCATAGATTCCCATAAACCCGCCATTTTACTCGGGTCATATTGTAAATCACTTTACCTCTAGATCATTTGGCTATTTGCATTACAAATTTAATTATGCAATGCAGTTACCATTTGAGTAATGTAGGGTTTAGAAGCTGATTCTATAATGCATTATTGTCAAAAAGGCTAAAAAATGAACCTATGTGACTGAGCAGAATTCAAAAAACCACTTGTGGTCCATATGGTGGAGCATTTGAGAATTTGATCTCATTCTTCTTTGAAGTCTTCCCGCACAAGTTGTCCAAAAACACTATTCCAAGTATTCCTAACTTCCTTTTCCTTGTCATTCCCACCTGCTGTATGTAATTCCAGTATCAATGTATCATTAAAACTTGGAAATTTCAACATTCTTACTTCTCATTATCTTTTCCACCTACAGCATCATTAAATCTAAATATTTCAAAACATTCTTCGCAAACAAAAACATCATAAATCCATTTGATCCAACAATAATACAAAAACATCAGAAATCCATTTAATCCAAAAGACAATTCCACCGATGGAAGAGAATATCAACCCATAGGACAAGTACTTACTACATGCCTAACATCACCATCAAACCAAAGGTCCATCTCCATGCACAAAGATAGTAGAAGATTTCTTGCTCTTCACCCAGTTGATAAAATCCTTCAGGAACTTCGTGGGTACACCACGGCTTTGTTCGGTTTGGGGGTAATGAGTAGAGAGAGATAGAAATTAAGAAAATTTTAAATGAGTTGATTCTTACTTCGGTTGTTTGTGTTCTATTTGAATTAGAGGGTTTTCAATCATGAACCCTAGTTTCTCAAGAATTAGAGTTTCCAATTAGGAGTTATCTAGATGAATGAAACAAGGAGAGAGAGGGTGACCAACCTTCGTGTCGTGTCTGGTTCGAAGAGATCGTTGGGTAATGTACTAGGTTTGTGCCGGCGAGGGTCATTGTTTCAGACCTTTCTTGGCGACAGCGGCGGCGACGGTAGCCGGAGGTGGAGAGGGAGACCGTAGGAGCTAGGTTGCCAGTGGGATCGTTGGTGGTGGTGGAATGGGAGGTGGTTGCCCTCTCTTTCTCTCTTTGGTCGAATGAAGAGAGCCCATATCTGATCACAATGGAACCGCTTGGATTAGACGTGTCATTGTAACTTTTTTGTTTTTCGAATATAGCAGTATAGTATAGATACAAGTATTAATATCGACCGTTCAATGGCAATCAATTGAAAGCTATCAACCAATGCACTTTAGCCCGGTAGACTGAGTTTCTTGCTTGATTTAATCAAGACTTGAAAAATCACCTCTTGATTTTATCAGATGAGGAGGAGGGTTAATAAAATTTCAGTTTTTTTGCATTTTATCTCAAACAAGAAACTCAACCTAGGTATCTTTCGGTGCTCCGTGTAACTGTAAAAAAACTTGTGAACTGTGTAAACAAATCTAATCCAAAATTTAATTTACGTACAATTCAGTTCCGTTCGATTATGTTTGTTTGTCAACTTTCACTATTTCACATCTCTTGAATGATTATAATTTTTAATCTCTTCAAAGATTATAATTTTTAAAAATATATAATATGAGTCTTATTTGATAGATCTTAAATAGTTCTATTATACAAAATATTCAAAATCACGAAACCTATTATAAATTGAAAGATATAAGCAATTTAAAACATGACACAAATGCCGAAAATAGACCAATAAACACGAACAGATAGAGGAATAGTTCGGATAAAAATTTGAAGAAATTTAGAAAATCATGAGATACAATTTCATTCACACATTTTATTTTTGAAACTGTAAATTACCCAAAATCGGATTGTGAAATGTTTATGAATTATATGTATATATTCTATTATATATTTGTATTTAAGACTGTAAAAAAAACTTGTGAGCCGCGTATTCAATTCGAATCCAAACTGAGCCAAATCGAACTATTTTTTTATTGCAAAAATGTGCCTCCTGGCCAAAAGTCCTGACACCATCACTGCCCACAACTAGGGTTGCAAACGAACCGAGCTGCTCAAGCAGCTCGTGGTTCGGCTTGGCTCATTAAGTAATTGAGCCAAGCTGGAGCTCGATTTTCAGGCTCGTTTAGTTAACAAGCTTGCTAAAGCTCGCCTCGGCTCAATTGTATAGGCTTCGCTAAGATTGTATGGGCTCGGCCTGAATTGTATACGCTCGTTAAGTAAGATACCCTATTTTGCATGACACTACTTGATTGGTAATGGGAGAACAAGCAATTTCAAATTACTTTGCAACTACAAACAATGCAGTTCCACGTAGAATGTTATGTCTGGTGTTGTGTGTGTCACATTATTGCAAAGCATTTATTTTTAAGTAAAGTTGTATCCCATGCATGTATAATTGTAACTAGGGGTGAAATCGGTTCGGTTTAGGGTGATTCTAGCCCAGACCGATTTGGTTCGGTGCATGCCTTCTCAAAACCGATCCTGACCAATTTTATGAAGAAACCAAAATAGGTTCGGGGTGCCTCGGTTCGGTTGGGGATTTCGGTTTTTCGGGGATTTCGGTTTGTCAAAATGGGCCTACTTGGGCCCATTCAAAAATTTACTTTTGGGCTAAAATATTTTACTTTTGGGCTAAAGTGCCATAAATTTTTTAACTTGATGTTTGGGCCTAGAATTGCCTTGGAAACAAAACACAATAGCACCAGCCACCAGTCACATTTTGCAATGTGCACTAAGCCACTAAAAGGAAAAAAAAAAACTACTATGAAAATTGTTGAAATGTGCAGTTGTGCACTAACAAATCATTTCCACTAAAAAATCATTGCCAATAGCCCAGTGCCTTACGGCATACACTAACAGAATAACAGATCATTTCCACCAGTCAAGTTGAAATTTGTTGAAATGTGCACTAACAAATCTACCATCAACAAAGCAATAAGTACTGAAAATCCACATCACAAAGTAGTTTGTACCTAATAACATAATGGAAATGGACTACATTGCAAAATCCTTATGTTGTTTATTCCAGATTTTCAAGGATATGTCCACACCAAGACCACACCCATAATGTCAAAGACTACATTGCAGGCCAAACAAATTGAAGTACGTCATTCCTAATAACATAATGGAAATGGACTTGCATGCAGTAGAGTAAATACCAACTTCCGTTGCAGCACTCTGGATCAATTATATAACAGAAATCACTAAATTATATAACTCAATATAATAAACACCAATACCATTTGCAGATTGCATATTCTAACCACTTAGCTACCATAGTGCAGATTTCATGTGTTTAACACTAGCGAAAAGGAAATTGAAAAAGTACTGTCCTTGGTGAAAGAGTGAAGTATGTACCAACTACCAAAATGTAGAACTCCGCAGTCAAATACCAAGCCAGCAACCCCTTAATCCTTGGTCTTTCCACTTGAGTCCATGATAACTAAATGCAATTAAACCACAATGAAAAATATACAAGTAAATTATTCAACGTGTATAGTAATTAAAATGAAGAACACAAAAAATAAAGCAAAGATTAGTACCCGAATCCAATTGTTCCAACTCATCAAGTTGTTCTCTAAGATTGATTTTAGTTGGTTTCTTTATCCATTTTTGAGTGCAAATAAGAGCCTCCACGGTTTTGGGAGCGAGAGAACTTCCTTTTTATAGGTTTGCTTGCAGATCAGGGGCTTATTATATGATATAAAGTATAGATTCAGCTGCAAAGTGATATTGAAAACAACAAATTGCAAATGGTAGAATATTATAAGTCCTTACATAAATCAGCTATAAGCATGAAATTAGTACCTAGAAAGGGTAAATTTTTTCGAAATATGAACATTGTTTAACATGGGCGACCAAAGTAATTAGTAACTAATAAGAACAACCCACTACCCAATAAACAACAATAGATTGGAATAATAAGAGAGAAAACGAGAGAGACATCGATATCTAAAAAGAACAGATTCAGTTGAAAAGTGATTTCGAGAACAACAAATTGCAACCAGTGGAATTATGTAAATCCGCACAGAAATCAGCTACGAACCAAAGTAGTTGAGACAAAAATGTGAAGAAAGGGAGAGAAGAATGTTGAGAAAGGGAGCGAAATTAACACATACCAGATGATGCAGATCAGATTTTGAAAAACTAGCAGTTTATTAGTATTTATTTTATTGTTTCAATTTTAGTATTTTGTTAGGAGATTACTAGTTTGAAGTTATTTAGTTTCTTAATTTAAGTTGATTCAATTTCCTATTTTATGTTTTCTTATTTTACAAGAATTAGGGTTGCTAGCTAGTAGTTTATTTCTTTTTTAGTTTTAGGGTTGCTGCTAGTATAAATAATTGATGTAAGCCTTAGGACAAGACAGTTTTTTGAGTATTATTGAATTATAAAAGAGTCTAGAGAGCGTTTTCTCTAAACTTTCTTGTTTGTGTTCGATTGTTGCACGTCTTTTCTGTAGTTCATAAGGCGCCCTGCATCACCAGCTGTGTTTTTGAACTACCGGTCCTGAGTCTGCTGACTGTTGAGAAAATCCAAGACTCCAAATAGATGGCAAATCGGCAATATCCAGGCCGGCCACGATTGGGGGAAGAAAAACTTTATTGTAGCTAACAGCGAAGCTGGAGAGTTAAATCGAGAGGGATAGAGACTACTCATACTAGTGAGGGATATTGGTTTCAGATGTTGGGTTAGAGAGGAGGGTTTCAGACGTTGAGTGAGAGAAAAGGGTTTCTGTCTTCAAAGGTGGTTGACTTATCGTTGAGTGAGAGAGAAGGGGGGTGAGGCGCTGGATTGGAGTCTGGAGAGTGGGATTGAGGAGTTAGGGTTTTTAAGGGGTATGATATAGTGTAAACTAGACGGTGTAGATCAAACCCCTTTGAGTATTGACGGTCACGATGAAATGATGAAAACCCCTGATGTTTATGTTTTAGTATTCAGTTCGGTTTGGTCTACCTTCGGTTCGGTCCTATTTCGGTTTGGGTTTTTCAGTTTTTTCAGTCCTAATTCGGGTTGGTTCAGTTCAGTCCAAACCAAATTCCAGGAAACTGAGACCGAACCGATCATTTTTCGGTTCGGTTCGGTTCGGTCCAAACCGAAGTAAGTCAAAACATCGTTGCCCCGACCGAAAACCGAACCGAACGGTTAGTTTTTTTTTTTTCCAGTTTTTTCGATTTTTCTTTCACCACTAATTGGAACATTATTAACTAGCATTAAACTCGTGCTAACTGTAGCCTTCCAAAAATGTTTGAAAATGTGTTTTTTTCCCCAAAAAATTACACATATTTTTCAAAATAAAACACACATGGTTTTGGCCGATTTGTATTCCAATTGAATTTTTCGAACTAGAAAAAGTCATTAATGGGTTTTTTAAAAATTTTCACACTATCGAGAAAGTCATTTTTCTCACATACATCAATCCAAAAAGTCCAGAATCCAACAAACAAGTTATTAGTGGAACAACGCTAAGATGCTAATAACACCAAATCTCCACTTGTACACATTTATCAAATTATTTTCGGGTGGCCCCACTAGTAGGGGCTAAACCGATTCGGTTCGGTCCAGATCCTAGGGGTTTTGACTGAACCAGGAAAAACCGGTCCAGGAGAAGTAGAGAACCGAAACCGATTTTGCAAGGTCGGTTCGGTTTCGATCTGTTTGGGGAGAGAAAGAGAGGGGATCAGAGAGAGAGAAAGAGGATAAGAAAATATCACAAGATTTCAGGGTTATACATACACAAATCATACTATCAAAGATACATATACATACACAGATCTATGTATACTATCAAAGTTATATACATACACAAGAATTTTTGGGTTCTAACATACACGAATCAAAATCAAAATACAAAAGATTGATATACACGTACACAAATAAAATGCCAAAATAAACCAATAGTTGGGTCGGGTCCTAACTCATAAATAGTAAACACATCATGGGTATGATCTCGAACAGTTGGAGAGAGAGATTATCATTTACAGATTTACTTGATCTCAAACAGGTTTGATCTCGAAGTCTCGAACAGTCGCGGTATGAGCGAATTGGGTTGGGATGGACGAGTTGGACGCCGGATGGAGAGAGAGAGAGAGAGAGGGAGAGAGAGAGAGTCGCCGCAGCAGCGTATGCGAACTGGGTTGGGGAAATTAGGGTTCTAAGGCCTTGTTTGGCCTAAAAGTGGTTTATGGTTTTTTAGTTTTTTCATTTCGTCTTTATTCAATTTTTTTTGTATTGGCAAGACGAATCTAACGAGTATGAATTTATGGTCAAACCAATTTTTTTTAATAAAGCCGAAATACTTGGATTATTTGCCAATAATCCACCTATTTTGGCTTTATTCAAAAAAAATTGAGTTTTGGCCATAATTTTATACTCATTAAATTCGTCTCACCGAGAGAAATCCAGAACTCCCAAAATCTTGACATGAAACTAACAAATGCAAAAAATAAAATAAAATTGAATAAAGACGAAATGAAAAAACCAAAAAACTATAAAACCACTTTTAGGCCAAAGAAGGCCTAAATGGGGTGGGGCGGTTGGGAAAGGGAGTATATATACCTATTAAAATATATAAATATAATTAAAACCGGTTCGGTTCTGTTTGAACCGGCCTAAAAATTCCATAAACCGAGAATCGAACCAATTTTCAAAAAATTTCAATTTTGGGAACCGGACCGAACCTGTAACATAAAAAAACCGGTTCTAACATGTTCACCGGTTTGATTCGGTTCTTTTTTCCTTTTTTTTTCTTTCACCCCTACCCAATCATATTTACCTATGAATAGTCATAGCATGTTTTCTTTCATTAACATTCTTAAGGTGAGGTCCTGGATTTAACTCTTCTTAACTTTCCGGGGTCACATGCACAAGATCTCATGATTTTAATGGGGTATTGGTTTTGGCCGGTCTACGTGTGAGGTAGAGGCAGGGCGTACATAAATCCTGGGATTAATCGAGGTTGGCAAAGTTGGTCCGGACCAGCTAGTTATAAAAATAAAAATAAAAAAAATAAAAAAACGTTCTTAAGGTGTATCTGCTTCTCATGCTTTTGCATATCTCATAATTGTGAAACGTTAAAAGTATAGAATAAGGATGAGTGCGGCGGAGCTAGAATTTTAAGTTAGCAAGGTCAAAAATTAGATATATGTGCAAGTTATTTTCTTGATTTGCTCTTGCAAAGAAATAACTAAATTAATTAGAGATAAACTAAACAGAAATTGCTACAATACACACCCATTAAAGGTATGTACCATATGCACATATTGTATGGTTCATATTAATTCACCTCATTGGCAATTGTAACATTTTTTTTTGTGTTTCGTAACCTTTCAGCAATATGATCTATGATTCATAACATTTTGGTGCATCTCGTAACTTTTGTAAACAAAAATTGTAACTTTTATTAATTGATTCATAACTTTTACATGGATACATATGATACACACCTAAATAAAGAGTGTAGTAGTCTTTCCCTAAATGAGAATGTAAATATACTATGATACATGTATTTTTGCTCTATAACTAATCCCAAAGACTTATTATATTTCGAAAACAATATACGATAACCATATTTATACTATTATTAACTCTCAAACTGTAGAAAAAAACTTGAGAATGCCAAGAATTTTAAATAAGTTTGGACAATTTTTTAATTTTTGAAAGGTCAGAAATGCAAAATTCAGCTTCGAACTATCAAATACCTTTGTGAAGAAATTAAAATGAGAGGGGTCAAGTGAACCCCCTTGTCCCTCAATGGTTCCGCCCAAGAGGACTGCTCGTATTAATCATTTAGTAATAATATTCTTTGGAAGCCATGATCAGTGACGGAGCCAGAATTGAGAATCTCGGAGGATTGAGTTCAAGGGCGGCTCTAGGATTTTCATCTAGCGCTAACAAAATTGCACAATGTATTTGTGATGAAAAGTTGTATGCAAAGAAGTCGTCTAATTGCCTTCAATTTTTTGTGTTTCCACATTGAACCTAATGTCAATCAATTATTATCCTTACATGTTTATTATATATTGTCTCTCATGATTGGGCCATGCTTGTTTTGTTTTGTTAGGGTTATAACAATTTGATTCAAATTTTGATGGAAACACTTCTTATAATTTCAAAGGAGTAACCCAGAGTTGACAATAGCAACAAAAATTTAATTTATATCTAAATTTTTAAATTTTTTTTAGTACATTTTTTAAACTGCGGCACACCCAGCCCTATGGTCCCTCCTTCCCTAGCCCCTGGCCATGATCCAGGTAATCTATCTCACTGTATATTACTGAAGAATGATTTTAGCAAGGAAGGCTACCATGCAAATAACAGATTTTAAGGAAAAAGGGGCAGGCCATCCCAAGACTAAGGCCCATGAGGCGTGGGCCCAGGGCTTTCAAAAAGTTTAAAAAAACGAGGGCATTTTAAGGATTTTTAGTAGTGAGCTTGAGTAGGAATATTTTTTAACCAAACAAGAAGAATTCAAAGGCCCAATGTGATTTTAAAAGAGGCCTAAACAATTGTAATGAACATTGGGCCTAAACTAAAAGTGATACTCATGCTTTATGTATTTTGAGACTTTGTATTTTGACTTTTCTGTTATTATATAATGATTAGTAAAACTTTATATTGTTTTGACTTCCTTGTATTGTGATTGCCATTGGAAAAATTATGTAAGTGTTGTACTCTTAGCCCTTAGGACAAATTTTTTAGACTAGGTCCGAGGTACTCCAAACTCTTGGGCCGGCTAGGAGCTTGAGAGACGCTACCAATTCGAGATTACATATGAGGATTCTTGGAAGACTTCAGGAAGAAGCATTACTTTGAATCCACAGCTCTGGAATAGCATCTTCGTTTCACATGGAGATGCCAATCTTGGCTATGAGAGGGTGATTCTACGCATTCAGTTTCTTCTAATGCGATTAAAAGGAATGAGCGCTTACCAGCCAAAGTTGTTACTCCTATATGCGGATCAATAATCCAAGCATCTAAAACTCGCCTTGTCACAGCCCCTTCTTGGTTATAGGAACAATTCTATCAATTGAACGGCGAGACTTTGATTCAAGCACTTTTAACTGTCCGATTAAGTTGAAATTTTGTGGGGCCTCTCGGAAAAATGTTTTAAGAACAATAAACGGTTCGGATCACTCGTGTGTGGGACTCAAAAGTGGGTCCCCAACCCCGAACACCATCGGTACATTTTCTAGACATCTCCCTCTGTACCCCTAGTCGGGTCCATTAGGTCACAGCCTATGCGTGGAGAAACCTCTCCAATTTATACACTTCACCCTTTAAGTTCCTAATTAAGCAGTGCCCTTGACATAACAAAAGAGCAACATCCGGATTATGTAAACATTTTCTAAAATTATAAGCATCTAGTATAACGGCAAGTGAGATAAAGCACTTAAGCTCACTTGCTCAAGTTCAATCTCATCGTCTGCAGCTTAAGTGCAGGTATGGGATGCAGCACTTTGGCACCATGAGCAACACGCTTTTTAGAACGTGATTTCAACTGCTGCGAAATTTTCCTGGTTGAATGGAATTCGTGATTAGAAATGTTGAATCAAGCACCAGATGGACCTCCATGGCCACTTGGGCTCCTTAGAATCTCCAACACTGGACTTCACAGAGCGGGTTATGAACATTGCCCCAGCATGAAGCCGAAGGTGATTACCCGCCTTGTTATCCAGAACTTCAAAAAGCATATATTCATCCTCCAGATCAAGGATTAGCTTTGGTTTTGCAATGGATAGACGTGGTTCCCAAATTATTCTGTCCTAACAAGATCACGTCTCAGTTTTGTAAGGAGAGTTTGCCAAATTGCTTTATGGCATCACTTTGATGGTTCTCTTTGGTAACATCTTCTCTGCCATCTAAGTTTTGTGGAGGTTCCAACCACGACTCCAACCTCAAAAGTTGGGGATGATATCTGCTTTCGGAGAAAGATTGGTTTGTCAAACCCAAAATATCTTTTGAGCCAAAGGGATCCACCAAAACTGTGCAGCTACATGGAAAAAAAAAACCGTGTTCTTTCTCATCATATTCTATCTGCAAATCCGGCTGATTATTTTCCATCCTAGCCTCCACTTCTCTTTGAAAACTTCACAGATCCTCAGAGTCAGGTCCAGCGGTCTCACAACTCTCTGCAGCATTGTCACTCTGTGCAGGAGAATCATTCTATATGATTTTTTCTTCCCATTTTTGCTGATAAAGAGGATAAAAGTCCTGCCTTAGCTCATCAGAGTCCATTTTTCCCCAAAACATCAACTCGAGTTACAGGTGCATGTTAATAGAAAAACCTTGGCAAGAGCCCTTATGAATCCCTCTTCATCCTCTTCAACATTATGGGAAGTAACCATGGACTTATATTTCTTTGCGAGAATGAAGGAAAAAAACAAGAGACATTGATAAGAGAATTCCATGCAAATGGGAACAGAGATAACACCAAATGCTTTCGACACATTGAAAATAAAATCAACTTCAATAAATGGACATAGGAAGCAGCCAAGAAGGCTACGAAAATGTTGTATAGAACTTAAAAGGTATTTACCAAGCAACTGCACAAATCACTGTGTTAAACTTCCAACGGAGAGGATTGAAACATCATCCGTGGAAGATTATCCCTTGCATAGAACTCGAAAACTATATACCTCTAGGAATTGTGTACTTCCTGTCATTCACTCACTTCTTCAATGGTTCAAAATTACCAAAAATTTCAGAGAAACATAAGGCCCCATTTTCTATGCATAAAATAGGAAGTGGAGTAGAACTTTTATCATCAAGCGACTCCCCTAGAACTTCCGGTTCTTCCTAAAATCTAATGTAAAAAGCAGCAAGAGTAGATGAATAAGTACGAAGACAGAGTAATCTGCAAGGAGTATATGCATGAACCACATACCGAGAGTTTGGATGATAGAAAAAGAAAGTATATCCCATAGTACACGGAAAATCTATTAGCGTAATTTAAGATGGGGAGAGCACTACTCATGTTATTCATATAGTCTATCAGCACAGAGACAGGACAACCAACCACCAAGCCATGTTAAAACTTCAAATTGCTAAAGCGCTAAGCTCAGAGGGATAAAAGTTCAAAGTTCAATGAAGTTTTCCAGGTGTTTCGTAAACAGGTGAGGTGTGCTTTTATTGTATCTCTTCATGGTTCTTTGATCTCTATTTATACAAACTTCGCAATCTCACCCCCTTTTACAATTTTCAAGTTGAAATATGAATTGATTTCTCTCTGCATTTTGAATTTTATGAAATGGGGTAAGACAGTGAACAGCTGATGTTATAAACAAATTTCCTTCCAGATGCTTGGGGATGGAGCATGGTAGCGGTACATTTTCTTTTCAATTCTTGATTTGATTCACGATTTGACAACTATGGTATCAAGTAAGAATACTTTCCTCATCAAAAGAGTTGTTTTTCCTCAGAGCTGTGCACAGTGTACCTGCTTCCATGCTGGCCATCAGTTTGTGAATTGTCTGATGATAGTTGGGCTGTGTTTCATTTGAGCGAATAACAAATGGCTGGTGTCGTTCTCCCAAGCACTGACCTTATAATTCCCCTAGTTTTCATGAAGCTTGAAGCTTGTCTCTGTAACATTCAAAGCTGCCAATCTATTGGCTGTAAGAGCATGTCATTTGGATAGCAAGGTTGAAGTTGATGGTTGGGACTAGTGTGCAGGGGTCATGGTTGTCTTAAGTAAAAGATAAGTGTCTTACATGTAGGATTAATTGCATTTAATCCGGACTGTTGATTGCCAAACAGATGGCTGTGATTGCTCACCACAGGGGTGTAGTGTGCTCACTACAGACCCAAAAGGACTCGGGTTTATTGAGGGCTATTAACTGGAATAAAGGATGAAGGTAAAGCTGCTTGGGAAAATTTGAATAGAGAAGTAGACAAAACCTGTAAATTAAACCAGACAAAAATGAATTGGCTCTAAGGTTTTTTCATCTATCATCAAAGCAAAATTGCATCAGGTACATTAAGAAATTGTTGCTCCTAAAGCATATTAACATGTTACCTCTGTACAAAACTCACCAGGCTTATCATTATCATCTGGAAAAGCCGATAAAAAAGGAAATATCTCTTTAGATGAAAGGAGGTCATCAGTACAGCTAGGGTCACCAAACGTTTGATACAATTCTTGGTTCTGCGTGCTCCTGCAAAGGAGAATGGATATCTGAAAGATCAGAGCTTTGAGAGAAATGGAGCCATCTCTTTCGGTCACAGTGGTTGAGAAAAGGTCGCAAGAAGAAACCAACCATGATGGCCAAAATGCTAATGACCATTACTTTTGAAGTAGCCAAGACTAAAACCAAGAATACAAATATGGTTGGAGGAATACACATCAGGATTGCTCCAGTAGTACGTACTGGTACCTTGTAGGGCCGAGATGCATTTGGGCATTTCACCCTCCTTAATGTCACAAATGCCATGAACTCCATAATCATTCCAAAACAGTATAAGAAGTTCTCAGCCGCCACAATCTCTTGAAAGCTTAACCACAACAGCAAAACTACACCCGACACAGAGAATAAAATCCCAGTCAGAGGAGTTCCGTACTCGGATCTCTTAGCAAAAAACTCTGGAAGCATTCCTTGTTCCACCATTCCAAGAAGTTGAAACGAGTCGCTGCTCATTTCAGCCACAAACATTCCCATATTTGACACAGCAGCTGCTGCTTGGACCCAAAATCTCAACCACCCTCCTCCCATAATTAGAGTAATATCTGAGAAATACCCGTCACTCCATTTTTCACGGTGAAGTGGAACAGCTCCTGTACCGATTAGAATGGGAAAAAAGTAGCCCAAAATGACCAAGATAAGAGCGTAAAAGAGAGCTCTCGGGAGAGTTAGACCAGGATTTTCCACTTCTCCGGCCAATGTACTGATAGAATCCCAATAGTTCAAATTCCAGAAGAGAGTGTTCATGTATAAGCCCCAATCCACAGTTTGTAAGTCTACCACAGACCATCTTGAAGGCTTCAGTCTAGGAATGGCGACGAGTCCCATAACTACAAATGGTAGAATTGAAAATACCCCTAGCAATATTGCAACCCATCCCACTACGGTTAAACCCCTATAGTTCATATACGTGAGTGCCATAGTCAAAGCCAGAACAGCTATCACCCTGGTGAAACCGCCTTCTAATTGGGGAACGAATGATTTTAGCTAATCAAGAAACAAAACCGGGTATAGTGCATTGTCGATTACCCCACTTAGCCATTTCATCCAACCGAGTTGGAAGCTCCAGAAAGGACCGAAAGCAGACGAAACCCAAACCACATACCCTGTGTTTTCAGGGAACATGGTACCCAATTCTGCAGTTATTAAAGCTTCAGGAACACTCCATACAAAGGGGAAAAGCAAAAAGCCGAGAAGGGCTAAAAGAGGACCGGCTGCCTTCACACTGTCTTCAACACCAAATGAACCCCCTGATACCTCGTTGAAGATCAGGAAAACAAGAGGCACAATTGAAAGCTTTTTAAAGTTTTCTCACTTGGTAGAAGATCCTTCCCCAACACCTACATATTCAGCATTATTATGGTTTTGCATTGGGTAGATGACTGCTTTGTGAATGAAATCCTTTGTTTCTGCAGACATGGACATTTAGAAATCTTTGTTAAACAGATTGGGCTTGTTTAGTTAACAAGTTTAGTTTTGTATTGTTTAGTTTTGACGATGTAAGTAAGTGTAATAAGTGGAGAGAGAGAGAGAGAGAGAGAGAGAGAGAGAGAGAGAGAGAGAGAAATGAGGGAAATGATGATGTAAGCAAAACCAAAACAGGACCAAAACAGGCCCAAAACTGTTAACCGAACATGGCCATTATGATTCTCTCAGTTTGAAATACAGCAAGAAGCAAAACAAACGAAGCCTTGTTTCCAATTCACTTGTTTTTGGCCCACATTGAACATTCTTTGGCATGATATGCGCTACGAAAGGCTTTATGGACTCTAACTTTAAGGAACTGGATCTCAAGTCATTTCCTAACCCGGTTATGAACAAAAAAAAAAAAGAAGGGAATGTCTGCCCACACCCCATTTTTACAACCAAACTTGCAACCAGTTTACCACATTAGAAAATGGGAGCCATCAATTTGATTAATCAGAAACAATTTAACTCACACAGAAGATAACTATGTTCTAGTCAAGCATATATCGAAATCAAATAAATAAATTTTTTGGCGTGATTACTATTTAAATTTTGCCCTATAAGCTGAACGTCTCCAATCATCCAATTGATGGAGCATATATACTAATGTGGCAAGTTTCGGAAGTTAGCTCGCCTGGAAGATATAGCTTTCAAATGGATTCGTCAATCAGCAAATGAAGTTGCCCATGCTGTAGCTGCTTTAGCTAAGAATGGCAGCCTTCCTCTTAATTGGGTGTCTTCCCCTCCCCTTCATCTTTTGTCTATTTTTGTTAGTGATAAATTATCCTTTGAAAGCCTCTTGGCAGTTTTTGCAGATCAAAAAAAAAAAAAAAAAAAGAGGGTGTGAAGAGACTTTTCCAAAAAGAATAGGCTTGCAATTTTGGGGGCAGAGCAACATATGACCCCTATTGCAACTATTAACTTTCTTCCCCACTTTAACAATTGCCATTACCATTGACCTGTGTTTCTCTCCCTTTTTTCCTTCCCATACCCAAATTGAATTATTTTTTGACCGCACAAAAGGTGAGTGAGTTTTTCGCCATTCAGCTAAATTACAGTGTGAATCTCAATTTCTGAATTCACCCAGTAAATTCACCCAGTAACAAACACAAGGAAAACATGATAATATGAGAGAGCCTACATTTTCTTATAATCAGCATTTTGTTGTAAAAGATTGTAAATCTATTCTATCTAATCTATCTATCTATCCAATCTGTAAAGGGAGAACGCAAGTTCGGTGTCCTCTTTTTTTGAGAGTGTGTATGTATGCTTTTTCTATATCAAATTTGCCCCAAAGAAGTTAAGATTTTTACACTCTTTGTAGTCTAATTTATATCATACCATGTCGATAAAAGAGACAATTTACAACTCATAACCGCAGGATGTCAGTTTCCTCCCCCACCGCAGGTGCACTTTCCTTCTTTCGTCCTTTCTCATATGAAACCAAAACCTTCGGTTTGTCAATATTTGGGCTTATTCAAAGACTTCGTTGTGCTCAACACAATTCGACAAATTGGAGACCCGGAAGGATTGTTAAAGAAAAGGAAAGGAAGGAATTGCTTAAAGAAGCAGGTTTGTCTTCTTCCTTTTACTCTAATTACTTCTGAGGATTTCCAAAGTCTGCATCATTAGAGCAGATTTTTTTTTTTTTTGAACAGGAAATCCTTAGCATTTCATGAAATCGCCCAGCGGCACTGATAAGATTGCATCCAAAATACACTGAAAATAATCTAGAGAAACAATCCAAAACACAGAGGATAAAACTATAAGGCTCAAAGTAAGAAAGCCGTCTCAAACGTCGTGAACTGAGCATCGCGCTCTCTAACCCATACTGCGCATCGCAATCAAAATTGCACGGACAAACCAAATCAAAGCCAGGTTTAGGGTGATCCACGGAGGAAAGAGATTAAACTTCTTACGGATTGTGAAGATCAAGATCAAATTTGTAAGTCAGCGAGCAGGGAGCAGCCCGGAATTATTAGCCCCCACCAACCCCCTTGCAGTTACCATATGACACTTATTACGTGTAATTTCTCACTGTGTTGCAAATATATTGTTGTCACATTATAGACTATTCCATTGGGGTTGTATTTTATTGTACCGTTGTTCATCCACATCAAAAATCAATACAACACAAACCATCAAACCATAAGTCGCAATTAATTGGGCATGGTTTTATATCAATAGAAAACAATAATAATAATTGGGCATGGTTTCAACTTGATGCGTGTGGCCAAACCTCTAGTGCAGTTAAATGCAAGGAAAAAGAAACTTGGGTTTTGGCAATTTTACCTGTGCTGAAGATGAATCAGGCCTGGCCAAGAGTTTCACGCACCGTACAATGAGAGTTTAGAGAGAGAAAGCAGATACGTATATGGTGAAAAAACTAACCATTGCAGCGGTGTAGATGGAAGGTTGCGCAAGTGGCGTGGTGGTAGTAGAGTGGGCAGCATTTACGGTAGAAGAGTAATGGTAGTACGAGTGGCCCACCACGCGTCAGCTTCGGGAGATGCCTCAAACTTCTCACGCAATCACAGCATTTAGGTGCAGTTTTGATCAATGCAGGAGTAGGGTTGCAAATGAGCCGAGGGTACAGTATTTATGTTTGTTCATTAAGTTTTTAAGTGAACTTGAGCAAAGCTTGAACTTGAACTCAAATTAATTTTGACGTATGTTTTAGATTTGAGTCGAACTCGAACTTTTTCATGAGCATTAACAAGTCAAAAATATTAGGTATTTATGTTTTTGTATAGGTCTAGAGCTACTAATTTTTTTTTTATTTTGTACATAAATAAGTTCATACATACACAAAATTATAAAAACATATTAAAATGTAAGTATATTGTACTTTTAAAGGTTTATACGTGTATAAGTTACAAAATTTTCATTATATACATGTAAAACTTTATATATATTAAAGGTTAGATGTGAAAATTTATGAGATATATACTTATACTCCGGATTCACGAGCCTAACCAAGCCGAATACTGTCAGGTTAAGGTTTGGCTCATTTAATAATCGAGTCTAAAATTGGGTTCAAGTTCGGCTTGTGTAGTCCCCGAACCAAACTCAAATGAGCTTTTACCGAGTCGAGCATCAAATAGTTCACGAACGACTCAGTTCATTTATAGCTCTATGGAGGGGAGTAGTTGGGTTGTTTGGATACTTCATTTTCTAACTTTTTATTTTTTACATTTTTGCCTATTACTCTAGTTGTTTGACTAGAAATTACAAAATGTATTTTGTATAGTTGTGTTTTGATTTTTTTATTAGAGAGGAGAAGCCAAAAGTAAGGTAAGGAGGAGCTTTCTGACTTCTCAATTTTCACTTTTCCCACTTTGATTAACAAAAAAACTTACAAAATGTGTTCTGCTCATATCTGCCAGACACTCTACCAGATCCAAAATTCTTTCTGATTATAATCCAAAAAGTTAAAAGCAACATCTAGACAATTCTGATGTGCATCTTTGTTAAGATTTGTCATAAGATGACTAGCTATCTATGGTTACGTGGTGTGAGAATAAAGTCCATAACTTTTCCAATGAAACTAGACAACTAAAAACCTAGGAAAATTTAGATCTAGGTTAGCACAAAACCACGTTTGTTAATACTGTATTCAATTGTTACATAAACTTGCAATCAGGGAAGAAAGGCACCACAGATTTTCCTCAGTTCCTGTATTAAGAGAATAGATGAGTCATTGTATTTACAGAAAACATGAACTAAAGAAAGAAAGTTAGCTGAGTGATAATCAGTGAGCTGCATGGAAGGACATAATGAGAAGGGCAGATGGAGAAGTCTGATTGTCATTTTACCTAAGTTGTGATTTGGTTAAAAACCAGTCTCCTTCCTTTGGTTTGTCTAATGTTCACTAATGAAGAAAAGTTTATAGAAGAGCACAATCATGCAAAAGGGAATTCTTAGCACAAGAATAGCTAATGTAGACAATAATCAAAATGATTTATTGAATATGTCAAGTGTTTGAAAGATATATGCAGAATGTATTTTACAACATGAGTAATGTTCGGAGATTTGTGCACAATATAATTTGTAGGTCTTTTTGTTAATCAAAATAGAAAAAGTTAAAAATTAGAGTTCAAAAATCTCTTCCTACCCTCCTTTAGCTTTTCTACCCTAAAGTCCAAAAACCGAAACCCATTTTCTTGAAACTCCTTTTGGGTTCACCTAGCCAAACAACTAGAAGTGAAAAACTAGAAAAGCAAAAGGGGATAATAAGATATCCAAACACCTCCTAAGTCAACATATTCAAGAAAAAAATGTGCTAAAATATATTCAACTTTTCAGTACTAAGAAATACTTCCCCTCCCCTTTCAAATGTATTGCTTCATAAATCCAATTTATTAAAAAAAAAAAAATGCACCTTCAAATCAACTTTTACCTCAACTTTTGCACATTTCACATCAATTTTTACTTCACCACTTTTATTCATTAACACTATACCTATTAACTTTTCAGAAGGGTAAAACAATAATTTTATAAACAATAAGTTTTTGCCAATTTTCAAAGATTTATATCTTTCAATGTATAGTGTTTTTCATGACTTTAAGAACTTTGAATAATAACGCTAAGTGAAATTTATCAAACAAGATTTATATTGAAATTGTTTTTGAGATCCGTATTAAAATATATAATCAATTGAAAAATGGCATGAAATCCAAAAAAAAAAGATTAATAAACACAGACAAAGAGGATACATATTAACATTTTAAAACACACTTTTAAGGGACAATCCAAAATATATTACTCAACTAGAGTATTAAAAAGAGAGATGAAGGGAGTAGCATAAATGGAAAGTTACACAAAAAGCACATGCGCTCCAACATGTAGGATTCTGTTCAAACAGGATATAGGGTGTCAACAAATTTACAAGCATATCCGCACGAATTGATTTCAATTGATTCACCCAGATCACGAAGCACATCCCATGTCTTGCACTTGAGATTATAGGAAACAAGTCTCCCAGGAATAGCTAACACGATCGCAAAATCTTTTTCACTCTCTCCCTCTAAAGCAAACATGACTTTATATCCAATGGAGAGAATGTTGCTTCCCTTATCTATCTCGGGGAATTCGTTTATTAAGGGCCTGAGATTGACCTGACACTTGACGACCCAACGACTGTAATCCCTTTCTAGCTCAAGGATTCTAAATCCTTTAGGGCAGGGCAAACGAGACTGAATAAGAATCAAACCGCCACCACATTCCCCAAAATACATAATATTGTTTAGCGAAAGAATTTTAGGGGAACGAGGGTTTGGCATTGCTATTATCTCTTCGGCATCAACATCAAATCTCTTCAGAAATCTGTCACTGGTTAACCAATGAACTGCTCCATTCCAAAAGACACTAGGACCATTATATGGTTGTTGGGGGAAAACCGTTTTCCAACTTGAACTCTGCGAACTGTAGACATCAATTCGATGAGGGTAGTAACTGGCTAGTACAACTTTGTAGAGGTGAGGCGATTTCGAAGGATCGAAAGCTAAGTAAGCACTACGACCCTTAATTGACCCACCAGGTGGATAAAGTATTGTGTATTTCCTTGTGGAGGGATTACAAACAATGTATCGCCAGCCAGAGCCATAATCATATAAGAGACCAATAGAGCACAACAGTAAGCCATGGCTGGAGTGTGTGACCTCAATTCTTGATGGCTCTGTGATGCCATAGAGGAAGGAGAGAGAGGGGAGATTCTGGTGGCGTCCGTGAAGAGAGACAGAGTTGAGTGTTTCATGGATGTAGAGATACAAACCTGAGATCGATTTTGTAGGATTTCGGCTGTAATGGTTTCTGGCGAATACAGAGTCGGAGAGGAGAGAGTGCCAGTGCTTGGACACACTTTTGAATCGGATTGTGGATTTCGCCGGCAAACGTACAAGGATCAGTGTAAGGAGATCGTCGTTATTGGCGATTAATTCCGCCGCCGGTGAGATTTCCGATGGAGTAATCGCCGCCTTTTTTCTTGCTTCCATATTCATTTGGCACTCGGTTCGAAGAGCTTGATCACAGGAAGGGATTAAGAAATTCGAAGGGACCTCAAGAGTGATCAATGATGTCATCACCTCTTCTAGCTGGTGTATCACGCTGAAGAACCAGTAGCGCGTAAGATCCACGCACAGATTTTGATTGCAAAATACAAACTTTTACCGACTCGTGTATCTCACCCCGACGTCTCATGGAATCGTATTAAACCTGTACAGAATCATCTCGACGAGATGAATCCAACCGTGTAGTCAAAAATGGATTTCGAGCAACTCTTTTTCCGGTGAAATTGAACAGAGCACTAGAACACCATTTTTTCCAGCCACTGAAGCAGAAATCGAGAGAGAGAAGGGAGAACGGAGCTCGATTTAAATTAGAGCGCCACTGTACTAGCATAAGGAGAACGGAGCTCCATCTGAAAAACAAAGCAAGATCGGACAAAAAATAGTGGCAGCCAGAGATCGGTTAGTCTCAGGCGAGGACTGAGGGTAGTCGTCAAAGCCCGTCGTGTGGTCGGTCAAGGCCTCTGGTTGCTGAGAAGAGGATGAGGACGGTGGTGAGGAGGAGAGAGAAGAGGAAGACACCGATCCAGCCAAGTCTGTTTTGGGCTTACTTAACCTTATTAATTTTTCGTCTCTATTTGACTTTTGTTTGCGTGCGTTAATTTTGCATTAATTTTTGTGTGTAGTATTATTAATTTGTCTGAAGAATCAAAATTCTGATAAAAAAAAATAGAAAAAGAAAAAGAAAAATCATAATCGTAAAAATTAGGGGTGTGCAAGAAAACTGAAAAAACTGTGAAACCGGACCAACTGGACTGAACTGGTCTATTTGGATTGGTTCTATGATTTAATGAATTGGTTCTGATTCTAAAAAAATGAGAATCGGATGTTTTGGTTTGGTCTCTTATTTCATAATTAGAAACTATGGTTTGAATCGAACCGATCCATATATATAAGTAAAATATAACATAATATATACACTCATATATACCCTAAACACTTAATAATTTTGTTAGCCTTAAGTTTTAACGTTGCATCTGTCATAAATATCAATGATGATATACGAGAGTATTCTAATAGTTGGTTTAGTTATTGTTGGAGTTCTTCATTTATTTATGGGTTAGTTTAGTGGTAGTAGTTTTATTAAGAAATTGCAATAATTTTGTGGACAATTTCTTTTTGGCAATTTTTGAATGCTAACAAGGTTTATAACCGGAACACCAAACCAAACCGGACCGGTCTAATAGTTTGGTTCCATATGTGTGACGGTTTGGTTATAGTTCTCAATTTTTTGGAACCGTTAGATATGGTTTGGTCCCCGGATTTCTATAAAACCGGTCCAAATCGAACCATGTACACCCCTAGTAAAAAATTATGATTTAGAAGACTCAAAATCGTATTCAAGCTTAATTTTTTTGAATAAACGTAAAAAATACTGATTTTTATATATTTTTATTTTATTCAAAAATTTGAGAGTTCTAATCATAATTTTTTTACCTTTTGCAATTTTTTTGTCAGGAAGAACCAATAATATGTAAAACTAACAAACTCGAAAAAATCAAATTTAAAAAGTCAAATTTTTGAAGAATTCTCAATTTTTTTGCGGAACTTATTAGGTCAAAAGACTTCTTAAAAGTGGGCACAATCCTTATCTGTAGCTTTTGAAATTAGGCTGAAGCTGCCAGTGGTGGCTAACTCATACGGTAAAGTTTTTGAATGCCTCATACTATATTATGAGATCGAATTTCATCCCCTTTCTCAATGTAATAGATTAGGAATAATAAATGGAAAAAAAAAAAAAAAAAGGGCTGGAGCAATAGAGGGAATAAGGGCCAGTAAACTGGTCGGGATGGGCTGAGAAAGCCCATAAAAGCATCGGCCAATTTTATTTACAGTTTTTGCCTCGACAAATTTTTTCTTTTGATAATGGGCCGGTCAGGTCAACTTCATTGAAAAAGTGTGAGCGCAAGTCCAGCCTATGAATAGGGCGAGGCCCGAAGGAGGTATTGGGTGGGTGGGGGTGCCATTGAAAACACATTTTTATTTTATTGTTTGTTTCTTTTATAACATTAATACTCCGAATATACCTTTTCAATCCAAAATGAGCCATAAAAATACTGTTATTCTTTTAAAAAGACTACCTCCACCCTAAAATGTTTGTTCAATCCACAAAACGAGAACTTAAAAATACATTTCTTTCAAGCAAAAATTCAAACTGGGGCATCCCAAGTGAGGGGTGCAGTACTTAGTTTTTTTTTTTTTTTTATTGGCTGTGGATTCTAGTTTGCAATGGTACATTCTTTTGGGTGGAGTATTTTGGTTTCAAGGTACGGTGTAACTCGTTTAGTTAATGACACAGGCGACTGCCAGAAGTGGTAGATTGGAGTTGACAACATGGTGGTCCTGCAGTCAACTTTTGTCCACTTGGTGTGGAGGGGGTAATTTGTTGGGATCCACCCTGTGTGGGCTGGATGGTCTTAGGCTTGGAAGCAGGAATTAGGGTTTGCTGGTTATAACCCTTGGATTATAAATGCTAAGCTTGTCTCTTTATTTTTGTGTGACAAAGTGAGAAAGGCAGAGAGAGTGTGGGAGAGAGATACATGAGTGATCGTGAGGATTTCACTATTATGAGATTGAGAGTGAGTGTGTAATCACCACAGATTTATTATCTCAAGATTATAGTAAAATCCCTCTCCCCGTAGAAGTAGGTCCGTTGTTTGGCCGAAATACGTATATTGTGTGTCTTGTTCTTGTTTGATTTTATTCTTATGTGCGTTTGGTGCATGTTTGGCACAACAAATTCCTTCGCCGGTGGGTCTCTGATGGGACCATGAGGGAAGATGAGTTGGGGGCTTTCACCGAGACAATAAAGGCCAATTCCAGCATCATGGCTGAATTAAGCATGTGCCTTGAGGGATGGCCCGCAATTTGCACATCTAGAAATCAACACATTTCCAGTGGCCGTTTCACAAATATTTAACAGGAGACTATGGTCCCCTGTAGCGTCCCTACTGCACTACAAAGGTGTAGAGCCGATCTAAGCCTTTTAAAGTATTTTTAATAATTTAGATTTAAATAAAACTCTTTCGAGAAAGAGTTATTTTTTTCATGAAAGAGTTTTACTTTAAATCCAAACAATTGATTGCTACGATGAACTGCTGAGATGGATGCTATGCTATACTCTTGTAGTGCCTTCCTCGTACTACAGGGACCCCGGATCCTTAACAAGATGTTCAATAATTATCTTAACTTTATTAGCTTTATTAACAAGTACAATATGTTAGTGTGAACGGTGAGATTAACAAAATTTACAAATTTTCATATGTTAGTGTGATGGTGAGATTAACGAAGGAAAAAAATAGATGAGTCTTTTTACAATTTTTGTCTACAAATTTTGACACTTTTAGCCAAGCAAGATTAAATCAGCACATAAATTCATTTATATTCTTTTGAAAAAAATTGTGGTAAAAAGGTTAGCATGGACTTGATTGGAGATATATACTCGTCAATGGATCTTTTCTCTTGTCATCAAGAGTCTTGTACTTTATTTTGAACTAGTAGTATATTAGATGTTCAATAAGTAAATTATCAGAATTGTTGAGTGTTTTACAATATGAGACTGAATTTTCAAATGAAATATGAGATTAAATTACTACTAGTAAAATTAAAAAATAATAATAATTCAGAGCATTTAACTGCACACCCAAGCATGAAGCATGGGTGTACAACCGCCATTGCTCTCCGCATGCAATGTGGTTTTATGACTGCAAGTTATTGGAGAAGAGGTTTGACATGCTAACGATCAAACACATATACTGGGAAGGCAAAAAATATGTAGACATCTTGACAAATGATAGTGCTCAATCTGAGCTGTCCATCTCTACAATCAGTAATCCAGATTATTAAAAACATATTTATTACAATATTGTTTTTAAAATATGAACTATCAAAAACATTTTTAGACAGATCAAATTCACATATATATATGGGGATTGGGAGGGAGTGAGAATTGTTTGTTTGGTAAATGAGGAATCGGTTGGGGTGAAACCTTCTAAGTTCTGACTACCCAAAAACAAAGACGTACTGCCATTTAGGGGTGCTTTGGTTTGGTTACTTTGCTTTTCTTATTCAATTTTTTTTTTTTGCATTTGTTATTTTTGCGTCAAATTTTCGTACGAGACGAATCCAAAGAGTATAAAATTATGGTCAAAAGTAATATTTTTTTGAATAAAGCCAAAAATAAAATAAAAAATGTTAGTTTATTGGTTTAATTTTGGCTTTATTAAAAAAAATTTAGTTTTGACTATAATTTTATACTCTTTGGATTCGATGACACGAATCCATAAATCACGAAAACTTGACGCAAAACTAACAAATACATTTTTTTTAATAAGGACAAAACAAAAAAAAACCAAAAAACTAATTTAGTTTTTTTGCCAAAATACCCTAGTCACATAAATTTTCAAAAAACTTTGTACTCTTGCTTCTCAATTATGACACTCCGCTTGCAATCCTCGTATTTGACAAATTTTAATAGTTTGAGATGTGATTCATAAACGTTTTCGTGTTCGCGCTCCTGCTAATGGATTATTAATGCCATATAAGATACTACATTACCGATCACGACGGCCGGTTAAACTTGTCTAAAAAATATCAGTTACCTCTAAACTACGGAATTTAAAAAACAGAAAAGACATTGAAGGATGTTATGGCGACATCTCTATGGTGAGCTTACATTGATTACACAATTAAAAAATAAAGTAATAAACCAAGAATAAAACTTTAAGCCCAAACATGACCCCATGACATAGAGCCGCAATTGGACAGATGTCCACCACAAACGCGCTCCCATTGCTCCACGGGACCCATATTAAATGAGTCCTTCTACACGCACATCTATTTATCACATACCGACCACACCCACTCATGTGGGACTTACTTCGAAGTTTCACACGAATAACCGAAGTCACTCAGTTTGTTTAAAATATGTTTTTAAAGGTTTCTGAAAAAAAAAATCAGCTCAATCAGATATTAGGAAAGCCTTAATAAGTTTGTTAAAGTTTTAGTCCGTTTGATTAAGGAATTGAAACTTTAACGAATCAATCGAGATTTTACGGGTATCCGATTAAGTTTATTTTTTTCAAGGACCCATACAAAAAAATTCTTTGTGACTCTGCGCGCAGGTGCTCACTCATCTAACACAAAGGCGAGTTTTTCATTTAAATTATTGCTAAAATTCTTAAAAGCTATTATTGATGTACGTGAAGAAAATGACTCGTTTTAAAATTTGCGTTAAAAATTTTAGTAAATTGGGAAGTCATCCAATAAACAAATCAAATGGTTTTGAGTTCGAACTCGTATATGCTAACAAGAAAATCCTTTGAGATTCAATTGTTACATAATTAAATTAAAATTATGAATATTCTTTAATATTCGTTAAGCTTCGAAGTGTCCAACTCATTTCGGACCAGGAAACCTGTGGTTAAAGACCCATATGGACATATTGTGCACGTATGCCACAGAGTAGGGACCATCTTAAGGTCCCACGCTAATTATTCAAGTCTTCATAAACTTTGGCCCAGTTTTTTAAAAGATTTTAACAT
Organism: Vaccinium macrocarpon; assembly: GCA_022606695.1. Lineage (NCBI taxonomy): Eukaryota > Viridiplantae > Streptophyta > Magnoliopsida > Ericales > Ericaceae > Vaccinium > Vaccinium macrocarpon. Next base: position 31,932,451 of record CM040172.1, read on the forward strand.
TTAGGTGCTAAAATCATTATATTTCACATTAAAAAATAAAGTGGTTCTGTGTATCGTTTTTTGATATTTTTGCACTAAATAAAAGTTCTCCTCGTATACTTTAATTTGGTGCAAAAAAATCGAAAAATAATACACGCAATCATTTCATTTTTTGATTTGAAATATCATGATTTTAACACTTGAGAGCTAAAATCTTTTCAAAAACTGGGCCTTTATACTGTAGTCGAGTCATTTTCCAAAAACTCAACTCAATTAGATAACTCTAAGTCTTAGATCCAATCGTTAAATTATTCATTTAAAGTTTAGGATCTTAACTTGTGAATGAAATTTAGACTTTGGATAAAGCACTTGCAAATATTTAATCGAGTTAATTTTTTACGAAGTTAACAAACGATTAGAATTAATGAATGATTTGAATCAGTTCTGTGAGACCTCTAAATAGACCCCCCGCCGCGATCTGTCCACAATCGCACATATGAGTACGTAACTGCGTACCCCTAGCCTCCCTATTTGGTCCTTCTACGAGCCAACCTCTTTTTTTTTTAGAATAAGGAAGAAATTCATTAATCAAAGACTACCGAGTACAAACAACACTTTTTCCTCTAATCTTAATGTTTATGAGCCTACTACCCGCACCACCTAAAGGCTAAAACACCATAAACGGCCACTCTCTCTCTCTCTCTCTCTCTCTCAGCCAATAACTCTGAATCCCCTCTCTCTGTTTTTTCGATCGGCAGTTAAACAAGACTTATCCACAGTCCTAGTCCCTTCAGAATCCAAAACCTTCCCAATTTGAATTCAATCGGGACACATCACTACTTTTGAAGTGATCCAAACTTGCTCAAATTCTATCCAATTTCGAACATGGGCTTGGAACCAAACTTACTCAAATCCAATTTCAACCATGATCTCCCTGTCATAAAATCCCTCCCCCATAGCTTCCTGATACCCAACGGCGCCATTAACCACACCAACAATCAAAACCCATTACTGCAAATCTCCGATAACATCGAAATGGTCCCCTTGGCATCATTAACTTACACGAGTCTCAGAGATTTGTTGCCGGCGTCGCCACCTGCGTCGATTCTATGGCCGACGTATAACGACCGGAAGGACAGCTGGAGGGAGATTCCAATCAGGGACCCGTTGTTGCAGCACGCGGCGTGGGCGTACTTGCAGCCGATGACGGCCGCGCGCGAGGACGACGACCGGGGATTTTTCGGGAAGTTGAAGGACGGGTGTGGTGGGTTTCTTGGGTGCTTTGGTGGGTTCTGGAACGACGTCGTGTCGGGTTCGACGAGGTGGGAGAATGTCGATGACAGTGACACGTAACAATTTATGGGACGCTATCTTGGTATGTTCGTCCAAATTTACGAACACCTCAGCCAAACACTAACACGTAAAATTGATTGATTAGTTTTTTTTTTAATTTTTTATTTTGATAAGTTATTGCCTTTTTTTTTTTTTTTTTGGGTGAGATTCGTTAGTTAATTAGAAGCTGTTTTTTTGAAGCTTCGGTTTGACTGGTGGATGGAATGACAATCTGTAAATAGAAACAGAGATTTGTTAACTTCTTGTTTTTGTTTCTGTCCATAACATGATTCATTCTTCATTCTTTTTAATTGTTTTTTATTTATTGTCACCTCCTTTATCATTTAAATAGATTAGGAAAAGTCTTTGTTTCATGAAGTTCATGGACGTTGTTGAGAGTTTAAGATTAATTTTTTTGATAGGCAAAAGAGTTTAAAGATTAATGTTTATAATGCTACATTTTATTTATCACAATTTCCACGTATGTGGTACATGAATGTCAACCATGTATATTTATCACAATTTGCATGTACGGTACATGAACGTCAACCGTGGAAATTGAATTTTCGAGGGTTTTTGGGATTCTTTTGGAATGTAGCAGATTTGAAAAGATTATAGAGTTGATTTTTCATGAAACCCCATATGACGTGGTGTTTGTGGGAAACTGGGTGCCCGTTGACCCAATTTGGGTTGTCCGTGTTCGACGATCAATGGTGCAAATCAACTCGGTAATGGACGGTGCAGATGTGTTTGAGTCCGAGCAAATCTCGACCATTGATCGCCAAGTATGGAGGGCCAAGATCGGATTAGTACACATGCTGTCCCTTAAGGGACAACATGCACCGCTCTCTCGGTGTTTGTGATAGCTAAGAAAAAAAACAGATTTTAGATTCCGGTTTAGATTATAGACTTTCAAGTCTGGTAGGACTGGATAAACATAATCCGTATTTGTTAAAGCTATTAGTATGTGATTATGATGAAGTGTTGAAAATTGAAAGTATTTGTCGCAAAAAGTTTTAAACCAAGATTCAAATTAATTAAAATCTAAAATTGTGTTTGAAAAACCACGTAAAATCTAGTTTCTTTCAAAGTAGTAGTTTTTAGATTGTTTTTAAGCTTTCAAGAATTTATAGAGCTCAGAAAATAGGTATGACGGTAAGAATTTTTTACTTTTTCAGCAAATACTACCAACTACTTTTTAAAATCAAATACATATTCTCAGTGTTTTTCGTTAACACATAACATAACATGGAGTTTGTGTTCCGCAAAGAATGAACAGTTGAATGAAAAAAAGGTATTTTCGAAAGTTTTTATGTGACTCAAGTATTTTTTTAAAATAAAATTGCTAGCCGAAGCTAGGATGTTCTTATTTGTCAGATTATTAATTTACTATGAGAGCTAACTTCCTCTTCATAAGAATTAAAACCCTACACCGGATACTCTAAAAGAATGCTACACAACTATTGGGTCAAACCCCAGGTCAATTATTTTAAATATGGAGTAGTACACAGTCTTTTTCTTTAGTTCCAGAAAGATTCCATTTTTTTCTTTTTTTGAAAATCAGTCAATTTCATTCATATAAAAAAACAGTGAATGGTTCATATCACTCATGTAGGACCCAAAAGCGGGTCACTGAAGACGCGGTGTGCATTTTCGGTGCAAATATGGGGTACTCCTACCAGCGTTCAAGAGAAAAATACTACAAGTTGGAGTATGTGCACAATAGAAAGTTTCTAAGGCCTTGTTTGTTATGTGGGATGTGGAGGGTGAGATAGAAGATGGAATGATGTGGGATCCACAATTACATGTTTGTCACTCTTAATTTGGATGAGATTTCTCTTTATTGCCCATGTGTTATAACAAAAAAAAGTGTTTTTCAATGGCTATATTCCGTTGAACATATATTAATATCCTAAGCAATATCTTAAGAATTTTATATCTCGCCTATATCCTAAGAATTTCATGTCCCATCTTTTTATCTCCGGTTAAACAAACGAGCCTTAAAGCAAATGATGTAAATGAGTTTTAGTTTTTTTGGCCAAAGCACCCCAAAGTCAATGTTCAACACTTAATTGTCCATCTTATGTACTAATTTTTTTTATTTAAAAAAAATGGTTCTTCTTAGGGCTGTACAAAGAAAAGAAGAGAACCGAACCGAACCGGTGAACCGGTGTGAACCGGTTTTTTTGGGATTTTTTAACATATCTCGGTTCGGTCCGGTTCTCGAAAAATTAAATTTTTGAAAACCGGTTCGGTTCTCGATTCTGGAAAATTTTGAAACCGGTTCGAACCGAACCGAACTGGTTATAATATATATATATATATATTTATTTTGTATTTTTTTAATACATACTATATATATAATTTAGTTATCTACCCCTTACTTCCTTTGTTCTCTTCCACAAATTCCACACAGCCGCCCATTCCCAAAACCTAACCATTTTTACCCTAATCTATTCATTCTCTTCCACACCGGCGATTCACCTCTCTCTCTCTCTCTCTCTCTCTCTCTCTCTCTCTCTATTCATTCTCTTTCACACCGGCGATTTACCTCTCTCTCTCTCTTTCTATTCATTCTCTTCCACACCGGCGATTCACCTCTCTCTCTCTCTCTCTCTCTCTCTTTGTTCATTCTCTTCCACACCGGCGATTCTCTCTCTGTGTGTGTGTGTGTTCATTCTCTTCCACACCGGCGATTCACCTCTCTCTCTCTCAAGTCTCTGAGATTCGGTCACCTCTACCGTTCGAGATCCACACCGTTCGAGGTCCACTCACCACGGCACCACCATTCGAGATCCACTCACCACGGCACATCGGCACCACCGATCGATATCAGATCACCTCTCTCTCTCTCTCTCTCTCTCTCTATCTATCTATCTCTTAAGTCTCCAAGATCCGATCACCTCTATCGTTTGAGATCCACACCGTTCGAGGTCCACTCACCACGGCCCACCATTCGAGATCCACTCACCACGGCACATCGGCACCACCGATCGATATCAGATCACCTTTCTCTCTCTCACTCTCTCACATATATGTACAGGTAGCAACGGTTGCTGGACCTCAACCCATTTATCAGGTACCAACGGTTGTTATTGTATGATTTTGGATTCATTCCTTGTTCAGTTTGGGAAGAAATTGTTTGATTACAAATGAGTTGTATCACTCTCTTCTACTCACTTATTTTCAATGATGTCAGAAGTTTCTAGCTTAGGTCATTTTTGGGTAAAATTATCAGTGTAAAAGATCTGCAGCTTATACCATGTTTTAGGTTATTGCTTAATAAATGAGAATATGAGATATAAAATTGATTCAATAAGCTGTTGATGACATGTGAAAGCTAACAATTTGTAGGCATTGGATTCAGAATTTGATCAACACATGGAGGAGGAGACTAATATGGTGAGCAAATCGGAGTTAGAGGGGACATTCTAGCTATTACGGTATCTACCGTTGCATCCGAATCCGCTTTTAGCACTGGAGGACGTATTCTTGATCCATACTGTACCTCTCTTTCTCCCAAAATGTCTGAGGCCCTTATTTGTGCTCAAAATTGGTTGAGGTATCCATGTGAAATTTCTCTTAGAGATCAACTAGATGAGATTGAAGAACTTGAATCGGGTACTACTTTTTAACTATAGTTAGTTTAATTTTTGTTTTAAGTATTTCATTGTCTAACTTGTTTCATGTTCTATGTTTTTGTTATTTTTTTTAGTGGTTATGGAAGCATTTGAGGATTCATGTGTTACCGAGTTGTAGGTAAAGCTATGGTGAGTTTTTTTTTTTTTTTTTTTGCATCTATACCATTGTAATGTTATTCTTAAATATGGCAGTTATTCTTAAATATGGCAATTATACTTTCAAGGTAGTACCTTAGCCCTTATTCATCACTCAATACATGTTCTGGAATTAGAATTAGACTATTGTGTTTGTAGGTTTGAAGCCTTTTGTTGGAGAGTTGTGGGGAGGGACTGCTCACTTGGAGGATTGCTTGCTTTGCAAATGAGAAGTTTGATTTCTGTAATGGACTGTTCACTTGGAGAATTAGATGTATTACTTGTGTTTGATTTGTGTACTTTATTGTTGTTTAATTGTGTTTGAAACTTTGAATTGTTCCTAGCCAACTACCATGATTTGTACTTGTAATGTTGTAAACTTGTAATTGTATGATGGACTTGATGGAAACATGGCTGAGGTATCCAGGTGAAGCCATTTGAGGGCTTGCTAATGGCTAATTGAATGAGCAGTTGCTACCTTTTTTTTGTTTTCTTATAACTCTTTTTTTTTTCTTTCTAAATTTTATTGGGCTGGTATAACTCTTTTTTTCTTTTTGTTGGGCTCTTATAATTAAATGGGCCAGCCTAATGTCTATGCGGGCTTAAAATTGAATGGGCTTAATGAGCCCAGAATAGCAGCCCAATGAGCCCATCTTTAAGAACTGAACCGGGAGTGGAACTGGACCGAACCGAAAGAACCAGAACCAAACCGGTTACTCAAAAACCGGTTTCGGTTCCATACCCTTCCAGAACCGGTTTTATTCGGTTCAGTCAAATTTCCTCCGGAACTGGACCGAACCGAACCGGTTACACCCCTAGTTCTTCTGTCTCGCAGAGAAAAACATATATGTTGTGTATGTGAAGTGAGCGCATGCATGGTTTAGTCCCTCAAGAAAGTGGGGTTTTTTTTTTATAGCCAAAGAGAGAGAATTTCATTTCAAATGAAATGCTATTACAAACTACCAGAGTACCAATTACATAGACAATAGAATAATAACAGCGAACATATGAGAAGAACATGAAATAGAAACCAAAACAAATAAAGGATATAAATCTAGCGAGGGCTTGCTTTGGCCGCCAGATTTCCGTGATCAATGTACGTTGTTGATTCGCTGCTATCCCGGTAGATCCACGAATGAGGACGCTTCCATGCAGAAACTGTCCGACACAAACCAAGTGACTGATGCACCTATAGTTGAGAGTTTTGTGGCATGGTTAGGCATCGTGCAACTAGATGACCAAGATCAACTACAGAGCTCTAAAATTAGTAGATGAACTGCTGGAAAGATACGCTATCGTGGAAAGAGAGAAAACTACTGCAAAGAATCCCTATTCATCTATGGTGATCTCCCTTAGCTTATTGACACCTAATTACTGTAAAAACAAGAACAACCCCCTCCCACACCATCACCACCCAAGTATAAAATCCACTAAACCATCCAGACCCAAATCCGCTACAGCTAACATTCCATGAAGAACCCCTCAAAGAAACATTGTGAGGCCTAGTAACCCAAAAAACAATAACCATTGCCACCACGGGTTCCAACTTGTAACCAGAGTATCCATGGATCACAACAAAACACCATCATAATACCCATAATATTGGGAGATGAGTGACAAGATAACCCACAAAGCCACTGAATGGACTGATATAGAACAAACAACCTAAACCAGTGCTCATGTGTGGAAGAAACAAACAACCTAATCAAGAAAGTGGTTTTTGATTTTGTGTTAACAAAGAAAGGAATAATCTATCAAGTATGGAGAACAAATAATATAAAAGATTTGGGCTTCGACATTTATAGTAGCTTCGGCTCTGACATGACAGAGGTGACGACAGGTTTTGGCGGTTTCCTGTGTTTCCTTTTCCTTTTCTGTTTTTTAATTTCTTCTTTTTTCCTGTTTTTATAGGTGATTGTATTTGTTTGATTGGTTGATTAATGCGTTTTTTTTTCTCTCTTCATCCAAAAAAAAGATTTGTGTTATTCATTTTGATTAGGCAATTTGCAAAATACCATATCATATATGGATTAGAAGTTAGTGTGTTATGGGTCAGACAAAGTGGTCCATAAATTTTTAATTCAAAACAAGTACTCCCTCAGTCCCTTTTTAAGTGATCTACTTGGGAAACGTGTATTTTTACGGGCGTTTAAAAATGTGCATTTGTATATCAATTTTTAATTTTATTTGCACCAAATTAAAGTACTCAATGAACACTTTAATTTGGTATACAACAAATTAAAAAGTTCTAGAGAAAAATATGTTTTTTAGGGGTTTGAAATTGCACGTATTTCCATATGTATCGTTTAAAAAGGGACAGAGGGAGTATTCTACTTTATTTGGACTCTCTCGCAAATATTAGAGAAGAATGTTACTAAGTATTACCAACAAATCCTTTAAACTTCAAATGTCTAAATGACAAAAAGTAAAGAAAAGAAAAGAAATTGAGGATCTTGGTATTTGTTCTACAATAGTACAAAGGAAACAGGGTGCTCTAGGGCACCCCTGTAGTGTAACATTTGATTATTGATCTCGTTAATCAATAATTCAGCTTTTATTTTGGCAATGGCAATTAAGATATGGAAAATACAACAACAACAACAATAACAAAACCCATTAAGTCCCTAATAATTGGGGGTATGGGCGGGGGATGGATAGGAGACAGACCTAACTTTTGGCAATAAATGCACAAAGTGGCCGCTCCCAGAATACCACTGAAACAGATGGATTGGAGACAGACTTAACCTTTAAGATGAATGTACAATTTATTTCGCCACAGTATCACCACTTAAAACAAATGGGCCCCCTTTATCTTTGTCGTGATTTCTTTGAAGAATCATACCTCAAATCAAAAGTTCAAAAGGATCGTATAGTTATTTAACTAATAATCATTTTGATTTATACGCATTACTACCACGCTTGCTTTCATTCAAAGATCCGCAGTGATTTGGCGTATGCACATAATTAAGATATGGAAAATGCCGAAATAAAATTAAGACTGTAAAAAACACATATCTGACGGCTCAGATGCCATCCTTCAAATTTAAAAGGAATAACATTTTACCTTTTCAGTTTTTATTGCTTTTTTGCGCTTTAATTTTCCTGAAATTTCCAAAGAATTATCCTGAAATTCCTTTATAAAGTATTGGAAGAAAGATGAATTTGTCGTTTTGGAGGATGGTGAGATAGAGATGATGGAGCCTCTTTTTCGATAGAGTATCCAGTGGGTATTTGATGCTTGTTTGGAGTTATTTCAGTTCCTTTTAGGATTGTGCGCTTCTATTGGGTTGGGTGACCGGTAATTTTTTTGCCGATCGAAAAAAAAGGTAGTGGAACATATTTTTTTTATGTAATTGGACCATAAATGCGTAACAGAAATTCAATAATATTCCCTCTTTCTCATTTTAAATATCCATATTTTTATTTTTGGATATCCCAAAAAATAAGTGTTTACTTTCTATAAAAAAAACCATCAAAACTTACCAAATTTTCAATTTTACCCTAAAAAGTACTCTTTCATTTCTAAATGATTTGACAATTTTTGATATTCATATCATTAATTGACAATATCTTTCAACATATAATATTTTTTCATAATTTTGAAATTTTTGTATAGTAGAATTAATTGAAATCTATCAAACAAGATCCGTATTACATATTTTTTGATCTCCATATTGAAGGATATAAACAATTTAAATACATTTAATTGATTTCATAGTTTTTAAGGTTACTTTTAGAAATTTAGAGCACAAAATTTAACTTCTTAAAAAACTCGATTTCTCGTAGAGAACATTTAATTTGGGACGGAGAGAGCATATGTTATCCTTCATGTTTCTTGCCTAGTTGCCTGTATCAAATGTTTCCTTGTTTTTATTTTATTATTCTATTATTTTTTATTTTTACAAGACAAGAAATCTACTCTACTCTACTTCAAGAGAATGTCGATAGGATACGGTGACGATTGAATCTTCACCAAATGCATTGGAGTACATTTGTCCATCTCAATTTATTACTACTAGATGCTATTCGTTCAAATCATTAGTAATAGTATGTTTTTGTGATTTTGAAACTTTATTTCATGAAACTAAATGAGATTTAACAAATAAGATCCATAAAGAGTAGGGTAAATTTCACTAACACCCTCCCGAGTTTTTCTAATGACACATGCCCCTTCACATCTTAGAAATGACAGGCCTTGTTCGGATGACTTTTTGGCCATTTTTCAAAAAGGTTTTGTGGTTTTCAATGCTCGTTTCACCAACACTAAACCAACTATTTTTCGACCAAACACGTGATAACATTAGCATAAAGTAGATTATATTAACAAGTTTTCCCGTTATCAAAATAAAATAAATAATGAATAACTCTCAAATCTCAATCTTTTGGACCAAAAAATAATTAGTTTATTCTTTCTGACCAAACGATTGTTCCATGTACAAAGAAATGGCTGTCTATATAATTTCCCCTTGATCAAAACAACTCTTTCTAGGGGTTAAAAAAATGCCATTCTGATTAAAAAAAAGTGAGTCGATAATTTTTCTTTTTTTTACTTTTTATTAACAGTTTGGGCGGATAGATACTAAGTCATTTTTGGCCAAAAACACTGATCTAGAAACCTGTATCAGATTACCTAATTACTACACCATACAAATCAGTATGAGAAACTAATGCTTATGATTATAATCAACAGAATGAACCCGTAGATGAAACATATCTATGATATGCACATGAAGAAAGAGAACAAGAGAGGAGCTATAAATGAAGCATAGATTTCCTTAAGAGCATCTTCATAAGGAGAGACAAATCCCCCTGATGGTTTAGTTATTGAGTGAAAGGGGAAAACCCCCCCAAAATCAGACTCAACAAATTCTTTGTAAATATGCAAAAGTAATAACTCTGCTACAGTAACTCGGTAAATCCATTGAGGCATTATTCATAGGTTAAAGCAATTCTCTCCCGATTTCCTGAATAAAGAGTCAAATTTTGTGAGTTTTTAAAAAAGTGACTTGTTAATTTATAGAAGGTGTTTTTGAAGTTAAATTTGGCCCAATTTTTGTTCAGTCTGATGAGGATGTTCTAACATATATATATAGGCAAGTTAAAACTGGAACAGACGAACTGAAAACCAAACGCCACCGTTGAGCTTATTCGTCATATTATGTACAATTATAGAAGTATAATACACAAAAGTTTAATGTGCAATCTGCAAAACGAAGTTCTACCAGTTTGCTTCGTCTGATGAACCATCACTGTTGGCGTTGAACGTCCAAAAAAGATCCAGCAGTTCGCGTCCTGCTGCAGAATTCTCTCCAACACGTTCTGGACTTGGCCTCCTTCGCCTTGGCAGTGATAATAACTGCAGCATCAGTTCCTGGGGCGACGCCAGGCGGCACTTCCTGCCAACCCACCTAGGTCTCACCTGGAAACAAAGTGAAACAGTATTAGCGTAAGCATCATCAAAGGGCACAATTTGCCACCAACAAAACTATCCTTATCCCCATCAAGACTGTTATTTAAAACCCGGAACCTGGTTGATTTACAATAGAGATATACTAAGCTAACTGGGACTAGATTGTATGGAGAGCTTATCTTACAACTTTTAATTCCCAATTACATAGATATGGTCGATAAAGAGGTCAACACCAAAAACTCATCCACAAAAAACATAAGAGATATTCCAAGCCAGAAATTGATAAAATACCAGTAATGTTAAGCTTCAAACATCTACTTTAACAAAGGATACCTTTTGAATATTTGTAGGCAGGGTAGCTCTATCAAGGGCTTTTGGAGTCCATATTTTTATGTCTTTCTCGAGCCCGCTGCTGGCAAGAACAGAGGTATGGGGATGAGCCTCAATGCAGTTCACCACATCCTTGTCCCCATGCATAACGCGAATGAGCTCCCCACCCTTCTTCCTCCAAATAAAAATCCGGCCACAGTCTGACCCGCTCACAACATACTCGCATTTAGGCCCAAAAAAGTTTACACCCTTCACTGTGTCAGAGTTCCTATGCCCCCTGTAGACTTGGGGACCAAATTTAACCTCTGCATCCGTATCTAATGGAGATACTGCGGAGTGATGATCGGATCCCATTTCACCTGCATCGCTGTCTGTAGACACTGGAGAAGCTGGAGCTGGATTGGGGCCCATCCCCATATCTCTTGCAAAGAGATATATAAATTCATCATTGTAAGAGACAAGAAGCTCACTCTGATCCGAGAATGCCAAACCAGTTATTCCCATATCCTCATCGCCAATCAAATGTGAAGGGCAGAAGTAGTCTGTTGGCTGACCGAAATCAGTTGAACAATCCCACTTATATTTCCGTATATCATATAGTCGAGTGTACTCATCAGACCCCGCAACTGCAAACAGATTTGGATTCCTTGGGTCTACTGCTATTGCATTTAGATTAACAATTGGCATGTAACCACGGTCACGGAGGGACCGGCAAATAAAAAGTTGTGTAGAAGCTCCGGTTCTCAGATCAAACTGTGAGAACAAGTGAGCCAAAGTATTCGAGTTCAGAATGTTGAAAGGCAGGGAAAACAAACAAGAACATTCAAGAAAAACAACTATCCATTATCAGCGGGATATAAACAACTGTTATCAGATGTGTACCAAGACGTCCTAGGTGATCTAAACTTTCAAAACAAAAAGGTGGATCCAATTGGTACAGACCTAACCGTTGGCATTATTTTCATAAGTTGGCGGCCTTAGGTGAAAGAAAGCAAGATGATCATGACTTACATGCTGAACTAATCCATCTTCACCACAGGTGTACACAATATGAGGGCTTCCGGGTTCAATGGCCAACTTATGAGCTCGACCTCCGTGCCTCCCCAGCATTTTTGTATCCACAATCCCATGTTCTGGAATCTGTGCATGTCTTACCTAAAAGAGAGCACTATTTCATTGAGAACAACACCTTAATTCAGTTGTTTAAAGAATACAAAGCCGGCAGAACAATATCTAAGAGTACAACAAACAAAAATTTAAATTGGAAAAAAGGAAGAATACTTGAGCAATAATTTAATTCTGAGAAAACCATGCATGAAACCATAAACAATGAATATAATCAGCCTCAAAGCATAAGATCTTGAAGTGTTTACATTAAATGAGAAATAGTGCCCCCAACTCTTTGGTGCTTTTAGGATATCCAAAGATGCCAACCGACGAACTTTGTGGTTTGTACATCTATACCCTTATTCACCTTGGAAATCTTTGATGTAGATTATGGAGAGACCTGTGAAGGATAGCCCCACATCAAATAAAAGGGAAAGGAGATGTGTAATATCCCGCCAACCAATAAGAACGGGTGGGCCCGTTTGTTGATAACGGAGAAGAGTTAAGGGGAAAAGAAAAAACAAACAAATGAAAGAGAGTTAGCAAGTGGATGTGTGCATGTGTACAAGAGAGAGGTGTAAAAAGATTGTCTAAGCCACATGTAATCTGTTGGTCAGCCTTGGGAATCGACTAGCATGACAAGTATGGAATGGTATATTAAAGGGAACGGAAATACATTTTGGGGGGGTTGTTGTAATGCCAGAGAGGGAGACTGGTAGAGACACGCGAGTAAGGCCGGGAGCTAGGAAGCGATGGGCCCACCGATTAGTGGTGAGATGGTGTCCAATGAAAATGAGATTTCAGTTTGTCATCCACAGTGGCGAGGTCTAATTGTTTAACGGTGACGATCGAAAAACCAAAAGAGAAACGATACGGAAAGTTATGTAAGCATGGAAGGAAGTGTAGCCATTTGGAAATTAAGAGATGCATGAGGCACTGGTTAATTATTTTGTGTCAGCACATGAGAATAGAATTTTTGGCAAGTGAAATGTTTGGTGGTGTCCTGATATCTCTCTCTCTAAAGTCGGCATATAAATTTACTTAGCCTAAAAGATTTTCCTTCACTGCCATGGTTAGGTAAATTTAAGAGTTCTTTTAGACGGTGGTATTACTGGGTTTGGGTATGGAGGGTTGATTTGGGTGAAGAAAAAGGAAACAGAACATGAAGTGCAATGAAAGTTTAGTATTAACATATTTGTTCATAAAATCTCATGATACAAGGAAGGTGTCTCCTAGGCAAACATTTGTCGACTTGGAAATTTGTGAATCTAAGGTTGTTGGTCAGTGTTGCCTTCACCCCATTCTGCAAATTTACGTTGTTGTTTTATTAGTTATTTTGGCTTGCATCTTTGCTCTGTGGTCAAGTTGGTCATTGAAATGGTATTTCTTGAGATCTACAAGGGTCAAGAGGTCAATTTCCTTCTGGGTGCATGAGAAGTAATTGCTAACCTCAAGTTAGTTCATTGCTTATAATTATTGCGTGGGAGATGTTGTTGGTTATGATGATTGTGATTGGCATGGACCCATTTTACTACATAGCATTCATAGCATGGCCTTAGTGGCGTGATATGTTGCCTTTGTGGCACGTCCTTCTGGATTTATTGCAAGGCGCATGCATTTGCTACTAGGATTTATGTTAGCTGTTGGTAGCCTTATGGATTTATTGCCTCAGTGTTTTGATTTTATTGGCTTTAGTGCCATTGTGACTTGGCTTGGGTGGTTGGATACGGATTACTCTGCAAAGAACAAGAGTGGATTTCCTAATTGTGGTGATTTAAAAAGAAAAACGCATGGATTTCTTGATTGTGAATTATGGTGATTTAGTTACCATGGTTGTGCCATGTTGGAAATGAGAACGTGATCTTTGTCAGAGTTGACAATGAGAACCTAAATTTGAGTTATTTAATTCATGATAAATTTCGGGGACAAAATTTCCACAAGGAGGGGATATTGCAATATGCCAACCAATAAGAACGGGTGTGCCCATTTGTTGACAATGGAGAAGAGTTAAGGGGAAAAGAAAAAAACAAACAAATGAAAGAGAGTTAGCACGTGGATGTGTGCATGTGTACAAGAGAGGTGTGTAAATAGATTGTCTAAGCAATGTGTAATTGGGTTGTCAGCCTTGTGTGTGTGTTGGGGGTGTTGGTTGATGGGATTTTACCGATCATGACGGCTGGCTAGTACGGAGACTCTAGGTGGAACAGAAAATATCTTATGTGACCACATAAAGCAAGGAAATTCCTAGTGCATCCTGCATGAGTGGACAGGGGCAAGGTGGCTTAGGGTGGTGTATGGTGTCTCTTGATAGAGTGGGTGTGGTGCCCAAGGATGAGAGTGGGACATCGTTGAGACTTGTGATAGATAGACAAACATTGAAAAAAAAAAAAAAGGCAAAGATATGGCTCTTAACATGTACCGGATGGGCTCAATGCTTACAGGACTTAAAGGCTTTACAGCGGAATGAGCTCCAAAAAGTTTCGTTGGGCATGTTATATCAATGAGAATTCTGCAGTTTATTCCCAAAGAATTGAGCTTTAATGTGCATGCGGGCAGACCCCACGGAGCATTTGCTCTCCCTAACAGATACTATAACCAGTAATTTGAATCCCATGCAATTCAGGATTTCGCTTGGCAATTTCTCATGTCAATTTCCTTCCTACAGGTTCCCAAATGGACCTAGTGACCCACCAATCACGGCCCTTTCCTTTAGGATCACAAAGCCCCCACGTCAACCATTACCTGTTTGTACGGAGTCCAGGTCATGTTGTCCTAAATAAGCATTCTACGAAAATAAATTACCTGACCATCAGCAGCACAGGTAACAATGCTTCTGTCCTCCGTGTAAGGCATTATCTTTGCTTGGAAAACGTTGTGATTATGACCAGAATCAAAAGATAATGTAATCCTCCCAGTTTCCCAATCCCAGAGTATAATTCTCCTGTCATCAGAGCCCGACACAAGAATATCACCCTCTTCATTGAAGCTAACAGTGTTAACACAGCCTCTGTGTTTTTCCAGCTTTCTAAAGATGTCAAATCGGAGCACGAGATCCTACAATGGGAAAAAAAATAATCCAAGTGAAGTCATGTACGCTACTGTAGGAAACAGAAAAGAAAAAGGATAGGCTAAACCTTCCAAATGAAGCCCCACTTTCCACAAAGTGAGAGCTACAATGGATAAGGCTACAAACGATAAGTTCAAATAAAACCAACAAATTTATAACCTGTGGACAAAGCATGGAAGAACATGCAGTGGACTAATTATTGAAGCAAGGTAAGGAAAATAAATAGTATTACGAAAGAAACTGACCACTATTAAACCAAAGGACATTTCTTTCTAGAAATCGAATTCAGGAATAGCTGTTTTTTGCCCCCTACCACCACAATCAAAACTTATAAGGAAAAGAAACCAAAACAGAATGTATTCTGTTTGCTCTGTTCTTTCTTCTCTTGATTAGAACACCTGTGTTTGGGACATTGAATTTTAGTCCTGTTTCTGAAGTGTATTCTGACTATTTGAATTGCCTAGAAACATCCAACATACGTCACTCCCGTGGATCCAACATACATCACTCCCATTCCCATTCCACGTACAAGCATGATTAAATACTTCATAACACCAAAAAGAAAACGTCTCAATTAATAGGACTTTCGAACTTTTACATCTGACTTGCTCAGTATAATCTTCACAAGACGTGAACATTTATGAATCTGCCTACAGGAATTTCCCACTTTGCACTATATCTAATAGTAATCTTCTAGCTATTAAAGCTGTGTTCGGATGATGATTTGTTAAGGAATTAGTCAACAGAAGAGAAAATTTGAAGAAAACACAGTTTACGAACGAAAATGGTTTACATTTCCTACTTCCACCGACAAATCCGTCAATCCTTGATGCAACAAAGCATTATATGCTTCAATTATTATACAAAGAAACATCCGACCTCTGTCCAAAAACGGATTGTCCAGTCTGCAAACGAGAACTGAAAAATAATGTACTTTTGCAGAAAGACATGAAATTTATTTGCCACTAATTACTGAATATCAATGAATTCTTTGAATTGATCAAATTTTTTTTTGCATTTTTCTTGTTAAAAATGCAATTTTTTGAATCCTAGTTTGCAGACCGGCCAAATTTTTTTTTGGATATACCCAACTTAGATTAAGCATCAATCTCGCCGATACTGAATCCCACACAGCAAATTTCATCAACATCCATCGGCAAAACACCCAAACTTGGCACATGCTTAACAGGCAAGCCATCATATTTCAAGTAAAAAATTCATAAATCACAATCAAATGCGTGGGAAAAATATAGCTGATTCAGCTGATTCGAACGGGAATGGTAATTACTAGATAAAAAAGCAGTAAAACGGTAACGAGATTGACTTAACCTCAGATGCGCCGAGACGATGAGCGAAGTTCCTGGACGAGAGCTCACCGACTTCTCGCCGCGACACGTCGACGATCGCCGCGTCGAGGCTAGTTCTGGGCCTCTTTCTCATCTTTGAGACCAGCGGTTGTCGATTGTTTAACCTTTCGACAGAAAAACGCACCAAACACACACACACACACACACAGATACTAACAACAATTTTCACATGGTGCGGCAAATCGCCTACTCGTACTCCACGGGCAGCGAATTTCGATTATGTGGAAGAGAATTACAAAGATTTCACTCGCCGAAACCCCAAATCGGGAAACCCATAACCACAAACATTGATCTGGTCCATTTAATTACAGCAATTCGTAGGGGCAGTTTTCATTTGCTAAAATGGAAATTTGCTAAAATTAAGTGAGTGAGTACTTTTAGCATGGAGCCCACTTGATTTTAGCACCTCTCCACTTCATTTGCTAAAATCACCCACTTAATTTTAACAAATTTTCATTTTAACAAATGGAAAACCAAGCCCTAGATACAAAGTTACAAACACAACTATCTGCATATATAGAGAGAGATTGACATAAGGAAGGAGGATGTGCCTCCCAGGCTCAGCCAGGTCGAAGGAAAATGCCAAGTACTCCGGAAATTACCGCAAATCTAAATTATGGATTTCACTTGTAGATAATTTTTGAACATCTTTTTTCCAAGTATCTGACATTGACGATTTCGAACGAGGCGAGCAGCTCAAAGTTAGTTGACTTATCATTTCGTCTTTATCTATTTTTTTTTTTTTTATTTTTTAGTTTTTGCATTAACTTTTTATGTATTATTTGTTCATCTTGTTGAGAGGAATAAAAAAAATATAAAATTATGATCGAAGTTTAAATTTTTTTGAATAAAGACAGAAATAAGTCAAAAAGTTAATTTTTTACACTTTCTTCGATTTTATTCAAAAAATTGAAAGTTCTAGTCATAATCTTTTACCTTTTTGGATTCTTCTTGTTGAGAAAAGAAAATAATACTCAAAAAATTAATGCAAAACTAACAAATACAAAAAAAAATCAAATAAAGATAAAACAAAAAGTTAAGTTAGCTTTTTAGGCTAAACACCACCTTAATACTTTACCTGCTTTTTAGGCTAAACACCACCTTAATACTTTACCAGCAAAACTAACAAACACAAAAAAAAAAATCAAAAAGTTCAATTGTTTACTTTACCATATTTTTTGAACAAAAGGAAAATGAGAGAAAAATTGAAGGAAAATGGTGCTATAAATAAAATTCAAATTTGTTATTTTTTCTCATATTTTTCTCCGAACCAAATAATAGAATGAGAGATTTTTTAAATTTTTTTCTCTTCCTTTTCACAGGTTCAAAAAACTTTTTATGCATGAGGTAAAGGAACCAAGTACCTTGATTTGTTTATCTGAATGAGCAGATGCGCATGTAGTCATAGAAGTCGGACTAGAATGACTCTGTTCAATACTAAAATACTACTTCGGAAGAATGGGAAACTACGTCGCTCGCTGATCTGTGGAATAAGGCCTACGAGCTCTTTGTTTTATGATAGAGATCCCTCCACACCAAGGAACCAAATCACTATGGATTGAAGCCCTCCCTTTCCTTCCAATAAGTGAGATTCTATCTTTTACTTGGGGAATTGTGGTCGACCCTGACTACATGCGAACAGATCCTTCTTTCTCGGAATCGATATTTTTTACAATTTCTATTGACGAGCTTTCTCGTTAAGAGCATGAATTCCCCTTTCCTTTTTAATTTTAAAGGCTATTGGGTTTTCTAAAACAAAACAAAAGAAGCAAAAAAGATCACACTCAAAACACGGAAAAGGGCTGTAAAACATATGTAAACCTAGTTTGTTTAATTATTTTACAAACGAACACGAGTGGCTTGATTCGTTTTTCATTTTATCCATCTCTCTATTTCCTCAAGGAGATGCAATAACTAGTTTTCTAAATGAGAAAAGATATAAGCACTAACACTTTGCAACGACAATTGTACAAACTTTCTCACATGAAATGCGGTTTCACATATTCCATGTGAAAAAGTTGGTATAATTGTTAGTGCATGTCGCAAACTTGTTCCTAATTCTACTGCAAATTAGGAACAAGTTTGCGACATGCACTAACAATTGTATGCACCTCAATATACTTTCATGGATATTAATACACTTTTTTCGGATATGTATGCACCTCTACTTATTAGTATCTTCCAAGTTGAGGTTAGCATTTTTTAATTTTAAAATAGGCGTCAGTAGGGAAAATTTTATGGTGCCAGGTGGGCACCATGTGTCCGTGCCCGAGCACCCAACCCGACTGTTCAAAATACTTTGGGACGGTCCAGATTTATACCATCTTATCCTCTTTCTCTCTCCTCTCCCTCCCTCTTTCCTTTAAATTTGGATGGAACACAAGTATTTTGGACGATCTAGATTTATTCCCTCATCCCCCCTCTTCTTTCTTCCCTTTAAATGCAGATTGTTCAAAAATGTTTTGAACGGTTGAGATGGGTGCTCAGGCTCGGACACATGGTACCCAGTACGCACCCAAAAATTGCTCGTCAGTAGGTGTAGAAAGGTAAAAGTTACAACAACCACGTGGCACGCAATTCAACGAGACACGTGGAGAGAATGGTTGAAAGTTGAACTAACCAAGAAAATTATCACCTGAAGCCCACATTCGGAGGCCATCATTGGGAGCCTGGACTCGGAAGCCAACCCTGGAAGCCCAACCCCAGGTGGCCCAATCCTAGAGTGACTAATCCAGGGAGGCCTAACCTTGGGACCCGACTCCGATCCTCAGTCTGCAGCCCAGCCTCGGTGACCCAGTCTCAGGATCCATTCACTTTGAACCCCAACCCCGGTACACCAAGCCCGATGGACCCTTGAACCTTTGATACTTTTTTTCTACTCTAAAAATAAAGTTAAGTAAAGATTGAAATTATCTTTACTCTAATTTATTTATTAAAAATATTATTAAAAATAGAAAGTACCCCCCTTTCGGAAACAATGGCATTGCTAGAAAATTGAAATTCCAATCTTATCAAAATCTTAACCCCCACTTTTAGTATAAAGGCGAAAAGACACGTTTTTTTTTTTTTTTTTTGAAGAAAAGGGCTGAAAGACAACCTTTCTGTACTAAAACAGATCATCTAATTATACCATTGGTTTTTGAAAAATCCAAGGAACAATTACCAAAACTCTTTATCAGCCAAATTGAAGCTTTTCGAAAAAGTGATTTTTCCATACTTAGCTAAATTTTTGAGTGACAGACAGTTGTATTTCGATCAAGACGCGACCCAATGGTGACTCAACCTATGTCATTCGAGTCTCCGATGAAAGACGATGATGAAAGAATAAATTATGATTCCCAAATATTTTGGGACACAACAAAGAGAGCTGTTGGCCCTTCAAAGATGCTTGGAGCCGAACGATGTTTTTCGCCCTTGACTGACTTGGTAGGGCCCGAGGGGGAGTCATTTAGAGGCTTGGTCGCGGTAGTTGTATGACCGAGGAGGTCATGACTATGTCACTCACGCGGTGATGGCAAGATAAAGCCTCGACCGTGTGCCTATAACAGTGACGGCAAGACCAGGCAGACTTTGACCACGTCATTTCTTGGGATGATTGGAGATTTTGTGGTTTGGGTCTTTGGATCAAATGCAACGGAGAAACTTTTCTCTTTTGGGTCTTGTTTGGAGTATTCACGTGGAAATGGCTCGAGACGGGTTGTAAACTTGTAATGTCGAGGGGCTGTGACGGCTTCAAGCTAACACGTGGCCGTCCCTTGGTTAAAATTAGAGCTCTAGTACTCAACTAACAGGCCAGGGTAGATACTTGGCCGTTTCAAGTATCTGTAGCTACTCTATACATATTCTTGTTTCTTTTTGGGCAGTTGTCTCATTTAAACAATTATCTATAATTCACATACTTTAAGGTTTTCTATGATTTTAAAATATGTTTTTAATCACATTAGTTAAGACTTATTAAACAAGATTCGTATCGAATATAGAAAACATCATAGATAAAAAAATATGGACATTGTTTTGATAGGTGTCAAATAGTAAAATAGGAGCTACAATTTGGGACGAAAGGAGTACTAACAACAAAAAGGGTAAATCACCTAGATACCCCTTGAACTATACCTTTTTTACCCAAACACCCCACAAACTAATTTAACCTACAACGACACCCCCTCAACTATTTAAAACTCAATCAACCTTTAACTCCGTTAAAAAATATGACTGAAAGACCTTTATGCCCCTCAATCTACCCTTAACCCCCTTAAAACCCTCGATTTGCCGTTTCCCCCCCCTCAAAGACGATACCTCTATTTTACATATCTTTTACTAAAATATTATTTTTCCCTTTTTCAAACATTACAATACATACATACATACATACATACATACATACATACATACATACATATATATGGTCTTGCGGATGCTAATATGAAGCTTCTTCATCCCTTATGCTTTCTTTGACTCTTACCAAATCCCAAGCCATCGGATGGATACACAATGTGTAAGGACCCGTATTTTTAAGTAATTTCTCCGGAATAATGTTGGATAAATGTGAGCAATTGAATTTTGATTAAGAGAGGTCAATGTGATAGTGGTAGAATGCATTTGGGTGTGTTTAATATACATTTGGAAGTTTAGGAGTGAAACTATAAAAGGGTAGAGTATATAAACACATTTTGTTCTTGCATTTTACAAAAAAATCAGCCCTCTCTCTTCCCCAACAGCTGACCCTCTCTTTCTCACTCTTCTCCTCCATTTTTCTTGCTTAAGAGCTCTAAAATTCACCAAGCCTTCAAGTCCCCTTCAAGAACCCCACCTAAAATCACCTCCTCTACGCATATTGAAGCTTGTATTGCGTTCATTTCACACCAAGAACTCATATTTCGGGTTGGAGCTCATTGGAGGCTAGGGCTTTCATTTTCTCACTCAATTCAAACTCAAATCTTGAGGTATGAAGACAAGTTCTACTTCCTCTAATTGTATCTATGTGATATATAACATATATCTTGTTCTTGTTGCTCATATTCATCTAATTCATTATTTGCTCTCAAATGGGTTTGTTTGAGCTTGATTTTGTGATCTATGATTTGAGTACTTGTTTGATGCAATTGATTGTTGATTTACCCTCCATTGATGTCCATTAGTTGCTCCACATATCCAATTTTGGCCTAAAACTTCATATATGCAATTGGGTTGAAGTTTCATGTTTTGAGAGAAACTCGCAAAAATTCTGGGTTTCCCCAACCAGTCGTTCAAAAACTTCCAACTGGCTGGGCACTTCTGAAATTTTCACACGAATCTGTCTCTACTCAACCAGTTGGGCAAAAACCACCAAATAGTTGGGTTTTTTTGAAAACTTGTGCTTGTCTATGTTTTGGTCCAATCAGTTGGGCAAAAACCTCTAACTAGTTGGGAAATGCTAAAATATCATATTTTCATCTCTTATACTTCCCTTGAATATTGGACACATCGTACATCCCTCCAACTTTATTTTGGCATCATTTGGGAATGTATAGAATTGGTTTGACTTTTCGATGCAAATGATAAATTTTAGGACAAAATGTAAAGTTTTGAGATGAGTTTTGAATCAAAAGTATTTTATAGATAAATGTGAACTCTAGGGATCACCCGTTTAGTGTCCCTAGCCATGAGTGCACGGAGCCCGCGAAATCCGGCAGGGGTTCACGAAGCCCACGAAATCCGGCAGAGGGATACTTCCCTATTAAATTGATGAATGTTTTTCTCATAAAATGTTGGAAATGACATATTTGAGTTGAATTTGAAATATTTGGCGAAAATTGACTTTTTATATACAAGTATGAAGATTTGACAATTACTTGGACTTTGGTTGGATACTCGAAAATTAGTTTGGGACACTTGGACACATTTTAAGGGAGGATTTTGATCTGGGCCGTCCAATACACTTTGAATGGTCTAGATACAACATTTGGGTACCAAGTACTTGACCACTTGGTACCCATTTGGTACCCAAATTTTGTTCCATGATTTGGGTTAAGTTCCAGGTTCTACTTTTTGGTTCCGTAATTTTTTTTTTGTTAATAAGAGTTTACATTCATTCCATCAGACATAGAAATTGTTGATTTTTCGACAACTCCAAACATGAAAATGCCTAAGACTAGGCTTTTTTCTAGTCCACAACTCGTATGGGGTTTTAGCTAGTGCTTTACTAAGTACTCGATTAAGAATATAAACTGCAGTCCTTAAGACGTCTCCACAAAGAGAATCAAGATGCATTCACTAAAATAACACAAAAGAGAAGTTCACAATTAACAAATATAAATAATGCGCTGATAAAAATAAGAAAATTGGTCTAATTGTTGGGGCAAACAACGAGACAAGGCACATAAAATAAATGGTCAACGGTATTTTATCACTTTTATAGATGACTCTTCTCACTACTTGTTGGATTTCATAAGAAAACCTAATCCCAAGAACCCATGTTAAACCATTGAAAAAAATAATACCGTAAGCGTACCTATCGCTTGGGTGACGAAAACGTCTTGGTAGTTGTTTGTCTTCCACCTCCAGAATTCTTCTTTTGATCTTGACCTTAGTCTCTTGCACGATGGGATATTATGAGAAAAGAGGTAATTGACAAATCTCTGTTAACACATATTTGGGCTATATCACGTGTGTTAAATGGTGCGAGCTTAATACCATTAAAGGCTCATTAGGGTTGATGGGCTATGATGGAACCAATGTCTATAAATATGTGGTTAAGTCCCTACTCCAAACCCTAATCTCTTTCTCATACCATTCTATCGCGTGTGAAATTGTGAATTTTTCGCCACCGCCATTGTGGGCCCACAATGCGTTTATTGTAGTCATTTGAATAGTTCACACATTACTATGTATATCGAATAGTATAACCCAGTAAAAATATAACCTTGATCAAACATTACCATGTATATCGAAAGTTAAATTTCAGTTTATAAAATAGACGGTCATGGTAAGTTCAATTTTAAAATATTTGGTAGAATCATACTGTCAAATTTTTAAACCAAAATTTATTTTTTGGTATACCTCTCGTTACCCGGTCAAGTTGATTTTTATGTGGATATACTACTCTATGAACCCTAGAAAATCAATGGTTCAGATTACAACAATAAACGCACGATATGGCCCACAATTGCTATGGCAAAAACAGACTCAACTCTGGGGTGCACTACAATATATCAATTATCCAGATA
Organism: Vaccinium macrocarpon; assembly: GCA_022606695.1. Lineage (NCBI taxonomy): Eukaryota > Viridiplantae > Streptophyta > Magnoliopsida > Ericales > Ericaceae > Vaccinium > Vaccinium macrocarpon. Next base: position 31,956,024 of record CM040172.1, read on the forward strand.
ATATAATGTCTCCTACAGGCTACAGGTAAGTTTAGGTTAGCCTAGCGGTCAAGAATTAAGACTTAGGGTTTGTTCCCTCCTAAGGTCTCAGCTTCGAAACCTCGTAGGTGCTATCAACTCTTTTGGGGCCTGTCCAAACAAAGCAAATTAATGAGGCCCTCGCTAGTGGACGGTGGGATTGGTCTCCCAAGATTATTCAAGGGGCGCGAAAGCTGGCTCGGACACCTGGTTATAAAAAAAAAAAAAGGATTAGTAGGATACATTTAGCAAATTTGAATCATTAAAAATTCTTTTGGACAACTAATGGTAAGAACAACCATAGTCGAATTCTTCACATTACGTCTCAACAAGTCTATCAAGAAATTTAGGGTGAGTTTGGATAAACTTCTCCAATAGGTTTTTGGACTGTTTGAGCAATCCAAAAGTTCAAGTGTACGGTCAAAATACAAACATTGCGAAGAGATTTTCTGTTACCCACCAGCACTTGGTTCTTTCCTAACTACCACAAAAAGTGCTTACTGCACATTAGCCGAACACTGGTCTAAACAACTTATCTTTAACTAAAAGCCACTTTGTTTTACAAAATAAACAATTAAAAGACCCTAGAAAGTTAGTCCAAACTCACCTTTAATGCTTCTCAAAAGTTCAAAGTGATTGTTGTTCGCTCAGCCAAAGTTTACCGAGTTTAGAGGCTCCATTTATTTGATTTGCTTTTGGTCTGTCTGCCAAAAGCAGAATCCGAGGCATCACAGGCCAGAAGTAACAGCTACACGGCTTAAGCGGCAAGTGTTCAATACTGTATCAAAGCTGTTTCGGAATTGGGGATGGCAGACTGGTTGACATTTAGAAAGATTGGTGGTGTGGGAACTCCCCCATGGCTACCAAATTTCCAGGTGTCCATGTCAATGATGTCAGAAAAGTGTATGACCTGATGGAGAATGGGAGATGGAATTTGAACTCTGTATCTAGGGCTGCAAACAAATTGAGCAGGTCACGAGCAACTCGTGGCTCGGCTCGGCTCAACTCGATAAGTAAATGAGCCGAGCTTGAGCTCAATCTTTCAGGCTTGTTTAGTTAACGAGCTTGCCAAAGCTCGGCTCGATTGTATAGGCTCGGCTCTTTCAGGCTTGTTTAGTTAACGAGCTTGCTACAGCTCGGCTCGATTGTATAGGCTCGGCTCGTTTAAGGAGGCTCGTTAAGTAAATTACTCTGGCTCTGCTCGTTTATGTCTGAGCTGAGCTCCAGCTTGATTTTTCGGCTCGTTTACTTAACGAACCGAACTCGACCACTACAAAGCTCGGCTCATTTGCACCCCTATATGTAGCCCATTGTGGATGTTGGCAAGCTCGATATCATTCAGAATATTAACATACCTATATGGTATATACTCTCAGGCTATGGACCATCCATCATGGGTGGGCACTACTAAGGGCAATTTTTCTGCAGCTGCTGCTTATGATTTACTGAACAAAGAGGATACTGACTCTAAGGGTTGGGAATGGATTTGGAAAATTAAAGCTCCTGTTAGATTCAAAACATTTTTGTGGCTTATTTTTCATAACAAATTCTGCACAAACCAATTTAGAGCATGTAGGGGAATTGCTATGTCGGATCATTTCCTTGGAAGTTGGAACATCTTGTTCATCACCACCCTTTGGAAAGATGGCAACAAAAAAAGCTTTGACAATGTGGACAGACACACTTGCCTCTATTAGTTCCAAGGCAATCAACTCTTACGCCCGTGAGATAGTGGAGGCTTTCAACACTCCTCTTATTGTTGGCTGTAACAGACCGTTACTAATACGTTTGAAACCACCATATTGCAGGAAACATCAAACTTAAATGTTTTTTTGCTCAGCAAACTTAATGTGGATGGATGCTGCTATAATACCAACAGAGCTGCAGGACATGGAGGAATCTTCAGGGATGCTAAAGGCAAATGGATGATGGGGTTCTCTGGAAAGATGATATGTGACTTGAGTCTTGAGGCTGAACTTTGGGCAATATCACTGCAAACCACCCTTTTAGTGCCGTCATCTGCAATGCGAAAGCTCTTTGGACAAAAAAAAAATAATTTCTAGTAATTGAGAGGTTAATGTGTAATTGAATGCAGGGGTAAGCGAGAGCTGAAATGGTTCTACATTGAAGCCACAAACAAAATGCTCAACCTAAATACCCCATACTCATAGCATAGCTTGTAAGATGGATATAGAGCTACATTTCATTAACAAACCAAAAGACCGAGTAACTACTATGACTAGCACCATATTGTCGGTGTTAGTTGCACATTAAGTACATAAAAGATGATTACTGAAAATAGATGCCGAATAAGTATCAAAATGGAGCTTCTAAACAATAAGCTTTGCTAAACTTATTTGATTTGCCTTTTGGTCTATAAACCAAAAGCAGAATCTGAGGAATAACAAGCCATAAGTGGGCAGCAGCCCGGCTTAAGTTCAGCTAATCAAGAACTGAATATAAATTTGTAGGAATAAACCAAAAAAAAAAAAAAAACTCCGTCACAAAAATTGGACATGGAAATCCATTGCCTAGTTAATTCCGCTCAGCCTGTCGAGTGAGAAGATGAACCTCTTCCCCAGGCTGCACCTGCAAAAATTATTTGCCCCTTTGGTGCACGAAAAAGAAACTAACACAATCCTAAAGGTTGAATTCAAATGGTGACATTTACTCTCAATTGCTTTGCTCATTTATTGGAGGCAGCCAGGTAGAAGGCATCCTGGTGGAGCTTGGAGTGTTGGGCATGCTGCGAATGTTGATGTCGAGGGGAAGCAAGCGGTATTCGATATCTAGCTCTCTGAAAATCTTAACCATCTCTTCAACCACTTGGGCTCTCCTTGACCACTTTTCCCCCATGTCTTGGTGGTTTATTTTGTGTCGCAACCATACTGCCATCTTCAGCTTGTTTAACTCCTCCAGGTTCATTAATATGACCGTTGGGGAAGTGTACCAGTGGTCCTTCTTGCTCTCAATGAAACTGCAATGGCAGCGTAACAAATGCTCAAACTCACATCGATCAAAATTACATTCGAAAACATTGGAAGAGAGGTGATGGACGAGGCAAATAGGCATTATAATCTTAATTGAGTCTAGTGAATTTGGTTTCCCTCTCCGTTGTGGGGCATATTTAGCAGTTAGCACACTGTCAAATGGAGTTACTCTTGTGTTCTATGTGGTTAATTTTGCTCAAATTCGAGATCCTGATGTGAAAATCAATTTCAAGACACATTTTATGAATCAAAATCATCGCAACACCTAATTTAATCAAGTAAACAAGTTTACCCCTTTCACTAGCAGAAATCATTATGCTAAAAGCCAGGGGAAAGAAAAGAGAAGATGCTAAAAGGGGGAAGGGGAGGGAGGGATGGATCGGAGAAGGAGAGAGCCATTTTGTACCTTATTATTCTTTGCCTCATCGTAGCAATCTTCTCTGCGGGGGTTGCAATGTGGACGCTGAATTCAATTGAATCACCCATATCTGGACTACGATAGTAGTTACCGATAGGCTTTGTAGAAAGAGTACTATTTGGGTAACTAATCTTCTGGTTGTCAAATCTCAAAAAAATGGTCGTTAAGATATTCATCTCTTCGACGATCATCTGAAAAGTATCGTTGATCGATTAGCTAAGCAATAAAGCACAGCAAAAGATGAAACCGGAATGACTATGATTTTCATACCTGAACTCCATCAATCTCACACCGGTCACCTACATCAAACGGGTGCATCACAAACAAAAAGACAATGGCTTCAAATACCGTCTTGCAAGTGTTTCCAAAAACAAATGCCACAACGACAATCTGAGAGCTGAGGAAGAGCAGAAATTTGGTGGTTGCAATTCCTAGTATAAGGAGGCAAACAATCAATATAATGAGGCCGACTAGTACGTTCACCATCCGATGGAGTTTGTTGACTGCTGTTTTCGTATCGTTCAATGTCAGGGCTAGTGCTCTTCGTTCTCTAAAAGCATTAACCTAAGGAAATCACATGCGCAGATTATATATTCCAAAGCAGTAAAACTTAAAACTACACAAAGATGTAAATAGTATTGAACAATGAAAAAAAAATTTAGTCCTACAATAACTGGCCAGTTCTTACCACCCAATTCTTTAGAGCAGATTTGCTTATCTTTTCACTATCATGTGAACCTCCCAAGAGGGCAATGGTCTTCAAAGCCTCGTCTTCTCGCATGAAACGCATTATGTCTTCCAGATAGATGAACCTGCCAGGAAAATAAAAACATTCAAGATCTTTCATGGTATATGTTTTACACTACAATAGAACCGCATCAAAACAGATCAGATGATCAGCATCTCCAATATATGATGACTTTGCCATGAAATCTGTATTGAAATGACAACAAGAAAGTACAATCTCTGAAAGCAACATATTACATATCCATGAAGCATGAATTAAAGGAATAATTAAGTTCTTTAATTATCCATCATTGTTCAGAGAGGCTCCACAACCCCTTGGAACCAAAAGTATTTTTACTGATACACGAGTTCCCCATCCAAGATGTTGCAAAATGCATTTGGGGCAGAGTTTGTTCGTACCAAGACAGCAAGCCAATACGAATAAGATCAAATAATATGGAAAAACCAGTGTCATTCTTAAATTTCAACAACCCTTTGTCTTCTATTATGCAGCAATAAATCCTAAACCAAGGAAAAATGACCAGCAATTTTCCGAATAATCAACAGTGTGGATCTCAAGTATAACTGTTTCATTCTCAATCTCGCGAGGTAGCACAAATTATGAAAAACCTAAAGTGGAAGGCAACAATTGAAAATCAGATGAATGAACAACAGAGGAATAAGAAAATGGTAATTGAAATATGAACACATACTTGGAACCCGTCCTGGCAACATTTTGGAAGATCTTCCTTGCCGCAACTTTTGCTTCAAATTCACTCCTAATCTGAGTGGCAGACTCATCACCGTGTGTAGATTCCAATATCTGCTCATCTAGAGTAGACAGCGTACCATGGCGAACTATATTCACCAACCTCTTCATATTCCAAGCAGATACATTCTTAGGATTCATCCTATGCAAATGCTCAATTGGTATACCATCATCTTGTCTTTTCGAGTTGGCTCTTGAAGACTTCTTGCTCAATGTCCTCTGTATTTTCTGGGGTCCACTCCCTACCACCCTACTCGCACTTTTTGCGAATGCCGCAGCCTTCAGGTCAGGAGGCATCATTGCTCCTGCATTCTGAAGCCTCTGAACCTCCTTCATCGTCCTCTCCTCATCTTTTCGCATTGATTGTATCTCAATCAGAGGCGGACCAGACAGCGTTTCTATCACGTATTGATTGAACAAAGACTCCTGAATTCGATCGAAGAAGGTGCTCACGTGGAACGAAGACGCGAGCACCTTAACCATTAGAGTTTTTACTAGCCACACCAAAGCTCCAACTAGTAAACACCACAAAAACTTGTTCACCAATTTGAGGAACTTGTTGTTGGTCTCTGCCTCAACCTTTTTATCAAACAGGTAGTGCCAGGCAATCAAAACCAAACCCAACCAGATACAATTCTGTACTGGCTTCCTCACTCCATACACAAAATACAAAACCCTCTTCCGTAAGAGAAAGTTGCGCTCGATGAAGAAAACAATGATTCGAATCCCCCAACCCGAAACCAATCTACCACAAATCAAAACAAGAACTAAAACTTCCCATTTCCACCATTGGAGACCTCTCACTTCCTTCTTCCTCCAAGCCGGTATTGCAAGCGTAGAACTCAAGGCTGCCACAATCAAAACAAGACTAACCCATTGCAGTATGGTGAGTGCATTGAGGTTAGACTTAGTTAATTCCTCTGGAAGATCTTCATCGAAAAGCGGGTCGTCGTCTTCCTCAACCTCTGATGGTTTGCCTAACATAGCCGAAGCCCGCCCTAGCAACCCGGATTTGGGAACCCGCTCTGATCTAGGATCCGGCTGTGGCGGGTCAACCAATCTGGACTTGGTTTTCGTCCTCAAGATGGACGGTCTCCTCTGGAAAGAAGTGCACTTCAATACCTCTCCTCCACCGTTATCAGCCGCGGAGGAATAACTAGGCGACCGGCTGCGGTTATGAAACTGCTGCTGGCTACCCGTTTTGGCTACTTCATCCTCGTCGTCATCTTCGGATGACGACTTCCCATAACGCCTTTCGGGTTGAACATCGAATGCATTTAGAAACGGAGCTTGGAACGAAACCTTAAGCTCTTTCGAGGTTGAAACGCGGTTGTTGTGAACCGGACTCTCCGCGAGTGGTGGAGATTTACGTGTGTGGCCGTTATGGTTTGTTTCGCCCATCTCTAATCCCACACGATCTAAATCGAATAACTCTTTGCCTTCTTCTCTCTGTTGAGCAATAAATTTCCCGATCATCGACTCGGCCGGATCCTCAACATCGACCACCTCTGTCCTCGACGGCTGGAAATAAAAACTTTCACCACCACTGGATGTGTCGTCGATGCATCCATCAATCTTGACAATGACCTCGTGACCGCTGTCATTACCCATGTCGCAGCGGTGGTGGTCGGAGAGAATGGGCCGTTCTTCGTGGTAGATATCTTCGCCGCCTCCGGCTGAGATCTTTCGCATGTGCTTATAAGAGCCGTGAGACTTGAATGATTTCCTAATGGAAGAAGGAAAGTCCATCGTTGTTTTCAATAATGAATTATAGAAAGAATTAATGAAACACGAAGGGATGTTTTCTGTTATGGGAACAAAATCCTAGGATAAGAAAATATGGGTACGAATATAGGTACGGAATCTGTACGTAGATTTCAGTGATTTATTTATTTATTTTTTGAAGACCATAGGAAAAGGAGAGACTGTTGGAAAAAATGGTGGTTGAGAATGGAGGGGAATAGAGAAAGATAGAGAGAGAAGAGGTGGACATCTTCTCCGCCGGCGATATTGGCGTCCGTCGTTACCGTTATGAATGTGGAATTTAATATGGTTGGGAACAGGAAAGGACTAGGGGGTGGGGTTTTAATTACCATGCTACCACCAACATGGTGATTTTATTCTAGTACTAGTATTTTGTGTTTATCTTTCCTTGTTTGGAAAAAGGGTTAAATATCTACTTATCCCTTAAAGAATCAATTTTTTTTTTACTTCTCCTTCAACTACCAATTGAACTCTCTTTCCCATTCAACTATCATTTTCCTTTTTATTAAGGACAAAACACATTTTTCATCCAAAATTTGTGACGGAACCGTTAATTATTTTTTTTTAATGAACTGATGAAAAAAGAGAGGGAATATGAAAATGTTGTACACCTATAACAATGAAGCTGACTAAGGGTTTTCATTCTGTCTATCAAACCAAAGCAAGGGTTTTTCGGCGAAGAGATTTCAGCTTTTGCGAAGAGATTTCTTGAGGGAGAGGGGCGTTTTCAGCTCCATTGGTCACCAAAGCTACGGTTTTAAGGATGGCATGGATCTTGATGGCTCATCGAAAAAAAAAACTCTACCTGTAAGTATTGAGCAACACATTTTTATTCCAAAAACCCACTTTTTTGGGATTGAAAGAGTTGAAATTGAGTTATTTCATACTGCAATTGACCTACCTTATATATAATAATCCACTTTGTATATAATAATTTTACCATTTTTCTCTGATAATGGCGGTTTTTTATATAATAATCCTAATTTTGGTCCAAAAATCTGTGCTCACAACGCTACCATAATTTCTATCTTTATCGATGCCTTCTTTTTTTTTGGGAGGGCTATTAATGGTTTTTTTTTTTTTTGCTTGTGGCGCTGGTGCCTTTTTTTGCTTGTAATTATTATGGCTGAACCTATGGATGGCTATTGTCACTTTATTTATTTATTTATTTATTCTTGCGGTACTGCTATAGCAAGACAATTATGCAATTTTTTTGCTTTTTATTGCTATGGTTGAAACCATGGATGTCAATTGATGCATTTTTTGGCTTCTAATTATGGATTCTTATTATGAGCTTTACGGAATTGATAAAAAGACAAATATAGCCTTTAGACTAACTTTTTGTGGATGGAAAATGTGATTTGTTCTTAGTAAAGAAGAAAATGATAGTTGAAGAGGGAAGGAAGTTTAATTGGTAGTTGAAGGAGGAAGTAAAAAAAAAAAATTGATAGTTTAAGGAGCAAGTAGATATTTAACCCTTTGAAAAAATTAGACATAAATATTTTGTTTTTTTGAAAAGAGGATATGAAACTTTTACAATCAATCATAAAAACATTTTTTTAAATATTGATTTAGCCAAAAAATAAAACACACTCACTATCTTCTTATATGAACATAAATACCCAAGCCTTTGACCTACCTCACAAAACAGTGAAAACTAAACCCATCTTGACTCTCTCCCTCTTCCCACCTCTCTTTCAACAAATTCAACTACCTGTCTTAAAAAAAAAATAAACAGGGAAGGAAATCTCTGGGGAGAATCAGGGTATTTGATCTCCATAAGTAATTCTGATGTGTGCACAGACATATGCCGGTAAATGCATGAAGGATTGTTCATATAAAATCCATTTGCGCCAAAAGATCATCGGCTATGATGTGATATGTATAAGCTCAAAGTCCCGGCAGTAAAATGACTTGTTATCATTAAAGGAGATGGTTCTTTTGGAGTGTGCATATGTACAATATTCTACTTCGTGTGTTGTTACGTTCTTGGAGAATGTAGTGAAATTTCTAAATCGATGCGATGAATAATACTAATAATAAGAGACTACTTAAAACTAAACGATAAAGAACAAGTCACAAGATTTACGTGAAAAAACCCCGAAAAGGGTAAAAAACCACGGGAAGGAATCATGCACTAAATAAATGTGTGATTACAAGTAAACGTACTCGACGACCGTGTATCCTCACCACGAATCCTAAGCCCTACTTGCCGAATCCACGTACATCACACCCTTGCATGATTGCCATGTCTTGAATCCTCAAGCCTTCCAACTATTTTGCCTTTCGAACTCCATGAAAGGACTTTGATAGAGAACCTTTGATTTGAATACGAATGATGGAACCCTTTGAAGATAATCTTGATCGCACGGTAATGGCAAAACTTCACGAATCTTCAAAGTACATAAACCATAACACTCTTGGCTGTTGTTTTGAAGAGAGAGGCGCAGAGGGTCGAAAGAATGGCTGCTGAAGTAATTAGAAAAAACCTAATCGCTGAGATTTTATAGTTGCTGAATCGGGCATTTTTGCCAGCTATTTTGCTCGAGCAAAAAATTCAGTAAAAACAAACAGAATGTTTTGCTGATAAAAAGACCATGAAATGCTCGAGCAAAATGTGTAGCATCTAACACTTTCCATGTGCATTTTTTGCCGACTGCTATGCTCGAGCAAAATGTCCAGCAAACTCCATCAGAATGTTGTGCTAGTAGAAATCCTTGAAATACTTGAGCAAAACATGTAGCACCAAACCTTGTCTTCAAAATGACCAATCCATCTTGACTAAACAACTACCGCACTCGAACAAAAATACATATTGAGATGATTCCTTGTCCACACCTAAAACAGACACTCTAAAAATAAATACCGAAGATTACAGTGCCATAAAAATACGATACACGGAAATGTATGTTTGAGACATGGACTTGCCAAACCAAAGGAAGCTCGGCCTATGGGGCTTACATGTAGAATATGCAACCCTAACCTCTTCCCCTGCATAAAATATATGGGCCCTCTTTGAAAATGCACAAAAACAAATCTAACTTGATTACACATGTAAACAAGTAGTTGAATTGACAAAAGTAGATTTCTACACTAGATTCGAAGTTAGGAGTTCTAAACTAGGTATGAAGTTTAATGACTTGTCACTAAATTCAAAATAGCTTTGTTAGTTGATCTATTTGGCTTTTATGAAGCTTAGTGAGTTGTCACTAGTTTCAGGAGTTGACTATTTGATGATTTTTTAAATTTTGTGCACAAGATTAAAACTTTTAAATTTTTTGAAATGACATTAATTCTTTAGGTCGCCAGAAGTGGTCAATCGAAGGTGGGATAGTGGTAGGCTGGAGGTAGGATTTATTTATTTTTTTAATTTGCTGTACGGAATTAGAAGTTTTAAAATTAATGACATTTCACTATTTTTTTGGGTCATGGAGGTGGGGTGGTGGTCGGCCAGGATGCAAGAGTTGATTTTTTGAATTTTTTGCATGAAATTAGAACTTTAAAAAATTAGTGAAATGTCACTAATTTTTTGGGTAGCCGGACGGGGAGTGGTGGTCAGCCAGGAGGTAGGAGTTGATTTTTTATTTATTTATTTTCTGTACCAAATTATAATTTAAAAAAATTAATGACATTTCAATATTTTTTTTGTCTATATGTTTGATTGCAAAAGATCTTTGCCATTTCCTTTAAAAATGTCAAATGTTTTTTTTTTTGTCTTTATGTTTGATTGTTAAAGTTCATTGTCATTTTCTTTAAAAATGTCAAAGGATTTACATAGAAAAGGAAAGTCATTTACGCATAGACTCAAAGTTTCACAAGCAAAGACAAGCAATTCATGCCGGGATTAAGAGATTCATATCAAATTATTCTTGTGCAGCTTGACTCCTAGAAAACCTTAAATAATTGTGTGGGGACCAGAGTGAATTTAGACGAACTGGACCATGTGTTCGGCATTTAAATATTTGTATTCAAATGTTAATGCCAAACAAATCAGCACCGTCGGTTGGATTTTTGGACAGCTCGGATGTGATTAACGTTTACCACATCAGCCATAGCTCTTCATTTATGCTAATGTGCTGAGAAGGAGAGCTAGAAGACTTAGTGTGTTGAGTGGTATCTCTCTAACTACTGACCTTCGTAAATATATTTTAGATGTTTTGGAGATTTCATTTTATTTTTGTCATCACCAACATGGTAATTGGTGACCCAACGTATTCGGTTGACTCGTGTGTATTTTGGAAATTGGGGACGACTAGTGTATACCAGAGTAGGGAGAAGTATTTTTTTTCAAACAAGAAAAGAAAAGAAAAGAAAAGAAAATTTATGGGTACATATGTATACCATTTTATATGGGATTCATTTTCGAGTTTCATGCAGATAATTGGACCATTGAATTTGTTTAAAATATTTTTTAAGAGTCCTTGGAAAAAATTTAACGAGAGACTTTTAATTATGAAAAGAAGGATCGTTTAAAAATATTTTCTAACAAAAAGAAATCTAAATTGGACAATACATGTTTACAAAAAAAATTTCCACTATGTTTTTTAAAAAATTGGTAAAAATAATATCCATACACTTTTTTAATACCATAATAAATAAACAAGGGTAAAATGGTAAACAACCTATCCATAACTCATTTTCATTATTATTCTCCCAAACGCTACTCTTGTTGCAAAATCAATTCTGCACATTTCTCTCAAACACTTCTTCTAGATTCAAAACACTTCTGACAATAATCCAAAAATCCAAAAAACCAAGAAGTTGTAAATGAAAAATTGATAAGTAAGCTCCCGAACATCCCCTTTGTGTTCTAAGTATTATTTATTGTTTTTCGAACCTCGTGTGCCAATGTTACTTTGGACTTGAAAGATCAACCTATTTCCAAAAAATTGAAGAATTGAAGTACAAAAGGTAAGTTTGGGCATAGTAACATTTGTTTTTTTTTTTTTAAAGATGAATAACTTTATTAATCTTGAGGACAAGACTAAAAGGGCCAAGCACGGTTACCAAAACAAGACCCTACACTTGTGGGTCAAAACCCAGATAACAACAATGAACGCAGAATTGGTCAAGCCAAAAAAGAGCAGCCAACCCTAAGATGCTTCCATCATCCACCTGTAGCCACCACCTCCCCCGAGAGCACATCTCCACATCGCCGTTAAGCAGGGACGGAGGTACTCTTTGGCTATTAGAGGCCAAGGTCCCTGCCCAATCCAAAATTGCCACTGTTTTTTTTTTTTTATAGTGTAAAACTTTGATTGGCCCCCTGCCAGAACTGAAACTAAAACGATCTTCACATGTTGATTGAACAAAAACACTTAAATATTGTGTTTTGCATTTGGTACTATCAAGACATTTGTTAAGAGCACTTAGATATTTTGTTTCTAAAATTTTGTTGTTTATGTTGTGGCCCCCTCGGATATGAAATCTTGGCTCTGTCCCTGCCGTTAAGTATACCAGATTGATCCATAGACGAACCCGTCAAGAGAAACACCACTGCTGACAGCAGAACAACACCACGCCGTTAGGCAAACTGAAAACACCCAGGAGTGAGATCAACGAGAGGTCTGAGCAAAAGCCAATGGCAAGGGAGACGCAGGTCAGCGGCAACAGAGCCAAAACAAAACAAATCCACCTCCGAAACGAACCAAAATCGAACAGATCCAACAAGCACAACAAACGACGAACGGATCCGAGCAACCCAAGAAGCCGTGGAGCGGCTAAACGCCGTAACATAGGCCCGCTGGGCGAGAAGGTCGAAACCACTCGCCAACCAAAGCACGACAATAGGAAATCACCCAAAAACCACAGCCCCCGCCAACCGGTCGATTGAAGAAACCCACCACTCCAGCATCGCAGCCCATAAAGCCTACAAAAAAAGAAGAAGAAAGAGAGAAATAAGTGAAGAGGAGGGATAGAGAGGAGCGGGAAAAGAGAGGAGGGAGAGAGAAAGGCGGGGGAGAGAGGAAGTCTCAAGTTTGTCTGAAGCCCCAAAAACTCAAAGCCAGCCCTATAACTAGTCCTACGACTCTTTATCTGTTTATTGATAAGAAAGTTGTGCTATTTATTTAGAGAGCTACTGTTGTTGGTTGCTACACTTGTTGTTCCCAAAACTCAAAGTAAAGAATATAACCAAACCAACAAGAAAACATAAACAAGGATTTACATGGTTCCCCCCTGTCACGCCCTCATTTTTCACAACCGAAATTTATATAAAATCCACATAGGATAGATCAAGATCATAGTTGAAAAGTCAAGTCAATAATACATATCCAAATCAAATTCCACGTCCTCACCAAAGGTACCCCTATCCAATTACATAAAGTACCAAAAGAGTTAAAATATTTACATATTTTAAATATCATCAAAAGACTGAAGAAACAAATGTTACAACGTTATTTCCCAAAAAACAAAATACAAGTATGGAAAGGATAAAATTGGCTTCATGATAAAAAAAAAAGGCTTCATGCAATGCATCCACACTCCGAGCATCTAACACATGTTCCTTGAGCGTGTACCTGAAATTTTATAGGTTGAGCTACACTAGCCCAGTAGGAAACCATTCTACAAACGCTAGGTGTATAATGTATGATATGTGCACATGAATTTGGATACCAAGAATGATTTGAGCAAAGTACGAAAAGGAGGACTAAAGCAAGAGAATAATGATCACAAAATATCCTTGTGTCCAAAGAAATACCAAAGTGTCAAATAATAACCCAGGTGTCTGTCAATTTTCTCAAAATCGTTACAATTCGTGTCATGTGTTTGATTTCTTCAAAACATCACGTTTTTCATAAACTTTCCATTTTTCACCTCTTCACAAAAGTTAAAACCACTTGTTTTTAATAGGGAATGAATCCCTCTACCGGATTTCGTGGGCTCTGTACACCCCTGCCGGATTTCATGGGCTCCGTACACCCCTGTCGAATTTCATGGGCTCCGTACACCCCTACCGAATTTCGTGGGCTCCGAACACCCATGGCTAGGGACACACCGAATGGTGGCCCTAGTATTAGATCACCATCATTTCTCAAAAGTTTGTTAAACCATCAAGTGTCCAAAACTCCATTTAAGTTTGTTTAATACATTTCATTCATCAAAACATTTCAAAGGATCGTATTTCGTTCCAATCGTTCCAACTTTATCAAAAAATGTCAAAACCGCCTCAATAAGGCATGTGTCCCTTATGTTACGCCATCACGTATCTAGTGCCTAAGAATATACTCAAATATCACGGAATTTAAGAAAAACAATCAACGGTACGAGATTTTAGTTAGAACAAGGCTCACAACAAGTTTTGGAGTGTAATTGATGAATAGGGAAAAATACACGGTCAAACCACCGGACCAGGGTCAAAGGAGAGCTAAGCACGCAACCCAATCATCAAAGTGTTCGATAAAAAGCATGATTTTAAGTTAACAAGTCATTTGAAGATAATCCAAAAGCCCAAGAGTTAAGGAGAGGCCTAAACAAAAATAAAGATCTGAAGCTGTCTGGTATCAATACCTTAGAATGGGGTATCAATACCAGTCGACTAGAATGAAAACAGAATGCACTGGTATCGATACGAGGTTGCAGGGGTATCGATACCAGCGGCCTTCGCACAACCTTTTCACAGCTTTTCAAGCTTTAATGGAGTTTTCAACCCAAGCAAGAACCACTTGAAATTCATCAAAAAAATGGATCAAAACACTACCCAAACACATAGAGGGAGTAGAAGTCAAGATTAAACATGATCAAAACCTGTTTTCATGGTCATAACAAGATCAAAACCCTCATCCATGGTGATAAACAAGTTTAGCTAGATACTTGAGAACAATCCAACATCAAATGCAACAAATCAACAAAATACAACTAGAGGGAGTAGAAATTTGTTCCCTACCTCAATGATTTAGCTTGAAAAAAACCTCCAAGAAGCAAAACCCACACTTAAGCTTCAAGATCCAAGAAAAGTTCTTCAAGCACCAGGGTGAAATAGGTACATTAACACGTAGAGCATGAAATTTGGAGAAGCTTTTGTGAAGGGACTAAGTTTGAAGCTTGAGTTTTGGTTAGACTTGTGAAGAGTGAGGTTTTGAGAGCCATGGAGGAGAGAGAGGGAGAGGGACGACTGATTTTGGGGGAGGAAGATGACTTTCTCTCTCCTCTCCCACCACACACACACACACACACAAACACACACACACACACACACACACACACATATATATATATATTGCTTGCGACCTTAGGTTGTATCGTAGATGGTGTAAGCCCTGGCGTAGTGGGGGCTAAGTCGGTAGCATAATAACCTGGTGAAGACCGGGTCGAATCCTGAGGACCCAACGCAGCACCGGGCCGTGAGAGTTGTCTTGCAAGTGTAGGTTTTAGCCTTAAAGCGGCAAACTTGGCTTTTGGAGTTTGATTGGTGGAATTCTCTATCTACCTCTAACGCGATTGAAAATAAAGATATAAACTATAAATTAAAGACGGCAAGGTCTAGAGGTTCATACCACCCATGACTAAGGATATTCAATGGCTCTCAACTATAACTCAAGTGAGGGACAAAGTCACTTGCTCTCACTCGGAAGATTTAACAATGAATATCATTTTGACTCTAGAAACTGGGTTTAACAATGAGATAAGTTCTTTGAGGCACTTTGACAAACACTTTGAATGCCATAGCTCTAAGCATCATGTGTGGCAAGTAGTCAAGCTCTTGCCTACACAAGATCAAATAGGTTAACAAGACTAAGTTTTGATACATAAAATTGAACTTACCCAATGAAAACCAATCTTAATCACAAGAATGAGGTTTGTAAATGGAAAGACACCATCTTAGACATTTTGTCGAACACCCAAAGTGACATAGCTCAAAGCATTGTGTGTGCCAAAGGAGTTGTCTACACCCAATTAAAGAGGTTAACAACTCTAAGTTTAGACCGAAAATAGAGTGATCAATCCATTCACAAACCCACAATAAGCATATAAACATGAGAAACCATTGGAACACCGAGGTCATGGAGTGATCTTCACCCCATGACCAAGCCTAAACTACTACTCAAACATGATCAAGCTAAACATTAAAGGAAATATAAATGAAATACAAAACATGATGAAAATGAAAATAAACTACGAATTTATAAAGATTAGAGAAGTGCTTACAACATTAATGAAGGAGAAAACCTTGGTTCTTGAAGATTGAAACCTAAAACTAGAGAGAAGGTGGAGCTAATTTAGACTAAAAAGAAAATAAAATGAAAGTGTGGAGATATATGAGAGATAGAGAGAGGGAAAGATATATACATATAACCCTTCTCTCTCACAAAAATATCCAAAATACAACTAAAAGTAGTAAGTTTCCATAAGTGGAAAGTCTAACAAGTGGTTAAAACACTTTTTCGGGTTGCTGGGTATTGATACCTATCAATTTGGTATCAATACTGCATTAACAATGCTATTCGAGAAGCCCGGTATTGATACCATTTTGGGGGTATCAATACCCACGGTTCTGTCCCTTTTTGTCCCTCAGAGGTATTGATACCTATCAATACTGGTATCAATACCTGCATTTATACTTAGGCATTTGAGGTTTCCTCTTCTTTCTTTGCCATCCATTGGCCTTGTGTGCTACCGGGCATCCTCCAAAACACTTCCAAACATCGTGTGAGCTTCGGGAAGAGGGACACTTGGTCTCGTGAGTGCTTGTTCACTCCCGGACACCACCGGGATGGCTTTGTGGCTTTTCGACTTCCCGGGCCTTAGCCGAGTCTTCATTTCTTGGCTTTTGAGGTCCGGTGGTGGCATGCCATGGGGCAACTTGGCACTCGGTAACTTGGGACAGCTTCCAATGCGCTAAAAAACGTGTTTATTCACATGTTTTACCTATAACTAACAAAAACAACACTACGCGCATATCAAACATATAAAACACAAAATTACGTGTGTGTGTGAACATAAATGAGCTAGATAAGCCCGGATTATATACAACATTTAGGGCTTATCATATATCAAGTAATTACACTCCAAGCCCAAATGTGGTTTGTGTAATGCAAATAGGTCCAATCCCACTCACAACACTTAATAATCCACCACTTTAGCATTTTAATTAGTTTCTCATATTTCTCAAACTTTATTTCCGGAAAATAATATGAAAATACGGGTCTTTACACCCCCCAAACGCGAGGCTATAGAGGTACGTCCACGGGAAAAGAGCAAGATGATTCACTATAAGTGGAGAGAAATAAAAATAGCTGGCTATACCCGTAACTCAACTTGAAGCGTCAAATAGATATCTAGAAACAAATCTCTATTAGAAACCGTAATAGATCATCAAAGTCTCACATACACGAAATAAACGACTCCAAACCCTAGATATCTCAAATCCCAAGACAAGACTAAATCAATGGAACAACCAAGAAACCCTAACACACTACGGAGAGCTCCATGGTGGCTCTCTCGAAGGGATTCACTCAGAAAGTCCAAAGCCCTAGAAAGCCACAAGGCTCCTATTTACAAGAAAACATAGAATATTAGGTTAAAACCTAAAAAAATGCAGAACCTAGTGCATTTCGTACAGAAGTCGGACCGGACCGTCTGTCCGGACTTAAATCCCGTCCAGACGAGAATTTCAGCAACTTTAAAATAGTCCCCAAAACTGAAATCGATCTACTCGCCACAAACTTCTGTGCTTATTCAAACGTCTAAATTCAAGGCATATCTCTAGTAGCTACTGTTTTTTCTTCTAGTTCAATAGAAACTAGAAGTTATTTACAAAATGCAAAATATTTGGATTGAGCGACGTTGTTGCATGAGTAACAAACTTAAAAAGCATACAATGGGACTGGCATGGTCAAATCCCATGATGAGCTTCCAGTCGTTCAAATTGGCATCGCAAGTCTCTCTAATCTTGTGTTCAAATCTACAGCCAAATCTTATGTGGATTTAGCTATATCAATTTGCTTCAAAACTGATGGCGAGTGCCATAATTACACGTTTTTTTTCTGTAGGTGACTATCAAAAAAGGGGCCAAGGGAGTAGGAGTTTAAACTCATTCCGTCAGGCGTAGAAACCGTGGTTTTTTCGCCACCACCATTGTGAGCCCTTTGTTGTAATAATTTGAATCGTTTATTTTGTAAGATCCGTGGAATTGTACATGCACAAAAATATCATCTTAGTCAAACATCGATATATGCATCAAAAAATTAAATTGTACTGTAGTTTATAAAATGGCCGGTCATAGTAAGTTTAACTTCAAAATTATTGATTGAATCATATTGTCATTTTATAAACCAAAATTTAATGTACATCTCAATATCCAACAAATTTGATTGTTTTATGTGCATATACTATTCTATGGGTCCTACAAGATGAATATTTCTTATTTATTACCACAGTAAATGCACAATATGGCCCACAATTACTGTGACGGAAACACACCTGAGGACCACTATTGGCTTCTCTTAATGCAACTAAGTTTACCTCACGTAGTAACAGGTTTTACCACACGTACACCACACCAAGTGGTTAATTGTCGAATGCACCGGTGGCTCCACCCTATGGGATGGATGGTCACATGACCATCCTAAAAAAAAAATTATACTAATCATACATGTAAAAATTTGTACAAATTTTAGCTTAGTTCATGTTTGAACACTTAGCCGAAATATGAATGAACACCCAGTGCAAAATTAAACGAACACCCACTGACAAACCAGTCTACTTTGAACAACCTAAATTACATCCCATTATAGCCCAATCATAAGTGACACCACACATAAGAAAATGTGGTCAATTGAACACGTTTTTTTATTTTGTTATATTGCACCTAGTAATTTTATCTAATATTTTGTTTAAACACTTAGTCCTATACTATAAATAAAACACACTGCAATTCAAGTGATTTACAATTGAATACTTAATATACTATCTCAAAACAAGATAGACATCTTAATGACAAAAAAATGGAGAGGAAAAAATATCTATTGGTATCGTTATGGTGTAATTTTTCTTAGAGCAGACAATCCAAAAATAAAAACATATGTTTAAAAAGATCTGTGCAAACGTATTTGCCACATAATTTCCACAAAAAAAAGCATATTTATGCTCCTGTTTGATTTTGCTTTGATAAAAATATAAAAAAACTGAAAACAACTACAACGTTTTACGTGTTTTTGTATTTTTGAGATTGCATTATACACTCTAGTATATTAAATTTTGTGAAGATACGACTGATTGGTTAAGCTAGTAGAGTTAAAGGTGATTTTTAAATATCCTGTTAAAAATTCCTGGAGCCGCCACTAGTCGAATGCCTTGAATCTTCAAGTCTTCCGAGATACTTCCAAAATCCACCGGAAGAGTGACTCAATTATGTTGTTCCACAATTCATGTACTCCAAGACCCAATCAAGAAAATCACCTAAGATGGTATTGCAGCACTCTCGTTATTAACACTTAAAAATAATGCCTATGTAAACATGAATATAATCAGTGGCCAAAACTAGGGATGGGCATGGGGAGGGTAGGGGGTGGATACCACTACATCCATCCCTGATCCCCGAACCTATATCAATCCCCATCCCCTCCCCAATCCCCACCGGGGATTTTATTTTAACCTTCATCCCCGCCCCAATGCGGGGAACGGGGATCCCCATGGGGATTCGGGGATCCAAAATGAAATGCACTTGTCATATGTAAATATATGAAAGAGGTAAATATTTTTGTGCGGGGAAACGTCATGAACCAATATTATGGTTCAACCACAAAATCACAGACATCAACCTCTGTCAACGTAGCATACATGGGAAAAATCCTCACAGACATCAACTCATCAAAACGAAAATGAAACTTCTAGATCCACAATTTCGATTGAGGCAATATGATAGCATAGATGAACAGAAAAGAGACGTATGTAAACTGTAAGTGTAGATTAAGAATGCTTCAATACATACCTGAAAAAGCTTATGTATTCACCGGAAAGAGAACGGAGAGAGAGGAGATTTCAGATCGAAGTAGAAACACGTAGAGAGAGAGAAAGAGAGAGAGATTTAGGACCGTGAACAAAAGCTCGAGTTGTTGGCGCCGTGAACAACGAAGAGTTGAGATCAATGAGATGACCTGGGTTTTGGGTGAGAGACGAGAGTTGAGAGATGAAGTGTGGGGCGGCTGTGATTGTGAACGTGTGCAGTGTAAAGAAAAAAAAAAGAATATTTACCTGGGAAAAAAAAAGTAACCCTAACTCTAAGTTATAAATATCTGGGAAAAGAATATTTTATGTATTTATAAATATAAATATATATTTTACACACACACACATATATAATAAATTAATATATATGAGTGAACGGGGATGCGGGGAGGGTCGGGGAGGTGCGGGGAACGGGGAGGGGCGGGGGTCGGGGAGGGGATCGGGTAGGGGACTAACAATACCATCCCTTACCCGATCCCTGAATTTTTTTTAAAATAATCCCCATACCCTACCCGATCCCCGAAAAAATCTCCGAATCCCCTCCCCGAATGGGGTAGGGGACGGGTTGGATAGGGGCGGGTCGGCCGAGATGACCATCCCTAGCCAAAACGCAGCCCTCGTCCCTCTCTTCTCTTCTGTAATTCATTTTCCTTTTGCTACTGCCGTTCCCAATTAATAAAGGACTTGCTGAGAGCCTTCCTTGTTGAGGAAGAATTTCCAAATCTTTCCAAACCGTGATTGATTTATTCACTTTCCTTATTAAGCTGCCACTTATAAACAAAATCTCTTGATACTCTTGATATCTAATCACTTCCATTACCTAAAGATTTCATTCACTCAATTTACAAAAGATTTAATTTCCTCCACTTCTTAAACAGACACTCTAAAAATAAAACAAAAATAAATTACAACTCGATAATTAGAAATACAATTAAATGTGTGATTTGTCATGCAAGTGCCAGTATGCCTTTGTTGTTTCTTATATCGTTTTTTTATCCTATACGGCATCATATCTGGCTGAAAACAAAGATTTCATTTGAACTAAAAATTAACAAGTGCACACCTCAGGGGCCATCCATCTATATGTCCCGGTTTCTGCTGTCATAACTCCAGATTGAGCTTTCACCCTAGCAACTCCAAAATCAGCCACCTTTACAGCCTGAAAGACAATATTATGCAGAGTATTTTTCAGACATTGCTTGAACTTGATCTTTTAATCATAATGAATTTCAATTTCTCATAAATACCAGTTAAATGGAACTAATAAAGACTTTTGGGGATGGACAAGGCAAACAGATCTAGGCTTTCCTTGAATTCAACTTTTACCAACATACATTCAGCAAAAACAAAAGAAAAAAAATAAAACTTTCACCAACATAAGGAAATTGTACACAACTGAGACCTCTTCAAAAAAATTTGATAGATGACATCTAGAGAAGAGATGATTCAAGATGATATTTTATGATAATACCTACCATGCTGATGCATATCTGTATACAAAGTGGCACCATATTGTTGGTTTTAGTTGCACATTAAGTACATAAAAGCTTATTATTGGAAAAATATGCTGAATAAGTATCAAAATGGAGCTTCTAAACAATCAGTTTTGTTAAGCTTATTTCATTTGCTTTTGGTCTGAAAGCCAAAAGCAGAATCCGAGGCATCACAAGCCATAAGTGGCAGCTGCACGGCTTAAGTTCAGCTAATCCAAAAATATATAAATCCTGCGCGTAGGAAAAGTAGTAAACAAAAAACGAAAAACTCTGTCACAAAACATGGACATGGAAATCCATTGCCCAGTTAATTCTGCTCAGCCTGTCCATTGAGAAGATGAAACTCTTCTCCAGGCTGCACCTGCAAAAATTATTTGCTCCTTTGGTGCACGAAAAGAAAACTAACACAATCCAAAAAGTTGAATTCAAATGGTGAAATTTACTCTCAAGTTCTTTGCTCATTTATTGGAGGCAGCCAGGTAGTAGGCATCCGGGTGGAGCTTGGAGTGTTGGGCATGGTGCGAATGTTGATGTCAAGGGGAAGCAAGCGGTATTCGATATCTAGCTCTCTGAAAATCTTAACCATCTCTTCAACTACTTGGGCTCTCCTTAACCACTTCTCCCCCATGTCTTGGTGGTTTATTTTGTGTTGCATCCATACTGCCATCTTCAGCTTGTTTAACTCCTCCACGTTCATTAGTATGACTGTTGGGGAAGCGTACCAGTGGTCCTTCTTGCTCTCAATGAAACTGCAATGTCAGCGTAACAAATGCTCAAACTCACATCCATCAAAAATTAATTTGCAATATCGAGGGAATAGTCATGGAAGTAGTGCATGTTCCAAAAGTTGCCTAGCCTCAATTTAGAAGATTATGGTCATGCCAATATTTTGTAAGCACTGTTCTCTAGTCTCCCTACAAAATTCCATTGTCTTAAGGATTCCACATGTTAGTTGTTCATCTTTCGGCATAACAAAAGCAAAAGCTTAATTTCATGGCTCAAGTTCTTTTACCAGCTGAGTCCTTTGTAGTGAGATGTCTCGCATTCTATCGTGCTCTAGTACAGCCTTATAGAGGCCGAGGCTCGCAGCGTCCCCAGCCTGAAGTTTTGGAGTAATTTATTTGAAGTACATTTTTGGAGTGGGATTTCTACAAGTGAGAAAACATTAGAAGAGAGATACTGATGCATGAGGCAAATAGGAATTGTAATTTTTGTTGAATAGAGTGAATTTGGTTTCCCTCTCCGTTGTGGGTGTTTAAGCACCCTGTCAAACCACGTATATCATGAGTTTCTCGTGTTGTGTGGTGAGTTGTGCTCAAAATCAAGATCCTGATGCGAAAATCATGTTCAAGACACATTCTATGAATCAAAATCATCTTGTTATGGCACAACACCAGATGTCATCAAGTAAACAATTTCTCCTTTTGCTAGAAGAATCCTTATGCTAAAAGCAGCACCAACAATAACATAACCCATTTAGTCCCCAATAATTGGGGGTATGGGCGGGGGATGAATAGGAGATAGACCTAACATTTGGCAATAAATGCACAAAGTGGCTGCTCCCAGAATACCACTGAAACAGATGAATTTGAGACAGACCTAACCTTTGGCAATAAATGCACAAAGTGACTGCTCACAGAATACCACTGAAACAGTAGTCTCTCTATACCGTCGAGTTTGAGGTGGAATTATGCCCTCAAATCAAAGCCAAAAGGCATCAGAGAGGATAAACCTAAGAATCATTTTGATTTATGTGCACATTATCATACTTCTTTCATCCAGCATCCAGAGTATTGACGTTATGCTAAAAGTAGGGGAAAGAAAATAGAGGATGCTACAATGGGGAAGGGTAGGGGGAGAGAAGGAGAGAGCCATTTTAAACCTTATTATTCTTTGCCTCATCATAGCAATCTTCTCTCCTGGGGTTGCAATGTGGACGCTGAATTCAATCGAATCACCCATATCTGGACTACGATAGTAGTTACCAATAGGCTTTGTAGAAAGAGTACTATTTGGGTAACTAATCTTCTGGTTGTCAAATCTTAAAAAAATGGTTGTTAAGATATTCATCTCTTCGACGATCATCTGAAAAGTATCATCCATTGATTAGCTAAGCAATAAAACACAACAAAAGATGAAAACGAAATGACTATGATTTTCATACCTGAACTCCATCAATCTCACACCGGTCACCTACATCAAACGGGTGCAGCACAAACAAAAAGACAATGGCTTCAAATACCGTCTTGCAAGTGTTTCCAAAAACAAATGCCACAATGACAATCTGAGAGCTGAGCAAGAGTAGAAATTTGCTGGTCGCAATTCCTAGTATAAGGAGGCAAAGAATCACTATAATGAGGCCGACTAGTACGTTCACCATCTGATGGAGTTTGTTGACTGCTGTTTTCGTATCGTTCAGTGTCAGGGCTAGCGCTCTTCGTTCTTTAAAAGCATTAACCTAATGAAATCACATGCAACAAATTACGTAATCCAAACGATGATTATAAAATCAAACAATGATAATTGTCCTTATTACCAAAACCACATTCGTACAGTTAATCACAAAACAGTAAAACTTAAAACAACACAAAGATGTAAATAGTAATGAACAATGAAAAAAATTTAGTCCTCCATATATATACTGGCCAGTTCTTACCACCCAGTTCTTTAGAGCAGATTTCTTTATCTTTTCACTATCTTGTGAACCTCCCAAGAGAGCAATGGTCTTCAAAGCCTCGTCTTCTCGCATGAAACGCATTATGTCTTCCAAATAGATGAACCTGATAGGAAAATAAAAAGAAGCATTAAAGATATTTCATGGTACATGTTTTGCATCACAACAAAACGAATCAAAACAGATCAGATGATCAGCATCTCCAATATATGATGGCTTCGCCTTGAAATCTGTATTGAAATGACGAAGAGAGTGTAGAATCTCTCAAAGCAACATATTACATATCCATAAACAGGGGCGGATCCAAAATTTTAAGTTGGCGGAGTAAAAAATTAAATTTATATGCGAGTTATTTCTTCTATTTGCTCATGCAAACAAATAACTAAATTATGGATTTCCTATTTGAGTTTATGGGAAAATTTCATAAAATCAGAGGGTTGATAAAATCATTTTATGTTCACATTAGAGATAAAATCAATTGAGTGTGTGGGAGCTTTAAGGAGGGTTAATAATATCACTGGGGTGGATTTTATAAATTTATCAAAATGAGAAAAGATTTCATAAAATCAGAGGGTTGATAAAATCATTTTATGTTCACATTAGAGATAAAATCAATTGAGTGTGTGGGAGCTTTAAGGAGGGTTAATAATATCACTGGGGTGGATTTTATAAATTTATCAAAATGAGAAAAGATTTTGCTAAAATCATTGATTTTATGAAATGGGAAACAAGGCCTAACATAAATATACAGTGCTACGTATTATTTTTGCTTTATAATTGGTCCCGAACTTATTATATTTCAAAAAATAAGGAATGATATCCTCCTTTGTAATACTATCAACTCTCAAAAAAAGAAAAAAACTTAAAATTCTATCTATTTTAAGCAAGTTAGAGCAATTTATAGGATCAAAATAGTAAAATTTAACTTCGTACTATAAAAAATCCTTGTGAGAAATTAAAGCGAAAGGGGTCACTTACCTTACTGGCTCCGCCACCCCATTGAACCAAAATTATTTTTACTGATACACTAATTCCCCATCCTGATGTTGCAAAATACATTTGGCGCAGAGTTAGTTAGCACCAAGACACCAAGCCAATATGAACAAGATCAAATAACACGGAAAAACCAGTGTCATTCTTAAATTTCAACAACCCTCTGTCCTCTATTATGCAGCAATAAATCCTAAACCAAAGGAAGAATGACCAGCAATTTTCCGAATAATTAATTACGTGGATATCAAGTTTAACAGTTCCATTCTCAGTCTTGCAAGCATGGTCTTAAATACCGGCGGTTACTTAGAATCCGGAGGGTGTTGTACACTCCTCGGCCGTCCGATCGTGTTTTGGACGGTTCAGATATGTTTTGATTTTTTGTCTGTTAAAATAAATAAAATTGTTGAACGTATCCAAGCTATCCAGGGTGCACAATGCCTCTCCGTTACCATTACACCCCGGTATAACGGGGAGAGGGAAAAATCGCATACGTATCAGCTTGTTTTCATTACGCATCAGTCTGTATTTGATTTACGGACCGGTTGATGACCTTTACGACTGATACTCGACCATTACGGGTATATATGAAATTTAAAATTATTTTTTATCGGAGAATCATTTTTAAAAATTCAGAACCGCTACGCCAGATTCCTGTTACGTAACGTTCGATACTACTGAAACCATTACACTCAAACTGTTACCGTTACAAATTACGAAACAAGTATTTAAAACCTTGCTCGCAAGGTAGCACAAATTATGAAAAACCTAAAGTGGAAAGGGAACGATAGAAACACATACTTGAACCCCATCATAGCAACATTTCGGAAGATCTTCCTTGCTGCAACTTTTGCTTCAAATTCACTCCTAATCTGAGTGGCAGACTCATCACCATTTGTAGATTCCAATACCTTCTCATCTAGGGTAGACAGCGCACCGTGGCGAACTTTGTTCACCAACCTCTTCATATTCCAAGCAGATACATTCTTAGGATTCATCCTATGCAAATGCTCAATTGGTATACCCTCATCTTGTCTTTTCGAGTAGGCTCTCGAAGGCTTCTTGCTCAATGTCCTCTCCTCATCTTCTCGTATCGATTGTATTTCAATCAAAGGCGGACCAGAGAGCGTTTCAATCACGTATTGATTGAACAACGACTCCTGAATTCGATCAAAGAAGGTGCTCACGTGGAACAAAGACGCGAGCACCTTAACCATTAGTGTTTTCCCTAGCCACACCAAAGCTCCAACGAGTAAACACAACAAAATCTTGTCCACCAATTTGAGGAACTTCTTGTTGGTCTCTGCCTCATCACTTTTATCAAACAGGTAGTGCCAGGCAACAAAAACCAAACCCAACCAGATACAGTTCTGGACCGGCATCCTCACTCCATACACGAAATACAAAACCCTTTTCCGTAAGAGAAAATTGCGCTCGATAAGTAAAACAATGATTCGAATCCCCCAACCGGAAACCAATCTACCACAAATCAAAACAAGAACTAAAACCTCCCATTTCCACCACTGGAGACCTCTCAGTTCTTTCTTCCTCCAAGCCGGTATCGCAAGCGTAGTACTCAAAACTGCCACAATCAAAACAAGACTAACCCATTGAAGTATAGTGAGTGCGTTGAGGTTAGACTTAGTTAACTCCTCAGGAAGATCTTCGTCGAAAAACGGGTCGTCGTCTTCTTCCCCCTCTGGATGTTTGCCTAACATTCCCGAAGCCCGCCCTAGCAACCCGGATCTCAACTGACCCGATATGGGAAACGGTCCGGATCTCAACTGGTCCGATTTGGGAAACGGTCCGGATCTCAACTGGCTCGATTTGGGAAACGGTCCGGATCTCAACTGGCCCGATATGGGAAACGGTCCGGATCTTAACTGACCCGATTTGAGAAACGGCCCGGATCTAGGATCCGCATGCGGCGGGTCAACCAGTCTGGACTTTGTTTTCGTCGTGAACATGGGCTGTCTCTGGAAAGAAGTGCACCTCAATACCTCTCCTCCGCCGTTATCGGCTGCCGCGGAGGAATAAAACTGCTGGTTTTCGTCTTCGTCTACTTCATCCTCATCGTCATCTTCGTATGACGATTTCTCGTAACGCCTTTCATCTTCGGATGACGATTTCTCATCGTCATATAAACGCCTTTCGGGTTGAACATCAGATGCATTTTGGAACGAAACCTTAGGCTCTTTCGAGGTCGAAACCGGACTCTCCGCGAGTGTTGGTGATTTACGTGTGTGGTCGAATATGTCTTTGTGTTCTTCACTCTGTTGAACAATAAAACTTTCACCACCACCTTCACTGCCAATAACGGATGCGTCGTCGACGCAGCCGTCAATCTTGATGACGACCTCGTGACCGTGGTCATTACTCATGTCGCTGCCGTGGTGGTGGTCAGAGAGAATGGGCCGTTCTTCGTGGTAGATATCGTGGTCGCCGCCGCTGGCCGAGATCTTTGGCATGTGCTTGTAAGAGCCGTGAGACTTGAGTGATTTCCTAATGGAAGAAGGAAAGTCCATTGTCGAGTGATTTCCGTGAGCCGTGAGACTTGAGTCATTTCCTAGGATAAGAATATATCATATATGGGTACGAGTATGTACGGAATCTGCTCGTAGATTTCAGTGAATTTATTTATTTTTTTTATAAAGAAAATAGAAGAAGGAGAGACTGTTGGAAAAATGGTGGTTAGAGCTTCCCAACACTTTCCCTAAATTTTTTTCTAAAAAAAAGTAATGAATAGTACACATTTTTCATTTTACTAATCCACATCTCTAACAATCTTTTCTATTACCTTCCCTATTTTTAATAAAATATGATATATGGAAAAAAAAAAAAGTAAGAGAAAGAGAGAGAGAAGAGAGAGAATTAAAAAAATAGAGGAAAGGATGACAAATAGAAGGAGAGAGAGTGTGAGAAAGAATAAAAAAAGGGGTAGATATGAATAGTGCATGGGGGATGGGTGTGTGTGTGTTTGTTTTTTTTTGGGGGAGGTACTGTACCATTTTCATTTTGTATTTTAGGGAGGGGTTTAGGAAATCTCTTAGAGCTAAATTTTGGGGGTTGGCTCCCTAAAATAGAGATGAGAGGGGTTTAGAGAGTCTTGTTGCACTTGCCTTTAAGAATGGGAGGGGGAGAGAGAGAGAGAGAGAGAGAGAAGAGGTGGACATCTTCTCCCGTGATACTAGCGTCCCCCTACCCCCTCCCCCACGAAGTTATCAGTATTAGAGGTCGGGACATATGTAATGTGTATCCAAGTTGAAGTTTGACAAAATAAAATATGCACAAAAGCTTCTGACTTTTTGTTTAATCGTGTGTGCATCTCATTTTTCATTTTCCGACATATTAACAACAGTATAAATGAATATTACATCAAATAAGCTATTCATAATGATAATTGGATGTAATTAACCACTGTATCAATAGTCCAATACCCGTGTGGTAAAAAAAGTAAAATGGAGAAGGCTATGATATACGTGACTTTTTCTTAGCTTTTTCCCATGCACCTCAACGACTTTTTGTTTGGGTATCCTAAAAAACCTCGTTGTTATCCACTGAAGTGTATTCTATTATTTTCTTCTTCTTTTTTTGTTTTTGTCATTCGTCATTCTTAATCTATTAGTACATGGGAGAGGGGAGGTCCGGGAGGATGTGACACAATCCCATGATATAATGTGGGGCATCCAAAAACTATCATTCCTTATCTATTAGTACATGGGAGCTGAGGTCCGGGAGGATGTGACACAATCCTAGGATATAATGTGGGGCATCCAAAAACTCTACCGCATAAACTACCTACCACTTGCACATTGAAGTGTATTCAAAATCAAATGTGTGAAAAATGTATAAAAAAAAAGTGCGAAAGAGTATTGAGAAGTGTAAATGTGCATAAGAGGGTGTGTGTGTTTTTTCAGTGCTTTCAATAGAAGTACACTTTCTTCCTTTCCTTTTTTCTTAACATGGGTAAGAACAAAAGACACTTAAAGAAAGTTAACCATTTTGCACTCCACTTTTGAATTTAAGCAGTTGTATGATACTAACTTACTATCTGATTTTTTTTTTTTTCCAAAAATAATATAATGCAAATTCTTGCTTTTGTTCTTATTTAGGTGTATCCTAAAAGCAGAATATGCTGGGAATTCAGACCTTGAGATCTCACGTTATTTTCGTTTGGCAGCACTTAAAAGTACCAAGGAAAATGCGAAGAGGTTTTTCTTATTTGCCGAACAAAACCGGAAGAGAATCTAATGCCTCCTTTGGCTAAAAAGAAAAAAAACTAGTTTTTTGGTCTTTATTCAAATTTTTTTTGCATTTGTTAGTTTTGCGTCAAATTTTCGTGGTTTACGGATTCGTCTCGATGAGACGAATTCAAAGAAAATAAAATTATGGTTGAAACTTCTTTTTTTTTAATAAAGCGAAAATTAAACCAATTAACTGGTTTGTTTTTTCACTCCTGCCAACTACTAGTGCTATGTGCATGAAAAAAGAGCCAGACTAAAGAGAGAGAAAAACATCCTCGGGTAATAAAGTTCAATTTTTGTCACTCGTTTATATATATAAAGTTCCGATCCAGTCAGGGATCCCGGATCCGGGACTCTTAGTTCCGGATCAAATTTTCACGATCCGAACCATCTAATGTGTTTAAAAGCTGTTTTTAAGGGTCCTCGCGAGAAATCATCAAAAAAAAAATACCGGAAAGGGCTTGATCCAAGCAGTTTTTCATAAAACTATATATATACAATTTTTGTGAAAAACTGCTTGGATCAAGCCCTTTCCGGTATTTTGTTTCAAAGATTTCTCACAAAGACCGTGGAAAATACTTTTTGAACACATTGGACGGCTCGGATTTCCCAAAAACAATTTTTAAAAGCATCAAAACACCGAAAAAAGCTCCCATCCGGCAACTCCGGAATCCTTGACAGGATCGCCGGTGTATATATATATATATATATATATATATATATATATATATATATATATATACACCAAACTTCCGATCCAAACTCTCGCAACTTGTTAAGTTCCGGACCTCCACTTTTCGGACCAAATTTTGATGATCTGAACCGTTAGATGTGTTTAAAACATGTTTTTAAAGTCCCTACTAGGATTTGGCAAAAAAAAAAATACCCGGAAGGGCTTGATCGGAGCAGTTTTTCATAAAAACGCTAACGGTTCGGATCATCAAAATTTGGTCCGGAAAGTGAGGTCCAGATGGTAGGTCCGCATTTTGTGGTTTGGATAGGAAGGAGTCTCTCTCTCTCTCTCTCTCTCTCTCTCTCTCTCTCTCTCTATATATATATATATATATATATATATATATATATATATTAAAAATCTTGTGTCTAAGTCACCTTGAGCGCAGCTCTATTAATTCTAGGCGACCACCCCTACATTCACTGGTGAGAGCCTCATTTAGGACAAGAGCAAAGCTTTATATCGAACTAGAGATCGTAGGAAGGAGCAAACCACTAATTTCCAAGCTTTTAACACATAGACCAATTTCATGGGGTTATCAAAATAAATACATGATCGGAATAACATTTGGGAATTGAACAACATTTGGAAACTGCAGCAGTGTTTTTTTTTTTTTTTTATTGGCAGGAACTAGAGCAATTTTTTTTAGTAGTATGAATATGTGATTCTGGACTATTGAGTTCTCTTTCATCGACCATTTCGATAAAACTTTTTATGTTGAATTGTGGTTTTATATTTTTGTTCTAATAATAAGTAACAGTAACAGCCTCCTTAATTACAAAAAAAAAACTGTTTAATTAGATGGCAATTTCGATAGGTTCAAAGGTCTACAGAGCCTGTAAACAAAAATATACTATAGATAAGTTTTCATTATGGCATTTTCTGTATTTTCCAACAATTTTTTTAGTAGTTTTTCACAAGTCATGCTCCTCGCATACTTCAATTGATTTAACATTTAGCAAAAACAATAACACTTTTGCGTACAATGAAAAAAAAAATGGACAGTATCGTTAATAGAAACTTAGCCTTAAAGCGATACTTAGATGAGGTCAAGATGATATCGGCCCAAGGGTCTCTATGTAATGGGGTGTATATTTGCAGTTGATTTCCTTGATAATGAAATTTTCTTTGCCATTTAAAAAAAATCTTTTACTGTTGGCTTGGCCGTGACTTTTCGGAAAAGTTTTTGGTACATCAAAAGTTATCCATAAATTCACCCATAAAATGCATCTAACGGGTGAAATTAGTGTACCGCATGAATTTCACTCGTTAGATGCATTTTTTGGATAAATTTATGAAAAACTTTTCACATTGATTCACCCATAAAAACCATTGATTCATCTTAGATGCATTTTCAATGTCTTTTTATTGGATAAATTTATGTATCAGACGTCTGACTTTTCATGCAATGTGTAAAAAAGAAAAAAGTTCATGAGAAAAGTGTGAGTGACAGATGGGAGAGTGACTTCTTGTTTCGTTGTGCTTATGAGGTGGTGAAACGGAAACCTTCCAACTCAAATATCAGCATTGTTCAACCACTCTTTTTTGTGATGGGTGTTTAAAAGTTGATGCTGCCATATTTTGGAAACAAGATCGACATAAAGAAATTTTCTAATAAAAAGACATTGAAAAACCTAAGGATACAGACCCCAGGATACAAAATTTGCACAGATATGTTTGGGGACCCACTAATGGGTCTCGCATGGAAATTCTAAACCATTGATTATCTTGGGAATGATTTTTTCAACGGCACAGAGAATCACCATCTAACATGCGAAATGCCGATTACACTCACCCATTTCATTGAAACTTGAAATGGGTGAGTCTTGGATCGACCACTTACGCATATCGGATCAAGGTGATTTCTCACAAGGCCCGTTGTAAAAGTATTTTGAGATAAATCAACCGTTTAGATTACCCGTGCAGGACCCAGACACAAGTGGGTCCCCAAACAAATCTATGCAAATTCTGTACCCATATAGTCTGTACTCCTAGAATCCTCTGAAAGACATCCCCACTTAAATAAATCTGTACCCCATGATTAGTAGTTTTTGTCATTCACAAGAGCATCAACATAACGGCCCAATGATCCCAGATTCACTTGGTCATTGATTTTTAAATTTTGGGTAAATTCTAGGTGTGTTTTATATGTATGTAGCAGTGCTAGGAGTTAAATTCACGGGGCCAATTCCAGGTATTTGGAAGCTTTCCAGTCATCACTTTATATGTTTTTACAATTAAACAGTCGTAATGGAATAACTTGTATATATATTTATTTTAACTCATATTAAACAAATGAACATAATTGATTCAAGTGCATAGATTTCTCCTTAGGACGTTCTCTTTGGCATAGGTTCAATTCAAAATATGATAAAAAGAAAGTGTCCGGACAAAGATTCTAACTCAAACACAAAAGTGGACCATATTTAGCCGTTAGACTAAAAGATCTTTCAACAATGATACATGTACAACAAAAGTCTCTAACATGACTCCAACATACTCGGTGTGTGGATCCCACACACACTTCACACTCAAGTGTGTGTGGACTTCACACACCATGTGAGTGTGTTGGAGACATGTTAGAGCTGGGTTGTTGTACACTTATAATTTTTGAAGATCTTTTTTGGCACTTCAGTCCAGTGCCAAAAAAGCTCGAAGAAGAGGACGCAACCACATTTTTTTACCCAAACTACCCCTCCCGTCTTTGGCTACAAACCATCAACTTGACAATCTAATCTCCTCCAAATGAAAGCAGTAGTTGCCACCGATCTAATCCTTCAGCAGGCGGCGCCCAATTTGAGCCCTAGCCGCCATCGATTTAAGTCGGCTACATTGCCCTGATTTCGAATCCTTACACATGAACTCAAGTTCTCATACACGAAAACCATCTGATTTCGTGTTATTTGTTCTTGTTTTGATTATTCATGAAGAATTTCGAGCTTCTGAAATTCATGACATTGAAGTTGGTGAAATTCACGAGCATGTGGTTTTTTTTAACTCAGATTAGGATTAGGGTTAGGGTTACATATTGGGGAAGAAGAAGGGTGGGTGAAAAGACGAGTTTAAACCTCAAAAAATTCCCAAATTGGATTTTCCGTCTAATTTGCCAACGGAAGTTAACGGTAGAGACTCAATTCAACCAAAATTGAAACTACATGATTCGTTAGAGTGCAATTGAAACTAGAGGGACTAAATCGAGACTTGGGTGAAACTACAAAGACCATTTCAATAATTTTCCCTAACAACGATGCTATGGAAACCACACCTCGCGACCATATTCTAATACAATGTGAGTTGTCGTTCATATGATTAAGAAAGAGCCATCTATGAAACGTTGATCAAGAGAACAATCACTATAGAGTTCAAATGAAGAAAACAGACGCGAAATGGCCTACAATTATGTAAATTTAAACATGTATTAGCTCATGTATCACTGTAAAACTCGCGCCCCCTCCACATCAGTTAAGTCCCCGCCTGAGTGCCGAAAGGAATCCGCCGGATGATTTCTCTTTGCGTCGGTCATCTCCTTCATCTCCGACCTGTTCCACGTACCTCATCTGTTACCTTACAGGTTTGGCCAAGATATATAGTACACACACTATTGGCTTTCTCTTAATGCAACTAAATTTACCTCACGTACTACTAAGTTGTAATATCTACATATTACCCTTTCAAGAAAGTTGGTACAATTATTCACAGAATAGAACTAGAGATTACCTCCTTTGCAATTTGCTGCAGGGTTTCTGTTATTACAGGAAAGTCGGGTCTTGAAGTTGGATCTTGCTGCCAGCATTTCTGAAGCAGCTCAGCAAGTTTTGGATGAGCGTTCTTCGGAATGGTTGGCCGTAAACCCTGAAACTCAGGCAATGACAGTCATTCGTGGTTTCTCGTTACAGAAGACTAAGTTGAGAGTTAAAAATGTAGTGAAACCTGTGTGTAACCAGTAATGACCAACAAGCCAACAATGGTAGGGAAATAGATATTTACCTGTTGAACTACTCCAACGGCAGCTTGTAATGGGGTTAAATACTCGTATGGAATCTGTGAAGTCAAATACAATCGCATATTACTGTACGCGAACAAATGTTGCAAATTGAATGGTTGTCACTTGTCACTACAAAAATGTTACCTTTCCAGTTAACAACTCCCACATTACTATTCCGAAGCTAAAAACATCAGCCTTGTGGTCATAATTCTTGTGCTCTATAACCTTCAATGCGAAAGAATTATCAGAAGAAAATAATAAAGTCAACCTCAATAGACGCGTAACAACCGTCACCAAGAAACCGAAACAATTTTTTCAGCTACTAAGATCATCATTTTCTTGGACTATCTGAACCTCAATGAAACCGACATGACTGCTTTACAGCAGCCCTGAAAATGTAGAGACCATGGCACCTGATCATCGGAAAATGTAATTTCTAATGATTGAGAGGTCAATGTGTACTTGTATACGGGGTGTAAGAGAGAGATGAAGCCACAAACCAAATGCTCAACCTCGATACCTTTATACTTATAGCAAAGCTAATTTGACTTGGTAAGACGGATAGAGAACTACATTTCATGAACAAATAAAAAGAACGAGTAACTACGACAACTAGCACCATATTGACGGTCTTGGTTGCACATTAAGTAAATAAAAGCTGATTATTGAAAATAGATGCTGAATAAAAATGGAGCTTCTAAACAAT
Source organism: Vaccinium macrocarpon (assembly GCA_022606695.1). NCBI lineage: Eukaryota > Viridiplantae > Streptophyta > Magnoliopsida > Ericales > Ericaceae > Vaccinium > Vaccinium macrocarpon. Next base: position 31,990,482 of record CM040172.1, read on the forward strand.
CGGCTTTGTTATGCTTATTTGATTTGCTTTTGGTCTGTAAGCCATAAGCAAAATCCTAGGCAGCACAAGCCATAAGTGTTAGCAGCACGGCCTAAGCGGCAATGCTGAACTGACTGAAGTACTGAGCACTCACAAAAACCACGTCTCATAGCACTCTGCTAGCATGGCCACAAGTATGCCTTTGTTGTTCCGTATATCATTTTTTATCCTATACCGCATCATATGTGGCTGAGAACAAGATTTTTTATTTGAACCACAAATAAACAAGTGCACACCTCAGGGGCCATCCATCTATATGTCCCGGTTTCTGCCGTCATAACTCCAGATTGAGCTTTCACTCTAGCAACTCCAAAATCAGCCACCTTAACAACCTGTAAGATAATATTATACAGAGTATTTTTCAGACATTGTTTGGACTTGATCTTTTAATCATACTGAATTTCAATGCCTCATAAAGACCAGTTAAATGGAACTAATAAAGACTTTTGGGTATGGACAAGGCAGACAGATCTAGGCCTTCCTTGAATTCAACTCTCACCAACACACTTTCACCAAAAAAGAAAAAAAAAAAAAAAAACTTCCACCAACATAAAGACTCCACAACTGAGCTCTTCAAAAAATTTAGATAGATGACATCTAGAGAAGAGATGATTCAAGATGAGATTTTACAATAACAACTACCATGCTGATGCATATCTGTATACAAAGTGACAGCACGATCGAAATGACCAAGAAAGAAACTATTCACATTCGATAGGGTGAACGAAGTGAAAAGTTTTGTGCACTGTCAATGCTTCAAAAATAGAAATGAGTTCCCTGACGAAAGAAAATCACAATATAATATTAAACAAACAGGTTTCGCAGTATAGAGAATACAATAAAGACCTCACCTCATGTTCATCCATCAGAAGATTGGCAGCCTTCAAGTCTCTGTGAATTATATTGTTCTGGTGTAAGTAGTCCATGCCCTTCGATATATCGATTCCTACTCTCAATAAAGATGGTAGCTTAAAACTACCCTTTCGTTTGTGGAGATAGTCATACACACTTCCACCAGACATAAATTCTGGAGTTGAGAAGATAAAACCCAAAAACAATGAGTTAGAGAAAGAAAAGGCTCCAAAAAGAAGAAGAAAAAACCTCTAATTCCAAGGAAAACAAAAAGTATCTTTCATTTGCATTCCCCAGACGTTCATAGAGACACACCATTATACCTGTAACAATGGATAAGCTTGGAGATTTGGTACATGCACCAATGAATTGTACAACATTCTTGTGCCGAACTTTCCTGCAAGTGCCAAAGGAGGAGTAAGTTAGAAGACCTAAAGTAAACATTTTTAAATGAGATCAATGCATCTATATATGTTTTCCACTAGTATAACATTTCTTTCATTGCAGTGAAATGGATAATAACTGGAGTGAGATGGTAACTCATAATACTGAAATCAATACTTGGAAAATGGGACAATTTCATCAGAAGCTGGCTTAACAATAAAAGCCTAGGGAAGCCTACTTATATTGCCGCTAGAAGCTGCAGGAATGATTGCATTCTTCATGTCTCAATAAGGGGATTGTAGTAGTTCAGCAAAAGGGGTGCACTATAAATACAGTAAAAGGATAACTGTACATATAAACTCAACAGAAACATAATGATTTGACAAACCTCAAAATAAATACTTCTTGAACAAACTCCTTCCGGGTATCGGAATTTATTTGGTCAGCCTTCAGGATTTTGATAGCTACTTCCTGATTACCGTAAGTACCTTTGTATCTGCATCAAGCATAAGATTTAGTTGTTTATTTGATATGACAGTTAAGAAAACTTGGACTCATGCCTCTTTTGGGGGAATTTGATGCCCTAGTGGGTGCGCCCCAGAAAGAACATCAAAAAAGATTGTTATTGAAGACCTAGCACAATCAGAAGATTCAGAAGACGAGTTGAAGCTAAGCTAAACTTACAGATCGCCATATGTCCCAGAAGCAACTTGTTTCCCGAATTTAAGAAGTCGAGGATCAATTTCCCACACATCAATCCCATCGTTAGGTATTTTCAAATTATCAATTTCACGGGGAATAACTGCTTGCTCCTGTTCACCCATATGAGATAACAAAAGAAGCTTTGACATAGACCGGTTCTGCATAACAACTCAAAATGGTAAGAATCAACTCAACAAGTTTAAGTTAGAATCAATTCATAATGGACAATAGGAGACTGCAATGGAGAAGGAAATCACGTAAAACATACAAACAAAGGAAAGACAGCAGGAATTTTGACATAATCTAAGAACAGTATGCATGGGAAAATGTTACGTTAAGTCTATGCTGTTCTAGTAGCAATAGACGTCATCACTTAAGCATATACTAAATTCTCGAAGTTTATTACGTCACCAAAAGGAACATCACAAGAACACAATTTCAGAGAAAATGATTACACACATTAGACGAACAAAGAATTGGATCTTCTGTTCATGTTAACTTGTATTCCAGTACCCACTACAGTACTTAAAAGTTACAAACACTAAACTCGTGAGATGATGTATAGAAGTATATCTTGCCCATTGTAAGAATAGAAGTGTAATAACGGGCATTTGAGGATCTCGTTTCAACTTCAGTTCAGTAAATGATATGTATATCTATCACAGTGAAATGTCTGCACAAATGAATTGCAAGAAAAGCTCACCCACCAGTGCTTTGTTTTACTACTAGGACATTCTAATAGAGAAAGTTTGAGGGAGCTGACACATGGATTCAGTTCAAAATATGAAGATTCTAATGAAGAAACTTTCAGGGAGATGACAAATGAATTCAGTACAGAGTCTAGATAAGCCGGATATAAACATCAATACAGGTACCAGGAAAAAAAAAAAATCAATTTGGGTATTAAGTTAGGAAAAGGGAAGTTCTCAGATGTTCAAAACTATGCCAACTACCATGTAGGGATCAATATTGGAACAAGGAGCAGTATCTGGAACAAGAACTTCCTATCCTGAATGCACACTTAACGATGGAGTTTAACACTCATGTGACCAAAGAGTCAAGCAACTTCAACCTTAATCCTCGAATCCCAAACCACATTAAATGACCAAAATGGCACAACCATCATGCCAATATCCCAAAAAAAAAAGCTAATGCTTTCCCAACATAACAACAAGGTTTGGAATCTCACAGACAAAACATTACAACAAAAAAAATTGCACAAAGGTACCTCAATCTTCAACAATTCCTTCTCTACTACCGTTCGGAGCTGCTCAATTTCCTAAATCGACAAAACGTTGGGTCAAAAAAATTTCCTACTGAGCTGAAACAGGAAAAATGGGTTAAGAAATAACAAAGCGTAGGCATTATAATATAAAGATAATTCAAAGAGCTTCAGATCTATTTGAATTTCAGATTAACTAATTTGAAATATTAAAAATGTAGGGAAAACCCCAAATAACTTCTATATTCTACTGATTAAATAAACAGAGGAGCGCAATTTTAAGATAAAAACTCTTGACAAATAAGTAAAGGACTGATTTCTGCAGTCTTACATGGGTGAAAATGCAAAACGAAGATCTGAGTTGCTTTTTGGAAAAAATTGATGGATACCAGTATACCACAAGTCAACAAGAAAGTAAAACTTGAAAAGCTACTATAACTAGGTAGCTTTGCCACAAAGACACAAGCATGCCACCTACGTATTTGGAAAAAACTGTATGGAAGGAAAATTACCTCATAAGGCCAACCATCAACGACAAAGACATCCAAGGAGTACCCATCTGTCGTAGAAAAAGCATGGGCTTCCTGGATGTTCAGTCCAATCTCAGCTAGCACGGTTGTCAACTGCATATCTTGAACATGTCCGTCATCAAGAGGTATAAACATAACAATACAGCCAAAACTCAAATGGGGTTTCTTTTGCAAGAATGTACTTTCATTTCTTTCATGCATAAGCTTCGAATGTAAAATCTTGTGATTGGCCGAATTTAATATATTTCTCATTCAAGATTTTAAGAGCATACAGTTCTCTCCAACAATGGTGGAACTACAAGGTTCTATGAGAATAAAAACCATTGAACATATATAATAATTCTAGGCATCAAGAGTTCAATGCAATTTCGTTTTGTTGAAGCAATAAAGTCAAACCATTAAACACAAAATTATAGTATACTCAACTAGCATCTTTGGCAAATAATGATTTATCATAACCAATAAAATAATGCAGGCTCTGGAGTCCAACCAAATAAAAAATTCTAATGATGATAACGGAAATGAAGACGATGATGAAAGTGATGATCAAGAGAAACTGGACTTTTTTTTCCCACGGAACATGACTGGGTGGTAGATAATTACTTAATTGAGGCAAAGCTGCAGCAAAGAGGCTTTAAGTAGAAATTAAGTCTCCCTGATGATTTTACTAATATAAATCATCGTAATCACTTTTAGTCAGTAAATGGGGAAGAAGATATGGCTTAGTCCAAGTCTTTCCAAGTACATAGAACTGATGTGCCAACTTCAAAATCAAATAAGGCTTTAATAAAATGTGCTAACATAAGCAAACACACTACCAACCTGACTGAGGACCTTTGGCTTATCATCTGTTGAAAATGTGATTTCATGCATGGGTCTGTATAATTGTCAATCAAAAAAGCACATAAGATACACAATGCAAAACACTAATATTATGGTCACGAATCACTAAAAAACAGAAATGACCTATAATTATTAATTGCAGATAGCTTTGTGGTCATGATTCTAATGAATTAGACTATCTACCACTGCTATATAAGTATATAAGCACACAATTTAACACCATTAGTTAATTCAATCAGATCGTCAGTCGTTTTGTAAGCACGTATTCCATTATTCTCCTTTCTAGCGCAGTATTGCGTGAGCTTTCTACTTCTTCACAACTACAAGCAAACAATACTGTGAAAATAAAATGATAATCCAAGAGTTTCAGTATGATTGTAGACTGAAGGTTCTGGTGACATGATTATACTTGAGCAACTGAATGGTTGCTGACAGGGAGATAAGATCTCATTTGGAGAAAATCAGTGACTATCCTATTAAGTATGAACAAATGAGCTTTTTTTCGGAAGAAAATGCTAGGAACCACACGCCCCCTTTATAAAGGACTCTCTAAACGAAAGGTTTTAATTCCTTCCGAAGAGTAACACAACAGGCAAAAGCAGATAATGAAACCATGCAACGAAATGTAAATGCAACCTCTTTTAATTCCACAAAAATTCACGTTCACAAATGCTTTGAAGTTTGAACTTCTATGGAGCCATTAAAGATATTCTTCGCATATGCTGATCACAATATATGTTCTGGGCCTCTAGAAACAAGGAATACTGACAGAAAACTAAGACATTAAGTAAATCTTTGCATTATGTACCGGGAATATTGAAGGCCATGAATGGCACCGTCCCCATCTTCAAGTGCAAGTGCTTCGAGATTTGGAGATGAACCAAAAGCAGGTGGTGGATGAATGCTAACATATTGAAAAGCTAAATATGTCAGCATAATCATGAGAGTTAATTAGTAGAATAATGGACCGAATACAAAACCAAGTCCATTCATAAACAACTCATATGAGCTACAGAACCTACATCCAGAAAAAAACAAAGCAAATCCTGTAAGCTATTGCTTAGAAATTAGACCTTTTGGGACCTCCGTCCCTTAGAGAGATTGAACGAGCAGAATCATCTGTATCTCCATCAACTGCTATGGGTTGAACCTGCATGAGAGAGCATTTGCCAAAATGAATCACATCTACCAATTTAGTCGGCCTATGCCACTTTTGACAATTGCAACATGATGGGCGGAAAGGTTTTTCACACACACACACACACACACACACACAAAATTTGATTTCCATAAGATACAACACCCCTTGAGGGTCTCCCTCTCTTTCTCATGTCACTTTGCTCTCTCGCTCCCACAACTCAACACTAGGACACCTCCTCACACTTGGATACTTACTCTCTTACTGGGAGTATCTCTCACTTGCTCCTTGCTTGGACTCTTTCTTTCTTGCATACTCTTGGATACATCTCCTAAGGACACCCCACCCTTATTCATAGAGGGCCATAAATCCTTCTAGATGAACACAATAATTAAGATTTCTAGAAGCTTTGAGAAAAGCCCCTATGGTTCCATCATGTTTCAGAACACTCCAATAAAATCCGGAACCTTCTAGCATGTTCTAGTATATTCCACAACATTCTGAAAAAGTCTAGAAAACTCTAGCATACTCTAAAAGTTTATGGAGCATTCTAGGGAAATCTAGATGTTTCTAGAAATATTGAAAGTTTCCGGTGACGTTTGGAAGACTCCTGAAAACTCAAGAGAAGTGGTGATGAACTTTCAACAATTTGCCCCCTAACTCACACTACCCTCCAAATGAAGCTCAAAATTACAACACAACACTCAAGCAACCGGAAAAGGAGGACCTTCCCATATGTATTGTGAAGTCAAATGAAAGAATTGGAGGGAACAAATTGAAAATCATTTTTGATATATTCATCAATCATCTTGAATGATCAGAAAAACAAAATTCTACCAGAAGTCAAGCAAATTAGTCCTGAATTTGAGTATGAGTATATGAGAAAACTCAAACAGAACATCGAGTTTAGCCGTATGCCATTGAATGAAATAGATGTCTTTGATGGGATCTTGATAATGAGACTATTTTGTAATGATTTCCACATGCGAGAACTTTTACATCTCTCTTTTAATTATGGTTAATCTAATAAAGCCTATAGCTTTGAGTTCTGAATGGCTATCCAATTGAAAATGTTTGGAGCCGTCACTGCTGAGGACTAGTCCCATTGGAATTTGAGATCTTCATTGTCAGACAAGCAATTTAGTCATAATGCCGGAGCAAATAGACTTACCTGCACTAGCCGAATTTCAAACACAGGTCTATTAACAGGATCAGAAGCCAGTTGCAGTAGACGCTTATGCATCAGAACATCTTCCGCCCTCTCCACATTCACATCAAGTGCATAACTGCAACACAAGAGATCAAAATCCAAGTTAGAATGTCAAATAGTCTCACCAACGTCGTTATACTGAATAATTCACTCAACCTAGTAGGCACAAAACTCAGTGTTCTTGATACAGAAGTAAAATGTGTGTCGCAATTGCAGCTTATGTAAAAGCTACTACTCCCTCCATCCCGAATTTCTTGTCCATTTTTACTATTCACGGCACCTAAAAAATATTTATATTCAATTTAGTAATGTTATATATATGCAATATAGATCTTTTTTGATATTTCTTCTATTAAACAAAGTTTTCAAAATTGTAAAAAATATCATAGATTGAAAGATATAGACAATTGAAAAATGGCACGCATGCACGTAAATGGACAAGAAATTCGGGACGGGGAGTAATGAAAATCAGAAGTGAAAAAGCAGGAAATTGGAGTTCCTAAAAAATCTGCTTTTATAAATCATCAGTGTACATACACAGAAAACTTACCCAGAAAATTGCCCAGAATTTGAAATCAGTCACTCAGATTCACTTGGGAGTGGATCTGAGCCATTTATTTCAAATTAAGGGTAGTTTTCTCCGTAAGTTTTATGGGTACTTGACATTTTCCTTTAGAAATTGCATTGGTCGATAAGTAGTCACAAAGCACAGTTTCCTAGACCAAAAAAGCCGTAAGATGCGACCATTGATTGATACATGAAATGAAAGATCTAACCATATGATACAACCATTGATTGGTACATGAAATGAAAGATCTAACCATATGATACAACCATTGATTGATACATGAAATGAAAGATCTAAGGCTAATAAACGAACCAAGCTACTTGAGTTCGAGCTCACGTTCGCTTGTTAAAAGCTTGTTCAAGATCAGTTTATTTGATAAACAAACCAACTTGAACATTTTGTGAAACTCTTTAATTTTTCAAATCAATCTTGAGCAACTTACTCCATGACTCGTTCAACTTATGATTTTCAAAAAAACTCCAAGCTACTCACGATCATCTTAATTAGAGATCGGATAGCCTCCTAAACAAGAATCTCAAGGCTGAACATAATTTTGAAGCTCGTTAAGTTTGAGAAAAGATCAACAGTTCGGCTCGCTTTGAATCGGACCGATGCAAAGAACTGGCCGATTGGCATGCGATTTTCTATCTCACTGGTATTGGTCTTATCACGGCCGGCTCATGGATAAGCCAATAAAGCTACAGCTTTGTGCCCCAAAAATGCAAAAAAAAAAAAAAATGGGCCCAAATATATGATGCTGTTTCAGGCCTCCAAAAGTAATAAGCCGTCACTCTGGGTATTATCGGAGTGTAATGGCATCAGAAGGCTAAAAACCATTACGTTTTTTTACCGATAGGATACATACATGCCAATATTCGAAACATACAAATCTATTAGATGCATATATATATATCATGAGGGTAAAGGTACCGAGGGGGGAGACGATTGAAGTGAGCCCAAAGTTGATCACCGAAGCCAGGTAGTTTAACCTCGTCGATGATATTCGAGGATTCTTTCAGCCTGCGGAGGACCTCATTGTAAACCTCATGCTTCCTCATCTGCTGCCGATGGTATTTCGCCGGCGACGATTCCGACATCTGGCTGCCGGAGCTATCTTCCACCGCCATTGGTTGGATATGTATGCGGATGTATATATATACAGATACAAAATCGTGAATGTAGACGAGAGTCTTGTACTATAAAAACAGCGGGCAGTACAAGTGATCGTTTGAGGCGGGTTTCATTCTTCAACCTCAGCCCTCTCTTTCTCTCTCTATAATTTTTCATTAGGGGAAGGTTTTTCTAATCTCCTGCCGACGTGGGATATGCTTATCTATTGGTCATAATTTATAGTATTAAATGATTTTCCTAATCTCATCCATCCCACTTAATTTGTTCTTTTTACGGATTCAAACTTATTACGTGAATATAATTATTATATTTGTCATATTTTTTCTTTTCTTATTTTACCCTTCAAAAACATGTTCAAAAAGTGAAGGCAAAAGAGTAAACTTAATAATTTTTGCCTACTACTTTTTCAATAGGGACAAATTTTTTTGGGACAAAAAAAGGTGCCATTTGGGACTAAAATTGGATATGGATGGAGTATTGATTTGAAAATGCCAGGGAACATTGTGAATCTAGATTAGTGATTTCTCATTGGGGAAAACTTTTCATGTTCCTTACTACTCTCTCTGTCTCAATTTGTTTGCTCGCTTTGAGAAACGTGTATTTTTGTAGATGTTAAAAAATATACTTTTGTATAATATTTTTTAATTTTTTTACACCAAATTAAAGTACTTAATGAGAACTTTAATTTGGTATAAAATAAATTAAAAAATAATATAGAGAAATATATTTTGTAGGGGTTTGAAATTGCACGTATTCCCATTGTGAGCAAACAAATTGGGACGGAGGGAGTGCTATTATTGATTAAGTGCTTGGTTGAGTACATCGAACACAACTCCAATCACTACCCTATTTGGAACCAGAGTCTCTGTGTTGCACTCTTATATATAGCGCCAAATATGAATGTTCGTTCAACAATCAAATGTATGGATTATTTTACATGTAAGATAAAGATTACTACTCTTATTGATTAAGTGTCCGGTTGAGTACACTGAACACAACTCCAAGCACTAGCCTATTCGAAACCGGAGTCTCTTCGAAACAGGAGTCTTTGTGGTGCACTCTTATAGTGACAAATATGAATGTTCGTTTAGCAATCAAATGTATGGATTATCTTACATGTAAGATAAAGATTTTACATGTAAAATAATATTTGAAATCTGAACCATTGAAATCACTTGTGGATAGTTCAGAGTTGGCACTACGGGGGTGTAGCACCTTTGGGCACTATGGGATGCGTTTGGTCACTAGAGGGACCCATTTCCATTGTGTTTAGAGTTGTTTGATGCAAGTGAGTCCACATAAATTCAACAGTTTCGAATATAATTGTGTCTAAACCTATGTTCGGAAAGTTTCCAAGGTCATTTTTAGTGTACTTGAAAATTCTTTTGTGTATAATTTTAAGTATTTGAAAAATTATTTTCGGAGAATATTTCAAAGAATAAAGTGTAAACAATTATTTTCCTAGCACTAAGCAGACCTCAAAAAATAATGAAGAATTGCATGTTTCGAATGTTTTGGACACAGTTGTGTTCCGATCTATACACACAAGTATGTCTATGTAGCAAATCCAAATAAGCAAGATTGAAGATACATAATACATTGAATCGATTTGGGCAAATGTATTTGCAATTGTCTGATGCGTACAGATCTCACGTGCATTGTATGGAGCCAGTTGCATCACACGGTTGGAATTAATTCTGTGTTCGAATTTGTGTCAATCACAACTCTCCCATTATTTTTTATTTCCAGAATTAAGTTTTGGAAATCCTATTTGGTAAGGTAGTAATGGTGAACAACCAGTGCTTCTCTTTTTGTAAGGATCCTCTTGTAATTGGCAGTTCATCTTAAATTTATTTTACTTTTTCCGCAAGTATTCTCATTTGAGATCTCATTTCATAAATAAAAAGAGTAAAAAGGAGTTAGGGTAACTTCAAATTTTATTTATTTTTACTTTTTCCACAAGTAATCTTATTTGAGATCTCATTTCATATCAGACAGGATAAGGGTAAAGATGAATAGAAAATGAAGTGGATAAATGGCGATTTCTTTCTGCACAAGAAAAAAAATCATATAAGTATCGGTTGATAAAAAATCGTATAAGTATCTTTTGCCAAAAAAAATCATTTTTTTATTACTCATAATAGAAAATTGAATCATCTTTTACCATGACTTCACACCCAAAAACAATTTTAGAAAGGAAAAAAAAAACCTGAGGAAACCATAAAACTTCTAAATGAACCTCATAATTATATTCGTATGACTAGCAAAAAAATGTGAATTTTGAAAGGTTATACAAATTAAACTTTTGGGTAGGAGTTACGAAGATGGTACCCGTGTTATGCACTGAAGCAACAGAAAATCCTATTTTTTTGGGAACCTTTTTATGTGTAACTTTTGTTACGTTGACGAGACTAATAATAGTGAATGGCTAAATATCAGATATATAATAGTATCAATTGAGAAAAAGGGGTAGAGTTAATAATATCCCACGAGGTAGAGTTAATAATATCCCACCTTCATGGTATTGCATATATTATGCTTTGTGAGATTACATATCTCAGAGTTGTAATCAAACATTGAATATTTTAACGCTATTGGATTTATATATGCAATAGAAGCCGGACACACGTAATGCATGTGTAAATTGAATTTTATAGGATTATCTCTACAAATATCACAAGGCTCAACATTATCAAGCAAGACTAGGGAATGAAAGGAAAAATATCTATATCTTTTGAAGAAGGCAAGGCGATTCATTTCAAAACCTAGACGCGAGCAACTGTAACAGTGCACCGGCTCACAGGCCCAAAACACTCGTATTGCCAAGGCAGACCAACACAAGATCGGCGTAGAGTCTGTCATCGATTTAGTAGTAGAGAATCCCGAAAACGGACACCCAGCTTAACCCATTAGCAGAACAATACAAATGGAATCAACAAAAGCACTTGTAAGGTGCAATAGACCCCACAAAGGGGATAGCGAAAAACAGAAGAAAACTAACTAACTTCGGTCAGTCACTTGCCGCCAGAAAACACCGCCTCGAAAAACTCGTGGCTTATTTGCCGAAGGGGAGCTGAGCCACCTTTGCAACACTTCTCCGTTAGATCTAGCCCAGAACCCAAGCGATGGTGGAGGGTATGAGGTGGTGGTGGGGGTGGAGGAAGGAAGAGGAGATGGAGGATGGGGATGATGGAGAAGGTGGGGATGGCGGAAGAGGCGGTGGCAGAGGAGATGAAGGGAGGGCTGAAGTTGATGGGTTTGGATACAGAGAAACGGAAGAGTGGATGAGAGGTGGCAGGCCGGGGGGGGAAGCCCCATCCCCCAAACAAGAAACCCCAACTGGAAAAGTAGAGAGAAGGGAGAGTGTTTTTTAGAGAAAGAAAGGGGTGATCCGTAAATCTGGATATGCATGTATATATCTTGATTACTAACAATCTTAACTATCCAAACCCGAAACGTGGTATTGCCTTGAGACTTAGGGGTTTGCACTCATCCAAGGTCTCAGGTTCGATTCTCCTTGCCAACAAACTCTTGTGCCACTTGGGGTTATATATGCTTGGTCGTTACCTCTAGGGCCCTAGAATTAGTCGAGATACGCACAAGCTGACCTGGATATCCGGTCATAAAAAATTCTTAACTATCCATTCTTCTCTCTGTAAAGAACCCTTTCAATGTCAGCAAAAGATCACAACACTTGTACATTATTCAAACCAGTCTGAAATTTCACAAACTTCTAGTCAAGTTATGGCTCGATTGGAAATCGGATTAGTTATAGAATGATAAAATAGTGAGGGGGAATAAAATAATATCGGATATTATTTATGGATGATAGGTTCTTATTAATGCGACATTTATGATGGACGGATAAATTAGTACTTAATGTAGATGATTTTATAAGAAGGGGAATTAAGTTCGGTTGGATAGTATAAAAAGCTATTAAAAGTCTTATTTGCCTTTGTACATATCCATATGCTTGCGACCTTGGATTGTGTCGTATAAAGTTTTGCCCCAAGTGTAGGGCTAGGTCGGTGGTAGCATAATAACCGGTAAGACCGGGTCGAATCCACAAGGACCGAACGCACCCGGCGTGAGAGTTGACTTGCGAATGAAGTTTTTAGCCTTAAAGCAGCAAACTTGGCTTTTGGATTTTTGTTGGTGGAATTCACTTAACTTCGTGAACGACTCGGAAGATTAAAAACGGCAAATTAAATTAAGGCGTAGTCTAGGGGATCATAAATACCACAACTAAGGCTAAACCGTTCGACTCTTGATAACCGGCTCGGGACACCGTTAGATGCTCCCGAACGTAAGATTTAGAGATTAAAACCATTTGACTAGAAAATGTGTTTCACAAATATTAGGATTCTTGTGCCATTTAGACAAACATTTTGATTGACATCGCCCTAAGCATCACACGTGCCAAGTGGTCAAGCCCTTGGCTACGTGAGATCAAAGAGATTAACAAATCCAAATTTTGATACATAAAATTAATCATAACTCTTTGATCAACAAGAAGTGTTTGCTTTTGAAATGAGAGGAACGGATTAGCCCAAGTCATGGAGTGTTAATCACCACATGACCAAGCCTACTTAACTACTCACACATTATGCTAGAAAACAAGTCTAGAATTTTGAAGAAAACTAAGAACATGCTTAACAACTCTAAGATCCTAGGTTAGTCTACAATATTAGTACTTGAGAAATTAGCTAACAAGGTTTGGAATAAGGATTTTTAATGGAAAATGACTAGAGAAACATGGAAATGAGAAACTTAACAAGAATGAAAATAAACTAGATAGATAGAACAATCTAAGTATAAGTTACAACATTAATAAACGACAAATCAACGGGAGAAGTAAACTTAAATGAGAGTTCTAGAGGGATAAAGCTTCAAAATCCCCCAATGGAGGAGCTAAACTAAAACTAAGGAAGAAGAAAAGTAAGTGTGTGGAGAGAGAGGGAGAGGGAGAGGAAAATATATACAAAAACCTTCCATCTCTCTCAAAATATCCTAATAATGCTTTTAATAGAAACTTTTCATAAGTAGAAAGTACAAAAAGTTCTTGAAATGCTTGAAAAATGCTCCACGGATTGATGTGGATCGATCCAGAATGCTCTGGTGGTCATTTGGACGAGAGCGGATCGATCCACTATTGCTGATGAACCTATGGGGTGGAGTGGATCGATCCACTATTGAGAGTGGATTTATCCAGAATGCTCTGACCATGTTTTTTTACTTGAGTGGATCGATCCACTATTGGGAGTGGATCGATCCAGAATCCTCTGATGAACTTTTGACTTGAGTGGATAGATCCACTATTGAGAGTGGATCGATCCACTATTGGTTTGATGATGCCTTTGGTCACTCCCTTGGCCTTCCATGCCTCCAGGCCTCTTCCAAAGCATTTGAATACATCGTGGGGCCCTCAGGGAAGGTGAACCTCGGTCTTGTGAGTGCATGTTCAAGCCCGGACTCCACCGGGGATTTTTGTGAACGTGAAGCACGAGTCCAAAGCACCAACTTTTCGTATTCCCGGGCCTCGACCGAATTGTCGTTTTGTGGCTCGTGAGGCCCGGTGTTGGCGTGTCAAGGGGCACGTGGCCCTCGGTAATGTGGCACGGTTCTCAAAGTGCTCCAAATGCGCTTATTTCATGCGTTCAACCTGTAACTTGCCAAAAACACTACGACGCGCATATCAAACATATAAGGCGCGAAATCGCGTGCGTGTGTGATATAAATGAGCTAGATAAGCACCGGATATCTACAACATTTGGGGCTTATCACCATATTAGGTATATAGTTTTGTAATTAGGTAAATCCAATAACTAATTACTACTTTATGTAAATTCAATAAGTAATTAAGCTATAAGATTTAATTGTAATTAATTAACTTTTGTAATTAGGATGATTTAAAAAAAAATTACCACATACAATTTCTTGAAGGAACAAATTGAACAAATGGACATACATATTCTTACTCCAAGATGAAGAACATTTTTCTGATTTACCACCTAAATTAAGAACAAATGGAGTACAAAACGTGCATTAAAACGTAAAGATCTTTAAAAAAAAAAACGTGCGTTTTTTCAGACCGAATAATTAAATACTTTCATACACAATTTGGTACAAAAACTCATAAACTAATGACCAACTGTACTTTATTTTTTGGCCACGAATTGCAAACTCAACAAGCCAATAATGTAAATTACTTTCATGCAAAAGTTTTTGAATATTTTCACATCGAATTAAAGATCTCCATTTGTAGTTTATTTTGGTGCAAAAAAAAAAAAAATCCTAAGCGGAAGTACAATTTTTTTTTTATACAAAGAAAATTGCAAACAAGTAGTAGTGCAAAAAAAAAAACAAAAAATCATACGCAGAAGTACTATTTTTTTTTTATCCAAAGAAAATTGCAAAGCCAACAAGAAGCAATGTAAGTTACTTTCATACAAAATTTTCTAAATTTTTTTGCATCGAATTAAAGATCTCTATTAGTAGCTTATTGGTGCAAAAGAAAATAAAAAGTTATGGAAGGAAGTACTTTATTTTTTGATCCGAAGGATATTACAAAACCAAATCAACAAGCCAACAATGTAAAATACTTTCATATATAATTTTTTGATCGCATTTAAGATCTCTACTAGTAGTTTAATTTGATGAAAAAAATAAAAAATTATGTGCAAAATTACTTTGGCCCTGTTTGTTTGGGGATTTTCCCCCAGTTTGGCACTATTCCAGTTTTGATTACATCATCATTTTTTTCACTTTTTCTCTCTATCTCACTCCACTTATTACACCTGCTTACATCATCAAAACAAAACAAAACTACTCAACCGAACACAGCCTTTATTTTTTTATTTGAAGAATATTGTAAAGCCAACTCAATAATCAATAAGGGGGTTTGGGGTCTGTGGTGGATAGTACCGTAATTTTTCAACCTGGACTATTATGGGCATGATCGACCATGTCCATAATTAATACTCCTTCCGTCCCATTTAAATGTCCACCATTCTATTTTAAGATGTCCCAAAATAACTGTCCATTTTTTTTTTATAAATAACCATCAAAACATACCAAACTTTCAATTCTACCCCTAAAAAGCACTCATTGATTTGATAGTTTTTGATATTCATATCATTCTTAAATTGACAATATCTTTCACCATATAATATTTTTCATAATTTTGAAAATTTTGTATAGTAGAATTAATTGAAATCTATCAAACAAGATCCATATGACATATTTTCCGAGATCCATATTGAAGGATATAAACAATTTAAATACATTTAATTGACTCACAGTTCTTAAGGTTACTTTTGTAAATTTAGAGCAAAAATTTGAATTTCTTAAAAAGTTCGATTTCCCGTAGAGGACATTTAAATTGGGACGGAGAGAGTAAGGGCTAGGGGTCCATAATATTGGCTAGCTTATTTAGGGAGGGTGCCCATTTTTCATTTCATCCAAACCAAGGCAACACAGTGGGCCCAGGGGTCCTAATTCGGGCCCAAGCTAAGAAGGGCACCTACTCCCCGTCTAAACGGGCTCTTGTGGGTAACTAGCGAGAACCCTATTTAAAATAAGAGCAAAACTCTATATAGATTGATCCCAAAAAAGTCAATACCTTAAGAGGTCTCAAGCTTTGATAACTAGACCAACTCCATGGAATTATCAAACTAAACACATGATTCCGATCCCATTACTATGAAATAAATTTTAAAAAGTAAAGAGGTCCTCAGATTACAACTTTAATTGCGGTTTTACATTTTTTTTTATCCTAACAGGAAGTAACAGCCTCCTTAATTGCCAAAAAAAAAAAACTTATCCAATTATAGGGCAATTTTGGTAGGTTCAAAAAGTCTTCTTTATTTATTTTTTTTCATTCGTTATTCCTAATCTATTACATGGGGAGGAGGGATAAAGCTCGATCCCAAGATGCAATATGGGGCGTCTAAGAGTTCTATCACATGAGTTAGCCACCACTTGCAGTCGGTTCAAAAGTCTACAAAGCCTAAAAAAGATAGTCACCAAAAAATATGCTCTCCCTTTATATGTTAGATAGATAGATAGATATATAGATATATAGATATATAGAATAGATTTTAGCGCGATTATGCACTAAATGTGATACCTAGGCGAGCTAAAGATGATCCTTTTTTGGCTTCGGCCGTGACTTTTCATGTGGTGAACAGTCTGAAAAAAAGAAAAAAGTTCATGAGAAAAGTGTGAGTGACAGATGTGAGAGAGTGACTTTATTTGGTTGTGTTTATGAGTTGGTGAAACAGAAACCTTTCAACTCAAATTTCGGTTGATAAAGAGATATTCAAGTGAAAATACATCCCCACCCTACTAAACATACTTGTACACATGATTTGCATTTTTTGCCACATCTTGGAACAATTTAAATTACAGATCCCAACCCAAATCCATTCACACAAAAAGTATCAACATCTCTCTCTCAATATAATTATATCCAGAATCTTATTGGCCTTGTTCAGTTGGAAGTTTTGAGGGAATTTAGTTTAGTTTTGATAATGTAAGCAGGTGTAATAAGTGGAGAGAGATAGAGAGAAAAGTGAGAAAAATGATGATGTCAACGCAAAACAGAACTTGACAAAGTCGGAGCAAAACTCCCAACTGAACATGGTCATTATATCTAAGTATAGCTACACAACTGTTGGGACAATTGTTCCCGTTGCTATAGACATGATCCTGATGTTGCCATGATCAACTCTTGAAAATTTTCTAGAATTTTGGATGATTAAAATCGGGGTATTTGAAGAGTCTCACGAGGCAACTAAAAGAATCCCTTCGGGTTCATCGAATCTAGACAATACTGATATTCATTGTGGTTGATTAATACCATGTGTTTAATTCTGGATTAATAGTTGTATCAATTTTTTTTTTCAGAAATTGTATTTGCGTATTGATTGCCCCTATTGATTCTCGTATTCATTTCTGTATTGAATATCAGGCCAATTTTATGATCAATTGAACCGGTCAAAGCCTAAGAGGCTCAAACAACTTCTAATTGAAAATTGTCAATTTCGGCAATTTATCGACAAGTCTGGAATAGGCCCAAACTTGGTGGGTTGAAGCAGAATTGAGCTGCAATCAATACTCACGACCCTAATCGTGACTGATGGCAGATTTCGACCAAATTCATTCGTTTAGGCTTTCAATTTAGTAATTTTGCTATTTTAGGTAATAATTAGATTGCGAATTACTCTTACACATCAATCAACCCCTCAAATATCTGTGGTGCGGCGGTGAATTTGCTTTAAGGAAACCACACAGGCCCTAATTGGTTTTGTGCTTCAGTTTTTTCCAGTTCTTAATTTCCAGATTTTATCAAATTTAAAATTGTTTTCTCTGCATAGTTTTCCAGCAAGAGCTTGAACTGGAGATGGTGATCTTCGGATGACAACATTATGAGAATACCTGCGTGCATGCTACGATTATTCAGATGACAACGTTATGATAATACCTGCGTGCTACGATCATTTAATTAGTCAATCAAGGAGTACCACTTCAAACTTGGGGACCACTATAGATTTCTCCGGTCATTAACTTTAGGGTTTCGAAATTACTTGAGGTGAGTTCTAGTTGATGCGGACAGCCAATTATAGTAACAAAAAATCATCAATAAGTCAACAGTTGTTTTTTGGCTCTTGAAAACTGGCTACATTAGTAGAACAACTACATTTATTTTATAAATAAATAAATAAAAAAAAAAAAACCGAGTGGAACAACTATATTAAAGTACTCCAATCACGAAGACAAGGTCTAGGATTCGAGTCTAGGTCCCATCCTCTCATCTTTGTGATTACTGAAAATGGAAGAGTTTTATTTATTTATTATTATTATTATTTAAATTTGGACCATTAATTACCGAATCAAATGGTTACCATTACTCATCACACCCCACAGTGGGCTCCGCCGCCTCCGGTCCCATCGGAACATCTTGCGGATTACCCAAAAATGGCTTTAGTTTGACATATTTTTTTAGTGACAGGTGGGTATTGCTCACGTGATACCTGTTCGGCAATCTTAGTTGTATGTCCGAAATGCAATACGATAGTCCGCAAAAGGAGAGAGAGTGGTCGGATGAGAGAAGAGAAGGGTAATCAATTAGAGCCGTCAAAAACATTATTGGACGGCTGAGATCATACTCGGCATGTACATGTGGTACTCGTTCGGTACCCAAAATTTTTTCATTTGGATATCCAAATATGTGACGGGGAGAAACCGGTTCGCATGCATGCACGTGGCCAGTAGAAAGGATCAACACAAGTTGACCACTGGTTTGACCAAACTAAACAAATACTCCTCCCTCCTATTAATGGTTTCGCATTACATTGAAAAATTATTCAGCGATCATGGTAGTATTCCAACACCCTAATTCATTATACATTTTTATGGGACTCAGTGTTAAGCAGTGACGGCTCCAAAAATTTTGGATAAGGCATTTAACATTTACCTTAATTCTACTAACTACTATATATATATATATATATATATATATATATATATATATATATATATATATATATATATATATATATATATATATATATATATATATATTCTAATCCAGACTTTTCATTACCGGACCTCATGATTCAAATATTTTTTTGATGATCTGATTCGTCCAATGTGTTCAGAATTTACATTTTTTTTGCGAAAACTGCTTGGATCAAGCCCTTCCCGGTATTTTTTTTTGCGAAAACTGCGTGGACCTTTGAAAACACCTTCTGAACACATTGGACGGATCGGATTTTCAAATGATAATTTGCAACACAAAAAAAAATAATAATTTTTTTCTTATTTTCGGGAGGTGTCGATTAGAAGTTTTTTGTATGTATGTATGTATGTATGTATGTATGTATGTATGTATATATATTCATGATCCAAACATTTTTTTGACGATCCGATCCGTCCAATGTGTTCAAAAGGTGTTTTCAAGGCTCCTCATGGAAAATCTTCAAAAACAATGCCGGGAAGGGTTTGATCCAAGCAGTTTTCGCAAAAAATATATATTTAAATTTTTGGCAAAAACTGCTTAGATCAAGCCCTTCCCGGTATTTTTTTTAAAAGATATCTCGCGCGGATCCTTGAATATACCTTCTGAACACATTGGACGGATCGGATTTTCCAAAAATAATTTGCAACCCAAAAAAAACCCATTTTTTTCTTATTTCCGGGAGTGTGGATAAGAAGATTTACGTATATATGCAGTAACTATCCAATCGGGGATAATTACAGTTTAGGATTGTCTGAACGAGCCATTTCTCAATCAAATTTTGATGATCAAAACCGTTCAATGTGTTCAAAATGTGTTTTCAAGGGCTCCTACGATGAATCATAAAAAAAATACCGGAAAGAGTTTCATCCGAGCAGTTTTCAATTTAAAGGTCTGGACGGTGTAGATGGTAAGAGTAGTGGACTGAATATATATATATATATATATACACACACACACACACACACACACACACACACACACACACAAAGGTTCTAGTGAGGACCTCCCTTTTTTTGGACCTCCATGATCCAAATATTTTTTTCACGATCTGATCCGTCCAATATGTTCAGAAGGTGTTTCCAAGGGTCCGTGCGAAAAATCTTCAAAAAAAAATACTGGGAAGGGCTTGATCCAAGCAGGTTTTGGAAACACCTTCTAAACACATTGGATGGCTCAGATTTTTCAAAAATCATCTGCAACACAAAAAAAATCATTTTTTCTTATTAACGGAAGGTGTGGACTAGAACCCCACGGTATATATATATATATAGAGAGTCCACTTCCCCTCCAAACTCCTTTTAACTTGTTAAGTTATGGACCTCATTGATTCCGATCAAATTTTGATGATCCGAATATACAGTTTTTGTGAAAAATGGCTTGGATCAAGCCCTTCCTGTTATTTATTTTGATGATTTCTCGCGGGGACCTCAAAAAACACCTTTTAAACACATTGAACGGTTCGGATCATCAAAATTCGATCGGGATCAATGAGGTTCCCTTCACATGAGGACACCCTCATTTTAGGCTAAATGAGGACTTGAGCTCACAGCCCTTGGATGAGATCCAAGGGCTGAGATTTTAAAATACCAATTGCAGGTCAAAACCCGGGTAAAATGAGGATTCGCGGGTCAATCATCTTTTACGGGTCATAAGCTCTCAACCTTCACTTACTCTTATCCCCAAATCCCCAACTCATTCCATTTCAAAAAACATTTGAAGACGATTCACGCAAAGAAGACGAACGAACAAAGACGATTGAGGGCTGTGAGCTCCACCAAGGTCGGCCTCTCTCTCTCTCTCTCTCTCTCTCTCTCTCAGTGTCGTGTGTTGGATCTGTTGGGGTTGCAAAACTACGGCTATGATATAGGCATTTCAAAAAACTAGGGTTAAGTTAGCAGAGAAAAAAGAAGTATTTGGCATTTCAAAAAACTAGGATGATGTTTAAGTTAGCAAAAAAAAAAAAAAAAGGGGTTTTGATGAAATCAACTCAACTAGGGCATTTCAAAAACTAGGGCTTCGATCAATCATGTTAGAAACCTGTGCAAATATTATATAAGAGTATATCATGATTTTTTGTATTTGGTCTTATTTCCTTGGGGTACTTTAGACTCTGTGATTCATGTCCAGTTATTTACGTTTTGACTATGTAAGGTAATGGTTGTCGCTTTAGTATCAAGTTCAATATGTTGGATGAAATCAACTCAACTGCATGTGTATTGTTGTATTCAAGCAATTTCTAGATTACACATTTGGATGAAATGAACTGCATTTTTGTTGCATTGGATGAAATGTGTTCAATATTTGCAATTTATTTCTGGAGCTCATCTTTGAGGGTTGTTTTGGGTCCTAAAAGGTTATGTTAGTGTGTTGAATTATTGATCCAAGTTTGTTTTTTCCTTTCCAGAATGTAGTCTTTACAAGATATACTTTACTCATCGTTACCATTACAATGTACATCCTCCAAAGCGTCTTCTGAAATTGTTTACACTCCTCAAGTGAAAAATAGCTTGATACCAAAGATTGATCAAGTGTTTGATAGTTTGGAACACGTTCACAAGTTTTACAACAATTATGCTAAAAAAGCTGGATTTGGTATTCGAGCCCATTCTAGCAAGTTGGGTAAGGATGGCCAAACCATTAGAAAGGAATTTGTTTGTTTCAAGTAAGTTGTTACAAGCAAGGGCTGAGAGACAAAAAGTATACTCAAACTGTTTCAGAGAACACTACGGAAACGAGGGTTGACAAGAGAAAATTGTGGTGCAAAATTGATAGTTGTGAAACGGGGTGCAGGGTTTGTTGTCACCATATTTATTGACAGTCATAGCCATCCTCTTGCCACGCCAAGGAAGGTGCATCTCATCCGATCTCATCGTAAAGTGACACCTGCCCAAAGAGCTTTGACAAAACAACTAGGGAATGCAGATGTGTCTACACACCAAACTATGAGTATTTTGGAGATGCAATCCGGAGGTCTTAAAAATGTTGGATGTTCATAACAAAATATTTTCAATGCTCAAAGGTGATAAGCCCCAAATGTTGTATATATTCGGGTTTATCTCGCTTATTGTGATCATACACACGTGCATTTTGTGTCTTTACATGATTGATTTTGCACTAGTTGTGTTTTTTATGAGTTTTAGAAAATCGGAGCTAAAATGTGTGTCCAAAACTCCAAATAATCTCCGATTGTATTCGGAAGTACCTAAGGTCCTGCAATGCCATGGAGGACAATCGCCGGAGCTTAGAAGTTGATTCAAGAAACTTTGGAAGGTTCAAGGAAGGCCTGAAACAAAAGAACAAGAAATTTGGAGTTATGAGCCTCGAGAAAATTTGACCAACCGATAGAAAGACTCATTTCTCTCAAGATAAAAAGCCTATGCAGATGAGGTCAATTGGGTTTGAAAGTGGACTTATAGAGCTTTCCAACGGTTCAAGAATCACCTCATTCCGAGTTCGGACGAAGCCGGGGCGTGCCCGCGAAGTTGGGTCAAAAATCTGCCCGAATAGACGAATCTGGATCGATCCAGAACCCACCGGGCACCATTTTTCAAGATCTTTTTGTGTGTGTTTTATTAGATATTATGTAGAAAGAGAAATGGAAGACTATATTGGTCTCTCTCCTCTCTCCTTCTTACACACACTTACTCTTTCCTCCCTAGTTTTGCTCACATCTCTCCTCCATTGGAGAGAGTTTAAGGTCTCTCTCTATAGAATTCTCAAGTAAGCTTTCATTTCCCATTTATTTACCGTGTATTAAACGTGTGCCTCTCATCTAGATCGTTCTATAAATCTTGTTTGTTTTTGTTTTCCTTAAGTATTTAGTGTTCATATTTTTTTCTTGTTATTTACTTAGTAAACTCTTGTTTCTAGAAGTTGTTTGATAATTTCTCAAGTACTAATATTGTAGGCTAACCTAGGATCTTCATTTAAAATCAGTTTTTAAGTTTATAAATCATGTTTTCCATTTCTTTCAAAGTTCTAGTCTTATTTCTTGTCATGGTTTGTGAGTAGTTTACGTAGGCTTAGTCCTGGGGGTGATTAACACATCATGACTTGAGTTTAATCCATTCATCTCATCCAAAATCTTTCATTTCCTGTTTATCAATAATTTAGTGTTACATTTTATGTATCAAAGTTTGAGTTTGTTAATCTCTTTGATCACACGTAGCCAAAAACTTGACTACTTGACACGTGTGATGCTTGGAGCAATGTCAACTTAATCGTTTGCCAAATGAACCGAAAAACTCTAATCTTTGGTAAACACATTTTCTTGTAAATGGTTTTAAAATCTAAATCTTCTGTTTGGGGGCATTTAACGATGCCCCGAGCCGGTAATCAAGAGAGGAACGGATTAGCTTTGGTCATGGTTGTTAAAATCCCCTAGACTTTGCCTTAGCTTAATTAGTCTTTTTAAATTTCACATCATTCTCGAAGTTAAGAGAATTCCACCAAACAAATCACAAAAGCCAAGTTTGCCGCTTCAAGGCTGGAAACCTACACTCGCAAGACAACTCTCACGCTGGGTGCGTTCGATCCCTGTGGATTCGACCTGGTCTTACCGGTTATTATGCTATGCGATACCTAGCCCTATGCTTGGGGCGACATCATCTACGATACATTCCAAGATCGCAAGCAGAAGGGATAAGAGGAAAATGGTAGAAGGACATGATGTGGAGTTGTTGTTTGAGTATTTTGAGGCCCAACAACAAAAGAATACATCTTGCGGAAGTTTGAAATGCCCAAATCGTAGTTGTAGTTTTGCAGCCCCAATAAACCCAACACGACACTGAGAAAGAGAGAGATAGAGAGACCTTGGTGGAGCTCACAACCCTAAATCGCCTTCTTCACGTGAATTGTCTCCAGATGTTTTTTGAAATGGCGTGAGTTGGGGATTTGGGGATAGGAGTAAGTGAAGGCTGAGAGGTTATGACCTATAAAAGATGATTGACCCGCGAGTCCTCATTTTACCCGGGTTTTGACCCACGATTGGTATTTTAAAATCTCACCCCTTGAATCTCATCCAAGGACTGTGAGCTCAAGTCCTCATTTAGCCTAAAATGAGGGAGTCCTCATGTGAATGGGATTGTATATATATATATATATATATATATATATATATATATATATATATATATATATATAAAACACATTGGATGGTTTTGATTATCAAAATTTGATCAAGAAATGAAAGGGGTAGACGGTGTAGATGGTAAAGAGTAGTGGATGGAACATATACATATACATATACATATGTATATATTTATTTATTTATTTATACACTAAACTTTCTATCCAAACCCTTAAAATCTGGACTTCGTCCACACCTCATAGATCCCGATCGAATTTCGACGATCCGAACCGTATGTGTTCATTTTTATGAAAAACAACTCGGATCAAGCCTTACCACTCATTTTTTTTTATTGATTTCTTGCGGGGACCGTTAAACGCACCTTTTAAACACATTGGACGGTTCATATCATCAAAATTTGAATCGAAAAAATGAAGGTCTGAATTTTAAAATCGTGCGGGATCCTTGATAGGAAGTTGACTACTATATATATATACACACACCTCCATGATCCAAATATTTTTGATGATTCCGATCCGTCCAATGTGTTAAGAATGTGTTTTCAAGGGTGCACGCGGGAAATCTTAAAAAAAAAATACCGTGAAGGGTTTGATCCAAGCAGTTTTCACAAAAAATCGGATTTTCCAAAATAATTTGCAACACAAAAAAAAATCATTTTTTCTTATTTTCGGGAGGTTTGGACTAGAAGTTTTCGGTATATATGTATGTATGTATTTATGTATGTATGTATAAAATCTTCATATATCAGTGTTGTGTGAATAACGAAGCTGAATAATATGAAAATACGTAAGATGTCACAAATTTTCTTGGCGAATTCTATGTTATTGGGTAAGCAAATTAAATCGGGGGATAAATACACTAATATTTATTTATTGTAAAAAATTTTGAGATATTTATTTTTTTATATTGAGAGTTGATTGTTATTCAGAGAGAAGTCATAGGACGATATCAACAATAGATACTTTTTTGTGTTGATTTTTCTCATTTTTGTCGTAAAAAGTGTGTACTTTATTTTGAACTAGTGTATTGAGGATTCTATTGTGAATTACCAGGATTGGTGAGCGTTCATAATATAAATTTTCAAACAAAACTTGATATAAATTTTATCACATGTAATATAAAATATAAAAGGCAGGAAGACTTCAGACTTTAGTTGGTTGTTACATAAAATTGATTCATGGGCTGATTTGTTGAGCTAGGTGTTCAAATATTGTTTGAGGAGGGTATTCAAATATTTGTGATTAAGATGTTCAATATACTAAACTAAAACTAAATTTTTACATGTATTTGTAAACAAATTTTTTTTTAGAGTGTTCAAGTAACCACCCTTATCAATGGGTGGAGCCGCTTCTCGTGCTAAGTTTATAGACCCTATGAAAAATTTTGGTGGAAAAAGATGTTGGAGCACCACATGACGGTTCTCCAAGACCATAAAATAATTACTCTTATAACATTGCACAATAAGCTTTTGTTTATGGGCCACTTCAAAGTGTTGTGCGATTTTGAGGTTAAAAATTAAATTCGTTCCGTGTATAATATTTAAAACCTTTTTACACCGAGGCTTTGTTTATTTTTTTGGATGTAAAACATTTTACCATGTAAAATATTTTTTTTGGAACACAATTATACAGAAATTATTTTTAGGTGTTTGTTTCACAGATGAGAAATCATAAAAGGTCACAAAATATAAATCAATCTCAGTGAAAGCACTTTTGAGAAAGCAACAAAACATTTAAAATCAGAGAGAGAGAGAGAGAGGTGGGGGTTGAAATGGTGGATGTTGAAACGTATTGACACGTGAAATCCTCAAATTATATTTTGGGGGGATCGATGCCATAGCTCGGAAGGGCGAAATCCCATCTACCGATGGATGACCCTAGATGTAAAAACTTACCGACGTTTTTGACAGAAATCATTTTCAGCCATATTATGAAAAATATTTTACTATGAAAAATGTTTACCTTTTGCCTAGCCGAACAAGGGAAAATACGGAAAGTGTTTTATATAAAAATATTTTATGTCCAAACAAACGGAGCTTAAATTGAAGAAATTATGAAGAACTTTAATTAACTATTGTGCAAACAAATTCATAAGTTATGCACTAAAAGCATTTTATTTTAAAAAATAAAGTAAAGGGCTTTTTGTAGGAGGACGGGAAATTTGGGATGGAGGGAGTATATTCTTTCACGAGAAGAAATGTTAGTTAATCTTTCTTCTAAATCCCTTTGCAATTTTCTTATCTACTAGTAATATATGTAAAACAACAAGATTCCTTAATTCCATTGCAGATTCTACATTTCATTCAACCATTGTTAGAACAGGACAGATTATCGTATAAACTAAACACAAAATTTAGATCAACTCAATTAAGTACATATGCGAATCATAACAGGATAAACCAGTATTTGTTTAAGATTATCAAGTTTTAATCCATCAACATACAATGGCATCTTGAGCTCGAATGCATGTTTCACAAGATAATGCGCATTTTATTGAGTGATTATTCAACATCCCTCGGGGCGTGGGGCCCATCAGTATCTCTTGAGACATTGTCACATGATAGTATATGAATATGAGTCGAAACCCATACATTTTCTATGCCAACTTTCAAATCAATGTGTTAATGTTATGAGCTTATGGAACCGAGTAGAATTAGGATATGCCCTCTGGATCTTAAACTTGAAGGGCATATACTTTTATTCCCCCAAAAAGCAAGACCTTGAAGGCATATTACATATACCCCGTGTTGTTAATGTAATGAGCTAATTGGACATGCAACCATAAAGCGTCCACATTCTTAATCCCTACTATTAATTAAACAGAAAACGGTATGGGTACAGACAGGCTGTGCTTAGAAATTCATTTCAGATCTCCAAAGAGCCTTGATACAATACATGAAAGGAAAACAAGAAAATGAACAAGAAAACGCATCTAACGGATGAGATCCTTCCGGTACACTTTTAAAACAATGTACCAGATGGATCTCATCCATTGGATGCGTTTTCATGTTCATTTTCTTGTTTTCCTTTCATAGTTCATACCCTTTCTCATCTCCTGAAGGTGAATGTAAACATAAGAAGTGTCTCACATTCCCAATCACTACTATTGTTTTAATAGAAACGACACAGGTAAAAACAGGTAACGCGTATAGATCCATTCTAGACTCATTTCGGATCTCACAAAGATGAGCGGAACCATTCAACATTTTAAAAATATTTTGTATAGGAACGATCTTTGTTAAAAATTAGCTAAATCGGATATCAATAGGGGGTGTATGCGAAGAAAAATTGGATGTTTCCTTAAACACGTCTATTGATAACCAATTAAGCTAATTTTTTACAAGGACCTTCAACAAACAAAATGAACGATTCCAACTCTTTTTGTGAGATCAGAAATGATTCGTAAATGGATGTGTGTGAGGGTGGACACGGGATTGGTGTTGTGTCTTCAAAGACAACACGTATGTTGGTTGATGGACGGCTCAGATCATATCTGAACCCGCAACAACGCTGTTGAGATGATTAAGCGGCTTTTGGGAGTAACCAAAGGTCGTGTTTTGATGGGAAAGATGAAGACAGAAGATTGAAATGAACAATACGCTTTCCAGCCATGTGGCAAACGGGGCTAGAATAGGCAATAGAATATCTCCCTACCTGGTGCACTTGTTTTTTCTTTATTTCCTTTTTATTTTTCTTTAAAGAGGTGCACAGGTTATATCTGTTTATTTAACTTTACCCAAAACCAAGGAGGTAGTTGATGTTTCCTGCTATAAGTGAATTTATTTTTTGTTATTCTACAAATATTTATTCTTCTTGTCCACCATTGGGTTGTCATTCATGATTAAAAAGTGTATTAAAATATATGAAAAGTCAATAAAAACACTTTATTTTAAAAAAAAAATACAAGAGACCGGATGTAGTTGTCCAGAGAGAGTATATGATGGCTTTGAGTAAAAACGCTCCAGGGAGAGGAAGACCCAAATTGAAATTAGATGCAGTAGTGCGCAAAGATTTGAGTCTACTAGGTCTAAGTGAATAGACAACACTTGACAGAGTTCAATGAAAGAAAATGATTTATGTTGCCGACACTAACTGATTGAGATATAAGGGTCGATTTGGTTTGGTTTGGTTTACAAGACACTTCGTAAGAGGATGAGAAATTTGGGATGGAAGAAGCATATTCTTTAATTTGAAGGAAGGAAATATTAGTAAATCTTTCTCCTAAACATATGCCTTTGCAATTTTCTTATCTACTAATTTACGGTGTAAAATAAAAAGATTCCTTAATTCCATTACATATTCTATATTCCATTCAAGCACTGCTAAAACATGACAGATTATCATACAAGCTGAAAATAAAATTTAGATTAACTCAATTAAGGAAATACAGATGCGGATCATTACAGGATAAACTGCTCTTTGTTTAAGATTATCAAGATTTTTCATCTCTTATGATAGTATGTCATTGCTGATCTAAAAGAAAAAAAATAGTTACTCGTTACAACGTGCGTATTCAGTGAGGAAATTGAATTATAGCAACCAACGAAAATTTAATGGTATCGAGCTTCGAATGCTTGTTTCACTAGATAATGCTTGTTTTTCTAAGTGATTATTCAACATTAGTGCCCCTGAGCACCGTCACGTGGTAATATATGAATGATCGTTTAGGCCAACTTCGCCAACTTCTAAATGAATGTGTCCTAACTCAAACCACTACAATACTGTGAATAAACAAATGCTCATGGAACCGACTAGATTTAGGATGCAATAATACTAGGTACATAACTATAACCCAATTTACGACTCCTCACACATAAACGCGGGGTCCATCTCATTATTGTGTGTGAGCCCCACATGTGTGTGAGGAGTTGTGGAGTGAATTGTGATTGGATGATTGTGTATGTAGCATCTCTCATTGGGATATGTCACACCGGATCTTAAACCTGAAGGCATGTACTTTTATTCACCCCAAAAAACAAGACCTTGAAGGTAGGGTTGGGCATTTCATCCGACCCGTCCGAATCCGATTCGATCCCCGATCCGAACGGATCGGCAATATGGAGATCTGTTTGGAGATTGGATAGGATATGGAGATTTTTTTTAAAAATGTTTGGGGATCGGGTAGGGGGTGGAGATAGGTATGTCCCCGCCCCGAATCCGATCCGAATCTGTTCCCTGATCCATCCCCGCCCCGCTCCGCCCCATCCCCGCTCCGCCCCGTCCCCGAATCCCCGAAATATAGGGGTCTATGCATAAATTATGAAACTTTGGAGTCTCATTGAATTTTCTCCAAACATATAGTTGAATTTTAATTATGTTTTAGTTTTCTTGTAATGAAAGTCAACGTGGATGGGATTGTTTGAAACCAATCTTCAATGTGAAGCCTTATGCAGATCAAGTTTCTGGGATGATGCCTCTTTATTAAAATTTTCTATAGAATTGCCTGAACAATATTTCAACTCTAGGTAAAATAATTGGATCCCCGAATCCCCGCGGGGATCCCCGTTCCCCATTTGGATTGGGGATGGAGGATGAAAATAAATCCCCGTTGGAGATTGGATAGGGGATGGATATGAGTAAGAGGTTTGGGGATTGGGGGTGGAGATAGTGGTCTCCGGCCCTGATCCGCCTCCATGCCCATCCCTACTTGAAGGCATATACTCCTTGTTAATGTTATGAGCTTATTGGACATGTAAACATAACGCGTACACATTTTGGACTATTTCAGATCTCACAAAGATGAATGTAAACATAAAAAGTGTCTCACATTCCTAATCACCACTATTAATTATTAAACAGAAAATGGTATGGGTACGGATAGGCTGTGCGTAGAGATCCATTTTGGACTATTTCACATTTCACAGAGATGAATGTAAACATAAAAAGTGTCTCACATTCTCAATCGCTACTACAGTATTAATTTAAATATAGGTAAAGACAGGTCACGCATACAGATCCATTCCAAACTCAATTAAGATCTCACAAAAATTATCGGAGCCACTCAATTTGTTTAGGATTTTTGTGAAAAATCAATTCAATTAAATATTAGTAGGACAGGGCAAAATCAGATAAACATCCCTAACAATAACCAATTGAGCTGATTTTTTACGAGACTTTGAACAAAATACTCCTATTTTAAACAAAAATGAATGATTCTGGTTATTTATGAGATCGATGATTCCCAAATGGATGTGCGCACGGGTCTAGATGTGGTATCTGCACCCACAGGAACGCTGTAGAGAAGATTAAGCGGCCTTTGGGAGTCACCAAAGGTCATGCTTTTTGATGGGAAAGATATGTATACAGAAGAAGATTGAATTGAAAACCAATTGGCATTGCAATAGAATATTCTCCCGTGCACCTGTTTTTAACCTTACCCAAAAAACCAAGGAGGTAGTAGCTGCTTACCGGCTATACTATAGGTGACAAGAGGGTGTTCCACTAACTAGTTTTTTTTAAAATTTAAGATAAGTTATCTTCTTACAATACATTATATAAAAAGATATGAACACAAAAATCAAGACAATTTCAAAACAAAACTCCCTTAACGGAACACCCCCTAATAGTATAAAATTTTCTTGTCCACCGCGTTGTTCTAGTACCATTGGCTTATAAATTTTGTCTTTATTAATTTTATTATTATTTTTCTTTTGATATAGTTTTGTATTAAATTTTTGATAATTATCAATTCGTCTCGAAGTGAGTATTCAGAGAAGTAAAAAGTTAGGAGAATTACCTAAATATTTTGAGAAATATCCAAGCTGTCTTTTCACACACACACACACACACACGTGTGCGTGTGTGTATTTTTAATAATATTTGGATAAAAGTCATAATTTTACCACTATAAGAAAAACTACCTATGGCAACAAAATGCGGTGAGAAAATTCTCGTCATATGAGTCTCTATGGCGAGGAAATTGATTTCGTTGGCAAAGAGTACTCTATGTCGACAAAATTATATTTTATCGCCGAAAGCAAATATTTGGCGCTAAAGGGCACCAATTTGGCGACGAAATTAACTTTCCTCACCAAAAACCTATGATTGGCGATGAAATGAATATTTTCTTGTTAAAGGGCACCCATTTGACAACCTAATTATCTTTCCTCGCTAAAAAGCTAAGATTAGCAATGAAATTATATTTCCTCGTTAAAAAGCTAAGATTTGGCAAGAAAGTATTCATTTCGAATATTTCCTTGCTAAAGGGCATCCATTTGGCGACAAAAATTATCTTTCCTCGCTAAAAAACTAAGATTTAGTGAGGAAGTAAATGTTTCCTCGCCAAAAAATCTAAGATTCGATTCCTTCCCGTGGTTTGAATTAGAAGAAAATATAAAAGGGTTATAAATTTGGTGATTTGGCGAGGAAACTAAATCCTCACTATAAACCTTTTTGGGTGTAGTGTACCCAATTTTGATTTCTCTCTTTGAGAACCTACAATTATTAAAGTTTGATGCAAAACTAACGCATGCAAAAAAAAAAAATTGAATAATGACAAACTAAAAACTCCTTATTATAATATACATGAAAATGTTGAACTCCGAACAAGAATTCATAGAAAGAAGACTTGCTCCCAAGTGGTTTGCGTCTTCATGAGGTCCAAAAATTTGAGTAGTGCCGTAAGAGGGATATGTGGACTAGTTAAAAATTACATCGAGTAATTTCATAGTGAATTATCAATTTGAAATGGAGAAATTAGTTAGGTAAAACTTTTGGTAGAGTGCTGGAGTCTCATACCCGTTGTGAGTGTGTGCGTAAAGTATTTGTGCAAATATGTGCGTGGTTGAAGTGATTTGCTTATATCATTGTGCAATAGAAGATGATCAGATCCTTTATTTTTAATAGACTCTTATAAGGAATGTCAAAATAAAAGGACTCATAAAATTAAAAAAATTTGCAAAACCTAAAACTGCCGCACCTTGAGATTTTGCTTATGACTAGCTGTGCTTGGTATGGCAACATTGTAAATACGGCCTGTCACAATCATATAACCAGTCAAAGGTTTATTTATTTATTTATTTATTTATTTATTTTTTGGGATAAATAAAACTTGGTCTAAGGTTGTTTTGCTCTTGAAAATCGTCCAAATCGGGACAACTACATGTGAAATTAATATTACCAAAAATGGCTTAGTTAATGTTATCCAAATATGTGACGAGGAGAAACGAGTTCGGATATACACACGCCAGCTGATAACTGCGTTTGACTAAACTAAATTAAATACTCCTATACTAGCTAGTAAGGGATTCGCATAACATTGGCATAACATTGGAATAAACTTGCGTTTAGTTCAAGATAAATTTTAATAATACTACTATCTACTTCCACATAAATAATCTCACCGTCAAGTTCAGTCTAGTCTTCTTTCATCTGGTCCAATCTAGGTTTCAGGCTCACAATAATAATCAATACCATTCATTTTGTATAGTTTGTTGACTTTGTGAAGTGTGAAGAAAGTCATGTATGCTCGTATTATAGGGGACACCGATCAATAACCTATTAAAACAAATGCACTTTGCATGCTAAGTGAATCGGACCCATTTGTTTCAAGATAAATGTGTTATGTCAATTGATTGATTGGTACTCACTAAACATGACTTTTTTGAGCTTGAAGCACTCAACGAGCTCTACAAAATGAAAAATTTCGATCATTGGTGTGAGCCAGGAATAAGCTCTCAAAAACACAAAACACGATTGAACCGGATGAAAGAAGAACGGACTAAACTAGACCTGAGTCCCCTTAAATAGTAGGGAATTAATCTCACACGTATCTTCAGTTTACAACTTTGCTCCAGTTTTGGGGCATTTCTGTTTTGCTGACATTATCATTTTTCTCACTTTTCTCTCTATCTCTCTCCACTTATTACACCTGCTTACATCATCAAAACTAAACTAAACTAAAAATATTAACCGAACACAGCTGTTAAATCTTTCTTCTGAATTCCATTGCCATTTCATTAGAGATCCTATATTTCATTCAGGCAATGTCTATCATCTCTCTTCTTATCCGACACTTATTCTAGAATTTTACCCCCCAAGACTATCCAGACAATTCGCTTATCATAGCACACTACAACAAGAGGAGCTATTAATTTCCAGCATTTCCTCTCCCGCATTTAAAAAGAAAAATTCGTAAACTCAATTTTTTTTTTTGGCATTTTTAGTCTTTTACTGGCTTCAGAATGCTTGAAAGCTAACTTTTCTTATAGTGACATTCAAACACTGGAATGTGTTCATTCACGAAATAATTATAATTCGGACAACGAAAAGATGTATAATGGTATCAAGCTTGATATATCAACATACTCTAAATCCCTAGGTATTCATTAGAAAAAATACTTTATGAATTATCGACACTTATTTATCTATAAATTAACTGCAAAGTTAGCCTCCACAAAAAACTCCAAGTAACTCGATCAACTAGTGTCTTTTTTTCTTTTTTGTCGGTAAAAGTCAATATTATTGTTATAATAGCTAGTTGAACTGTTCTAAGCCTCCAATTCAAAAAAAAAAAAAACTGTTCTAAGCCTTAGGGGGAGTTACTCATTCATAATTAGTTGAACTCAAGCGGATTATATTTAGGTCCTATTCAAATGTTACATTTTCTAAGTGAGGTAGTGTTTGAGTCTTTTACTTCTTTGCAATGGAAAATAATTGTGTGCGAGCGTGCCAGAGAGAATTTTTAAATCTTCTCTCTCAGATTAACTTTGGAAAACAAATTTAATCAAGCGATTGTGTATTAATGGTTCAATTACCTTAATTAAAAGAATTTTTTCCTTCAAAGTGAAGAAATACAAACCAATTCACTTAGAAAATCAAAGAACAATAAAGAAACGAGATACTTTGATCGATAAATCAAAGATAGACTTACTTCGAAATTGTCTTCAACTTTAAATAGAAAGATAACAAGAACTTTGTACACTTGATTGTTATAAGAACAGCTAACATCTACTTCCTAAACCACTTCCTAAGCTACTTCAAACTGAGTCGAATTCCTAAAAAACTACAATTCTACTGGCCAATGAACAAAGCAAGTATCATTTTTATTTGTTGTTTGTTGAAGATTTGTCCGAGTATTTACTCTTCAACTTCTTATATTTATAACTTCCCGCTCAAAGTATTTACTCTTGAACTTCTTTCGGAGGATTATTCTTTTTCAACCCATCCTCCATAAGTCTCAGGATGGGTGTTAGTCCTCCGAAGTGGAGGATTGAAGGAAAAAATGGAGGGTCGTCTTCCATATTTGAAGAATAGAACTTTATTTATTAAACGGATAGTATCCCTTCCGTTTTCAATTTTTGGTCCTAAATAGCACTTTTTGTTGTCTCAAAAAAATTGTATCAATTGAAAAATAATGGAGAAAAAAATAATGAATTTACTCTTTTAACATTACCTTTTGAAAATAAGTACATCCAATCATGATGTTTTGAAGAGTAAATTGAGAAAAGAAAAATATAACAAGTGTAATCATGATGTTTTGGAATCCCTAATAAATTGGGACAAAGAAAGCATAACTTCTAATTTATACATTTATTTTTCATATATACGATTTGTACTATTAGAATGATATTCAAAGTACCTTTAAAAAGCAAAAATGCAATCAGTACAATAATCTTGTGTACACCAAACGTTCAACACTTGTGTGGAGCCCATTTTGAGGCCCACACAGATATTTCGAGCCTGTCAATTATTTTGAATATTTTTTGAAGGGGGTTTTAAAAAATCAGTTCAATCAGATATCAATAAGCGTCTGAGGCCCCACACAAATTTCTGAGTTTATAAACTTGTTCTGAATATTTTTTGAAGGGGGTCTGTAATAAATCAGTTCAATCAGATATCAATAAGTGTTTGATCCATATGTTGTTTTTTGGGCTAAAGAAAAAAAAAAGGATGAATAAAGCATTTACTGATATTAAGCGGAACTGATTTTTTTGTAAAAAACATTCAAAAACTATTTTGAACAAACTGAAAAACTCCAACCAATTGAGTGAGATCACGAAAGAGTCCAACACAAGTGTTGTACTTTTGGTGTACAAGATTGTTGTACCTCAGCAGGTTTAACAACGTTGATATTTGTACGATTTTTAAATTTTGTACGACGTATTTCTAAATTTTGTACTATTTGTGATTTGGATATCCGAATATGTGACTGGGAGAAAGTAGAAACGGGTCGCATGATCTCGTGGCCAGCAAGCAGATCAACACAATGTGACAAGTGACAACTGGGTTCGACGTTAATCAATACTCCTACGAGCTAAAGACCGTCCTTGTCGATCTTAACAAATTTTGAACCAAATTAAACCTCAAAAACTGATTTTGGAAAATAACTCAATAGTTATTTTTTTTTTTAAAAACACATAGAATCGGGCTTTCTGTGATAATTTTTTTTATTGACAAAAATATTCCATAGGTATTCAATTCGATTGGGTTGATTTTTACATGGATCTGTTTATTGAATAATCCATCCATCCTAATTTTATAGTTTCAGTTGACACTTTTTGTCGTCCAAAAAATATTGTCTCATTTCAAAACTAAATGGATAATTGTTGAGGAATTTCCACTTATACTCTTATATTTTGAAATTAAAAATAATAAAAAGTAAGAAAATGTAATGATTGAAGGGGTAAAATAAGAAAATATAATGATTGAAGGGGTAAAATAAGAAAAACATGTTTTCAAAAGTACAATGATTATGTCCTCTTATTAAATTGGAACTCCCAAAAGAGACTATAAAACTGGGGCATAGGGAGTATTTTAAATGTTCATGTTAAAAATCAACTCAATTAGATATCGGTAGGGGTGTTTTCGAAATGTATACAATGCCAATACAAGGCTATCTAACTAAGAAAATTCTCATACCAGTATTCGATTGAGTTAATTTTTATAAAGGATTGTTTATTTAATATTTTCAAAGTCCATTAAAAAATTAGCTTAATCAGATATCAGTAGGGATGTATTCGAAATATATAAAGGCCCTATCTTGTTGCAAGAAATGAATAAAATATGTTTACCCGATGAATAGTGACCGGCTAAAATAGAATAGGAACTGTTGCAAATTTAAAATTTTACAAACTAATTGGTAAGAGTATTGAACCTAATTTTACAAATAAGTTATAATGAACCACCCCTAAGTGTATGGAATATACAAAAAAAATTGGGGTTGAAAACAATGTTGAGGTGGTTGCACCACAGACGGAGCCTCTAGACCATAGAATAATTACTCGTTGGGACTCTTACATGTACTCTTGTTGTGCGATTTTGAAATTAAAAAATAGTTCCGTTTATAATATTTAAACTTTTATACCAAATTAAAGAAATTATATGAAGAATTATAATTCGATGCATGAAATTTAAAAGTATGCTCGAAAGTGCTTTACTTTTTTAGAAAAAAATTGCATTACTTTTCCTCAGGAACAAATATTTTGGGACTTTCAAGGGAAAATATGTCTTATGAATGCCTTCGCAATTTTTCTTTATCTACTAGTAATGTATGTAAGCCAATGAGATTGCTTGATTCTAGAGCCAGTCCTGAGCTAAGTGTTGCGGTTAATTTAGGCCTAAAAAATGAATATTAGGGGCCCCATGTTTTATTACCCTTTAGGTATCTTTGTAACACCAAAAGAAAAGTACTATACATCATATATAATGCCTAGTTTCAAACTCAAAAGAGGCCCAATTTTAAATTTACAAGCCCCAACGCATGCATTATTAAAATCACCAAACTTAAACCAAAACCAATGAATTAAGTTAGGGGCAAAAAAAAAGGGCAAGTTCTGAACTTATGAGGCAGAGCCGCAACACAAGACGAGAGTCAAGAGAATCGAGAGACACAATTAAGTCTTACCTTTGGTCAACTATGTCACAAGAAAGATTGAATGAACTCTCCATTTTATCTATTGAACATGAGATAGTGGATAAGATTGATTGTTCAAATGTCATTAATACTTTTGTTGCTAAAACTACAAGATGATTAATATTTAGATTATGCTTTAATAATCTCATAACGTTTAAAAAAAAAAATAGGATTAGTGATATTTAATTGAAAAGTTTGGATTGTTTGGTTTTTTCTTATTGATGCATATTAGTATTAATTTTTGAAAGTGTAATTTGCCTACTTACATTTTATTCATTAAGACTTTGACAAATGCCTCCTTTTGATTTTTGCTTTAACCCTCCAAAAGTGAGGGCCACTGTGCTTAATTCCATTAAAGATTCTATATTTTATTCAAGCGATGTTTGTCGTCTGTATTTCATCTGACATTTACTATAGATTTGACCACTAAAAATCACAAAAAAATTGGGCTTTAGTGACAAAAATGTTGTAGCAATTATTGAAAATTGTCATTATAGGTGACTATATACTGACAAAAATAAATGATGTCATAGGAAATGATTATTTGTGATAATTTTAGAAGTTGTCACCGAAATTAAGTATTCAGTGACACATTTTTTTAATGATCACAACAAAAACGTCAAAAAGTTTGGCAGGAAAAAAAATTGGCGCCAATGACAATTAGCGACAAGAATTTTGTAGCAGCGTTTTAGTGCATCTTCTTTTGTCACAAAAATATTTTTTGGTTATTATTTTTCTTAAGTAATTCGTGTGTGAACCTTGGTGTGAAGACCTCATATATTTTTACATGTAAAAATGAATTAGGCATAAAAAATTACAAGTGATAGCCCTAGCTACAACCATAAAAATTTGCAACAAAAATGTAATCTAGCTTAGTCTTGTATTGGCCCCATTGAAGTACATGTCCAGAATACATGGTTCTATAATTTTAGGCACGGTGGCCAGCGCATAAAACAATATAGTGTCAAAACTCCATTAAAAAATAAAATTGCAGTTAAACTACATACGTTATCTATGAAGTATGAACCTAGCCATCCTAAATATTTTTTTGAACCACAAATAAAATATATTTCAAGGTTAGTTCTCTATTTGGACACCCTATCAATTATAATTATGAATTTCATATATTTCAAGGTAAGTTCTTTATTTGGACACCCTAATCAATCAACTTTGAATACCAAACTTATTTAAATTTGAACACCTGATAGTTTACTATCCATCTAAAGCCATTTTTTGAAAATAAAAAAACAAATTTTTAGTTTAGATAAGCAATTGAAGGTTGAAGGTTTAAATTTTAGTCTCATGTTTTTCATTCTTGGTTTGGCAAGTGTTTTCACAACGGAATTAAGTATGGCCTGCCAAAAACAATACTCCCAGGTGGACTGTTCCTGTATTATAATAGTCTAGTTGTCATTGTAACTGTAACGTGTGTATTCAACAAGGAAATCTAATTAGAACAACCAACGAAAGTTTAAGGAAGTTGATATAAGCACTTCCCAAATGGTTAACGACACTCCAAAACAAGAGTGCCAATAGCAATAAGGGAAGTGCAAGTATCAAGTCCATATAGGGATTGATATTGGCACGTACTCTCCTTTGGAGTGATATTAACAAATTTGGGAGTGCCAACATCAATTCCCAAGTTTAATGGTACCAAGTTTGATCCATCAACATACATTGATATCTAGAGCTCAAACAATGTTTTCCTTGATAATGCATGTTTTCCGGAGTCATTGTTTAGTGTTATTGACCTCCTTGCTTGAGTATACTCCATGCTCGAGTACTGAGCTTGACTCGTTCATAATCTATTTTGAACAAGCTAAGCTCGAATATTCCTAGTGAGATAAGATATTTCAAGAGTCTAGCCTCCACTTTTAGGCCAACTTCCGAATGAAGAAGTCTCCAAGGGCGGATCTATGCAGGGCCGGGTGGCCCTGGTCCCCCCAAATTTCATATATTTGGAGTGTATTTTACATTTTTTTTAGTCATTCTTAAAAAAAATTTATACAATTTAAAAAAGAATTAAAGTCAGATGAATTTTCATTTTGAGAACACTAAATTATGGTGTATGATACCGTGTTCGTCGAGTGATATGATAACAAAAATCCTTGATATTAAATTTTAATTTCTCCAAATCATTTTGGTAAAACTCGATTTAGTTTTAAAAAAATCATCGTACGAGGATTTCTTTCATAATCCGGCCCCCTCCGACTTCAATTTCTAGCTCCGCCACTGTAAGTCTCCTAATTCAAACCACTACGATCCTGTGAGTAAACAAATGCTGACGGAACCGTGTAGATTTAGGATGTGCCCTGACGCATTTAAACTTAAAGGGCTAATACTTTTGGACAGAGGGGCTCTGCTGTCCCTGGCAAGGGAAAGCAGAGCCCTCTGTTCCAATACTTTTACTCACCCCAAAAAAGCAAGACCTTGAAGGCATATGCTTGTTAATTAATCTTATGAGCTTATGGACATGCAAACATAAAGCGTCCACATTCTTAATCCTAGTGTATTTTGTCCATGTTTCTAATGCCTAGTATGTTAATTACACAGAAACGGTAGACAGATTAAGCATAGATAAACATAAAGTGTCCACATGCCTCTAAATTAAGAATGTCACCCCTTGTAGCATCCACATTCATAATCACTACCTATTAATTTAACGGAAACTAGGTAAAGACGGGTCATACGTATAAATCCATTTTGGATCTCACAAAAATGATCGGAGCCATTCACTTTGTTTAAATCTTTTTGTTTTACAATCTATGTGAAAAATCAGTTCAATAAGATATTAATAAGAGCATTTACGTAGGAAAATCGGATGTTTCGTAAACACCCCCACCGATAACCAACTTAAAGGGCATATACTTTTATTCACCCCCAAAAAATAAGACCTTGAAGGCATATGCCCCTTGTTGTTAACGTCATGTAAACATAAAAGCGTCTACATTCTTAATCCCTACTAATAATTAACAGAAAACGGTATAGACAGCTTCTGTGTAGATATTTATTTCGGATCTCACAAAGATGAATTTAAACATAAAGTGTCCACATGCCTCTAAATTAAGAAGGTCACCCCTTACAACGTCCACATTCTTAATCACCACCATTATTTGAACATAAGTTATATAGGTGAAGACAGGTCATACGTACAAATCCATTTCGCATCTCACAAAAATGATCAGAGCAGTTTAATTTCTTTTAAATATTTTGTTTACTATGTGAAAAATTAGCTCAATCGAATATCAATAGAAGCATTTGCGTAGCAAAATCGGATGTTTCAT
Organism: Vaccinium macrocarpon; assembly: GCA_022606695.1. Lineage (NCBI taxonomy): Eukaryota > Viridiplantae > Streptophyta > Magnoliopsida > Ericales > Ericaceae > Vaccinium > Vaccinium macrocarpon. The sequence continues at coordinate 32,030,848 of CM040172.1, forward strand.
AAATACCTCTACCGATAATTAAATGAGCTGATTTTTTACCAGGAACTTCAGCTAAATGTTTTAAACAAAATGAATATTCATGTGCACATCTGTACCCACGGCAACGCTACAGAGATGATTAAGTGGCCTTTAGGAGTTGCAAAAGGTTGTGTTTTGAGGGAAAGAGGAAGACTCAAGAGAATTGAACAACACGCTTTCCAGCCATGCGGCAAATGGTCGGCGCTAGAATTGGGCAATTTTGGGGTGCCAGGCGGCACCACATGACTCTGTCCATGTATCCATCTCAGCTGTCCAAAACATTTTTAGAGAGTCTGAACTTAAAAAGAGAAAAAGATGAGAGAGAGGTAATAAATTTGAATCGTCCGAAACATTTTTAAATAATAGGATTAGGTGCTCGGACACGACCACGTGGTTCACAGTACTCCATTTTTTTTCCTAGAATAGGCATTGCAATAGAATATTCTCCCTACCTTGCGCACTTGGTTTTTCTTTTTTCTTTTAAAGAGGTGCACAAAACCAAGGAGCTAGTGTCTGTTTACCTGCTACAGTGGGGAAGGGAGTTCCATGGTGCACGGCACCATGTTGCGCGGACATTTGACCGTCCGTTGCAAAAATACAAGACTTGAATTTATTAATTAATATCTATGTAAATTTGAATGGTCCATTATTTAGATTAAATCCAATTCATGTATTTTTGCAATGGATGGCCAGATCCCACACCACATAGTGCTGTACACATGGTGACTTGGTTTATTGTTATTATACTAATACTCCCTCCGTCCCAATTTTATGGTCCTTCATTCTATCCTAACCGGATAAAAAAACAATTATATCTTTCAATCGGTAATACATTTTATATGCAATATGAATCTTGTTTGATAAATTTTAATTTAATCTAATAAACAAAGTCTTCAAAATCACCTAAAACATTGTAGATTATAAGATATAATACTTTGAAAAATGGCACGAACTCTCAAGAGAGACTATAAAATTGGGACGGAGGGAGTATTAAAATTCTTCTTGTCCACCATTTGGTGATAAAATCTGCAGATTTTTGCATTAAAAAATCTATAGATTTTATCAACTCTTCTCACCAATGGATAAAATCAAGAGATTGATTTTATCAAATTTTTGATAAAATCCATTAGAGAAGTCACCCTAAAATACTCCAACTAGCAAGGAATGGATTCGCATAACATTGGAATAAACTTGTGTTTACTTCAAGATTAATTTTAATAATACCACTATCTACTGCAACAAAAATAATCTCACTCTCAATCGCAGTCTAGTTAATGATAGAAATCGTTCATTATGTGGAGCTTCTTGACTTTGTTAAGCGTGAAAAAAGTCATGCTTAGTACGTCAGTGGATACCGATCAATAACCTATTAAATATACATCGCAATTTTTTTTAAATACAAAAAATTAATTAGTACTCTTAGGATGGGGTATTATTTTTAGGGGTATTGTATATGAATGAGGGATAAGATAGTAGGGACTAGGGAGTAATATGTATAGAGGGTAGCCCCATATTAATGTGACATTTATGGAGGGCGGGTTAAATAGTGTTTGGATGATTTTGACAATATGGTGGTATAAGGATGTAAAAAACTTTCAAAAGACAAATTTACCCTTATACATGCCCAATTTAAATTTTAAGCGTTATTTAAATATCAAATACAAAACTTATCAATTTATTTCACTTGTCAGCAAATAAGCTATAATAACTGATTAACTCTCAAATAATTGTATTAATTTATTTGAAATATAATTACAAAGGCTTAAAAAAAGCACAACTTTGGTGCCAAAAAAATAAAAATTTATGGACGGAAGTGCATTATTTTTTGATCCGAAGGATATTTCAAATCAACTCAATACCAATAATGTAAAATACTAAAAAGTATAATTTTTTAAAATTTTTTTGTCAAATTAAAGGGCTCTATGAGTAGTTTAATTTGGTGCAAAAACCTAAAAAATTACGGGCGATGATATTTTACTTTTTGATCTGAAGAAAATTGCAAAGCCTAAAAAAATGCCTAGAATTTGCACCAATGACAGCAATACATAATAGTAGCAAAACCAGGGGTATTGGGAGTGGGTATTAAAAGGGGTACAATAGTAATTTTTCAGGGGTATTAGAGGGGTCATAAATATGGACACCCCTAAGGTGTCCATAAATAACATTCTTGCACTTATTTTTGGCTAATCATTCCATGGCCATGGGCCCAAGCATAAATAAGACCTCCCATGCATATTTATGCCCCCAATAAGATCCCATCCAAAGGGGCCGTTAGGACGTCATTACTTGGTGTTATAATGTCATTTTCCTGCACATATTTATATGAGACTCAAGACTACATACATGATTTTTACCTGAATATGTGATGAAGACGGATAAAAAATAAAGTAAACAAATACTGACAAAACCGAATAGATTTAGGATATGCCTCGCCAGATTTAAACTTAAAGGGCATATACTTTATCCACCCCAAAACACAAGACCCAATGCTTGTTAATCTTATGAGCTTATGGACATGCAAACATAAAGCGTCCACATTCTTAATGCCTAGTGCATTAATTTAACAGAAAATTGTACAGATCTTATAACTAGATATTCTTTAATTTCTAATCTTACAAAGCTAAATGTAAATTAATAATGTCACCCCTTGTAGCGTCTACCTTTTTAATCACTTCCTTTTAATTGAACAGAAACTGCGTAGGTAAAGACGGTCATACGTTCAAATCCATTTTGGATCTCACAAAAATGATCGGAGCTATTCACTTTGTTTAAAATATTTTTTTTACAATCTATGTGAAAAATCAGTTCAATCAGATATTAAAGCATTTACGTAGCAAAATCGGATGTTTCGTAAACACCCCTACCGATAAACACCTTAAAGGGCATATACTTTTATTCACCCCAAAAAAACAAGACCTTGAAGGAATATGCCCCTTGTTGTTAATGTCACGTAAACATAAAAGTGTCCACATTGGCCTCCTTTAGCTAAATACAAAAACTAGTTTTTTGGTTTTTTGGGTTTTGTCCTTATTCATTTTTTTTAATTTTTTTTTATTAGTTTTTGGTCAATTTTTTGTGGTTTCTTGGTTTGTCTCGACGAGAGGAATCTAAAAAGTATAAAATTATTAACAAAACTTAAAGTTTTGTGAATAAAGACGAAAAATTATGGCAAAAAACCGTTTTTTGGTTTATTTTTATTCTTTATTTACAAAACTTTAAGTTTGGCTAATAATTTTATACATTTTAGATTTTGCTTGTTGAGACAAGCTAAGAAACCATAAAAAATTGACTGAAAACTAACAATTGCAAAAAAAATTTGTATAAGGACAACCAAAAAAACTATTTTTTTTTTGTATTTAGCCAAACCACCACTTAATCCCTACTATTAATTAAACAGAAAACGGTATAGACAACTTACGTGTAGATATTTATTTTGGATCTCACAAAGATGAATTTAAACAAAAAGTGTCCACATGCCTCTGAATTAAGAAGGTCGCCCTTAAAGCGTCCACATTCTTAATCACCACTATTATTTGAACATAGATTATAAAGGTAAAACCGGGGAATACGTACAAATCCGTTTCATATTTCACAAAAATGATCGGAGCCATGCAAATTTGTTTAAAATATTTTTTGCTTACAATCTATGTAAAAAATCAGCTTAGTTAGATATTAATAAGAGTATTTACACAACAAAATCGGATGTTTCGTAAATATCCCCACAGATAACCAAATGAATTATTTTTTTACAAGGCCCTTCAAAAATTGAATGGTTAATGTTATTTTTGTGAGATCTGAAATGATTACCAAATCGGGGTTCAGATGTGGACACCTGTATATCCACGGCAACACTGTGGAGATGATTAAGCGGCCTTTAGGACTTGCGAAAGGTCGTGTTTTGATGGGAAAGATAAGAAGACAGAAGAATGAATTGAACAACGAACGGCAATGCATATATTGTCGGAGAGCTACTCCCAGCCACACCCTCTCTCACATGGGTGTGGGGTCTACATCTAGGCCCCACACCTATGTGAGAGAGGGAGTGACTCCCAAGGAGTATATATATCATTTTTGTTGAACAACACGTTTTCCAGCCACGTGCCAAACGGCTAGTGCTAGAATTGGAGCAATTTTTGGGTGCAGGGGTACTACGCGACCACGTACGAGCACCCATTTCGGCCGTCCATATTTCATAACACTTTTGAACGGTCCAAATTTAAAAGAGAAAATAGGAGGGAGAGAGGGATTAAATCTGAATTGTCCCAAACATTTTAAGACGGTAAGATTGGTTGCTCAGGCACGACTACATGTGGTGCCCACCCGGCACTCAAAATTTTTTTTCCTAGAATAGGCATTGCAATAGAATATTCTCCCTATCTGGTGCACTTGGTTATTCTTTTTTTTTTTTAAAGAGGTGCGCATGTTATATCTGTTTATATTTAACTTTACCCAAAACCAATGAGATAGTATCTGTTTACCTGGTGTAGTGGGGGAAGGAGTTTCTGCCGTGCACAGCAGCGTGTGGTGCGGGGCATTTGGCCGTCCGTTGTGAAAATGTACAGCTCGGTGTAAATTCGAATCGTCCATTACTTAGATTAATCCGAGCCATATATTTTTTACAATGAATGACCGATCCCCGCACCATACAGTCCTGTACATGGTGACTTTGGTTATTGTTATTCTACTAATATTAAAATGAGTTTTATTAACGTGTGCCCAATGACACATAATAAGCACGCAAACAAACAAAGTAAACACATACTCTAATACACATTTTACCCTTTTCAATACACTTTCACATATTCATATACTCCTATATATTTCACATATCTCAATATATTTTTTCAACCTTAATGTGTGCCTCTTAGGCATGTGGTAATATTTTCCTACTAAAATTCTTCTTTTCCTTCAATCAGTCTTTTTGTTACACTATACGTGAAAATGTGGAAGTCAGAACTAGAGTTACTAAAAAGAAGAGTTACTCCCAAGTGGTTTGCGTGGTCATGAGGTCCAAAAAATTGAGTAGTGCCGTAGATGCCCTTTCGAATCTTGCCCTCTGCGTAATTGGAGTTGATAGCTAAGGATGATAAATAAAAGGGTAAATTACACTGACCTTTCGGAGGGTTTTCGACTTGTACATTGATTACACTTTATTTTATCGGAAATAAGCCCACTTCTTGAGTTTTATATTTTAAGATCAAAAGCGTCCTTCTTGATCTTGGCATCGACGGCGATGGCAGGGGGATTTTGTGGATCCCCAAAGGTTGATCCGAGCCGTCCATTCATTCCAAAATCAAATTCTGAGTGGGTTAGCGTGGGAATCACCTCAATCGGACAGTCATAAGTGCTCGATCGAAAATCACCCCATTTTGTTAAAAAATTTTGGATCGAGCACTTAAGATTGTCCGATTGAGGTGATTCTCGTATAGACCCACTCGGAATTCAATTTTGGAATGAACGGACGGCTCTGATTAATCATTGGGGATCCACAAAGGGGTCCCCGGCGCCATCGGTACCCGTCGGTACTGTTAAAGGGTGTTTTTGATACTCAAATATAAAACTCAGGGGAGGTCAGTGCTATTTCAGATAGAGTAGGGGTGGTCAGTATATTAGTCAGAAACCTCAGGGGAGGTCAATGTAATTTATCCTAAATAAAAACCATTGACTGATCACTTTCTCATGTGACTGTCGTTGGTTTGTTCCTTATGGTCACGTTTAGAGGAGGTTACATAGTTTGTGGTTGGTGGCTCATTTTCCACCTTTTTGGCATTGCAAAAAGTAAAACGAGAACTTCTTATGGACCACATCATTTACAATCAAATTCAGGTATAATTTCATTTATTTGGGAATTTCAATTATTAGAGGGTTACAGGATTGGTACAAAATTACATGCACGACTAATTTCGTAGTGGACTAACGATTTGAAATGGAGAAATTTGGCAGGTGAAACTTCCAGTGGAGTGCGTGAGTCCCACACTGTTGTGAGCGTGTGCATAAGTATGTGTAAAAATATGTGCATGGTGTGATTTGCTTATAACCCATTGTGCGGTAGTGTAACAAAACTACAGATGGTGGTAATCTCTAGATTCCTAAAAGCAAAAATTAAAGATGTGACCCTCTTTTTTTTGTAGACTATTAGCAGGAGTACCAAAATAAAAAGACTCCCAAATTACGTTAATACTAAGTTTTAATAGTCCTAAAAAACCGCACCTCGAGATTTAATTTAGGACTGACTATGCTTGGGATGCCAACATTGTGATGCACAACACGGCCAGTTACTATTAGAGCAACTACAACAGATTGTGTAAAATAGCCTCTTAGGTAATACGCAACTGAAATCACAAAATGATGCAGCAGCAACTTGGGTAAACAGTGAGCTATTCTACCCCAGCTCCAACATTTGCTACAGTGTTTGGGTAAAATAATCCACACACTATTCATGAGCAACTCATTTTTTTTCCCTTTTACCTGTACTCTCTCTCTCTCTCTCTCTCTCTCTCTCTCTCTCTCTGCCACTTGGTCCATTCTCTCTTTCTCATCTCTATTATACCCTAGCTGTTGGAGTATTAAGAGAAATTGGGTAGCTAAATGCACTATTCACCATGAATTTTACCCAAATTTATAACCAAACTGTTGTTTTTGCTCCTACATAGTCTAAATTAGTACAACAAATACATGGGAAATAATTGTATTACCAGAAATGACTTAATTAATTAATGTTATCCAAATAAATGACGAGGCGAAACGAGTTCGAATGCAAGCTGACATCTGGGTTTGACCAAACAAAATAAAATACTCCAATTAGGAAGGAATGGATTCGCATAACATTGGAATAAACTTGTTTTTACTTCAAGATTAATTTTAATAATAACACTATATACTGCAACAAAAATAATTTCACTCTCAAGCCCAGTCTAGTCAATGATCGAAATTGTTCATTATGTGGAGCTTCTTGAGTTTGTTAAGCGTGAAAAAAATCATGTTCAGTATGTCAGTGGATACCAATCAATAACCTATTAAAGCAAGTTTATCTTGAAACAAATTCATTGTACGAGCAAAGTGAATTGAATCCATTTCTTTCAAGACAAATGTGTTATGTTACGTCATTGATTGGTAATTAGAGCATCCACTGTGCACATGTTAAATAGTTAGTTAGGAGTGAATTAGTGCAAATATTTGACTATATTTTTTATCTCGTAATGGATAGGTTAGTGTATGACTTAATTTTAGCAATGTTAACGGTCTGTTTGTTTGCATGATATAGATGTGGGATATAAGAATTGCCCGGATATAGAAATCCGGGAAGGATATAATCCAATGTTTGTTTGCATTTGGAAAGCCGGATAAAATAAGGCTGAGATATGTATATCCCCCTACAAGAGGATGTGTTTTAGACACACTACCCCCCTGTCTATAAATAAGCCGGCTCCTATTTAGCTAATAACCCATTGGCCCCACCCTCCCACTCTACACCTGACGTTGAAAGAAAGAGTGTCCCAGAGGTAGCCCGCCTGCCACGTATCCCATGTCCCACCAATGGCCTTTACTTTTTGATTTATTTACTTGGGCCAAAATGGGAATTTTACATTATCTAACCCCTCATATCCCCCCACTACAACAAAAAAACAAACACAATAACTTTTAATCTCCCATTCTAAAACCCCACCAACTATATCCACATCTATATCCCCCTCTTATTATATCCCTCTTTCGCCCTCATATACATATCCCTTTAACAAACATGGCGTTAAAGGTGTTGGCTAAGGAGAATGGACTAAACTAGACCTGAGTCCCACTTAAATCCGACTAATGAACTAAAGATGCAGATTATAACAGAATAAACCAATAGTATTGATGTAGGTCAAGATATAGACCCCTATTATTTATGGAAACATTATTTTAGCAATAATTTTTATTTACGATTTGTATTAGGAGATTTTATTTGTGTTGCATGTTTTGCATGTTTTTAGTTTAGTTTTGGTTAGATTTTATTTTATTTTCTTTTAGCAAATAGTCTAGGTTTCCAAGTAATGCTTTGCTTGGTCACTACTCTAAGTAATTTCTTTTTAGTTAGGACTCCTACCAGTATAAATAAGGATGTAGCCTATGAGCATATTTAGTTTTTAATCAAATATAATTCAGAGTTATCTCTCTTTCTTCTTGTGGATTCAAGAACCTCGTGGATTCGAGACCTATTTTCGTTTGAACTAGTATGCAACTAGTTTATCGTGAATTCCACTGTGTCAAGTGGTATCAGAGCAAGATCGTTTTTGGCTCGATACTGATGAATCAGAATCCGATTTCAGGTCTTATGATAATTTGCCTAAATTAAGTGGTTATGAGTATTTTGAAGATATTTTAGATTGGATTTTAGATATTGAAGATTTCTTTGAGTATGTAAGAATGCCGTCTGAAATAAGGTGGAAACATTTGTTGTCAAAACTTACGGGACGAGCGCTACGATGGTGGTTAGATATGCAAGATAAGAGAGAACAATTAGGAAAGCGTCGTATTCGCGCATGGTCAAGAATCAAAAGACTTATGATGGAGAGATTTTTACCATGGAATTATGAGCAACTTTTGGAAGAAAAATATGGGTCAAAGCAACAACATACAATTCACACATCTGCCAATATTGTTGAAGAAGCTATTAAGCAACAGGAAATTCAAGTTGATGGTAAAGAGAAAGTTGCTGTGAGTAGTAACGACAAAGGGAACATTGTGATTGATGTAAGACAGGATATAGACTCCTATTATTTACGGAAACATTATTTTAGTAATAATTTTTATTTATGATTAGTATTAGGAGATTTAATTTGTGCTGCATGTTTTACACATTTTTAGTTTAGTTTTGGTTAGATTTTATTTTATTTCCTTTTAGCAAATAGTCTAGATTTCCAAGTAATGCTTTGCTTCGTCACCACTCTCAGTAATTTCCTTTTAGTTAGGACTTCTACTAGCTAGTATAAATAAGGATGTAGCCTATTGGCATATTTACCTTTTAATCAAATACTCCCTCCGTCCCGCAAAGTTTGACACTTTCGGGAGTGCGTGCCATTTTTAAATTGCCTATATCTTTCAATTCATAGCGTTTTATGTGATTTTCAAAACATTGTTCAAAAGAACTAATTGAAATCTATCAAACGAGATCCATATTGCTTTATAAAATATTACAGATTAAAAGAAATAATCAATTTTTTCATAGGGCTGAAATAGTGAAAGTGTCAAACTTTGTGGGACGGAGGGAGTATAATTCAGAGTTATCTCTCTTTCTTCTTGTGGATTCAAGAACCTCGTGGATTTGAGATCTATTTTCGTTTGAACTAGTACGCAACTAGTTTCTCATGAATTCCGTTGCGTCAAGTATTTGTTCAAAACTATCAAGACAATTCCTTATTCCCACTTAAATCCGATTAATGAACTAAAGATGCGGATAATAACAGAACAAACCACAGTGGCGGAGCCACATATAGGTCAGTGTGGGCACAAGTCCACATTGGATTTTTGGAAGGATTTTTTTTTCATTTTTTAAAATATTTTTTAGAAAAATATACATTGCTTTTTTTTTAAATACAAAAAATTAATTAGTACTCTTAGGGCATCATTACTTGGTGCTCTTGCACATATTTATGTGGGACTCAAGACTAAATATATGAGTTTTACCTGAATATGTGATGAAGGCTGATAAAAAAAAGTAATGGAGAAGGGTGCTACGGCAGCACGTGGCGATGCTCCAGAACCACTGTACAACTAATTACTAAAAAATAAGTCTTAATTAAGTGAATTTTTGCCTCGAAACTATAACATGTTTACGAAACCTCAAACCTCCACCAACTCGAACTCCAGACCTCCCCTTGGAAGCCAAAGGGTACCACAAAATAGGCAAAGAGGAACATATATCCATAAAATGTAAGTTAAGCGAGACTTATTTCAAATGAAATCAAGACATGTCAGATCAACCAACAAAAGTTTAAGGACATTGATATTAACACTCCCCAAATTGTTAATGGCACTCCGAAAGAGAATTGTCAATATCAATAAGGGGAGTGCTAGTATAAACTCTATGGAGGGATTGGTCTTAGCACTCCAAAGTGGAGTGCCAATATCAATTCCCAAGTTTATTGGTACCAAGTTTGATTGATCAACATACATTGATATTTAGAGCTTGGACAATATTTCACTAGATAATGCCTGTTTTCTTGAGTCATTGTTTAGTGTTATTGACCTCCTAGCTTGAGTATACTCCACGCTCGAGAGTATACTTGAGGCTCGAGTACTTCGAGCTTGACTCGTTCATAATCTGTTTTGAACAAGCTAAGCTCGAATATTCCTATTGAGGTAGGATATGTCAAGAGTCTAGCCTCCACTTTTAATTAGGCCAACTTTCATGAATAAGTGTCCTAACTCAAACCACTATGATTCTGTGAGTAAACATGACACAACGGAATTCACAAAAAACTAGTTAGCGTACCAGTCCAAACGAGATAGGTTCTCGAATCCATGAGATGTTCTTGAATCCACAAGAAAAAGAGAGACAATTCTCAAAGTTTGTTTATTAATTGAATAAAAGTTAAATATGCCCATAGGCTACATTTTTATTTATAGGCTAAACCCTAACTCAACTAGGAAATAAAATAATCTTGCTAATCAAGAAAAACAATAACGGAAAGGGAAACTACCAAACGTAAAATAAAGATTTTGCTTAACCTACGTATGAAATTTAACACTAATACCTAATAAAAACATGCCAAAACAAGTGGCAGAAAATTAAAATATCCTAAATTATATTTTTGCTGAAATAGCATTTCCATAAATTAAAACCCGTGGCATCTTGTCCTGCATCCAAACAAATGCTGACGAGACTAAGTAGACTTAGGATATGCCTCGCCGGATTTAAACTTAAGGGCATATACTTTATTCACCCCAAAAAACAAGACCCAATGCTTTTTAATCTTATGAGCTTATGAACATGCAAACATAAAGCGTCTACATTCTTAATGCCTAGTGTGTTAATTTAACAGAAAATGGTACAAATCTTATACCTAGGTATTCTTTTCTAATCTAACAAAGCTAAATGTAAATATGAAGTGTTCACATGCCTCTAAATTAAGAATGTCACCCCTTGTAGCGTTTACATTCTTAATCACTACCTATTAATTGAACATAAACTATAAAGGTAAAGGCGGGTCATACGTATAAATCCATTTCGGATCTCACAAAAATAATCGGAGCCATTCACTTTGTTTAAAATATTTTCTTTACAATATATGTGAAAAATTAGTTCAATCGAATATTAATAGGAGCATTTACATAGCAAAATCGAATGTTTCATAAACACCCCTACTGATAACCAACTTAAAGGGCATACTTTTATTCACCCCAAAAAAACAAGACCTTGAAGGCATATGCCCCTTATTGTTAATGTCATGTAAACATAAAAGCGTCCACATTCTTAATCCCTACTAATAATTAACAGAAAGCGGTACAGACAGCTTACGTGTAGATATTTATTTCGGATCTCACAAAGATGAATTTAAACATAAAGTGTCCACATGCCTCTAAATTAAGGTCACCCCTTATAGCGTCCACATTCTTAATCACCACTATTATTTGAACATAAGTTATATAGGTGAACACAGGTCATACATACAAATCCATTTCGCATCTCACAAAAATTATCAGAGCAGTGTAATTTCTTTTAAATATTTTACTTACTATGTGAAAAATTAGCTCAATCGGATATCAATAGAAGCATTTACGGAACCGTGTAGATTTAGGATATGCCCCGATGGACTTAAACTTAAAGGGCTAATACTTGTATTGTACCCCCAATAAACAAGACCTTGAAGTCATATGTTGTTAATCGTATGAGCTTATGGACATGAAAACATAAAGCGTCCACATTCTTAATGCCTAGTGTATTAATATAACAGAAAATGGTACAGATTAGATATTCGTTTCTAATCTCACAATGCTAAATGTAAACGTGAAGTGTCCACATGCCTGTAAATTAAGAATGTCACCCCTTGTAGTGTCTACATTCTTAATCACTAATTTTTAATTGAATAAATATTGTGTAGGTAAAGACGGTCATACGTCTAAATCCATTTCGGATGTCACAAAAATTATCAGAGCCATTCAGTTTGTTTAAAATATTTTCCTTACAATATATGTGAAAAATCAGTTCAATCCTATATTAATAGGAGCATTTATGTAGCAAAATTGGATGCTTCGTAAACACCCCTACCGATAACCAACTTAAAGGGCATATACTTTGATTCACACCAAAAAAACAAGACCTTGAAGGCATATGCCCTGTGTTGTTAATGTCATGTAAATATAAAAGCATCCACATTCTTAATCCCTACTATTCATTAAATAGAAAATGGTACAGATAGCTTACGCGTAGATATTTATTTCAGATCTCAGAAAGATGAATTTAAACATAAAGTGTCCACACCCCTTAAAGCGTCCACATTCTTAATCACCACTATTACTTGAACATAAATTTTAGGAGTCGCCAAAGGTCGTGTTTTGATGGGAAAGATATGAAGACAGAAGATTAAATTGAACAAGAAGTATTCCAGCCATGTGGCAAACGGTCGGCGCTAGAATTGGAGCAATTTTTGGGCCCGCATCAGGTGGCTCTGTCCGAGCACCCTTTCGACTGTCTAAAACACTTCTGGACGGTCTAGATTTGAAAGAGAAATAGAGAAGAGAGAGGAATAAATTTGAATTGTTCGAAATACTTCTGGACAGTCGAATTGAGTGCTTGGACGGCCACAGGCACATGGTGCCCATCCGGCACACAATATTTTCCCCCCTAGTATAGGCATCGCAGTAGAATATTCTCCCGTAGTGCGCTTGGTTTTTCATTTTTTCCATTTTTTTTTCTTTTATAGAGGTGCTCATTTTATACAGTATCGCCCTGTTTGTTAGAGGGATATGTATATAAGGGAGGAAGTGGGATATAATAAGAGGGGGATATAGAGGTGGATATGGTTTGAGGGGTATTATTTTAGAAGGGAAGATTAAAATTTACTGTGTTTGTTTTGGTGTTGTGGAAGAGGGATATAAGGAGTTGAATAATGTAAAATGTCATTTTTGCCTTAAATAAACAAAGTAAAAAAAATAAACTAGTGGTGGGGTCATATCAGCTTTTTCCTTTGGCTTCATTTGTTTACACACTCACTCGGTCTCTCCTCTGGCGCCTGGCATTGATGGGAAGTCAGAATTGAAAGGGCAACTGGGTAAAGAGAGCCCGGATATAATTTAGATGGGGGAGGGGGTGTCTAAATTTTATCCCCTTGCAAGGGGATATATATATCCTAGCTAAAAAATATCAGGCCTCTCAAAACTAAACAAACAAGGGATATAAAATACCCGGATATATATATCCGGCCATATCCTATATCCCTCCCTTATATACTGCAAACAAATAGGGCGTATATGTTTATATTTAACCTTACCCAAAACCAAGGAGGTAGTATTTGTTTACCTGCTATAGTGGGCGAGGGAGTTCCTGCTATGCACCATGTGCATGGCATCGTGTGGTGCGGGGCATCCGGTGATTCATTGCAAAATTTACGGCTCCGATTTAGTCTGAGCTTAAATTAAATCCAAACTGTTTATTTTTACAATGAAGTATCAAAATAAGAGCACTTAAATTTTAACAGGCCTAAAATAATCGCACCTCGAGATTTAGTTAAGAACTGACTGTGCTTGGGATGATGCCCAATACCGCCTGTTACTATCATACAGTCTAAATTAGTCCAACACCTACACGGGGAATAATTATATCACCAAAAATGGTTCAATTAATGTTATCCAAATGCTCCCATGTGATGAGGAGAAACGAGTTCAACGCATGCTGACAACCAGGTTTGACCAAACTAAATAAAATACTCCTAGTAGCAAGGAATGGATTCGCATAACATTTGTAATAAACTTGTGTTTACTTAAAGATTAATTTTAATAATACTACTATGTACTGCAACAAAAATAATCTCACCCTCAAGTCCAGTCTAGTCTTCTTTCATCCAGTTCCATCCAAGTGTGCAAAAAATCATGTTCAGTATGTCAGTGGATACCAATCAATAACTTATTAAAGCAAATTTATCTTGAAACAAATTCATCGTGCTAAGTGCATCAAACCCATTTGTTTCAAGACAAATGTGTTACGTCCTTCGTCCCTTTTAAGTGATACCTTTGGGAAAGTGTATTTTTGTGGACATTAAAAAATTTATTTCAATAGAACGTTTTTATTTTTTTATTTTTGGCACTAGATTAAAGTACTCAAAGTGAGCACTTTAATTTATTATAAAAAAATTGAAAATTATATAAAGAAATATGTTCTTTAGGGATTTGAAATTGCTTGTATTCCGATAGGAAATACTTAAAAAGGGATGGCGGGAGTATGTTAAGTCATTGATTGGTACTTAGAACATCCACTATGCATAGGTTAAATAGTATGTTAGGAGCAAGTTAGTGCAAAATGTTAGGAGTAACTTTTTAGGTAGTATTTAACTATATTTTGATCTTGTAGTGGATAGGTTAGTGCATGACTTAATTTTAGCAATGTTAAGGTGTTGGCTAACAAAAATGGACTAAACTAGACCTGAGTCCCCCTTAAATCCGATTAATGAACTAAAGATGCGGATCATAACAGAATAAACCAGTAGTATTTGTTTAAAACTATCTAGACAATTCTATTATTTCTGGTTCCGAGCATTTCCTTTTCCGCGTTTCAAAACAAAACACCTAGTAAAAGTCAACTATTGTCGGCATTTTTTAGAGTTTTACTGGCATGTATAAAATGCTAGGAAAGTTGACTTTTCTTTTGGTGACAGTCAAACATTGTAATGTGTTGATTAACAATTTAATTATAATTATGACAACCAAAAATTGTATGATATCAAAGCTCAATCCTAGGTGTTCATTTAGTAAACAAATGCTGATGGAACTGAGTATATTTAGGATATGCCCTGCCGACACTACTACAAAAATGGTAAAGATGACACACAAAAAATTGAAACAAAACGAAAATATGAGGGTAGAGTTTTGATGTCAGTCTATCCTAAAAACTGTTATCTTTGCAATATAAGATGACAGTTTAGAAAAAAGTAACATCATTATCTCTTCCTTTAATGTCAGTTTTAAGCAAAAACTGACATTAAAACAAGACGATTCCAGAAGCCCTTATGAAAAACATTTTAGTGTCAATTTTCCTTAAAAGCAACATTGAAACTAAGCCCTTTTAATGTCAATTTTAATTAGAACGACATTGAAGTTGATCATAAAAGATGACGGTCAAAGAGTGTCATTAAACGTAGAAGATGACAGTTTAAAACCGTCATCTTATATTTTCAATGTCTAACGTAATAGTTTAAATCTAAAATTGACATAGAAAGTGCTCAACTTAAAGTTTTTTTGAAAATATATAGTATAAATATTTTTGTTGGTTTTTTTGTCAACAACAAGCATGCTAGCTTAGTTGATAACATGCTCGCTCATGAGAAAATTAACACAAGTTCTGGGGTAAGCAAATATTAGCTCAACACACAAGTGCTACATAGGCGCCACACAAGCGCCATGGGGGTGCCACATGAGCTTCCCTCGGCGGTCATGTGAGGGGCAGCCATGTGTTCAAACTAGAATTGAAACTTTTTCCTTTTTAGAATGGAGGATAGATAAGATAACAGTTTAAAACTGTCATTGTTGATTGTAAAGATGACATGTTTACAGTGTCACCTTATTGCAAAGATGACAGATTTACACCGTCATCTTATATATTTCAATGACGTTTCTTACTGTCATGGCAAATCTAGACTTTTAATGTCACCTCCAAAGATTACACTTTTAAAACTGTCAACTTTTGTGTTTCATGACACTTTTTGACTGTCATGGTTTAAGGTTTTTGTAGTAGTGTGAATATAAACTTATTCATCCCAAAAAACAAGACCTTGAAGGTGTGTGGGGTGTTTTCCCAAAACTGTAGAAATCGTACAAAGAAGCTTGTCAAAGCTACCACGTGCACGAAATGAGGCGCGGACGACTACCAAGCCCATAATCCAGCATCGGCTCTGATAAGCTCATTCGTCAAACATTGCAGTTGAAGCGGCCTAGCATGGGATAAACCCTAGTGACATACTTTCTTTGCGAAGATAAGGAAAAGAGGGAATATTCGAAGATATTTTCAGAATTAGTTGAGCTTGCAAAGATAAGCACAATCTTACTCAAAGATGGAAAGTCAGTCAGCTTACCAAATAAAAGAGTAAATCCTGTGAAGGGTGACTCTGAACGAGCAATAAGCGGCCATCTTGGCAAGAATCCTTATCAAGTAAGGAATCCAGAATCATGCAAGCTACGCTTATCAATAAGGAAGAATCCTAAGCTTGGAAGGATTTCAAACATAGAATAATTCCACAAGGAATGTAAGTGCAAAGTAATCGTCTATATAAGAAAATGAAGTCTAAACCTAAGAGGTATGCATTAACCAACTCTCATACTCGTATTCTCGTTTAAAACTTATCCTCCAGTTCATCAGTGCTAACTTAAGTATCGGAGGAACCTTGTCACGTAGAGGCAAGGATGCTCTGACAGTTTGTTCGTGCTGCAGGATCAAGGTTGGTCCATTCGAAGATGATTTGATCTCATAAAAGTAAGAAAATAACTTCATGAATTTTTTCCCTCTTACAAACGGCATATACTGGTTGTTAATCCTATGAGCTTATGGACATGTAAACATAAAGCATCCACATTCTTAATGCAAAGTATTAGTTAAGCAGAAAATGGTACAGATCTTATTCGTAGATATTCATTTCTAATCTCACAATGATAAATGTAAACATAAAGTGTCCACATGCCTGCAAATTAAGAATGTCACCCCTTGTAACGTCCACATTCTTAATCACTATTATTTGAACATAAATTGTATAGGTAAAGACAGACCATACGTACATATCCATTTTGGATCTCATAAAAATGATCGGAACCGTTCAGTTTGTTTAAAATATTTTATTTACAATCAATGTGAAAAATTAGCTCAATCAGATATTAATAGGAACGTTTACGTAACAAAATCGGATGTCTCGTAGACACACCTACCGATAACCAACTTAAAGGGCATATACTTTTATTCACCCCAAAATACAAGACCTTGAAGGTATATACCCTTTGTCTGTTAATGTCATGTAAACATAAAACATTCACATTCTTAATCCCTACTATTAATTAAATAGAAAACAGTACATACAGCTTACGTAAAGATATTTATTTAGGATCTCAAAAAGATAAATTCAAACATGAAAAGTGTATGCATTTCCTGTAAATTAAGAAGGTCACCCCTAACAGCGTCCACATTCTTAATCACCACTATTCGTTGAACAGAAATTGTATAGGTAAAAACGGGTCATGCGTACAAATTCATTTCGCATTTCATAAAAATAATGGATTCGCATAACATTGGAATAAACTTGTGTTTGCTTCAAGATTAATTTTAATGATACTACTATCTACTGCAACAAAAATAATCTCACCTCAAGCCCAGTCTAGTCAATGATAGAAATCATTCATTATGTGGAGCTCCTTGAGCATGTCAACCTTGACAAAAATCATGTTCAATATGTCACTAGATACCGATCAATAACCTATTAAAGTAAGTTTATGTTGAAACAAATTCACTGTGCAAAATGAATCGAACCCATTTGTTCCAATACAAGTGTGCTATGTTAAGTCATTGGTTGGTTTTGCAGCAAAATGATAACTTTTTAGCTAGTATTTGACTATATTTTTTATCTTGTAGTGATAGGTTAGAGCATGAGTTAATTTTAGCATTGTCAAGGTGTTGGCTAAAAAGAATGGACTGAACTAGACTTAAGCCCCCCTTAAATACGATTAATGAACTAAAGATGCGGATCATAATAGAATAAACCAGTACTATTTGTTTTAAGGGTCCATTTTTGGGAAGGACATGATATAAGGGCTATTTATGCAATAAGGACATCAACTTTTTTCATAATGCAAACAGGACATTTGAGCAATAAATGACAAAAATACCCTCAAAAGGGCCTTGTTTAACTAACACAAATAATGAATTTTTCAAAATTTTTTTCCAGATCTGATAGCACAGATAAGGTTATCTGTTAACCCTCGGGGAAGGGCCTTGTTTGGCTAACACATAAAATGAATTTTTCATTTTTCTTTCAGATCTAGTTGTACAGATTACCTTATCTGTTGACCCTCGGGAAGGGCCTTGTTTGGCTAACACAGAAAATAAATTTTTCATATTTTTAAATCTGGTTGCGCAGATAACATTATCTGTTAATACAAAATATCTCTTTTTTGTATTTTCTTTTCTCTATTAGCACATATATCGTTATTTGTTGATTTTTTCTATTATACAAAAATTAATGACATAAATACCCTTATGTGTTAATTTTTTAAGGAAATATATAGGTAATTGATTAACATAAATACACTTATAAGTTATTTTTTATATTTAATCACTTCAATTCAATATTAAAGTAAGGAATAATACTAAAATAAGCTTCATAGGCTTTTGTTAAAATTTTAAAAAACGTGTTGAAATGTGTAAAAAATGTATAAAAATAGTTATAACTATATTGAAGATTGTAAAGGTGAATTAGAGTGCTTATGCCAACAAACCGGACATATATGGTAGTCCGTTGTAATTTGGCCTCTGATTTATGCCAATAATAGCAACAGATTACCAAATATGTATAGATCTGTACTCTATATCATGTTAGCAAATCAGACATATATGGTAGTCTGTTGCAATCTGACTTCTGTTCTATGCTAATAACAGCAACAGATTACCAAACATGTGTAGATTTGTATTATGTATCATGCCAGCAAAGAAGACATATATGATATTCTATTGCAATCTGACCTCTATTTTTTGCCAATAACAGTAACAGACTATCAAATATGTGTAGATCTGTACTCTATATTAAGCCATCAAAGCTAACATGTATGGTAGTCTGTTGCTTCATTTGCAATATGAATGTATCACGTTTGTGTAAGGGAAAAAAATACTCCTGTTTCAAGATCAGAAGTTGTCCATTTGTTTTTTGTTTTCTTTTGTTTTTTTTTGTTCTCGCACAAGCATGATTCATTTATATACTCCCTCCGTCCCAAATTGTTCGCCCCTTTTGGGAAAGCGTGCATTTTGGATGCAAAAAATAATGGGTTTACGAAAATTATTTTTCAAAAATATTGACACCATTTTTTCCTACTCAATGAGATTTTTAAATTGGTGTAAATTTTTTTGAAAAGAAAACAATGCTTAGAAATCATTTTTTGGTGCAAAATACATGGATTCCCAAAAAGGGCGAACAATTTGAGACGGAGAGAGTAGTGAACGAATGATGAGTTCTACAAAATGAATGATTGCAATAAATTTTTTTTTTTTGGACCTGGAATGAACCTTAAAAGATCAGATACTTCTAAAACTAGATAGAAACTCATCAACTTGAGAGTTTGATGCCCAAATCAATCCATAAAAGTTTTCACATTTTGTTTTTTTTTGTTTTTGTTTGAATAATGGATTTTTAAATGTGTGAATTTCGAATGTAGCAGTAAGTTTATAATAATGGTGGGGCAATTATTTGATGCCGAAGGTGGAAACGGACGAGTGAAATGCCAACGTGGAAGTTACAGTGGGAGCACGGGGATGCTTCTAAGTCTTTTGTGTTCAGGTGCCCAGTGACGGGACTTTCTTTTTGCAGTAATTTTTTTTTTTTTATCATTAAGGGTATTTACGTTTTGTGTTGTCCTTAAGCCATTAAAAATTGGGAGAATTGATATTAGGTGTTTTATAACTATTTCCTAACACTTGTAGTTCACCTAATATTATCCTAACACATCTAGTCCACTCACAGATACCAATTACAAGAATACCCTCACTTTTTAGGATACCCTAAGATCCTAAGATACCTTAAAATCCTTTGGTATCCTACCTTAAAACCCTAGGGTATCCTACCCTAAAATCCTAGGGTGTACCCTATAACAACTTACCCGATATCAAGAATCATCATATGTGGTTATCTACAAGGAGTGGTTATTTTGGCTCACAAGATGTGGTTATCTAGGCTAATGGTTTTTCTAATCTGATTCCTATAGCAATTGGCTCCATATCTGGAATCACCAGATGTGGTTATCTACAAGATGTGGTTATTTTTACTAGTGACTTTTCCAATCAGATCCCTATAGCACCTGGCCCCATATGTGGAATCACCAGATGTGGTTTTTTACAAGATGTGGTTATCTGGGCTCACAAGATGTGGTTATCTTTGCTGACGACTTTTCCAATCTAATCTCTATAGCAACTAGCCCCATATCTAGAATCACCAGATGTGGTTATCTACAAGATGTGGTTATCTGGGCTGATGGCTTTTCCAATTTGATCCCTACAGCAATTGGTCTCATATCTGGAATTACCAGATGTTGTTATCTGGGCTCACAAGATGTGGTTATCTACAATATGTGGTTATTTGTTCCGGCGACTTTTCCAATCAAATCCCTATACCAACTGGCCCCATATCTGAAATCACTAGATGTGGTTATCTACAAGATGTGGTTATCGAGGCTCACAAGATATAGTTATCTCGCGCTTTTAAGGACCATCTTAACTGATCCTTATAAGAATCGACCTTTATCCCGAATCACCGTGACGTAGCTTATTCTCACAAGATGCTTTTACATTCAAGGCTCCCATGACTTTTTCTAATCTCATTCCAGCAATGTGCTCATATCTGAAATCACCAGATAACCACCTCTTTTGATTCCAGATATGGTTATCTATGCCTGGATTTTTTCCGCTTAACTTTTCCGGGCCGGTTTACTTCTTCCGCAAAGTTCAATTTCCTACTTAATTTTCGGGCTAAGCAAGTGAACTTTTCCTACCGACTCCAAAATACCGTGACTTTCCCCTCGAGAATTTCTAACGAGGGTGTATTATGTTTAAAAATCAATGTGAGGGTATATTTGTTTATGAAAAATAGAGAGTGGACCTTACACCTTAGAAAATTCAAAAAAATAGATTTGAGGTGTTATGAAAATATGAGGTGGACTAGAGATGTTACAAAAAACTATAATGGACCTTAGAACAATTCTTTATTAAAAAATTTTCATCAATGTATTGGAAGTCTTAAAATAAATTTAGGTGGACTAAACACTTTTTAAAGCCCCAAAATTGGCCTTTTTGCCAATTGTTTGTTGTTTAAATTAAACTATCTAGACGATTCGCTTATTCCCTGGTTCCCTGCATTTCCTTTTCCGCGTTTAAAAAAAAAAACCCTAATAAAAGTCAATTTGTCGGCGTCTTTTAGAATTTTACTGGCTTGTTTAAAATGCTGGGAAAGCTAACTTTTTTTTTTTAGTGACGGTCAAACATTGTAATGTGTTTATTAACGATTTAATTATAATTATTACACAAAAAAACCGTATGATATCAAGCTTAATCTATCTACGTACTATAAGTCTATAATATTTAGAGCTCCAACGAATGTTTCCTAGGTATTCATTTAGAAAATGATTCATGAATGATTGACACACTGTTATTTAGAAATTAACTACAAAGCCAGACTCTACGAAAGATTAGAGATGATCATTAAACAACTCGAAGTTACTCGATCGACGAGTTTTTTTCTTCGTGAAAGTAAATATTACTATTATAATAGCTAGTTGAATAATTCGAGCTTTGCTCATTCATAATTAATTGAACTCAGACGCTCCAATTGAGCGGTTTCGATCCCAAATACAAATTATAAAAAATCCATAGGATGTAGTAACTTGGGTCACTACCGGGACTCCAACTTTTTGCAATAAGCTTGTGTTTAATTCAAGATGAAGATAGAGGTGGCCCCCTACGAAGAGTCGTGCAATTTTAAGGTTAAAAACTTAGACTATGTTCAGATTGGTTTTTAGAAACCAGGTTTTCACTTTTTCTGTAGGCCTTGTCCACTTTTTCTATCCTTTGCATTTTTTGGAACACTACTCGAGTTTGCACTCCCTATGTCCCATATTTGTTGTCCAATTACACTATTCATTGGACCTTAAAAAAATAGTTATATGTTCAAATGTATAATGTTATATATATTCAATATGGATCTTGTTTTCTAGTTCTCGATGAGTACTATTAAACAAAAAATTTAAAACTGTAAAAAACATTATAGATTGAAAGATATAAGTAATTGCAAAATGACACGCTTACTCGTAAATGGACAACAAATATGGGACATAGGGAGTATGAGATGTGTTTGTGAAACCCACTTCGAAAACCCACACAAATGATCTAAGCTGTTCATTACTTTTAAAATAATGTTTTTGGATATCTACTAAAAAATCAGCTCATTCGAAAAACTATAAGTGGTTGATCTATCTTATAATTATCCATTCACAATTTAAGATCGATCTTGAATACTAACGTTTGAAAAAGAACGTTATTCATTCACAAAAGTTTGAAAAAACGTTTGACAACTGTATCAAGTACTTCAAGTTATGCGCGCGATTGATCTGATTTTTTTCTGGATGACTCAAAGAATAATTTTAGAACTAGTGGATGGCTTGGATCATTTATGTGGATCTTGTAAGTGGGTCCAATGGACCTATATTGTACAATGTATGGATTAAAGTCGTGTTTCCAAAAATATAAAGGAGAGAAAAAAGTGGGTTGAGCCCACCGAAAAAGTAAAAGCCTGAGGCTGTGAAACCAATCCGAACATGGTCTAAACTAGTTCGGTGAATAGTATTTAAAACCATTTAACACTAAACGAAATGCATTATG
Source organism: Vaccinium macrocarpon (assembly GCA_022606695.1). NCBI lineage: Eukaryota > Viridiplantae > Streptophyta > Magnoliopsida > Ericales > Ericaceae > Vaccinium > Vaccinium macrocarpon. The sequence continues at coordinate 32,053,673 of CM040172.1, forward strand.
ACGAACTTTAACTTGGTGCATTAAAAGCACTAAACGCACTTACTTTGGATAAAATAATTACACGAACTTTCATAAGAGGACGAGAGATTTGTGACAGAGCATATTCGTAAACATGAAGGGAAGAAATGTTAATAAATCTTTCTCCTAAGTATATGCTTTTGCAATTTTCTTATCTACAGATGTACGTAAAATAACAAGATTCCTTAATTCCATTACAGATTCTATATTTCATTCAAGTAGCCATAGTGATAGAACACAACAGATTATCGTACAAGCTAAACAGATGCGGATCATTAAGGGGATCATTACAGGATAAACCAGTATTTGATAAAGATTATCGAGATTGTTCATCTCTTATAATAGTCTGTCATTGCAGATAAAAAAGAACAAAAATAGTTGGTCATTGTGACGTGTGTATTCAGTAAGGAAATCGACTTATAACAACCAACGAAAGTTAATTTAATGGTATCAAGCTTTGATCCATCAACCTACATTGGTATCAAGATCTTGAATGCATGTTTCACTAGATAATGCATGTTTTCCTATTAAGCGATTATTCAACATCAGTGCCCCTTGAGCACCGCCACGTGATGGTATATGAATGATCATTTTTTTATGGCAACTTTCAAATGAATGTGTGTCCTAACTCAAACCACTATACAATACTGTGAGTAAACAAATGCTCATGGAACCGAGTAGATTTAGGATACAAAAATATTAGGTGCACAACCATCTAACCATAACCTAATTCACGACTCATTAGATACATAGGGCCCATCTTATAATTTTGTGTGGGCCTCACGTGTATGTGAAGAATTATGAATTGAATTGTGATTGAATAATTGTACATGTGTATGTAGCATCTTTAGCTAGGATTTGCCTCGTCGGATCTTAAACTTGAAGGACATATACATTTATTCACCCCAGAAAACAAGGCCTTGAAGGCATGCATCCCTTGTTATTGTGATGAGCTTATTGGACATGTAAACATAAAGTGTCTACATTTTGGAAAATGGAAAATTCTAAAATCAATTCACTGGCTGACATTAAGGCTTAAAAAGTGTATTGAAAAATGTGAAAAATGTGTGAAAGTTATAGAAAAGTTAAAAAAAAATACATTGGATGTTGTGTTCTTTTTTTCTTTTCTTTTTTCTTCTTGTTGCCTTATTGTCAGCCTAGTGGGTTGACATTAGAAGAACCCCTGGGCTATTTCAAATCTCACAAAGGTGAATGTAAACATAAAAATGTCTCACATTTAATCACTATTGTAGTATTAATTTTTATACAGAAAATGGTATGGGTACGGATAGGATGTGCGTAGACATCTATTTTGGACTATTTCAGATCTCACAAAAATGAATGTAAACATAAAAAAGTGTCTCACATTCCTAATCACTACTAGTATTAGTTAACAAGAAACAGTATAGGTAAAGACAGGTCACGTGACAGTCCATTCCCGACTCATTTCTGATCTTACAAAGATGATCGGGGCTGCTGAGTTTGTTTAAAATATTTTGTTTCTAATACTCCCTCCGTCCTAATTTTATAGTCCCAATTGACACTTTTTGTTGTCCCAAAATAATTGTCTCACTTCAAAACTAAATGAGTAATTGTTAATGAATTTCCTCTTACACCCTTGTATTTTGAAATTAAAAATAATAAAAAAGTAAAAAAGTGTAATGATTGAAGGGTAAAATAGGAAAAACATGTTTTCAAAAGTGCAATGATTATATCTCCTTATTAAGTTGGAATCTCCAAAAGGGACCATAAAATTGGGACGGAGGGAGTATTTGTAAAAGATCAGTTCGATCAGATAATAGTAGGGGCGAAATCAAAGCAAAATCGGATAAATAACCCTAACGATACCCAACTGAAGTGAATTTTTATAAGGACTTTCAACAAAATGTTTTAATCAAAATGAACGATTCTGATTATTTTTGAGATCCCTGATTCCCAAATGGATGTGTTTACGGGTCCAAATGTGGTATTTGCACCTGCAGCAACGTTGTATAGATGATTCAGGGGGTGTTTCACTAAAAAAAAAATAATAGGTCAATCTCTTACAATATATCGCATAAAAAACTTGTGAAAAACTAATTTATTCTAAAACTGTCTCAGTGAAACACCCCCTAAAGCGGCTTTTGGGAGTCACCAAAGTCCAAAGAGGTCGTGTTTTGATGGGACAGATGAAGATAGAAGATTGAATTGAGCATTAAGCTTTCCAGCCATGTGTCAAACGATCGGCGCTAGAATATACAGTAATAGGCATGCAAATAGAATATTCTCCCCATGTGAACTTGTTTTTTCTTTTTCTTTTTTCCTCTCTTTTAAAGAGCTCCACAGGTTATATCTGTTACCTTACCCATAAACCAAGGAGGTAGTTTATTTACCTTACTATAACTGACTTTATTTATTGTTATTCTATTACTATTAATTCTTCTTGTCCACCGTTTAGTCTTCTCATTATATTATGGAAAATTTTAAAATCAATCCATTGGACTATCGTTCACGATTAAAAAGTGTACTAAAATTTGTAAAAAGTCAATAAAAGTGTGGAAGTAAATTGAAAATTGTAAAAAATTTACTAGAGTGCATGTTTTTTTATTTGTATATTGTGAACCTAATGGGCTCACAATAGAATAACTCTTAGTTATACCAGCAAATTTTGAACTCCCTGGGGCCCTGTTCGGTTTAGAGTTTTAGTTTAGTTTGGTTTTGATGACATCATCATTACCGTCATTTCTCTTTTTATCTCTCTCAACTCATTACACTTTTTGACATCATTAAAACTAAACTAAACTACCAAACGAATGTTGCCCTCTGCGAAATTGGGACCGTGATCCGCTAGCTGAAAACTAATGTATTAACTAGGGTGGGAAAAAGAAAAAGAAAAAGAAGACCATGGCAGATGGCTTTCTCAGGGAAATATCATCGGTTTGATCCTTATGGTCACGTTCGGAGGAGGTTGCTCATTTTAGCATCACAAAAGATAAAACGAGAACTTCTAAGGGACCACATCATTTACAAATCAAATTCAGTTATAATTACAATTTGGTTGGGAGTATGAATTATTAGAGGGTTATGTGGAATACTGGTTCAAAATTACATTACTAATTTCGTGGATGAATAATTTGAAAACGAGAAATTAGCTTAAGTAAGCGTGTGTGGAGTCCCACACCTGTTGTGATTGTGTGCGCAAGTATTTGCGTATAACTCAATGTGCGGCAGTGTAATAGAACTGGTGATGCATGGTGGTAATCTTTGGATGCCAAAAGCAAAAATTGAAGATGTAATCCCCTTTTTTTATTTTTATTTTTATAGACTATAATAAAAGGTACCAAAATAAAATAACTCCTAAAATTTATAAATTTTGAAAAGCCTAAAATGATCGCACCTTGAGATTTTGCTTAGGACTAGCTGTGTTTGGGGATGACAACACTGTGAGCACAACATGGCCTGTTACTTGGCATAGAAAATCGTCTAAATTAGTACAACTACACGGGGAAATTTGATATAAAAAAATTTAAAAAAACTACGAGGGGAATAATTATATTACCAAAAATGGCTTAATTAATGTTATCCAAATATGTGATGAGGAGAAACGAGTTCGAATGCTAACATATATGGCCAGAAAACTGGGTTTGACCAAACTACATAAAATAATCCTACTAGCTAGTAACGGATTCGCAAAACAGTGGAATAAACTTGTGTTTAGTTCAAGATAAATTTTGATAATGCTAATATCAACTGCCACATAAATAATCTCACCCACAAGTAGGGATGACAATATGCCTTGCCCTGCCCCTAACCCGTCCCGCCCCACCCCCATTAGGGCGGGTTTTTTTATTGAATTTTCGGGTACCGGGGCGGGTACAGGGTAAAATTACAAAAATCCAACCGAGTTCGGGTCGGGGTTGGGTTTATATTACCCCACCCCGAAATATATTTATATATAAAATTATATTTTTATTTTAATTTAATTATCATTATACTTAAGATATTATATTTTTTTCATAATTTTATTATCATTCTACTAAAAACTTTCACTCTTACCTTAATATTTTAACAATTACACTAAAATGTAACTTTATTTACATATATTTACTTTTAGATTAATGTTTTCTTAAAATTACCTTATGAAGCGGGGTGGGCCGAGTAAACCCTTCCCCTGATCAGGGCGGGGACGGGGGTACCAAAAAAATACCCGATCGAGTTCGGGTTTACATAGTAATTTTCGGGTCGGGGTCGGGTATGCCAAAAACCCGCCCCGCCCCACCCCACCCCATTGCCATTCCTACCCACAAGTCCAGTCTAGTCTTCTTTTATCCAGTCCCATTCAAGTTTGAAATCTCATGAGCTCGTTCTGGGCTCACAACAATGACCGAAACTGTTCATTTTGTTGAGTTCATCGACTTTAACAAACGTAAAGAAAATCATATATGCTCGGTACTACAGTGGACACCGATCGATAATCTATTAAAGTGAGTTTATCTTGAAACAAATGCAGTCTGCAAAGTGAATCGGACCCATTTGTTTCAAGATAAATGTGTTTATGTTTTTTGGTACTGACTAAACATGATTTTTTTATAAGCTTGAATCACTCAACATGGTCTACGAAATAAACTATTTCGGTCGTTGTGGTGAGCCCGGGATGAACCCACAAAAACCTAAAACTGAATGGGACCGGATGAAAGAAGAATGGATTGAACTAGACCTAAGTATTTCTTAAATCCGAACCATCTATTGCCAAGATGAAATCTGAGCTATTAATTATCTAGATCAACGGTTCGGATAACCCACTACGGCCCTGTGATGTAGTACCGCACTTCAGGATCCCTAATTCCCCTCAAACAGTCGGGAATCTCAATTGTATCTTCCGTATTCCATTAAACATAACATCTAAATTAATTCAGTTAATGAATTAAAGATGCGGATCATAACAGAATAAAACCATTATTTGTTTAAAACTATCCAGAAAATTCGCTTATCATAGCACAGTACAACAAAAAGAGCTTTTCCTAGCATTTCCTTTTCCTCGTTTAAATAAATAAATAAATAACACCTAGCAAAAGTCAATTTGTCAGTGTTTTTAAAACTTTTACTATAAAATGCTGGGAAAGCTAAGCTTTCTTTTGGTGACATTCAATCGTTGTAATATTTTTATTCACGAATAAATTATAATTATGACAACCAAAAATCGTATAATATCAAGTTTCATCTATCGGCATAATATGATATCTAGAGGTCCAAAGAATGTTTCCTAGATATTGATTTAGAAAATATTTTATGAATGATTGACACTCATTTATTTACAAATTGACTGCAAAAAAAAAGATCAGACATGATCATTCAACAACTTGATGTTACTCCCTCCACTAGTTTTTCTTTTTCGTGAAAGTCAATAATACTATTATAATAGTTAGTTGAGTTATATATTCGAGCTTTGCTCATTCATAATTAATTGAACTGCTCAAAATTTTGAGCTTGTCACCATTTCAATACTAGGTTGGCTCAAGGATTATTTTCAGGCACCATACAAATGTTACATTTTCTAAGTGAGTTTAGTATGTCGCATTCAAGGAATTATCCAAAATGCTCTGGTGGCATCGAGTTATGGTGTCTAAGACCACTACAATGTTGTGAGTAAATCAGTAAACAAATGGTGATGGAAATATGGAAGTGAGTAGATTTAGGATATGCTTTGGATTTAAACTTGAAGGCGTGTACATTTCCAGAAAAAAAGAAAAAAAAATTAACTTAAGAAAATATCAGAGATGATCATTCAACAACTTACTCAGTTGACAAGTGGTTTTTTTTTTTTTTTCGCTGAAAGTTAATATTATTGTTGTAATACCAGGTTGAACCATTCGAGCTTTGCTCATTCATAATTAGTTGAATTCAGACGGATTATTTTCAGGCTCTATTCAAATGCCTCTGTAGCATTATATAGCCGTGCCCCAAGCCCCTTTCCCGTCACAATGGGGACCAAGTCGCTATGTCTCGGGCTCCACCACAACATGCGGGGGAGACTAGAGGCATCAAGTGGTGATGCAGCTGATGCTGAGGAGCACTTTATAATCTCTCCTCTCAGTCTTACTTGCACTTTTATATCAATTTTTAATTGAATAATGGTTGTAATTCAGGCCAATACAATGTTTCGAGTAAACAAATGGTGATGGAAGTGAGTAGACTTAGGATATGCTTCGGATTTAAACTTGAAGGAATATACATATTAAAAAAAAGTTACTTTTAAATTAGGAAAATAAATGCTCTTATGAAGAATCCAATCAACAGGGTGGAAAAGAAAGTAAAAAGAATTGTCAAGAAATTTGACAAGGGGCCTGTTGTGCCTCAAGGCAGGGCAAGTCACAGTGCCTTCATTGCCAGTCGTTTCTTCAACTCGAAAAAATGATACAAGCTATTTGTAGACCTTTTTGTGTACAAAAATCTTGTAAAAAATCAAGTCAGTAGAACGTCGGCAACCCAATTTGCAAATCACTTTTTTCTTCAGTAAATTAGATGCAAATACATATTCAAAAATACACTGAGATAATATTTGATGTTGATCAGTAATTTATCGACGACCGATCTATTTGATTTGGCACTAGGTAATTCCCTGTGTCTAACTCTGAACAGTGAACGGTTCAAATTATGTTTTCTCGAACTCAAGACAAGACCCAAATACTCAGTTTTTCAAAAGATTTTAGCGCCTAGGTGCTAAAATAATGATTTTTCAAATCAAAAAATGAAGTGGTTCCATGTATCGTTTTTCGATTTTTTTCGCACTAAATTAAAGTACTCATTGTGTACTTTAATTTGGTACAAAAAAATCAAAAAAACGATTCACGAAATCACTTCATTTTTTAATTTAAAATATCAAGATTTTAGCACATAGCTTTTATTTTTTTTTGAAAATCTGGGCCTAAAATCTGATCCAAGTAGAGAGGGGCATGAAGCACTGCGTGGATTCTGTGGAAGGATGCGGCTAAATCCAACGCGGAGATGCGGCCTTTCGGAGTCGCCAAAGGTTATGCGTTCAAAGGAAGGATAGGCATTGCAATAAAATATAGAGGAGTCATTTCCCATGCATTGTGCGCATGTTCTTTATTCCACGGGTTATATCTGTTTATAATTGAACTTATCTAAAACCAAGGAGGTAGCGGGAGCTGGCTATATATGTGGAGAAGTGGCGAAGTTATATAATTTGATGATATATATATTTTTTCAATGTAAAGTAGTAGGGTTTCTTCAAATTGTAACAGGCCGATAGCCCCTACTAGTTCCATCCTTGCTAGAGACAGTGGTATAACTAGAAATGTAGATTTTTTTTTTGTCATTTGTCATTTCTATTCTATTATATGAAAATGTTAACTAGAATGCGAAATGATGGGTCATTTTTGTCAGCCCGAATCGTTCTTTTTATTTTTTGTCATTCGTCAGAGTTTTACTGTGTATTGTAACCGTTCCCCTATTGTAGTCTTTTACATGAAAATATTAACTAGTAACTTGATTTAAAATCAGAAAAACTTGATCCAAGTGATTGAAGTGGTCAAGAACCTAAACAAAATGTATAGATTGTAAGTGCAGCAATATATAGATCGTAGTGAGTTTAATCATATTAAATGGAAATAAGGAGATTATATTAATGAAAACCGTTCCCCATGTAAAGTCTGTTTCATTGATATGTGAAATTTTTGCAAAAAAATCACGAAACCAACTCGTTTTTAACTCCCCTTTTTTTTTTCTTTTTTTTTTTATATGAAAATAAGGAGATTATATTAATGAAAACCCAACAGCACTTACAAAACGGAATTCATTACAAAGATCTTGTCCAAAATCACTTGGACATCATTGAAAAAATGACTAACTAAACTCGTCAGTTGGGAGTATCACATATTGGTGGGCTATTTGGACAGGCTGAAACTTATGTTGGTGGGCTTGGAAATAAAGTTCATTTTCATCCATTGGTCTGGGCCACGTCAAGGCTCCATTTACCTTGTACGAAGAACTGAAGGTAGGTATCAAACCCGGATCCTGGGACCCTTTAACGCCTGAAAGCACTACAGAGTTGTAACTCGTATCACAACCGTTCAACTTGATAATTAATGGTCTGGATTTGTGCATGATTTTTTACAGGCAAGGAAGATTTCTCACTAGTAAAAAATCATTTACAAATCCAAACCATTAGAAAATCTTTTGGATGGTCACGATTTGGGGACTACAACCTATAGCTCGCTGGGGTGTTACAGGCCCAGCTTCATGAAACCCGGCCGGCCATCGGTGGAATACCCAACCAAACCTTTTTTTCTCTTTTGATCTGGTTTGTTTTGCAGCAGTATAAAACCCATGCAGTACACCCTTCTCTGCTTTTTTTTTTTTTTTTCATTTGACGAATAGCTAGGGGAGGTTCTCATATATAGAAACTGGATGTGGACATCGGATCAATTTCTAAGGCACGCGCGTTTTAGGCTTGCATAGTAGTTACATGTGAAATGCATAGAGAGAGAGAGAGAGAGAAGAGAGAGAGAGAGAGAGCAGAGAGAGAAGGGATGGATGTCATCAATCTCAAATTCTCTGAGACGACGGTGAAGATCACCGCGGAGTAGCAAGCAAAAGTCACCATTAATGACTCTGATACCAACAAGTCTCCATAGGTACTCCGCGATGATCTTCTCTGTCATCTCTTTGTCCGACTTTTCAATTGAGAACCAGCAAGCCATCAGTTTGAATACCCAACCCCCCCTTATTGTTTTGCAGTAGTACAGCTTTTTCCTGTAGTACAGTTCCTGGTTATGCAAGGTAATTTTCCCACTAACTTTTCTTTGATTTCAAGACATCACACATCAAAAGTATTATCACTGTTTTTTTTTTTGTTCTAAAAAAAATAACAGAACATGTGAACACCTTCTCGTACTTGTCGACAGGAGCTTCAAGCTGCAAAATTTAACGACCTAGGAACTAGTAATACCTTTGTTGTAACTCAAGAAGATGGAGAATAACTTATTTACGGACCGTGTGCAAACGGGGTGTTACTAGTACTAGTCCATTCCGACTTTTAACGGCTCGGAGGCGGTGCTTTTTTTATGCTTCATAGGCTAAGCTCCTTTTTGGTTGACAATTCCATGGCAATATCGAGTTGTACTTTCTTCTTCTTCTTCTTTTTTTTCCACTATTTTTAGATGTGTCTGTTTAGGATTGTGGAATGAATCACATTCTATTTGTACTAGTGTTTTTACAATTCGGTGAAATTCAACATTATGGAGATTTTGGAGCAAAATACTTCGGTCGAAGCAAAATGCTCAAGCACATTCTTCTCCTATGTCCAACAAAGTGGTTGTTGGCGAAGTGCTCGAGCAACCCTCATGTGCTTGAGCAAGCGGCATAAGTTCTTATAAAAGCGCAGTAGCTAGGGTTTCATCTACACATCTTGAGCAACCTTTGTTTTTTACTATAGAACAGAGAGAGTAGCCGTCTCTTTGGTTTTGGCTCTTGGAGTTCACACATCATGAAGGATTGACCCACACAATCAACTCCAAGAACTTGTCTACAACCTTTGATTCAACCGAATGAATCGCTGTTCTAGCAGATTTCTGAAAGTATCCCGGAAGGCTTGAGGATTCAAGGCGTGCGGCAATCAAACACTTGGTGCGATGAACGAGGAGTCGGCAATCGGTTCTTGGGTCAATTGAGAGGAGTTTCAATTGTAAGTAGAGGTCGATTGTAATCACACAATGGTATTTTTAGTGGTTTGATTCCTTCCCGTGGTTTTTAGTGATTGTAATCGCGCGTTTATTTTTTTTAATGCCTATTATTGCTTGATTATTTGATTGCTAGCAAAATAAGATTTTTTCACTTGGTATCAGAGCATGTCGCTCTTCTAATTAAGAAAGTTTTTTTCTTGAGTGGCTCCTTTAATTTACAAAGAACACGAATCTGAATATGAATCATCTTTCTAGTTGGATACCGATTTTGGACAGTGAAAATTTTGATTATTGGAAATCTAGGATAAAAGCGATCATGAAGTCAAAAGACGAAGAAATCTAGAACTCCTATGTTAAGGGCTAGCTATAAATATCCTACTAAGATAGTAGATGACGAAGTAGTTCATAAATCTAGTTCAGAGTTGTCAAAAGTAGAAAAAGTAGAGCTGCAAGCTAATAATAGAGCCTTGGATATTTTGTTTAGTGTCAATGTGACTAAGCATCAAAAGATTGCCAACTGTGAAATTGTGAAGGAAGCATGAGATATTTTAGTCACATGTCATGAGGGAACATATGTGGTCAAACAGTCTAAACTACAAAGACTTACTACCGAGTTTGAGATGATTAGAATGGATGAGGATGATACATTCAATCAATTTTACTCTAAGTTGATCGCCCTTGTCAACAGTTGTGAAATCCTAGGTGAGCCAATTCCTCCTTTTACAGTTATTAAAAAACTATTGCGATCTTTGCCTGAAAGATTTAAAACTAATGTCCCTATACTTGAAGGTAAACGCAAGCTTAAAGAAAAGTTTATTGAAGAGGTAGTTGATCTTCTTCAAACCTATGAGGCAGACATGTTGCAATTTGAATCTCAGGAATCGAAAATAAAATCTTCGACTAAGTCGATTGCTTTTAAAAGTTCTCAAATTGATGAGACAGATTCCAATTGGAATACTGATGATGACAATGATACTGAATCCATGGACTTATTTTTTCAAAATTTTAAAAAGTTTTTTTTATAAAGAAAGCTATAAAAAATGGTTCTAAGATTAAAAAGAATAATCATGATGGTAAAGAAGATTTTTCTATTGGTAACGAGAAAAATAAAGGGAAAGGACAGCCATCAGGGCTCAAATGCAGCGAGTGTCATGGGTATGGTCACTTGACTCATGAATGTATCAACAAGTTAAAAAAGAAGACGAATTATAAGGCTAACATAACTTGGGATTGTGATAGTGAGTCTAGCAAGTCCGAGGAAGAACGAGAAGATTAAGAAAAAGTTTATTGCATTTTAGGCATCCTTACAATCACATCTTAGTGAGGAATCTTCAAATGATAGTGATGATGAGGAAGAAGGAGATGAGTTTGAGGACAGTCCAGAGTTGAGAGAAAAATATGATCAATTATATCGAGAAAGTGTTAAGATCACCAAGGTAAATCTTAAATTGGCTGAGAAGTATAAGTCAGTTGTGGCGGAGTTGGCGAAACTAAAAAATCGGGTTGATGATCTGAAAGGGGTGTCAGCCTCCGTTAAAGGAAAGAGAGACTTGCTTCAAAAGGAAATTGTAGGATTGAAAGAGAAAATCAATGTCTTGATTGATCAACATTCCCTACTTGAAATTGAACTTGCACGTGCTAATAGTGTATTTAAGCGTTTCAATGCAAGATCAAAAGCCTTGTATGACATGCTTATTATGCAAAGGCCATCAATTGACAAGTTAGGCCTTGGCTATCTTGGAGAATCAACATCGATGCAAAATGGAGGTAAAATTAATAAAACAAAGCCTTACAAGGTAAAATCTATACCTCATGCTATTCCTATTGTTGATGATAATGTTAAGAAGACTCATGACATTATTAAGATAAACAAGAAAAAGTCATTTCGACATGCCATTATTGTCAAGTTAAAGGTCATATTAGACCAAACTGCTTTAAACTTCATGGTTATCCCATCACTAATCATGTTCATGCTCCACAAAATATAGATAATTATGCTTAGGTAAGTAACATGAAACCTAGACCTCGTCGTGGGAAGTTACAGATGTCAAATATTTCACACACCACCTTAGCATATTCTCACAGTTACGACAAACATGTGCCTACGTGTCATTTTTGTGGAGTGAAAGGTCACATTCGACCAAATTGCTTTAAACTCAAATTGGTACCTCAATTGTTCTTCTCAATATCATTATGTTAATGACTATCTTGGTAGATCTCAAAGACCCAGATGTAAGGTGACTCACGGAACTTATAAGAAGGTGAACCCTATACATGTCCCTCAAACTGGTAAAAAAATTGAGAATGTCAAGACTAGACCTACCTATGTTAGAAGCTCAAATTTCCAACCTCATACATATTTGTCCACCAACTCTCTAGATGACACACGATCATCTGGAGGAGTTGATCTTACCTTTTAAGGCTTGGTTTTGTGTCCATAGTCTATAAGTGGTCTACATTGCTTATCTTGTACTAGATCTATGGATTAAGTTTCATTATTTATTTATTTATTGCTATTGATTTTTCATTTATTCTTTATGTTATGTTATTTAAAAAAGCAAAAAAACAAAACATTCATATATTTATTTTTTTTAAAATTCTTGTGTTCTCTTTTATGTTTTCTTTATACATAAAAGTTCCAAAAAAAAATTCATATAAATCAAATTAAATCAGAAAGATTTTTTAGTTTCTTGTGCTCCCCTCTAGAATTCGTGCATTGGTTCAGATTTGTGGATATGCTCTTTTGTGATATTGTATGCACAATGTGGTTGAATTTCGTCATGGCATACATTGTAATGTAAACTGTCTTATGTTGCATGTTTTTGTGATCTTCACTAATGCATGTCATAGTCTGATGGATTGCACACTAAGTCATGATAATTTCTCATATACCTTGCTAATCTGTCATCTTTACTTCCTCAGTGATTGACTGTTTAAGCTCTAATGATAGACTTGTGGCCTTTGTGAGTGATAAATAAAATATTGATGGGAGAAAAATAATGTATATGCTTATCCGGGAATTCATTGAGTAACCGGACAATTGGGTGACATACTCTCCCCCTAAGCGTTCGCGTCAAAAGGTGAATTGATGACGTGAAGGCATTATTTTTTATTTTTTTGTATTGAACCACTTGCTTAGTAACTGGATCCATCCGGCTCTATCCAGTTCGAATGTTCACGTCAAATGGCTGTGGGGTAAAAGAGAATACCATGTTTAAAAAAAAAATTGATTGAGGGGAAGTATTACTGATTGAGGGGAGTATTGTTGTTCTATAGTTTGATTTGTCTTATCGTTTGGGTGTGGTTTGACTTCGCGAGAAGGAGAAAGAAAATGTAACAGCCTAAGCGTACAGGATCACAAACTTTGTGGTTAATTGTTTGATAATCTTAAAGGTCATTCACATGTCACACATACACACCTCTGTCATGGATTCGTTTCTCAGTATAATCCGGTCGGACTCTCTTTTTGATCAAACTCTCTCCGATTGAACCTCTCTTGAAACCGCCGGATGGCGTCTGTTTTTATAGACGAAGGTGAGTTAGCATCTTTGGCCGAATATCATCATTCGGGCAAATATCATCATTTGGACGAATATCATCATTCGTTTTTGAGTTGCTGAGCAATCGCGGAAATCCTGTTGATGGGACATGGGTGTCGTACGGCATCAAAGGTGTGTCGTACGATGCATAGTGTAACACTGCACGGTGCAAAGAGATTTTCAAGCCGTACGGTTATGGGATTCAGGCCATACGATTCAGGTGGGTTTGGATTTTTGGTTTTTTTTATCCATTCTACTCAAGCAATTGTTCCAAGGTACATTTTACGCATTCTTCATCATCGGGGATGCATAGGGATTAAAATTGGGGTGTCTACACCCGGCGTTTGTTAAACCCCGGGAAATGGATAACATTGTCAAGATTTCCAATATTCATTACAGTCATCCCTAGGGTTTTTTAAACCCGGTAATATTCCCAGCGTTTGTTAAACCCTGGAAATGGATTAACATTGTCAAGATTTTCAGCGTTCATTATAGCCATTCCCGGGGGTTTTAAACGATGGTATTATTCCCGGCGTTTGTCAAACCCGTGAAATGGGGCCAAAGTTTAAAATTTTCCTGCGTTTATTACAACCATTCCCAGGGTTTGCAAATGCCGGCATTGGGTTCACTAGCGCTGGATTTTAGTTCTTCGAAAAATCAATCCCGGGGTTTTACCAAACACCGGGAAGCATTTCCAATAGGGGTATCGGGCACACTTGTTAAAACACCAGGATAAACGCCGGGAATGACTTTTTCCAGCGTTTAGGGTACCTTTCCCGGGGTTTGAGAAACGCTGGGAATTCCCAGATTTGTTGCAACGACTAGTTTTTTTTTGGTAAAATTCAATATTATTATAATAGCTAGTTGAAATATTTGAGCTTTGCTCATTCATACCAATTAGTTGAACTCAGACGGCTTATTTTCAAGCCCTATATCAATATGCTACATTTTCTAAGTGAGGTAGTATGTCACATTCGAAAATTATTTAGAGTGTCACTGTGTCATCACGTAGCAGTGCGCCAAGCACAAGACTATGTCTTTGGCTCTACCACATTATATGGTGGAGGCCCGAGGCACCATGTGGTGATGCTGGGGAGCACTATATAGTCTCTCCTCCCAGTTTTACCCACACTTTTACATCAATTGTTAACTGATGAATAATGGTTGTACTTCAGGCGCCAGTGCAATGGTGAAATGAGTAGATTTAGGATATGCTTCGGATTTAAACTTGATGGTATATACATAATCAACAAAAAAAAAACTTAGGAAAATAAATGCTCTTATGAAGAATCCAATCAAAAGGTGGAAAGAAAATGTAAAAAGAATTGTCGAGAAATTTGAAAAGGGGCATGCAGTGCTTCAAGGCAGGGCACGTTAATGTGTCTTCGTTACCGGTCGTTTCCTCAACTCGAAAAATATGATACAAGCTATTTGTAGACCTTGTTGCGTACAAAAGTCCCATAAAAAATCAAATCAATCGAATGTCGGCTTTGTCTACGAACAAGGAAGCTATAAGTAATCCAACTATGAATCTCACGGAGAGTTCGATCTTAGCTCAGGATGAACTCTGGTGGCATGCTAGAAATCACTTTTTTTCTTGGTAAACTAGATGCAAATTATACCTATTAAAAAATACCTAGAGATAATATTTGATTTTGATTAGTAATCTATCGACGCCTGATCTATTTGATTTTGCACTAGCTAATTCTCCGTGTCTACCTCTCGAACGATTCAGATTATGTTTTCGAACTCTGAGACAAGACCCAAATGGGAGATGATCCGAATAGAGAGGGGGCGTGGAGCAGGGTGGAAGGATGGGGCTAAATCCAACGGGGATAAAAGCCGCCTTTCAGAGTCCAAAGGTCACGCTTTCACCGGAAGGATAGGCATTGCAATAGAATATACTATATAGTGTAAGCCATTTCCGTTTTTTATTCCATAGGTTATGCTCTGTTTGTATTTTACCTTATCAAAGACCAATTGAGGAGGTAGTGACTCCCAACAGGATTCGGTCGTTTTGCACGAAACTTGCCCTTCAAGAGGTTATAGTAGGCCTGTCAATGGGCCGGATCCGATCCGGATCCGGATCCGGATCCGATAAGCTCGAATCCGATAACGTTAATCCGGATCCGGATCCGAATTCTGGATATCCGAATCCGAAAATCCGAATTCGATCCGTTTTTTTTTTTTTCACCTGAAATGTTACATGTTGAATATATCCGTATAGACAAAAAGCAACTCAGTGATCAACAAGCCACAAACTGGAGAGATTGGAGAAGTGGACAAGTCCATACTCCACATGAAACTTCACTAGTCCCCTTTAAATGGTCGAATACCAGAAGTGAATAAAAGAGAAAAATGGTCAATCATCTATGGAGAAGGAGAGAGAAGAGAAGAGAACCTCCCACCTCTAGTACTTAACATTAAAGACTTATCAAGAGACACCCATATGACCAAACCTTAAGGCAAAAACAATCCAAACCCGAGATAACAATTACACATTCTTAATTATATTTTCAAGCAACACTGTCTCCACTGATCAAAAAAAAAAAAAAACAACACTGTCTCCCTAGAGATTATACACAGTCTTCCAGTGTTACATTCACCACCAAAACAGATTCACTGCCACCAAGAATGGGGGTAATAAGAGAATATATTGAATCAACAATGAGCAGCTGCACCCGACCACTACCTGCACAAGTAAATGGGGGTAATAAGAGAACATAATCCTTAGATACCATGTTTAACTGTAGAATGATACGCATGTTGTATGACAACTAGCCTTCATCAAAAGTTTTCCGATGTCACCCCATCTCTACCTGCACAAGTAAATTTAATTGTACTTTAGAATTAGTCCTAAAGATTAATTTGTTGTATGACAACTAGCCTTCATTTAACAATCCACTTACTTCTTTTTTTACGAGACTCAATCCAGTCATTGCAGGTCATCAAAGCCTCTACGATATCCGGAAGTAACGAAGCACGGGTTTCATCTATTACCCTACCTCCCACACTAAACGCAGCCTCCGAAGCAACAGTAGTAGCTGGAACAGCTAAAATATCACGTGCTATCCTCGCCAAAGTAGGGAATTTCGTGACTTTGTTTACTTGCCACCAATGCAAAATATTGAAGTCATCCGTGATTTGGAAACACTCTCTCTCCTCTAGGTACTGGACCATCTCTGATTTGTTGTATGCACTAATACTAGAAGCATGTGTCTTTGCATACCACTCATGAAAGCCATCGAAGCGTTGTTGTTTGGAAGAACCCAAAATCGAGTGACCACTACTTGAGCTACAACCATATGAAATACCCTCCAAAGAACTACAAGAACCACTATTGTAATCATCAAAGAGCTCGGAGAAAGTACTACGGACCTTGTCAACATGACTAGTGGACTCGATAATGCCATAGATTTTCTCATAATAGTATTCCACCACCGCCATTTTGTACCTTGGGTCAAGAACTACACCAATTGCAAGTGCCAAACAACATTCCTCCCAATACTTTGAAAACTTATGACTCATAGGCTTAGCCATCAAACGGAGAAATTCAAGATCACTTGTTCCCCATTTGTCAAGTTGGAGTTGAATCTTGCATACCTCGGGGAAAAAAACATTTGAAGTGGGAAAAGAAGTTCCACTAAAGTGACATGTGGCATCATAGAAAATCTTCAAGCACTCGCAAACTACCATTGCTATTTCCCATTCTTCTTCAGAAGGATTGTATTCATAATTTCTGTCAATTAAGTCCAAGCGAAAAAATGCATCTTTCAAAGGTAATGAATCTTTAAGCATCTCATAAGTGGAGTTCCATCTGGTAGGAACATCCATTCTGACTCTTTTTCTACCATTCAACTTCAATTGGCTTACTGCAAGATCAAATTTTTGTTTCCCAAAAGGGGACCGTCGCAAATACCTCACATTATCGCGGATTTTCGATATCAAACTCCCAATCACTTTCAAACCATCCTGAACAATCAAATTAAGAATGTGTGCACTACAACGCACATGAAATAAAGCCCCATCCAAACACAACAATGACTTCTCCTTTAACCAAGTCTTTAGAAGCCTAACCATGACATCATTACTTGTTGCATTATCAACAACCATTGAAAACAACTTTTTGTCTATATTCCACTCCAAGATCATATCTTTTATAAATCTGAATAGAGTCTCTCCATCATGTGGGTATTCAATCTTCTTAAAAGCAAGAATTTTCTTCTTTAGTTCCCAATCATCAGTAATGTAATGAGCAGTGAGACATATGTACCCAAAGTTTTGATGGTCTGAGGTCCATGTATCAGTTGTGAGAGTTATCTTGCAAGAAATCTCATCCAAAAATGAGTACAATTTGCTCTTTTCCATTCCATAAAGATTGAGTACATCTGCCCTACATGTATTGCGAGACACAAGCTTGAACATAGGTTGTAGATTATTGCAAAATATCTCAAAAAATTCATGATCAGCCATGTTAAATGGGTAATTATGCTTGATTATCATTGTCGCCAAGTCCATTCGACTCCTCTCTTGATCAAACTTAAAACTAGAAACCTTAGGAGTCATTTCGCAAAGACCCTTGGGGACACTCCTAGAGGCATTTTTAACTGGACAAGTACTTAGGGCATGTTTTTTCAAGTGACTAATACCCTTAGCACTATCAGCAACAAACAATTTCTTGCAATGTTTACAAACTGCTGTATCTTCAGATGGAACTCTCCCTTCAATTCTATTAAAATCATTCCATACCTTCGATCTAAGTTTTCTCTTTTTTCTTTCTGGTTGAGTTATACATCCTCCTTCCAAATCAAAAGCTTCATCTTCACCCTCATCTCCACCAGTTGTTTCGCTGGGATATTCAGACATCCTACAATTGACAACCCAATTCAGAAAAGTTCAGTGAAGGAAAATTTTTACATATAAACACCACCACAACGTTGGTTTTGACTTAAGCTGAGAATTGGAACAAGGCCCAACGGATTCAAATTGTAAGATTCACAAATTTCCAATTAGAAAACCCATCAAAATTTATGTAATCCATGACATCATATGGGTTTATTTAAAGTGGATTAACCATCAATTGAAGGTATTGGGTAGACAAAAACACTAATGAGTTAGTGGCAATTACAAAATGATTCTAATTAAATGTGATCAGACTACTTAAATCTTGTTAATCAACCTCCAAGGATTTGGCCGAATGGTATGAGCCAAAAAAACCCTTAATCATACCCATTAATCTATTCTGTACGATAGGATTAGATTCTCGGCCAGAGAAACCAGCATGAAGATCTGAAATCCCAAAAACGATGAGCAGAAAAATGAATTTTTTAAAAATCAAAAAACTCTAGGGCAAACCAGAAACGATGAGCAGAAAAATTCAAAACCCATTTGGACTTTGGAGCAATTGAATATTAGGTAATAGATGTGACCAACAAATCCAAATCAGCAGACAACAATAAAAGAGAAAAATGGTCAATCGTCTATGGAGAAGGAGAGAGAAGAGAGAAGAGAGAAGAGAAGAGAACCTCCCACCTCTAAGCCTCCGTTGATCGTAATCGTCAATCGTCTATGGAGAGAACAGCGTGAATGGCTTTGTTTTGAGAGAGAGAGAGAGAGAGAGAGTTGGCTCTGAGACCGTGAGAGACTGTAACGCAAAAGGGTTTTTATTTGGTGAACCGGATTCGGATCTCAATAGGATTAGATCCGGATCCGATCCGGATCCGATCCGATTTTAAAAAAAAAATTGGATCCGGATTATCGGATTATCGGATCTGAACTATCGGATCTGGATCTGGATTTTTCGGATTGGATCCGGATCGGATCCGGATTGGATCCGGTCCGTTGACAGGCCTAGGTTATAGTATAAGGTCGGATCTCATGAAGGCCAAAAGATTTTAGGATTACTGGAGACAGTGGTGTAACCAAAATTGTACGTAGATTGGTAACACCAATCAAACATGGCCGTAGGATTTTCTTTTACTCATTAAAAAACAACAATATTGAAAAAACAACTTAAAACATAAAATTTTCTACAATGTATTTAGTGCCAGAACCAGCATTTTCTTATAAGGGGTGCCGAAATTAAAAGTTAAAGCATGGAAAATAAATAAACAAAGGTGGACTATATTTTGACACAAAATAGTATAAGGCTGTTAGTTGTGATTCACACTTCACAAAATTGTTTTACATCTATATTACAACGGAGAGTGGTTCTTGTCTCAGTCATATTTTTTGTCTCAATCATCATATTAGATTTTATCCCTTTCTCTGCCATCTCTCTCTCTCTCTCTCTCTCTCTCTCTCTCTCCTATTTTCCTCCACCGGCCCACCACACCCAAAATTTCATACCACATTCTCTCTCTCTCCCCTTTCAAAATTCAAACCACATTCTCTCTTACTGCCTTCTCTCCTTCCCCCTCTCTAAAATTCGAAGGACCATAAAAAATGAGTACGGCCACAGGTACGGGCATGCACTAATATATGTACGAATGACAAAATAAGAAGTTTTGAATACATAAAACCAAACAAATAGAACTCGACGTTTTTTCAAGTCATGAGTATTTTGGAAGCAAGTTTTTCATTCTCTTTGCCACTTTTCTTCAATTTTTAAGGGTTCATTTTAGGGTTTTTAATAGAAGTTAAAGACAACAAATCCCAACTGCCACTGACTGTATGTACAGATAACGTGTCTTTAAAAGAGAATTTTTTTCGAAACTTAACAAAGATACTAGCGAGATGAGTGATATAAAAGGGATGTGTATAATTGTTATGGTTAGGATGCAAATTGTTATAACCTTTACAATGCCGGGGTACAACTGTAATTATCAAATTGAGGTACAAATTGTAGGGAGTATCACTTACTGGTGGGCTATTTGGACAGGCCCAAACTTTGTCTAGGTGGGCTTGGAAATGAAACTCATGCCCATCCATTGGTCTGGGCCACGTCAGGGCTCCGTTTACCTTGTACCAAGCACTGAAGGTAGGGATTAAACACGGCCGGCCCAGCCCTTTTTCGTACCTCGTAATTATTCAATTTTAACTCCAAAAATGTTTGATCCCAATTCTTACATTTCAAAAGAAAAATGATTTTGCACTCCACTTTCTTATCGAAAAACATATGGGTATCCGGATTCCGGATAACACATTGTGGCACCAATTTCGTGTAGCCAACAATTTTACAATCCAGAAGAAAGACAGTAACTACGCTAAAAAAATTGTGAATTGTCTAGTTGGTGTGATGAATAGTAAGGTAGGTCTTGTTTTGTCAAGGCCATCTCCTAGATTCTTTGGTTGGTTCTAGTTTTTCAAAAGATTTTAGTAACTTAGTTGGTGATTTTAGCAAATGAGTTCAGTATGTGCTAAAATCATAGTATTTCAAATTAAAAAATTAAGTGTTTCCGTGTATTATTTTTTAAAATTTTCACACCGAATTAAAATACACGAGAAGTACTTTAATTTGGTTTGGAAAAAAAATCGAAAAACGAAACACGGAACCACTTTATTTTTCTATTTCAAAACTATGATTTTAGCACCTGCTAAACTCATTTGCTAAAATAATGGTGATTCAATTGCTAAAATCTTTTGAAAAACTATGTCTTAAAAGAAGCTATTCCAAAATGATAATAATAATAATACTCCTTCCGTTCCTTTTTAAGTGCGTACCTTGGGAATACGTGCAATTTCAAATCTCTAAAAAACATATTTCCCTCTGTAATTTTTTAATTTTCTTTATACCAAATTAAAGTGCTCATTGAGTACTTTAATTTGGTGCAAAAAATTTTAAAAATATTATACAAAAATACATTTTTTAATGTCCGCAAAAATACACGTTTTCCAAAGTACTTACTTAAAAAGTGACGGAGGGAGTAATAATAATAATAATAAGATTGTGAATCTCACTAAATATGTGAGTGTAAATAAAACATATTCGGCAAAAAAATTAAAGGTTCCATTCAGAATATGAAATCATAATTTTTGTTTTTTTATAAGCAAATCATGAATTTTTGGCCTCTCTGAAAAAAGAACCTCTGTCGTACCCTCTCTGGGCACAAGCCTAAGGAGCCATGGCTTTTGGGCCCCCAATAAATAAATGTTCAAAGAAGAGGCCCCCAGATTGATAAGGTTATTTATATAATGGGTCTAAAAAAGTCTGAGTTTCAATGTTCCAGCGGATAAACAAGACCTATTTCAATTCTCCAAGTCCAAAGCTAACTTGCTGGCGTATTTGTTGTTTGGAGGGTGATGACTATCAAGTATCAACTGATTTGTAAAACGTGTTTCGAAGGTCCAACGCGAAAATTCGTAAAAAGAAAATATTTGGAAGGGTTTGATCCGAGCAATTTTATTTTATCAAAAATTACTCTGATCAAGCCCTTCCAAGTATTTTCTTTTTACAAATTGTCCCGTTCGTTCTGAAAATCATTTTTTAAACACATCTAATGGTTCAGATGATCGAAATTCGGTCCAGAAATGAAAGTCCCTCACCGTAGCAAGTGAGGGAGCCCTCATGTGAAAATTTGCGTGTGTTGCGCGCGCGTGTGTGTTTATCTATTGACTTATGGGTCCCTTAGCCAAAAATCCAAAACATTTGATATTTTTTAAGAGAAGGATAAGGAACTATTGCAATCAAACATAAAGACAAAAAAAATGGCGAAATGTCACAAATTTTTAAAAGATCAAATTTCCGTACATAAAATTCAAAAAAATAACTCCTGCCTTCTAGCCAACAACTGACCACCTCCGGCCCACCGCATCCGGCAACCCAAAAATGAGTGATATTTAACTAATTTTTAAAAGTTCTAATTTCATACAGAAAATTCAAAAAAATCAACTTGTAACTCCGGCCAACCACTGCCCACCTCTAGCCGGCTACTTCCGGTGACCACAAAACTTGGGGAAATATAACTTAAATTTAAAATTTCTAATTTCTTACAAAAAATTCAAAAGTCGATCAACTAATCTACTGCCTACTCCAAAAACTAGTAAAAAGCTCACTAATCATCCTAAAATGTATGATAGTATATTAAACTTCATAGTTGGTTAAATCTCACTTATCAACGTAAGAGTATAAAAACATAATATAAATTGAAGAAGCTTCATCCGAAATGAAGATTTTACCCAAATTTTTCCTCAAGTTTAAGTAGGGCTGGAGATGCTCTAACTACATTATTTCTGAGCAAATAGTTGGAGAGAGCTCGAACAAAAGAAGGCGATGCCGTTGTTGCCGCTATTCTTGTGAATCACCTTGTTTTGGGTAAAAGTAGTACACAACACATACTCACACATTCACAGCGACCATTGAAAGAAGAAGAGCTAGTACCGCGTGAGGCAAAATTTGTAGTTCGAGAAAGGAAAGTAGACTCGGCGGACGTGATGGCTGAACATTTTTTTTTTCTTTGGCCTTCGTGTGAATGTCAAATATTTTGGATGTCATTTCCATAAATGTTAAAAAGTGCATGTCCTTTTGTCAAAAAAGGGTAAAGTATATTGTAGTTATGCATAATTTTCCCTTGATTTTTTTTGGGTGAGAATACTTGTTAAGTTGTTAATAAGTCTTCGTAATGTTCTTTTTATTTTATTAGGGCCCCATCTAGAACCTTAGAGCCGGCATTCTGCAAAAGGTTCCCAAATCAGTTTAGAGTGAATTTCTGGCTTGGTTTGAAAGATAGTCCCAACCAAAGGTCCAAAGGAAAGGACCGCTCCAAAATATGGCATTGTGCAAAAGAGGCCCAAATCATTTGAGAGTGAAATTTCTAACTCGATTTGAAAGAGTGTCCTAACCTAAGGAAAGGACCCCTCCAAAAAATGCATATGCCACTTCTTGCAGCGAACACACAATACTCTTTAGTACAAGATGCAAAAATACAATATTCTCTTTAGTAAAAGACACAATATTCTTTTCTTCTTTAGTAAAAGACGAAAGAATAACTCGTCTTGCACACTCATCTCATGGCTGAGATCCACAAAACAAACCACTTCCTTTCCTCTGTTTCCAATGGTTTAATCCTTAGAATTCACAAAACTTCTGCAGTTTTCTGAGCTAAACCAGAGCTTGGGGTCTTTTGATGGCTACTTCCTTGGTTTTAAAGTAGCCCAATATATAATAAGGATTTGCAGCTATGATTGCCACTTACGGATTAGTCTCCGGTTCAGCTTTTATTTGTTCCAATCCAGTCTTGTTTTGGCCCTTTAAGGGTCCCTTCCAAGTCTACAACGATAATCAGAATCGTTTATTTTGTAGAGCTTATTAATCACGTAAAAATTAACTTGATCAAACATCAATAGGTAGATGAACAAAACAAATTTATACATAAAAAAAATGGGCAATTTTTAGCTATATAATGCTAGTTGCGATGTCCAAAGAGAGACGAGAATTTTTTGTATGTGTATAGCCACAATTCAATCTCATATAGGCAACCAAAAATTGATTGATAACTAGAAATTTTAGAAATTCTTTTACAAAAATATTGAAATACTATTAAGAAATTACTATTTGGAATCAAGGGAGTTGCATGGAGGCAATCCGACAGAATTTTTTCTAAATTAACGTAAAATACTACTAATACAGTATGTAAGAATATTTAAAGTTGTGTTGGGCCGGGCAACCCACACCCACTTGTGTCCACCACTAATTTTGGGGTTAACCCACCTCCATCAAATAATCTATTTCACAAAAGTTGTAAACGGAATTATTTTTACCATCTGGTTTCACAGGATGTGCAAATTAATCGATTGGGTTTTTATATCTAAGAATTTTTGTGGCCTGAGATATATGGAATTTTGTTGGTTTTCAACTTTTTAGTTTATGAATTTTTGCGTTGGTGTTTACAAATTTTTGTGATGTTTATAAATTTGACATAAAAAAAGAGCGAAATTTTTTTGCTGCTTACAACTTTGTGCTTGGTGGTGTGTACAAATTTTTGTGATGTTTATGAATTTTGTTATAACAATGAAAGCGAAATTTTTTTGCTGCTTACAACTTTATGCTTTGTGCTGAGTTATTTGCATCTTTTTTGGTGTAAAGATGGGCAAATTTTTTACTCAAGAGTTGTAGGGCTGGTACCCTTGGTTAGAGGGTGGCCCTTCCAGAAATTCTCAACGGCCAAGGCAGAACCCAGGCCGAAGAGGGGGTTTGGAAATAGTTTTCAACCAGCAATTGACGCGCCTCGGTTATTACCTCACTAGCTGCGTCATTGCCCCAAGCGCAAAGATACCTCTCCCAGCCCACATTCACTATTTTTATACCTGCTCTCCTCCGAAAGTCCACTTCCATAACCAATGTGGGATTCAGTCATATACTGATACTACCAAGCCAGAAACTTAGAAAATCCCTCAAAGTTAGATTAGCCCGTGGCCCCGTAGTATCAAATTTCCAAGAATAGACGAAGTCAGGCAAAGTCCCAAAACCATCCAAGAACCTATATAATTCATAGAAAAAAAAAAAATCTTCTCTATATAATACTAGAATTTTATTTTATTTTTTGCAGAAGCGTACTAGCCCTCCTTTGTATCCATCTTGAGAAGACGGTATGTTTTTGTTAAGGAGTTTTGCACCTTCCTAGCATCAAATTTCCAAGAATAGACGAAGTCAGGCAAAGTCTCAAAACCATCCAAGAACCTAGCTATATAATTCACAGAAAAAAAAAATTCTTCTATATAATACCAGAGTTCTTTTTCTTTTCTTTTCTTACAGAGGCAGTTGCCCTTACTGGCCTTACTCTGGCTTCATCCCGAAAAGATGGTATATTTTTGTTAAGTAGTTTTGCGGCTTCCTAGCAACTTCACTTTGAATGCAGAATACAAAGCTTCTATGGAAGCTTTGACAAGGTGTTTTCAACATCATTTTAAGGTTTCAAGTTTGGATGGTATCATTTGCCGTAATTTTTCCTGCTCCTTAGAATATTGTGTTTCGAGCCATATTGTAAATCTTTGTGCTACTGGTGATTACCAAAAAATACTGAACAGAAGTTGGAAGCAAAGCAAACAAATAGAACAAGAGGAACCGCAATTGTTGCTGCAGCTGCTGCTTTGTGAACTTAACTTTTCTTTTCTTTTCTTTTCTTTTACTTCCTCCATTCCAAAATAATATTTCACTACGAAAAGACATGTAATTTTTGAATCAAGAAATCTGAAAAAATTATGCTCGGAATGATTTTATTTTATTTTTCTGAAAATTGCACATCTTTTCATAGTGGACTATTATTTTGGAATGAAGAGAGTATATTTCCACTACGAAAAGACATGTAATTTTCGAATCAAGAAATATGAAAAAATTGTGATGGGAAGCATTTTATTTTTTATCCGAATATTGCACATCTTTTCATAGTGGACTATTATTCTGGAAAGGAGAGAGTACATGTAGAGCCGGCTTTGGACTAAAGTCTGTAAAGCCACTACTTTAGGCCCCCAAATTTTGATTAATTTTTGGGACCTCCAATTTTATAGGTTCATATAGTAGTTATGCCTTCAAATGATTGTAATGACTTATTTATGAAATTTTTAGTTTTCCTTAGTTTTTTTTAACTATGCTATATTGAGAGTTGAGGGCCTCATTTGAAAAAATTCAGTTTAGGCCCCATATGTATCAGAGCCGGACCTAAGTACATGATAATAGTTGAGAATTATTTTTCAGTAGTGCTACATACCCAGAATCTATACCCAGAAATTACCCAGAAAATTGTAATAAGTGGCTCAGATGCAAATCCAAGTGAATTTGAGCCACTCATTCTAATTTTCTAGGTAATTTCTGGGTAGGGTTTCTGGGCATTTAGCATTTCTGGTTATTTTTTAACTACTACCTCAACTGCTTATTTTTCTTCAAACAAACAAACAGCCTAAGTAAGCTGATACAAGGATTGTTTCACCTTCCCAAACTAACACACTGAACAAGGGAGAAAGAAAAGATACATACCCTATGAATCAAGGGTAAGCATCAATAAGTGACTGGCCAATTTTGATGGGCTTTATAGTATAAATTAAGGGTAAGCCTCAATAAGTGATTGGCCAGTTTTGATGGGCTTTATAGTGTGTCAACTAAATCCAGAATTGGTTAGAAATTAAGCCCATTCCTTTGCAGTCCTCTCTTTGCCCTTGTTTGTGTGAGTCATCATCACCATGTCCAACGTCAACCTCACATATTCGAGCTTATCGTTTTTGTCTTCTTCAACCACAGCTTCAATCATGATCACTTTCCCTTTGTCTTTCGGAACAGCCTCTCTACAATTTCTCAAGATTTGGATGCACTCGTCATCGTCCCAGTCGTGCAAAACCCACTACAAATATAAAAAAAAATATAAGCAGTGACGGAGTTAGATGTTTCGTACACAGGAGACACCTTTTCACCATATATCTAAAATTTCACAATAAAATGAAATGATGAAATACTGAGCACAAAAGTTCAAAAGTTCTCTATTAGGCACAAAAGCTACGACATAATTTATTCAAAAAGTTTAATATTCATTGCTAAATTTTTTTACAATTGACCCTGATGAGGTTTTATTTATTAAAAGTTATGCATGATGGCTTCGATACTAATCATCAAAAAAAAAAAAACCATTCTTCTCATTGTAGAATTTGTTTTTTCTCCAATCCGAAATCGGTAACCCATTCTAGATTTTCCTTCTACAAAAGACCAGCAATGCTATATGCAGGGAAAATATTTGTAGTGAATCACGCAGAGAAAGGCGTGTAAAGGTCTGGATCGAGCAATTTAATTTGGAGCTCGCCAAGAATTTTAGAAACAGCGTTTGGAAGAGCCGCTTAATTCTTAAATTTCCATCCGATATGTGTAGATCTTTCGATCCGAACTTTAATTTTTTTCTTTTTTCATCCGGGCATTCAAAAAGAAAAGTTTGGATCAGTATCCACACATATCGCATAAAATTTGGTTTTCTCATCTTGCCCATTTCGAAATGTGTTTTAAAATTTCGGAAGAAATTTCAAAAAATGTGCCATTGGGATCCATCTTTCCATAAGGGTCTTCCCTTTGTAATTCTCTGCAAATCTTCCTCACACATATAATTTTTGATAAACGAACCCTCGGCCCCTATACTCCCTCCGCCCCTTGAATTAGCACATGGAAGGAAAACAACACACTACTCTTTGGAAGTGGTTGTGGACTTGTGGTGACTCGCCGTTTTGGCTACCTTTCACTCTAGAAATTCGTATCTACACCTAGCAATTTTGATTTTTGGTTTTTGTGTGAGAGAGAGATAGATGCACATTCATTTGTGAAGGCGATCGATGGAGGTTTTCTGGTGACTTGTAGTCTAACCATTTTATCCAGGGAGACAGATGCAGACAAATGCAACACCACCCACGATAGGCGGAGAATCTATACTAAGGAGATTGTGACTAACAAAGGACTCGGTTCACATTTCATAATACTGTTTATATTTCTATTTTGTAAACTTCAATTCGATTAGTTTCGGTAATTCGTTATTTGGTTTATATTTCAATCAATGGAATACGTTCTCTGAATTTCAGTAATTTTCCCAACAATATATAAGTATAGAGCACATTTGCTGACCTTTAGGTATGCAACATCAGCCTTCGAAACACTAACAAACATGTCGCCCCCCACATGCACAACCCCGACACAGTCCGGTGCAATAGACACCACATGAGGAAGATCGATCCCCCGAATCCAAGGAAACGCCTTGGCCAACAACCGGAGAGTGGTCCCATCTCCGCCGCCTTGGCCAACAACCGGAGAGTGGTCCCATCTCCACCACCTACGTCCACCACTGACTCTACCCCATCAAACACATCCGAAACTCTTCAATTTTTGCCGGCACAACAACCCTAGAACCGCTAGCCATCGCATCATTGATGAGCTTGCTTTTGGCTGGATTCTTTGCAGCATACCTCCAGACGTCCTCACCATGAGCAGACACCTTGTTTGGTTGGGTTTTTAAAACCCAGTTTTAAGACTAAAGTCTTGTTTGATTTTTCCAGTGGTTTTTACTCTTCTTCTGCCCCAGCTAACAACAAGAGAGAAAGAGAGAGAGAGAAAGGCGACAATGGTGGGACCCACCAGCTAACATCAAAAGAAGTTGAGAGAGAGAGAGAGAGAGAGAGAATTTAACTGTGAAGAATAAAAAAGAGTAATACGTTCACTTTGAAAAATGTGATAAAAAGTAGAGAGGAACCCATAATTTGAAACCCATTTTTTGAATCATACGGACTGGTACATACAGATGTTGGGAGGGACCCACAAGATGTACCATTTTGAAAATCATTTTCAAATAAGATTCTCAAGCTGGTTCACAAGAATCCAACCAAACAAGGCAAATGCCGGGCTCTCATTGCCAGAACACGAGCACTTAAACTATGCCAGGGTGCTAGCATCTCCGGATCGTTCGCATACAACAAGAAATCAGGCAGGCTTTTTTCGCCATTTTTCATGAGAAGACGGGATAGTGGCGTTTGGAAGTATCCAGTTAGACCTTCTTTGAAGATTTTACTGTGCACTAAGAACCTCATGATACTGTGGAGGATGGAGGGAGAGCATCCGAGTGCAGAGGATAGATCAGAGAGCATCGTGGGGCCATCACGGGAAATGGCACCCCTGCCAATGGCAAACCAACAACACAATGTTGGGTAAAGAACCAGTCTATGACCTGAAAGTAGAAATTCCGAAGGATAACAACTCGAGATGCTGCAATGTGACATTATCAATTTATTAGTTAATATCATATCAATTTATTTTACCAATTTGGTGGTTATCGACTTGGCACTGCACTCTGACCACCAGCATTAGGCTTAGCATAGCCAAACGGAAAAGGCTACAACACACATCTCTTATTTGGGTGTGTATCATACACACTCCTGTAAAAGTTACGATTTTTTGTGAAAAGTTACGATTTTTTTTTGGAAAAGTTACGATTTTTTTGGAAAAGTTACGAATTTTTTTTGTAAAGGTTACAAATTTTTTTGTAAAAGTTCCGAAACGCATCAAAATGTTACGAATCGTATTGCTGAAAAGTTACGAAAGACTAAGAAATGTTACGATTGTCGATGAGGTGACACAATCTGGACGATACAATAGGTGCATATGATACACCCAAATAAAGAGTGTGTATTGTAGCCATTTCCTTGCCAAATTGGCAGATGGTAAGTGAAGTTAATTGGTATAAAGAATAAACAGTCAGCTTCATGGATAAGTCAATTATCGATTTTTTTGCAAAAAATTCATGAAATTAACTCTTTTATAGGAACAACTCCACTTTTTCTTCTTTTTTTGTGTGTGCGATTTTAATTGGACGATTGATTTAAGTATTTTTTAAATCTAATTTTTGTATTTCGTGGGTCCATCAATGCCCAAAATCACTTGGGGTACTAAGGGTGGCAAAATAACCGTCAAATCGTGAATTCAGTCCAAATCAATCCAAACTGAATGGTTTGGTTTGATTTTTTAGTAATATGGTTTGGTCATGGCTGTAAAAAATTAGAAACCATGACAGATGCTTTGGTCAGTGAATTTATGTTGACAGTTTCAATTCCAAACCGATCCAAACAGTATAATATAAATATAGAATTTGTTTGGGTATACATTGAAAAAATTTCCACTTTTTTTTTGTTGATATTGGTGGCTGTTCTTTTATTGGATGGATGTTGCTTGCCACAGATTATCTTCTCTACCAAAAGTAGAAAGAATGAATAAGGCACTCTCTTATTTAGTGTGATGCTGAGTTTAATCCGTTCTACCAATTAATTAAAGAGAATGAATATTGTTTGGATACAAATGTCTGGAAACGACGTCAGGCGCATCTACTAGCTACTCTGTGGGTCGCACATGCATCGTGTAAAACCCATTTACATTACCTGGTTCCTGACACATCTACTTCTGAATCTATGTCCATAGCACGGCTAGTATGAAAATACAAACTATAATAGGAAGCTTTCTCCATTTCCATTGGTAACCCAATGGAAGCCCAGTTCTAGCTTCATTATTCTAAATAGTTTCTATTCCGTATTTGCCCTTAAGCAAGTCATCATTCTTAAGCTTCTGTTCATGCTCCAACTGTGTCTCTCTCTTGGCAACTCTGTCATCCAACCAAGCTGTAACATCTTCAAAAACGGTGTCAATGTTTTCCTGTAATTCTCCGTAGGTGAGGGAATGCCACATCCCCGGATACAGCTTGAAACTCTTATCGGTACTACATGCCGATTCATAGAGCAGATTGCTCACTGATGGATCGGTCACCTTGTCATTTGCCCCGTGGACTATTAGAAACGGTATTGAAACCTAAAACAAGGAATGAATTATTGAATTAGGCCAGTCTCTTTTTTGGTTGCCTAGAAAATTAGGAAAATTTTTGTTGTAAGAGTTTGAAATGAACCTCTTGAAGTCTTTGCTCGAGATCTAAACTGACATTTAGAAGCTGATTTCCGGTTAGAAGGCGCGGCCGGCCTTTGTAGCAATAAGGGTTTGATCGAATCTGTCCTCACAGAAAAATTTCAAGTTATAACATTGAAAATTAAACACAAACCCGTGACAATAACAATTTTTGAAACTGTATAAGTTGCCCCACAAGGTTAGAAAGAAAATGTTGCTACCTCTTGTCTGACGTCACGGTCTCTAAAAGCAACATCAATAACATCTGGGGTGAGGATAATTTTCCATGTAGGAATTAAACGGCAGAGCTTTGTTAAGACATTAACCACAACTGCTGGAGGCCTCATATCATCTGCTATCTGTAATTAATTGAAACAAAATCAACACCTTTCGACACCTCTCAAATCTGGATGATCGGCACAACAAGGTCTGCCGACTTTCAAGGGTCAATGCAGGCCCCCGAATTTTATATACTCCTCCGTAAGGTGTTTGTTATACCCATTTTCTGGCGATTAGGTTATTCTATATCTTTCAATTTATAATAGGTTTTATGATTTTAAAAACTCATTATAATGTAATAGTTGTTGAAGCCTATCAAATAAGGCCAATATCAGATATTTTTAAACTCAGAATTAATAAATATGCATAATTTTTAACGTGTTAAAAATAGTGAAAATGAATTAACAAAGATGGACAGAGGGAGTATGCCCAAACAAAAGGCTACCAAAAGAAAACGTGCTTCCCACTTACTCCTCACGGGATAAACAAACAATAAAAGGTAGAGACAGAGAGAGATGCATACCTTACACATGGGTGCCACCAACACTGCACCGTCCCAGAAGGTAGGATTCTTCCTATGCAACAGAAGAGCTACAGCTCCTCCCATTGATTCTCCCATCAAAATTCTCAATTTCTTCCTGTTTTCCTTCCTCTCTGTTCACCAATTTCCAAATTCAACAATTATAAACACCAACAAAAATTTCAAATTCCCCAATGAATATAACCATAACAATGGATAAAACTCAAAAAAATTTGCTTTTTTTCCCGTAAACTTGTAAGAAAGAAAAACAGCCATTCACTAGTATGTTCAATCCAAAAAAAAAAAATATATATATATATATATATATATATATATATATATATATATATATATATTTATTTATTTTTTTCCTTATAGGAGTAACTTAATATCAGGATTCTAAATATAACGACCGGACAAACTCTCCAATGGCTCCAAGATTTGGAATGTTTTGTCTCCACAAAATCCGAATATGCAAGCACTTACTATTTTGTCATCCCACTTAGTTAAACTCCTATATTACAAAAAACAACGGAAATTACTATTGGCACTCTCTAAATTATTAATCAATCCCTATGGACTTTATATTTGCACTTGAGTGCCATTAACAATTTGGGAGTGTAAATATCAATTTTTAAAACAATCTTGTTAATAATAATATGCAATTGGCTCTCAAAAAGACATTTTCAATTCACAAAGGCACCCAAATAACTTGTGATGGAGAAGGAGAAAAGTCAGAAACAAACTAACCAGAGATTCTTGTGTAATGATCAGAGCAGTCTGTAACAACATTGTCGAAATTAGGGACATATCCCTGAAGCCCAGAAGATTTCCCATGCCCTTCATAATCCATTCCATAAACTCCAAATCCTGCTTTTGCTAGCCTTGTTCCAGTCCCTGTTTCCATGAAACACCCACCCAATTTCAACCCAGATTTCATTTCATTTCATTTCATTACACGCACATTCGTTTGGATTGTCTTAAATTCAACCCAGATTTTCTAATTACAAAACAATCGGTGAGTTTCCCTTCTGCTAAAATTAACATTTGTTAAAATCAACCGTTGATTTTACCTGGGAAACAAAGCATAAATCGCCCAAACCAATTTGTTAAGATTGAATCTTTTCCTTAACCAATTTGTTAAGGGGTTTTGTGGGTTGACTCAAATTCAACTCGGATGATGATTATAGAAACAACCAATTAATCGTCCACCCAATTTGTTAAAATTGATTTTTTCCCTTTATTTCGGAGGTGTATTGACTTTTTTTTTTTGAAAGACTTCAGAGTTACTTCTGGCTAATGAATACTTAGATTCGTCTATCCTTCGTGTTTCTTTTTTTTTTTTTTTTTGATAAATGGATATCCGGGCTAACTTGACGCATGTAGAATAATTCCCTGGCCCTTGAAGTAACGATTGGGGATAATCCCAGTGGACCCAAGCACTTGAAGTAACGATCGGGGATAATCCCAATAGGCCCAAGAGTTTGTTGGCAAGGAAAATCGAACCCGAAATCCTTTGTGTTCTTATATGACTGCTTTGTTTTTTGCTTTTGTTTTTCGTGTTCCATCATAACAAGTAAGAGAAAGATAAATACCTTTCATTGAGATGCTGGTCTCCATGGCGTAACCATGACACAGAAAAATCAAAGCTTTCGGTTCACAATTAGAAGGCAGCCATCTGCACGTGAAAAGCTTCATTCCTCTTGAATTGAGTACGAATTCCTGCATAATATTTTCCAAAAAAAAAAACTTACAAGGTAATTCATAATTCGTTGAAAATTAGTATTTGGAAAAAATTCGATTGCAAAAAAAAATAAATTAATTGAACTCGACTAACCTCTTCATATCTGACTCTTCCAATTTCATAGGCCTGTTAATAGACCAAAAACAAACAGAGGAGAATATTTTTAAAAGGGTGAGACACACAGAAAAAATGCATATATCACGTAAATAAAATTATATAGATACACACATATATACAGATAGCATTTGCATGAATGTAAATCCATGTATGAAAAACAGAGTGAGGAGGCAGAGAGGGACAAACCATGACTGGGGTTTAGAAAGAAGTGATCTTTTTGTTCTTGAATATAAGGAAAGGGAGTTCTTCGCTGATTTTGATGATAGGTTGGAGACTTGATCTCTCTGTTTTTATAGAGAGAGAGAGAGAGAGAGAGAGAGAGAGGAGAGAGAAAACTGGGTTTATCCATCCATGAGTTGGAGGGAAGGAGGAGGAAACAACAACTTGCCTTTCAGGGTAGGGACAAATTAGCTGGTGTTTTAATACGACTATTGTTGACCAATTAGCTGGTGTTATTTTGTTTTTTCCTTTTTCTAACAATTTTTCTAAATAGTAAGTACTAACTACCGTCACTGAGATGGAAATATTTGACCAAAATAGTGGAGTAATAGTTAAGGAAAAGTCTTAAGAATCTAACAAAAATGGTGAAAAACAACCGTCACAGACTCGAAAATAGTATTACCCAAGATGGAGAATAATTTTAGGAAGTCATATTTTGGAGTTATAGAAAAATTTTGATGTTCTTATCAACATTGACAAGGCAAATTCCATCTTTACCCATTTCATGTCTAAGGCTCACAAACACTTGTTCCCCTATTAGAAATGTCGAAATACATGTTGTCTACGGGATCAATCTTGACCGTTGATCACCTCATCTAGGATTCAGATTCTCCTAAACACTCTTACCGGTAAGATATACAAATATGGGATTTGGATTTGATTTGACGTGATCTTATTCAAATTCCATTTGAAAACCATTTCAAGTTTTCCCAAGCTATTGATTAGCACGTCAATAAATTTCATATGGGTCATTGTTTTCAAGAAAAAATGTAATTTGATCTGCTTGTTGGATTTTAATATACGTGACGTAATTCAAATGTAGTGAGAGAGAAATAAATTATTTGCTCATTTAATGTTGCCAAAAAATAATAGAGAGAACTTCTTGTTCTCCCTTTGGGGTCCTCTTTTGCAATAATATTTTAAAGCCAACTGTTTGATGATTTTTTTAAAGATATACTTTTTCTTTGACAGCACCACATCTTCAAACATCTTCAATTAGAAAATTGCATAGAACTTGAAACAAGTGGCCCATATTTATTAAGAAAACAAATCTGAGCCACTAATTTCAAATTCTAGATAAATTCTAAGCAAATTCTAGATTTATTTTCTGAGTATGTAACACTATTAATCATGTGCATATCTGCTAAAGGTTTTATAATATTTGTCAATTGGGGAGGTCTGTTTAGCTAGCTCTGGGTCCGAGGGAGGGATCCTAGCCTTGATGCCTGGAATTTTTGGTTTTACCTTCATGAATAGTATACCCAGAAAATTGTCCAATTTTTTTTTTGGTAATGCAAGAAGTTCCAGGCTAGATTGCACGTAAGTAGATTAAATTCCTGGTTCCGCTATTGACTCCAATAACGACATGATTCCTTCAATTTTATCTAGCCACATACACGAGCCGATCAGCTATATCTAACATCACAATTTTTTCTTTACGGCTTTTTATTTGTTGTTGTTAATTTTGTTTTCTTGTTTGAATCTTTGAGTCCTTTGTCTTGTTTTTAGGTGTATCGGCTACGCAATTTGATTCTCACTTTTTTTTTGGAATTATTACCTCTAGGTCTAGAAAAGAGATGTCTAATTACCAATAAGGTAAGTCATTTTCTTTAATTACCACTAAGGTAAGTTACTCTTTTTTGGAGTTTAGGTTTAGGGTGCACTTT
The DNA here is from genome assembly GCA_022606695.1 of Vaccinium macrocarpon. Classification (NCBI taxonomy): domain Eukaryota; kingdom Viridiplantae; phylum Streptophyta; class Magnoliopsida; order Ericales; family Ericaceae; genus Vaccinium; species Vaccinium macrocarpon. The sequence continues at coordinate 32,088,797 of CM040172.1, forward strand.
CATATTATAAGATTTTAGTGGTTTAGGCACTTTCATAGAGTACCCTAAGATTTTAGGCACTTTCATAGAGTACCCTAGATTTTTAGGCACTTTCATAGGGTACCCTACGACCAGGGTACCCTAGAGTTCAGGTTTAGAATGCATTTTCTTATTTTAGAATTTTAGTGATTTAGACACTTTCATAGAGTACCCTAGGATTTTATGCACTTTCATGGGGTACTCTAGTCGTAGGATACCCTAGGATTTTAGGCACTTTCATATGATATCCTAGTTGTAGAGTACCTTAGGATTTTAGCCATTTTCATAGGGTACCCTAGTCATAGAGTACCCTAAGATTTTAGGCATTTTCATAGGTACCCTTGTCATAGGATACCCTAGTCATAGGAGTACCCTAGAGTTTAGATTTAGGGTACACTTTCCTATTATAGGATTTAGTGATTTAGGCATTTTCGTAGGGTATCTTAGGATTTTAGGCACTTTCATAGGATACCGTAGTCGTAGGGTACCCTAGAGTTTAGGTTTACGATGCACTTTCCCATTATAGGGTTTAGTGGTTTAAGCACTTTCATAGGGTACCCTATGATTTTAGGTACTTTCATAGGATACTCTATGATTTAGGCATTTTTATACGGGTTGGAGAGTTGATTGGAATTTTTCAAAGTTAGACTTAACCTGATGGTAATTATGGGATCTAAGGATGACCTGATGGCAAATGTCCCCCTTTTTTTATAAATAATTTGTATGTCTTTGTATAAATATAAGTTCCGTTTTCTCAAAAACAAAAATTATTCGGTAATTAACCTTAAGACCGTATAAATATTCACATTGCGTCCCAACATCCAGTGATTAAAATAAAATTGTTTTTGGCTTGATACACAACGATTTGAGTGGAACGTGCGCTTCGGGTAGGGCCTTTTTATTTTGTTTTTGGCAAAAAAGTCTTCCCCAGGGCAAGTTGCAAAACCAGAACGATGTAACTTACTCATTAATGAATCCAAACATGGAAAATGAAGTCCATTTAGTTAGTGGATCGCATTACTAAATGTGGATCACATTTGACTTGCTAGTAAGAAATATTTATCAAGATTTGTCAACTTCCGAAGAGTAGTTGAGTGTACATAATATAAAAAAAAATTAACTACACTATATTTCACCTTTTTAAAGGAAAGACAAGAAGTTTTTATAATCAAACATAAAGACATAATTTTAAATATTAATTTATTAAAAGGACAAAACACACCCACTATCTCCTTATTTTGGACATAAGTACCCAAGTCTCTCACCTATCTCACAAAAGATCCGTACCATTCCAATCCTCCTCCTGAGTCCTGACTCTATCTCTTCCCCACCTCTCTCTTTGTCTCTCTCCCCCTCTCTCCTAAGTGGATCGAGTCAGCTTAGCGGTAACAACATGTGCCAAGTCGGGGAGTGCTCCATATGTCTTGGTGTGTTCCAAGATGGAGAGAAGGTGAAGGTTTTGACACTGTGTTACCACGGGTTTCACGCGAGGGCATTGACGAGTGGCTCAAATCAAGGCTTTAGTTGTCCTTTGTGCAGAGCGTGTGTTGTCCGAGTTGACTCTTTGATTTAGTTTGATTTGCCATGAGGGCGTCAAAACTGCATGGAAAATGTGCACAACTGTAGGAACAAGTTGGTTTGTTACGGTGTAGAACACAATTTGATTTTTGAAAATTAAATTTTTTATAATTTAGTGACATTTCACTAATTGTTTTGGTTGATTGAAGTAGTCGGCCAAATGTGGAGTTGATTTTTTGAATTTTATATACGAAATTAGAACTTTTATAAATTAGTGACATTTCACTAAGTTTTTTTGGTCTCCAGAAGTGGCCAGAGGTAGGATTTGATTTTTTGAATTTTTAGTACAAAATTAGAACTTTTAAAAATTAGTGAAATCTCACGAATTTTTTGGGCCGCTGGAAGTCGGGTAGTGGTCGGCGGGAGGTAAAGTTGATTTTTTTGTATTTTTTGTACAAAATTAATACTTTTAGAAATTAGTGAAATGTCCCTAATTTTTTGAGTCGCTGGGAGTGGTGGGCTGGAAATGGGGTTGTGGTTGGCAAGGAGGCAAGAGTTGAATTTATTGAATTTTTGTACGAAATTAGATTTTTTTTAAAATTAGTGAATTCTCACTAATTATTTGGAAAACACCTTCTGAACACATTGGACGGATCGGATTTTGCCAAAACAATTAGCAACACAAAAAAAAACACCCCAAATCTTCTAATCCGGGATCCCGGACTAGAAGATTTGGGTATATATATATGATCAACTTCTAATAAGGGATCCCTCATTTTATTTAAAATGAGGTTCTCATGCTTCCCAACCAAATTTTGACGATCCAAACCGTTAGATGTGTTTAAAATGTGTTTTTCAGGTTCACTGTGAGGATTCGTCGAAAAAAAAATACCTGTAAGGGGTTCATTCGATCAGTTTTTGTTAAAAATGCTATATATAACGTTTTAAAGAAAAACTGATCGGATGAAGCCCTTACGGGTATTTTTTTTTGGACAAATCCTCACGGTGAACCTTAAAAACACATTTTAAACACATCTAACGGTTCGGATCATCAAAATTCAGTTTGAAAAGTTGAAAAATTGCTTGGTCCTCATTTTATTTAAAATGAGGAATTCCTCATTAGAAGTTGATCATATATATATATATATGGGGCTGGTTCTAAGGACACAACAAAAAACACATAAAAAAACACTGGGTTTTGGTCCGGCTCATATTGCGATGATCCAAACCGTTCACTTTGTTTAAATGGATAAAATAGGAAACGTTGTAAAATTTCAACCCTATCGAATATCAATAAGTGCTTGATTTGAACAATTTTTTTTTGATGATTTCTCAAGGGGGCCCTTGAAAACAGTTTTTAAACACATCGGACGGTTAGGATTTTCAAAAAAAAGTCGGGAAGGTGGGGTTCCGGATTTTTTTTAAATCCGGGAGTTTGGATGTTAATTATATATATATAATCCCCTTCCTATCCACACCCTTAAGTTACGGACTTCGTCTGCACCTCCTAGTTTCGGACCAAATCTCAACAATCCGAACTGTTCAATGTGTTTGAAACGTGTTTTCAAGAGCACCCGCGGGAAATCAGCAAAAAAATACCGGGATGGCTTGATCAGAGCAGTTTTTAATAAAAGCGAACAAATACAATTTTTAAGAAAAATTGCTCAGATCAATTCCTTCCCCCTTCATTTTTTTTTTTTTTTTGCTGATTTCACGAGGGGACCCTTACAAACACATTTTAAATACATTGGATGGTTTGGATCGTCGAAATTTGATCGGAATCTATGAGATGTGAATGAAGTCCAGATTTTAAGGATTTGGATAAAAAATTTAGTATATACAGTTTCCATCCTATCCACACCCTTAAGTTACATGTACCTCAACACATGCATTTTCTTCGTTCTTTTACCGTGCTTGGTAATTTCTCAGACTCTCATTTTCAACAACCGTGTTGATCGAGACCTTGGTTTAGCAATGTAATTGTATTGGGTTTTCATTAAGTGAAATATCTAGGAGTATTTCTTTTCCTCCACGGCCTGTGAACCATTATCATCAATGTCCCATGGTCGTGTTGCTACAAATGGTTGGTTAACATTCTTATATAGCCCTATTGAAATTAAAAGATAGAAAGATTTACTTGAATAACGTTTTAAGTGAATCAAACTGCTAAAGAATATTCTTAAATGTTGTGCCCAAACGCGCACCTCTCGCACAGAAATAGTAAAATCAAGAGATAAACACAACACACAATATACGTAGTTCGGCTAAATCGGACCTACATCCACGGGGAGGGGGGTTTCACTATAATCCGGAGGAAATCCGTGATCTTGTGTTATACATTCACACTCTCATCTCACAATAATGAAACCTCACAGTTCTCTCGTGTATCTCTCTCTCCGGGAGAAGCCACAACCGGCTCCCCCTCTCACACTCTCTGCCTCTCTCTTTACATTGTGCTACCACACTAAAACAAAAAGCTATAATGAGTATTTATAGAGTACACATAAAAATCCTAGCCACTCCCTATGGGCCTAAGCCCAAGTGGCCCACACGGGGTGGAATTCCAACAATCACCCCCTCCACACCGAGTGGGCAATGTCGTCTGCAACACCCCCATGTCGTCTCCTCCAATTAGCTATTTCTAGCAAGCGACTGTGTCACTAACCAATCGAGCATCCATGCACCACCAAACAAAGTACATAAACCCGAAAGAGTGTATCCTTGCAAAACCAGACTCCGCAGCCAATCAGAAAAAACTCGAGTACCGCACCCACTAAAAAAGAATGCTTCCACTCGTCCACCTCAAACCCGAAGTGTATGCGCTCACCAACAGAAGCGCTCATTTATGTGCTCGCCAACAGAAGCACATGCACCCCATCAACTAGGGTGCCCGCACCCCCTCATCAAGTGTCCGCAGCTTTCATCGGGCCAAGGCTCGCCACTCTAACATCCCCGCCTTGTCAAGAGAATGCAGCGAACCCCCGCTTCCACACCGTAGGCTCACTCCCTCTAAATGATCTCACACACCATCCGTGGATGAGGTCAATTCTTCTTCGGACAATCAGATCCCCATCGAGTACCTCCGCACCCCAAAACTAGGATACACCTCTCGTGAATCCGGGATGGAACAAATCCTGCTAGATATCCGTGACTCAAACTGATCTACCGCTCTGACAGGCGCCTGTGTTATTCCCAAACAAGCATATCCACACCCCAACCAGGCACACTACTCGAACGAATGTATCCCTGCAAGTCAGATCTTCCGCGGTTGATCACAATCATGCACCCCCTATCTGGAGTGCTCGCATTCAGGCATCCAAAACCCAAATGCTCATGCCCAATCAGAGGACATAATCCGTGACTCCATCTCCCCATACTACATGAGCTCATAACTGGAAAGATAATCCGCAACAAAAACATAGAAGAAAGAGAATACCAGTATGCATCATCTGATCTCCATCTCAATCCCTCTGTCTGGAGCTCCCGTGAACATATCCTGAACAACCAATTGCATCCCCATTGCTAGCTAGCATCCTGCACACTCCTGATTCGACTCCCAGCGCATCCAGTACCATCCCGGTCGCGGCACCTCGGTACAAACTCATGCTTATCCTGTGTACATCCGCAATGGTACTGGACCATGCCTGACATCAGCTCCAACTGTCACTGCATTCCCACAAGCCTGTATGGTGGCCCATCATCCAATCCAATGCAGCTCGAATCACAACTGCAAATCCTGATGGTAGGTCCTCAAATTCGATTGAACTAGACTGCCTCCGATCACTGCTGACCAACTCCGACCTGTCACTCTAGTAAGCGCCTGTGTCATTACCAAACAAGTGTATCCGCACCCACCAAACAGAGATGTACCACTTGAGAGAATGTATCCCTGCTCACTAGCTTCTCCGACTGATCACCACGGCTTCATCGCCGCGAATCTGCAATCATCCGATTGCTCCGGTCAACCTCCGATCTTTGCAAAGTCTGTCCAATACTCCTGGTGTGTAGCTATCCAACTCCGCTTGCCTCTCTTGTCAGTTCTCCCGGGTCTCATCCTGCCTCTTAGTCCATCCATGTTCCATCCCCGGCCTTCCTAGCACCCCTTGGACTCCCATCGGATCTCCCATGGTCTGCCTCCTGCAAAATTGGGCCTGAAACACACAAAACCAAGCCCACCAATGAATCCGAAACCGTCCAATTAGCTAAGTACAAGCCTCTTCACAACGCAAAACGCCTCCAAACACTCAAATCCGGCTCAATCCAGCAACAAAACCTGCTTCCGAGCCTCTTCACGAAAAACAGAGCGTGTGGTTGGATCCGGAACAAAAACAAAGTCGGGAACCCGTCTGAACCGGCCATGAACCGGTCAAAATCCCACTGAACAGGCCAAAAAACAATATCTGGTCTGCCTCTAGACCGTTATCCGGTCTGATACGGTCTGAACCCAGTCTGATTTTCCCTTGAGCCACCAGTCTAAACCGGTTTGCCCCCTTTGGACCCCGGTCTGACCCCTTTGACCTGACCTATGATCCTTTAGACCTCTTTGACCTAGACCCGGACCCTTGTGACCTCTTTGACCCTTTTGGACTCTTGCCTGAACCCTTGATGGCGTCAGCCCTAGTTTATGCTGACTTCAGCCCTAGCTCCCACCGCCTCTATCGGCGCATGTAGCCCACCGTGAGACTAGATCTCACGCGCCAACCTTTGTCCGGCGCATGAGGGCGCGTGAAATCCTTTCCGGCGACTTTCCGACCATCGTTGGGTTCATCTCGATAAACCCTACACGGTGGTGTTCTCCAAACTTTGATCCGATCAACTTTTGTCCTAGCATAACCCAATCAGCCACTCGCCTCCACGCTCCTCTATTCAAACTGTTCGAGCTCTGTCCTCCGATGACAAAAACTGACTCCGAGCACTCCGTTGGACTCGTCTATGAGAGTAGCATCTTTCCCTCTTATGAAAAAACAAGTTTCGTCACCTGTTTTGTCCGACCAAAGCTTCAAACGGTGCTCCAATGGCCTCCGAGTGATATTCTGACTGCTCTGCGCTCTCCGGTGCTTCAACCAAAGCTCTTATACCAGTTTGTTGTGCCCAAACGCGCACCTCTCGCACAGAAACAGTAAAATCAAGAGATAAACACAACACACAATATACGTGGTTCGGCTAAATCGGACCTACATCCACGGGGAGGGGGGTTTCACTATAATCCGGAGAAAATCCGTGATCTTGTGTTACACACTCACACTCTCATCTCACAATAATGAAACCTCACAGTTCTCTCGTGTATCTCTCTCTCCGGGAGAAGCCACAACCAGCTCTCCCTCTCACACTCTCTACCTCTCTCTTTACATTGTGCTACCACACTAAAACAAAAGGCTATAATGAGCATTTATAGAGTACACATAAAAACCCTAGCCACTCTCTATGGGCCTAAGCCCAAGTGGCCCACACGGGGTGGAATCCCAACATTAAATACTTACAATATTGATGAACGAGTACACATTTGGGTATATGAATTTGAAGCTAGCAGGAGTTGGTGTTGCAACTTAGCTCTCAACATTATCTTTAAATGGTACTCATCATCCTTATCTTCGAGGGAAATATCAAAAAACACGATATTAACCACTGGTATGGATGATTTTTAATGAAATATGATTATGCTGGAAATTTTGCCCAAAGCTTCTCCTTTTCTCTCTTCCTTCACTTGAAAATTCAGAGAAAAGCTTCTCATTCTCTTCCTTGAGCTTATTTTCATATGGCCACTTGGAAAATTAGTTTAAAATTACTAAACGTCTCGGATCATTTGTGTGAGAGCCAAAAATGGGTCCCGCATAAAAATCTGCATCGGTGCATCTTGGTCAGTACGCATATTCAAACTAAACATACCACAACAATAATGGCAATTAAAAATTATGACGCATTGTCCGTTTTTATTTTTTTCAAAATCAACACAGATAATATCTGCCATTTGATGATGTTGAAAATTTTTCCCAAAGGTTCTCCTTTTCTTTTCCTAACTTGAAATTTTGACTAAAAGCTTCTCATTTCTCTTCCTTCAACTGATGTGGATTTGACGAAGGGAACCCAAGCAACAAATACACATATTGCAGTGTCAAAAATTAGATTATCTTTCTATGAATTTTTTTGTTTTATCCTTCTTTGAAGAATTGAACTGACAAATCTTTCTACATTTACTCTACCGATTTCTACACTGTAGTCGGTCTTTGACTATCTGGCTACATGATGTTAAAGCGTCTACACTGTGCTCTCTACGTAGAGTGCTTTGAATCACTTGGTTGGTTTCGATTAGTTTCTGCAAAGAAGCCTCATTAATAGTGAAAGTACTATCACAATTGTTGATCGACTTTTGCATGCGGATCTCCAACAATTGGCCACCGGATAATTTATTGTTGGGGAAAATTTCATAAAACCCTCCAAACTTTGACCCAAATATCAAAAAACCTCCCAAACTTTCAAAATTTTCAATTGTACTCCCAAACTTTACTTCCGTTATCAAATATACTCCCACCTTCTAAATCTGTTACCTCAGTAACGGAAAATGCTGAGTTGGAGCTTAACGGACGCAAAAAACCGTTAAGTGGCTCAAAACGACGTCGTTTTCGGCCTTAAAAGAAATGAGAGAGAAAAAAATCCTCTCTTCTACCCCAAAGCCCCTCCCCCCGCCCAAACCCATCGGTGGTGTTATTTCCTCTGTTATCATCGTTGATCCCTCTCGCAACTTTTGGTTCTACACTAGTATTACCCCCCTTTCCACCGCCGCTGACGGTGAAACCAAACTTCCTGTCATTGTTTTCTTCCACGGTGGTGGATTTGCATTCTTCTCCGCCGATACAAAACCATACATTGTCGTCGCATGGAAGAATCCGGCCTGGTAGTTCATCCCCAGGAACACGATCCGGTCAGTTAGCTCCACAAAAAGGGCGTTGAATCTCAGCAAGAACGATTCTTTGCACGCGGTCCCTTTAGGGCAAACGATGAGGTCTCTTTGGGTGTGATCTTGATTGATTTTTTGATGTGCACGGGTTAATCAGGCGGTGGGGATTGGAGAGAGGATCTCGGAGAGTCTGGAGATGAAGTAGGTGATGGTGGAGGAAGGCGGCAGCGGCGGCTTTCATTTGATAGTGGGCGTTTGATGAGGCGGCTGCCATGGAAGCAGGCGAAGGCTTTGGGGAAGAAGAGAGGGTTTTTTTTTCCCTCTCTTTTCTTTTAAGGCCCAAAATGACGTCATTTTGGGCCACTTAACGGTTTTTTGCGTCCGTTAAGCTCCAACTGAGCATTTTCCATTAATGAGGTAACAGATTCAGACGGTGGGAGTATATTTGATAACGGAAGTGAAGTTTGGGAGTACGAAATCAAAGTTTGGGGGGTTTTATGAAATTTTCCCTTATTTTTGAATGTATCTTCATTTGGTTTGGTTCTTTTTTTGTCTTTCATGTATGTATTGTATTTATTTGAATTCGGTAGGTTGTAGTATCTTTTATCAATCAAGCTCTAAAACTAAAAAATAAAAAATAAAAATTGTGAATCTCACAAAATAAAAAGTTTCTCCGTCAAATTAATACAAAGTGATCTGACGCAACGGAATCCACGAGAAACTAGTTGCGTACTAGTTCAAACGAGAATAGGTCTTGAATCCATGAGGTTCTTGAATCCAGATGAAGAAAGAGAGATAACTCTGAATTATATTTGATTAAAAGTTGTTTAATAATAGTGGTTATATGCCCTTTTATAGGGAAAACTAGCAAATTCTAGCAAAACTTACCTAAAAATTAAAGTATACCAAAAATTGGGAAAACTTCCAAAATTGAAAACTAGAAAGAAAAATAAGATATTCCCAATTGGAAACAACGTAAACGGAATTACACGCTAAGAGTAATTCATAATCTAATTATTACCTAAAATAACAAAATTACTAAATTGAAGGCCTAAATGAATGAATTTGGCCGAAATCCACCATCAGTCACGGTTAGGGTGGTGAGTATCGATCGCAGCGTGATTCTACTTCAGCCCACCAAGTTTGGGCCTATTCTGGGCTCGTCAATAAATTGCCGAAATTGGCAATTTTCACTTAGAAGTTGTTTGGGCCTCTTAGGCTTTGACCGGTCCAATTGATTGTAGAATTGGACTGCTACTTGTTCTGCATCATGATCTGAATCTCAACCCTTAATTTCTTGAACAAACTTTCATGTACCTACCAACCCTCCCAGGGAATTCCATTCATCACATGAAATCATGAATTTTTAACTAATTAACTTTTCTGATTGCGTATAGATGGTATAGAAAACAAGAATCTAACCAAGATACACAAAGCATTGTAGAGAGAGAAGCGGAGAGAGGAGAGTAGAACTTCATTTCTTTCTTTCTGATGTTTTTTTCGAATGAATGAGATACAGTTGTGCTTTCGGCTATTAACAGAAATACAACAAACTAACTCAAGGCAAGCATGCTGTATATATGTCAATATTTTGGACTTATCAAAATTTCACGACACGAGTGATGTTTCATTCCTTTTACCCATAAAACCCAAGAATCTGATACTGTAGTGGGCCACGAACGAATGTATACCTTTTTCTCCCAGCCTGGTCAATTAAGGCTGTCAAACTTCAACATGTGTGGTTCAAGTTCAACTTCTCTAATTGCATACACAGATGGCAACTCGATCTTTAGGCACAGATGGTTCAAAGATTGGTCCGAGTACGAATTGCGAAGTTGAACTAGCATGAGGAATAAAAGTTTGAAGCCTTTGATTGTCTGATTGAGGATGGTATTTGAGAAACGAGGGGTAAACGAAGTGTTTTCAGTAGCCATAGTAAGAATTTGAATTTGTAAGAAAAAAGAGTGAAAGAGTTTAGAGTCTTAAGTTACCGTTTTATGCTTACGGGGTCACGCAGGCACTATAAAGATTATTTAATTGAGTTAAGATAAAACTGAAATAAATAAAGGGGACATTGTTTACACCATATTCTGATTAACCTTTTCATCGATAAGGTTAAACATGTGGTACCCAGTAATTAAAAGACAATTGTTTATTACATTTTTTATTTAACCTTTGTTTATCGATAAGGTTAAAATACGTAGCAGCTAGTAGTTAAAAGAAGATTTGTTTGATATGTGGCAGCCAATAAACAAAAGGACTTGTGTTAGAATATTTAGATCAAGACAAAGGCAGTTATTTGTTTGATCAAGACAAGGGCAGTTACGGTTCGAATGAGAATTCAGACAACCAGTTCCATGTTTCAAAGGGATAACCGCCTGGTTCAAAATTAAGAGGGAAAATATTTAAAGTTAAAATTCAAAAGGAAGAAGAAGAAGCCTATAAATACTAGTTCTCTACAAGAATTTGAAGACTTCTTTTTTATCAGTTTTTACTTTCATGTACTTCACAACATTTTCTAAGAGTAGGAGTAACGTAGAATTCTTATCGACCGTAACCTTGAGTTCTTTCGATTGTACCCCTATTGAACTTTAATAAAGTTCTACTTTGTTAGTCTTCAATCTTGAGTTTGCTTCCACAGAAGTCCTGAAATACGGCAAGGAACCAAACTCCATTTACATTACACCAAATTCCAACATTCATTCATGACTAAAAGTTCTTATCGATAAGAACTGACATAATTTGGTAAACAGAAGTACATGAGAGGATAGCAGTTGAGAATTATTTTTTAACAGCAACCTCAACTACTTATTTTTCTTCATACAAACAAACAACCTAAGTATGCTGATACAAGGATTAAGGGTAAGCCTCAATAAGTGACTGACCAGTTTTGATGGGCTTTATAGTGTGTCGACTAAATCCAGACTTGGTCAGAACGTATGCCCATTCCTTTGCAGTCCTCTCTTTGCCCTTGTTTGTGTGAGCCATCATCGCCATGTCGAACATCAACCTCACATATTCGAGCTTATCGTTTTTGTCTTCTTCAATCACAGCTTCAATAATGATCACTTTCCCTTTGTCTTTCGGAATAGCCTCTCTACAGTTTCTCAAGATTTGGATGCACTCGTCATCGTCCCAGTCGTGCAAAACCCACTACAAATAAAATTAAGTTATTTCGTACAGAAGGGACACCTTTCCACAATATATCAAAAAATTCACAATAAAATGTAATGAACAAAAACTGAGCATCAAAGTTCAATCTTTCTCTATTAGGCACAAAAGCTACAACATAATATATTCAAAAAGCTAAATATTCATTGCTAATTTTTTTTACAATTGACCTTGATGAGTTTTTATTTATTAAAAGTTATGCATCATTGCTTCGATACTAATCCTAAAAAAAATCATTCTGCTCTATGTATTCCATCGTTCCATGAGATGAATATATAGTTAGGATGGACTAGAGATGCATTATTAAAATAATAATAATAATTAATTAGGAATCTTATACTAATATTATCATTATGATTCTATCCTATGAGATTTAAATTTTTATGATTTCATCCTGAAATATGAATATTGGTCGAAAATTCCCTCATTAATTGATTCATTAATAAATTTGCCACAAGATAAAATATCTACATAAATAGTTTACATTTTACATGCAAAATTTTAGGGATTAAAATCCATCTCCACTAATCACATCCCTATGTACATGGGATGTGATTTATGTTCCATAGTTTTTTTATGGTGCATTAATCTACCACATTTTTATAGTTTTTTGTAGTCATGAAATCGATATCTCATGACTCATATTTTTAGGACAAAATATCATTATAAGATTAGGAAAGAGAGATTAGGAGAGAGAATTATAAGATTAGAAAAGAGAGATTTTTGAAGATAGGAGAGAGAGAGAGAGAGAGAGAGAGAGAGAGAGAGAGAGAAATTAAGAAGAATTAGGAGAGAGAAATATTAGGAAAGAGAATTATTAATTAGGAAAATTAGGGGGGAGAGAGAGAGAGGGGGGGTGATTTGAGATTTATTTGAATTTTAGGATGGAATCATAAGTATTCAAATCTCATAGAATGGAATTATAATAAATTTTTTTTAATAGAATGTCTAATTAACTCTCCCTTAAAAAAAATTCCAATCCGAAATCGGTGGAAAAATAAACCGTGCTAGCTTTACCTTCTATAAAAGACCCCCTGGCCCCTATACCCCCTCTGCCCCTTGAATTAGCACAGAAAGAAAACAGTTGATATACATAGAGCAGGATTGTCACTAAGTTTTTCAATTGTGACACGTTGAATCAAAGTTTTCCCTTTTTTTCGTGTCTAGCGAGAAGGATTGAAGAGAAATATTCTCTCTTTCCCTCAAATTTCACTTACAAGAAAGTATGTAGGACCCGAGGGGTTCATCAAAGGTTGCTTTTGTTGAAGACAGAGGGATTCCCGAGGCTACTGAAGGGACTCACCCGGGGCTTATCAACTCTGGTCACGTGGGTTTAATTTCGAAGCGGTAATTCCCGCATGATGTGAAGATAATTGCAGAATTCATTCCGACAGTTTCAAGTATTGATCTCTGGTGTGTAGCTCAAGAGTCTTTTTATTCCTTTATATTGTCCAATCCCGAATTGGTTGAGCTACAAGAAATTCGTGTGTACAACTAGCAGTTTTGATTTTCGGTTCTTGAGTGAGAGATAGACGACAGATGCACATTCGTTCGTCAAGGCAATCGAGGGAGGTGTTCCAACGACTTGTGATCTAGCTGTTTTATCCTAGGAGATAGGTGCCGACAAATGCTACAATACTTATAGTAAGCGGCAAATCTATTTTAAAAAGACTGTGTCTAACAAAGGCCTCGGTTCACATTTCATAATACTATTTGTATTTCTAGTCTATAAACTTCAATTCAATTACATTTCTGTAATTCGTTATTCGGTTTATATATCAACGGAATATGTTCTCAGAATTTCAGTAATTTTCCCAACAAAATATAAGTATGGAGCACATTTCCTCACCTTTAGGTATGCAACATCAGCCTTTGGAACACTAACAAACATGTCGCCCCCCACATGCTCAACCCCGACACAGTCCGGTGCAACAGACACCACATGAGGAAGATCGAAATTTATCCCCCGAATCCAAGGGAATGCCTTAGCCAACAACCGGAGAGAGGTCCCGTCTCCGCCACCTACGTCGACCACTGACGCCGCCCCATCAAACACATCCGGACACTCTTCAATTATTGCCGGCACAACCACCCTAGAACCGCTAGCCATCGCATCATTGATGAGCTTGCTTTTGGCTGGATTCTTTGCAGCATACCTCCAGACGTCCTCACCATGAGCAGACTCAAATGCCGGGCTCTCATTGGCCAGAACACGAGAACTTAAACTATGCCACGGTGCTAGCATCACCGGATCGTTCGTGCACAACAAGAAATTAGCCAGGCTTTTTTCGCCTTTTTTCATGAGAAGACGGGATAGTGGCGTTTGGAGGTATCCGGTAGGACCTTCTTTGAAGATTTTACGGTGCACCAAGAACCTCATGATGCGGTGGAGGGCGGAGGGAGAGCATCCGAGGGCGGAGGATAGATCCGAGAGTGTCGTGGGGCCGTCACGGGTTTCCAGGGCATCAGGTATGCCAAGCTCAATAGCACATTTTACCACAGCCGTATCTACATAACCATATACATACTTCCATATGTCCACTTGGGCTTCGGCTTCTTCTTCCTCTCTACTTATTTCTCCTTCCATCTCTCTCCCTTCCTTCCTCCTCCTCCTCCTCCTTCTTCTTCTTCTTCTTCTTCTTCTTCTTCTTCTTCTTCTCTCTCTCTCTCTTTCTAAAATAAAAACATTACTTCAGGTGAAGCTTCAATTAAAAGAGAAAATCAACGAGACAATGAGCTATCTGGAATGAGTGGTCTGAATTTCCTCAGAGTTTTCTGGGGGCTGTGTTTGGATGGATGTTGAAAAGAAATTTTTAAGCAGAATTTTTTAGATAATGCTTGATTAGGTTTTTGAAAATGAGAATAATGAGGTAATGATTAAAGAGTGATATAGAGAAATACAATAATGAGGTAATAAGTAGAGAGAGATTTTTTTTAAAAAAAAGGAATCTTTTTGAAAACAATAATGAGGTTGGATCACAAGTATAAGTAGCTTACTAAATATGTTAATCTATGGGAAGGACTCTGTTCAATTTGTTGTACCAAATGTGATTCAGCGGGTTGTCTAAGTTGATATAAATTAAGTTGAGAAGTGGCCATTCAACTGGCAATTGAATTGTGGGTGGATATAAATGGTCAAAATACCACTACCAAAAATATTTTTTCTCATTACATTAACTATAAAAATGATGTTGCTTAGAGAAGCATAATTCATTTAAACTGTGTTTAGAACATGTCTCAAAAAACGTAATTATGGATAGGCAAGGATGAGAACTATTGAATCCATTTTTTTAGGTTAACGATTGAATTGATTTTAAAAATTTGTAGTACTCAACAAGTTTTAAACAGTGAACGTCTCCAATCATTGGAACGATACCAACACAATGCCAAAAAATCACATTGAGCAGCACGGGGTTGTCCAACACTCTCCCGGATCCGTATTTGTTATTGTGTGTGTAAAATTAATGGGTGTAGTTGTAAAATGATTGTGATAAATGGGAACGGAGTAAAAACGAGTGTTGGGGAATAATTGAAATAGAGATTCGATGGTAGTGGAGTAGAAAGTTTAGTAGAGGTCTTTGTAACTTTTCCGTGTGGGATGGTCGATTTGAAGCAGCGTTAGCATTGTCGGCCACTGATTTGTGAAAAAAATTATTTGGTAGTAAACTACTACTCTCTCCGTCCCAATTTCTTGGCCCTTTTTGGGAAAGTAGATTTTTAAGAGGTGTGAAAATTTTGAATTGACTTTTTTATTTTGCCCCTATATTCAGTCAATATTACTGTGGCCAAATTTGTGAGGCTAATTTATTATATGAAAGTCAAAATATATTCAATATGGATCTTGTTTGATAGATATCAATTCGTTTTATTATACAAAATTTTCAAAATCATAAAAACAGTTATAAAATAAAAGATAATTGACTAACCAATTAAGATGGGAAAAATACTTTTTAAGGGTAAAATTGGAAAGTAACGCAATTTTGATGGATGTTTTTAGAAGTGAGAAAAATATTTTGGGACATCCCAAAATAGAAAGATGGACTAAGAAATTGGGACAGATGGAGTAGTATTTTGTGTACACCGCCCCATGCGTAGAACTTATTTCGCAGCAACAATACTATGGATATACTCAACTTCCACTCAATATGCACACTAAAGTGATGTTTCAAACAAGGAGAGCTCCATCATTTTAGATGGGTCACATATTAGGCTTCTCCTTGACTGACATATTACCTTGGTATGCATATGGGATGCAATTTAAGTGTACCCATATCATTTTTTATTTTGCAGCCATGCGAAAATAATTGGGACCATTCAATTTGTTTTCAACATATTTTTAGGAGTTTATGTAGAAGCTTGACCTATTTAGATATCAACAATGGCTTAATCGATCTTTCGTCTCAGAATTTGTGGAGATAAAAAATGAATGAACAAATTAAGACTTTAGTTATATTCGAATGAATTGATTTTCAACAGAGACCAAGCATTTATCTATTTTGAAACTAAACCGTTCCGGTCACAAGTGTGAATTCCGAAATGGATTGCAAACAAAGTGATATATATATATATATATATATATATATATATATATATATATATATATATATATATATATATATACACTTCCAGTCAGGGAGCCCGAATTTTAAAAAAATTCAGACTTCCACTTTTTCGATCAAATTTTGACGATCCTAACCGTCCAATGTGTTTAAAAGGTGTTTTCAATGGTCCCCATGTGAAATCATAAAAAAAAAGGGACATTTACCATCAGCTCAAGCTCAACTCTTAAAAATTCTCATCAACTCCCCAACCCGTATAAAAATGCCTAAATTATAGGGTACCCTATGAAAGTGCATAAAATTCTCGGGTGCCCTATGAAAGTGCCTAAACTACTAAATCTTATAATAGGAAAGTGCACCATAAACCTAAACTCTAGGGGTACCCTACGACTAGGATACCCTTATGAATAAGGTACCATACGACTCGGGTACCTTATGAAAGTGCCCAAAATCCTAGGGTACCTTATGAAAGTGCCTAAAATTCTAGGGTACCCTATAAAAGTGCCTAAAATCCTAGGGTATCCTACGACTAGGATAACCTATGAAAGTGCCTAAAATCCTAAGGTACTCTATGAAAGTGTCTAAACCATTAAAACCCTATAATAGAAAAGTGCACCTTAAACGTAAACTCTAAGGTACCCTTATGACTAGGGTATCCTACGACTAGGGTACCCTATGCAAGTGCCTAAAATCCTAAGGTACTTTAAATCCTAGGGTACTCTATGAAAATGCCTAAACCACTAAAACCCTATAATAGGAAAGTGCACCTTAAATCTAAACTAAAAAAAAAAGTGACTTACCTTAGTGGTAATTAAAAAAAAAGGACTTACCTTATTGGTAATTAGATATCTCTTTTTTAGACCTAGAGGTAATAATCCCAAAAAAAAATAACGGGAAGGCTTAATCCAAACAATTTTTCACAAAACTGTACATACAGTTTTTATGAAAAACGGCTCAGATCAAGCCCTTCCCGGCATTTTTTTATGATTTCTCACTGGGACCCTTAAAAATACCTTTTAAACACATTGGACCATTCGGATCATCGAAATTCGATCGGAATCAATGAGGTGTGGATTTTTTCTTAAATCCGGGATCCTTGATAGGACGTATGGTGTGTGTGTATATATATATGGTCCCCTTCTAGTCCGGGATGCGGGACTCCGGACCTCCATGATCCGATCATTTTTTTTGATGATCCGAGCCGTTCAATGTGTTCAAAAAGTGTTTTCAAGAGTCCACGCGAGAAATCTTCAAAAAAAATACCGGAAAGGGCTTGATGTAAGCAATTTTCGCAAAATCGTAAAATATACAGTTTTTGTGAAAAACTGCTTGGATCAAGCCCTTCCCCGTACTTTTTTTTTTTTGTTGAAGATTTCTCACTTGGGCCCTTAAAAACATCTTCTGAAAACATTGGACGGCTCGGATTTTTCAAAAATAATTTGCAAAACAAAAAAAAATTACGATTTTTCTTATTTTCGGGAGTCCTGGATTAGAAAGTTTCCTTGTATACATGCCAATTTTCCAGTCCACTACTTGTATCATCCACATCGTCCATATTTTTCATTTTTCCGATCAAATTTTGATTATTGGAACTATCCAATGTGTTTAAAATGTGTTTTTAAAAGGTCCTTAAGAGAAATCATCATAAAACAAAAGACGGTAGCGCCCATCCGAAAGTTTTTTGATTAAATACGGTTTTATTCAAAATCGCCGGATAAAAGTTCTTCCCCCTCTTCTTTTTTAATGATTTCTCATAGAGGCCTTTAAAAACATATTTTAAACACATTAGACACTTCTAATCATCAAAATTTGATTGGGAAATGCCTTGTCTAGACAATCCAGAAATGTAACTATCCCAAACTAGATAGTTACTATATGTATACAGATATATATATATATAGGAAGAACTTCCAATATGGAACCCTTATATAAAAATACCATGCGGATCTAGCCTTTTTTTTGTGTTTCCAGATCAAATTTTGATGATTTAAACTATTCAATGTTTTTAAAATGAATTTTTAAAGGCCTCCGCGAGGATTCGTTCCCAAAAAAATCCCGGGAAGGCTTCATTCGATCAATTTTGGTTAAAAAATTTGGACCACATAGATCTCGATTGAATTTTGATGATTCAAACCTCATTATTGTTTTGTGAAAAATTGCTCGGATCAAGACTTTTTCGGTATTTTTTTTTGCTGATTTTTCGCAAGGGCCCTAAAAAATACCTTTTGAACACATTGGACGATTCAGATCATCGAAATTCGATCAGAATCAATGAGGTCTAGATTTAAAAAAAATCCAAAAATTTGGACTAGAAGTAAATTATATATATATATATATATATATATATATATATATATATATATATATATATATATATATATATATATTAGGTGAATCTGAAAGTTGAAGTGATATATTTGGAGCTCCTTTTCAAGTTTGTCATCCTTTCCTCAGTCAAGGGACCACTTCCATCAGGCGTAGTCAAGTGAAAAGACATCAATAAGGTGAAAAGAGAAATATATAGACTGATATGATGTCTTGCAATAATTTTGTTTAATACTCCCTCCGTCCCAATTTTTTAGTCCCTTTTGAAGAAGTAGGTTTTTAAGGAGTGTAAAAATTTTGTATTAACTTTTCTATTTTACCCCTAAATCTAGTCAATATTACTGTGACCAAATTTGTGAGGCTAATTTATTATATGAAAATCAAAATATTTTTAATATGGATCTTGTTTGATAGATATCAATTAGTTTTATTATACAAAATTTTCAAAATCATAAAAACCGTTATAAAATAAAAGATAATAAACTAGCCAATTAAGATGGAAAAAGTACTTTTTAAGGGTAAAATTGAAAAGTGACCCAATTTTAATGGGTATTTTTGAAGTCGGTATTAAATATTTTTGGGACATCCTCGAAATGGAAAGTTTAATTGCTAAATTGGAATAAGGAAGTAACTTTCACGAGATCAATTATCAACAATGTTATGGGTATACTAAGGCTTATTTTGACCAAAAAAGTTGTCATACTTTTTATTTTGTCTTTATTTGATTTTTTTTTTTGTATTTTTTAGTTTTGCATCAAATTTTTGTGTATTATTGGTTCGTCTCGGCGAGAGGAATCAAAAAAGTATAAAATTGTAACCGAAGCTTAATTTTTTTTGAATAAAGACAAAAATAAGCCAAAAAGTTAGTTTTTTACACATTTTTCGATCTTATTCAAAAAAATGAAAGTTCTAGTCATAATCTTTTATCTTTTTGGATTCGTCTCGCCCAAACGAACCAATAATACTTAAAAAATCGATACAAAACTAACAAACGCAAAAAAAAAAAATCAAATAAAGACAAAACAAAAAGTTAAGTTGGCGTTTTTAGCCAAACTTAGCCTAAAATGCCTTCTACAAAGCCGCACACCACTTTAAAGGGGCAAATGAGGAGATTCCTTTTTCGGGTGAAAATCCACATTTGGCCTCTTTTTCAATCATTTGATTGTCGCTTGAGTGTGATTCGAAAAAAGATATGTGAAGTACTCGTATCATTTTCTATGTGGCTATTTTTCGAATCTAATCAAACTACTGCTAGCAAATAGCGAGTTTAATCTGTCGCCCAGTTTTACTCCTTTAAGTTTCAAGAGACACAAGTCCTTCCATGAAAGCATTTCCTCCATCGAGGCTTCCAAATTACGTAATTGTTCACGGTCAATTAAACCATAACATTCATACTAATATCTGACATCTCTGCAACCAAGATTGTCACTAAAAAGACTGCCCGAGAAACTATCAAAATTCAACACTCCAAAGAAAGTTTTAAAACAGTAAAATAAAATGTATTGTCAAAATTTGTGCCAAATCTTCGTAAACCGAGCCTAGGATTGGATATCAATTGTTGAAATAATCGAAATCAACTATTCATTCGCGAAAAATGGGCTCCGAACGCCTCTGAAAAGTCAAAAAACCCAAATCTGAACCTCTTGGATTCCTTTCTAGAGCCTCTGAACCCACGAACGACCTTACTGAACCAGTGGTTGACCCCTTTGAACCTGGACCTAACCCCCCTTTTGACCCGATCCTGACCCTTTCTTAATTCTTCTGGCCCTTTTTTACCAAGCTGGACCATTTGACCTGTTTCAACCGGAACCTGACAATTGATCCTGCTGATGTCACGCTGACATCAGCGTTCTTCCCCACAGATTTTGACCAAATCAAGCCCAACTTTGACCAGCCCTTATGATCTCGTTTCGACTCTGTTTTCAACATATAATATACCGAAACAATTTTCTTGTTGAGCTTTATCCAATGATGTTCACAAATTTGAATTTCAATGCAATTTGTTTTCCACCAATTTTCAATCCAATGAATTAAATAGCGTATCCGGTTACCAATAACGATATGCTACAAACCGTTGCACTCGTCTTCGAGAGACACACCTGACCCACTGATCAAAAACAAATTTCGTCTACTATGTTTATCCAACCAGACCTTCGAACGATGCTTCAATGGCTTCCGAGTGATTATCCGACTATTTGTGCTCTTCGGTGCTTCAAACCCTACTCTGATGCCAGTTTGTTGTGCCAAACACGCACCTCACACCCAAAAATAGTAAAATCAAAGAGAAAAAAGACACACAATTATACGTGGTTTAGCCATCCATACAACGGACCTACTTCCACAGGAGGAGGATTTTACTATAATCTGGAGATAATAATCTGTGGTGATTACACACTCACTCTGAATCTCACAATAATAATTTTCTTGTTGTTCACTCGTGATGTCTCACTCACACTCATTGCCTCTCTCACTTTGTCATACAAAAACTAAAGAGGCAAGCCGAGTATTTAGAATCCAAAGGATAAACCATGATCCTTCCCTCTGGGCCTAAGCTCAACTTACCCACAAGGGGTGGATCCCAACAATTCTCTTAAATATTCAAAATGACAAGGACTATCTTATATCACACAATAGGCACACGGCGACGTGCTCCGCACGAGGTTTGTGCCTGTTGCTAAAAAATGGTTACATATTACATGCTGCCAAACTTGTAGTCTGGAGTCTAAAAAAATTTGCAAAGAAGCATATCAGAGGTAGGAAAACTTAGTAGCAAAAGAGTTGCTTCTTTACGTCATAAGGTTGTTATCCTGTCAAAAGATGTTTGATGACACAATTAGGTTTTGTTTTTTTTTTTTGGATATCAGTTTCATCGTTTGACATGTTGTTCATGTTGTCTTTGGCAGCTGGGTTGGTGGTGTTTTCTTGGTTGGACGAGTTCTCAGTCTTGTAATCTTTTGTTTTGCTCTTTTTGTTGGGTGAATTAGGAGCAAGTAGGAGCCTTGTCTTGAAAGCTGTGAGGTCTCCAACTGCTTTTGAGTTGAAGAATGGTTGGATATTGAATTTCTACTGGTTGATTCCACCATAGTCATACACATAAGCTTTTAGGTTCATCCTTGTGCTTGATCTTGAGGTCTGCATCAAAAATAAAAAGTAAAAAATAAAAAAAAACAAATAAACAGCCCCTAGAAACTACTTTATTACAGTATTTTTCTCACACCAAATAAGGCCATCTACGTACTTCTATATATGTTCTGCTACCAAAGCAAGTTCAGGGAATGGTAATTTTTAAAAATAAAAATAAAAATCTTAGTACGCTAAAATTTGCAAAGCTTGCGCAACCAAACTCAATTTATATCTGGATGAATTTTTTAGGTATCTTTTCCTCTTTTGCCGAACTTGTTTGGAGTTTCGACATTTGTCATTGAAAGCTCACCTGGTATAGACAGATTTGTCAAGTAGGGGGCAGTTTGGTTCTAAGTTGTTCTCTCAAGGGAGAATTCTTGAATGAATTTTATGAAATAAAATGAGAAAGTTGATTTTAGTTGGTGTTTTGTGGAGAGGTGATAAAATTACTTTGTTTTTTCAATAGATAAAATCTAGGTGATAAAATAGTTGTGGACCGCTATGAGTTTTAAAAATGGTAGTGTTATAAAATATATTTGTAAAAGATGATGATAAATTCAAAGATGATAAAATCAAATAATCCATTAAAGAACTCTCCCAAGTTTAAATTCAGGAAACAAATTGTAATCATCACCTCCCATCTAGAAAATAAATGATTGTAATGAACTTAGTTAATGTTAGAATAATCATCACACGCATACAATAATGAATACGAAAACAGTAAAGAATCAACACATAAATTTACGTGGTTCCTCAAGATCGGGTACTTCCACGGGAGCGAGAGCAAGCCCGTATTATTATGATCAAAATCGGCTAAGGTTTTTACAATAGAGAGTATATATACCCCTATTCTATTCCAACCCTAATAATTTCGTACCGTACTGTGGGGGGCTACGTCCTTGCTCTATTCTGTTCCGATCGTGCATCTGGTCTTTCATTAGAACTCCTTGGTACTTCTCTATATGAGCCACAAGTTCCAACAATTAATTAGAACCAGAACATTACCGTTAAGTGACAAAACCATAGCAACCCGGGTTGGACCGGTCGAACATCCTGTTTATGAAGGAAAGTTTTAATGCTAAGAAAGTTCATCTTGTAATTGTAACTCAATATCCTTACCAGATAACCTTCTGGATATTTTACCAGTACCAGCTTCTGGGTACCCTGGTACTTGCATCTTCTGTTCTACTCTAGATCTTGGTTAAATAGGTATCGGCTTCTTCGCTCTTCCTTCTCTGTTTTGCAATGCTTAATTCTTCAAGCAAGTTGATTGCATATGCAGCTGCATACTCTCCTCCGTAGCTCGAATCAAAATCCTAACTTATTTGCCTCGAAAACTCACCCGGGAACCAGTTCTGAGTTTTTTTTCTTCTCTGCAACATACAACATTAACTTTAGTTTTCATAACTCATAAGCTTTCATAGCTTGGCCTTGGATTCATGAAGAAAATTAACCAAAATGTCCTCTCATGTAATCCATTTTGTGTTATTTTGCATTTGACCAAGCTATGAGGTGGGCTAAAATTTGGTAAGATAAAATTTCATATAAAATTTTGTTTTTTTTTCCGTTTTTTGAAACTTCACCTGGGTTATAGCCCACCTAAGCTACCTCTAAGATCCGCCCTTGCATTTGGCTCTCAGACAATGTTTGGATGTAGGATTGCAAAAAGTTTTGTGATGAGAAGAAACCCAGGGAAATACAACAAAATGATCGATAAATTTAAAGAACAAATAAAAAAATAAAAAAAATCTAGTACACTAAAATTGCAAAGCTTTTAAAACGAAACTCGATCTATATATATCCGGATGAATGCACACCTAATTGTTTACCCCATAGATCTGTGTGAAAAAATCCCAGATTTTGACCAAATCAAGCCCAACTTTTACTACCCCTTACGATCTCGTTTCAACTCCGTTTTCAACGTATAATATGCTAAAACGATCATCTCGCCGAGCTCTATCCAATGATGTTCACAAATCTTAATTTCGATGCAATTTGTCTTCCACTAGTTTTTGATCCGGTGCATTAAACAGCGTATCAGGTGACCAACAACGATGTGCTACACACCATTGCACTCATCTCCGAGAGACGCACCTGATCCACTGATCAAAATCAAGTTTTGTCAACTATGTTTATACAAACCGGAACTTGAATGGTTCTTCAATAGCTTTCGAGTGATTATCTGACTCTTTGTACTCTCCGGTGCTTCGAACCCCGCTATGATACAAGTTTGTTGTGCCAAACACGCACCTCACACCCCAAAATAGTAAAATCCAAGACAAACAAGACACAATATACGTGGTTCAGCCATACAACAGACCTACTTCTACGGGAGAGGAATTTCACTACAATCCAGAGATAACAATCTGGGGTGATTACACACTCGTTCCCAATCTCACAATAATGATTTTCTCGTTGTTCACTCGTGATGTCTCTCTCACACTCACTGGCTCTCTCACTTTGTCACACAAAAATAAAGAGACATGCCGAGTATTTAGAATCAAGGGATACATATACAAACCCTAATCCCTCCCTCAGGACATAAGCCCATCAGGCCCATGCGAGGTGGATCCCAACAATTCCTTCAAGTATTCAGAATGACAAGGACTATCTTATATCACACACTAGGCACACGGCAACGTGCTCCGCATGAGGTTTGTGCCCGTTGCTCAGAAATGGTTACATATTACATGCTGCCAAACTTGTAGTCTGGAGCCTAAAAATATTTGCAAAGATGCATATCAGAGGTAGGAAAACTCAGTAGCAAAAGAGTAGCTTCTTTACATTATAAGGTTGATATCCTATAAAAAGATGTTTGATGACATAGCAAGTTTTTTTTTTGGATATCAGTTTCATCGTTTGACATGTTGTTCATGTTGTCTTTGGTAGCTGGGTTGGTGGTGTTTTCTTGGTTAGACGAGGTCTCAGTCTTGTAATCTTTTGTTTTGCTCTTTTTGTTGGGCGTATTTGGAGCAAGTAGGAGACGTGTCTTGGAAGCTGTGAGGTTTCGAGCTGCTTCTGAGTTGAAGAATACTTTGATGTTGAATTTCAACTGGTTGATTCCACAATAATTATACACATAAGCTTTTAGGTTCATCCTTGTGCTTGATCTTGAGGTCTGCATTAAAAAAAACAGCACTTAGAATCCACTTTATTATTTTTCTCACACCAAATAAGGCCATCTACGTACTGCTATATATGTTCTGCTACCAAAGTAAATGCAGGGAATGGTAATTTTAAAAAATAAAAATAAAAAT
This sequence comes from Vaccinium macrocarpon, assembly GCA_022606695.1. Lineage (NCBI taxonomy): Eukaryota > Viridiplantae > Streptophyta > Magnoliopsida > Ericales > Ericaceae > Vaccinium > Vaccinium macrocarpon. The sequence continues at coordinate 32,113,663 of CM040172.1, forward strand.
TTAGTACACTAAAATTTGCAAAGCTTACGAAACCAAACTCGATCTATATCAGGATGAATTTTTTAGGTATCTTTTCCCCTTTGCCGAACTTACTGGTACCACTTTGTTTGGAGTTTCAACATTTGTCATTGAAAGCTCATCTGGTATAGACAGATTTGTCAAGCTGGGGGTGGTTAGGTTCTAAGCTGTTCTCTCAAGACTAAATTCATGAAACAAAATATAATCATCACCTCCCATCTAGAACATAAATGGCTGTAATGAACTTAGTTACTTGGAACCGGAACACTGTTAACTAGTTCATAATCTCCTTTTGTGATACTAGTGGGAGTTTCTGCACCACCACATGAAATAAGGTTTTAGACCCTAAATGATATAGTTCTGAAAGACTACTTGAAGAACTTACTACAATTGACTGTCAAAAGAATCAATGAACTAAATCAGCTCACAAAAGCAAGAGTAATATGGCTGAAAATCACGCTTTTGGAAAATCACAAGAAAGCTAAACTGATTATTGGTCTTAAATTTGGAAAATAAGAAGCGTGGGAGCAAGAGATGTACAATTCGTACAATAAGACTCCAATGAACCAAAGAAGTACATTAAATGCGGGATATGACAACGGTGTTTCATGAGATTAATTATTTTGTTTTCTCGTAAGGAGTATCGAGTCGGTCTTTGCGTTTCTCATGGCGTCTTTAATTTCTTTAGGAATGTTTTTATGATTCTTTTTAAGTTCCTAAGTGTCTTTTAGTTTTTTTAAGAGTCAAACACATTTTTCAACTAGTCTATGGTCAAGTCTTAGTTAGCATTTATTTATTGTCTTGAAAATGTTAGTTGTTTTCTTTTTCTATGCTTGGAGGGATGTTCCAAGTAATCTATTCAAACCTATGTGGTGAATGAGTAGAGAGAGTGTGTGTTTGAGTTAAAGCCTTTGGCTTGTTAAGAAGTTTATCTTCTTATTATCGTTTCTGTATCTCTAGGAGGATTCCTTAGAGTGGTGAGCGACCCCTACGCCCTGTATTCCCTTTTTAGACACCTCGGGTGGTGATAATCTGTATCCCATTGGCGTTTCTATTTGGGTGGTGAGCGACTATCCCTTATCCTTTTATCTCTTTTTACTTTTCTTCTATCCTATCTACAAAACCCGGCATCAGGATATAAAGCCAAATAATTCATGAAACCTTTCCAGCTCCAGCATCAGGATGTTTTCTCTCTTCTTGCTTCTTGGCAAGCAAGCTCTCCCTCATACATGTCTCCGTTCTCCTTACAAGGCATTGCTATTAAATCTGTTGTGCTCTTCTCAATTCCAGTAGAAATTTCTCCATGATTCTTATTTACCACATCTTTTTCAGTAACTAAAGATACTTGTGGTTTCGAAGCTGTTGGAACACTCATCAGAGTCTTTGTCAACACAATTAAAAAGCAGTGAAAATAAGCTAACAGAAACCACAAGCACATTACTTAGCTATACTCACCGCTTCATTGTATTCATCTTTTTATTTGTCTATCTTTTTCTCTTATTTTTTGTCTCTTCAACCCCATGAATAGGGCAAACCCAATCAAGTGTTTGTACATCAAAAATCACACTTTTCTTTATCACAAAGGACAAGTAGAAATTAAATCTCAAAATCAAAAAAACAAAAGGGATGAAGAGATTCGAAAATATGTGTTAGTTAGATGATTCAAAATTGACAAAAACAGATTACAAAATGAATACACATTCAATAAGCACACTTTTTAAGTACTTATTAAATATTAAGCCATGGCAGACGCTTCATTTGATAGCTAGCGGGTAAGCCTTTCTAGCATTTTCAGAGCTTTCTTCAAGTTCTATCATTGCCAATCATCAGATTCACTCAAAAAATTTAAATGTCATCTGGCTGTGTGTTGTATCATTCAGCACGATGTTACTTTCTTTTTCCCATTAACATGATAGACGATGAAACTGATGTCCAAAAAAAAAAAAAACTAGGTGTGCCAATGACCGTCTTTTGACAGCATAGCAATGCTTTATAAATATTCTGCTATGTTTCAAGACTATAGTTTAGTCACTTGCTCCCGTTAGTGATTCATCTCTGACTAGGTTACCAAGGAAGTAACTCGTTTGCTACCTCTAATATGCTTCTTTGAGAATCTTTTTGGCTCTAGGCTACAAGTTTGTAATATTACAATCTAAGGCTCAAGAACAAACTCAGTAAATATGTAGCATGGAACAAGCATGAAATTTACGCGTATGGAATGCGAACCTGTTTTGTCTCTCACTGATTGACAACTGAACCAATATAAACTCAGACCCCATGTGAAAACCAAGCCATTTCTGAACAACAGGCACAAACATCGTGCGGAGCACATCGCGGTGTCTCTAATTTTACCAATTTGGTGGTTATCGATTTGGCAATGCACCCTGCCCACCAGAATTAGGCTTAGCATTGTCAATTTGGCAGATGATAAGTGAAATTAATTGGTATAAGCAGTCAGCTTCATTGAGAGGTGAAATTTTGAAAATCACGAAATCAACTCTTTTTTTGCAACAACTTCTTCTTCTTCTTTTTTGCGGGGAAATTCTAAGTGTTAAGAAAAATTAACTAGAAATTCTAGGTACTTTCTCTGTGCATGTAGCACTCTCTATGCATAGAATCACTTGGGGTATTAAAGGTAAGCTAAATAACCATAAAACTACAAATTTCGTCCAAACCAAGTCAAATTGAATGGTTTGGTTTGATTTTTATGTAATATGGTTTGGTCACAGTTGTTGTGACAAAACCCGATGTATGAGAATATAACAAATCAAAAAAAAAAATAAAATACGAGACACAAGATTTACGTGCCACGGACGAAGAGCAAGAGATGATTCACTATGAACGGAGAGAAATACACAGAGTCAGCTATATATACTCGTAACTCTCAATTGAAGCACCCAACAAATATCTAAGGACAAATCTCTGAGGAGCTAAGTATCAAACGTCTCAAGAATACAAAAGAGACACACAAAACCCTAATATCCAATCCCACAAATCAAAGACTAACAAATGGAACAACTAAAGAAACCCTAACACACTACAGGAAACCCCATGGGGGCTCCCTAAAAGGGATTCACTCAATAAGTCCAAAGCCCTAGGAGGCCACAAGGCTCCGATTTATAAGAAAGAACAAAAAATTAGGTCAAAACCCTAGTCAAAACGCGCAGCCTCACAAAAACGCACATCTCCTGTCCGGACAAGAGTAACTTAGGTCTGGATAAGCGAGCCAGAAACTTCCCAAATCATCCCAAACCCGCTGGTCTAGACAAGACTTCCCTTGGTCTGGACAAGCTCCAACAAACGGCTTTTCACACCAAATTTCGCACATTCTTCGAACGACATGAATTCAAGGCACAATTCCAACAATAGTTTTAAAAAATTAGAAACCGCGTCAGATGGTTTGGTCTGTGAATATAAGTTGACAATTCCAATTCCAAAACTGTTGGAACTGGATAATATAAATATAGAGTTTGTTTAGGTATGCACCAAATAATTTACCGTTTTTTTTTTGTTGATATTGACGGTTGTTCTTCTATTGGATGGATGTTGCTTGCCGCAGATTATCTTCTCTACCAAGACTAGAAAGAATGAGTAAGGCTTATTCGGTGTGACGCCGAGTTTAATTCCTTCTATCAACTAAAGAAAATGAACATTGTTTGGATACAAATGTCTAGAAACAACATCAGGCTCATTTGTCCTGCTACTTTACGGGTCGCACATGTATCATGTAGAACCCATTTGCATCACGTGGTTTCGGACACATCTACTTCTAGATCTGCGTCCATAACACTGCTAGTATGCAAATATGCATAATACAAACTATAATAAGAAGCTTTCCCCATATCCATTGGGTTACCAATGGAAGCCCAGTTCCAGGTTCATTAGTCTAAATAGTTTTTATTCCGAATTTGCCCTTGAGCAAGTCATCATTCTCAAGCTTCTGTTCATGCTCCAACTGTGTCTCTCTCTTGGCAACTCTGTCATCCAACCAAGCTATAACATCTTCAAAAACAGTGTCAATGTTTTCCTGTAATTCTCCGTAGGTGAGGGAATGCCACATCCCCGGATACAACTTGAAACTCTTATCGGTGCTACATGCCGATTCATAGAGCATATTGCTTACTGATGGATCAGTCACCTTGTCATCTGCCCCGTGAACAATTAGAAACGGTATGGAAACCTAAAACAAGGAATTAATTATTGAATTAGGCCTGTCTCTTTTGGTTGCCTAGAAAATTAGGAAAATTTTGTTTTAAGAGTTTGAAATGAACCTCCTGAAGTCTTTTCTCCAGATCTAAGCTGACAGTTAGAAGCTGATTTCCGGTTAGAAGACGCGGCCGGCCTTTGTAGCAATAAGAGTTTGATCGAATCTGTCCTCACAAGAAAATTTCGAGTTATAGTTTTGAAAATTGAACACAAACCCGTGACAATATCGATTTTTGAAAGTGTATAAGTTTCCCCAACAAGGTTGGAAAGAAAAAAAAATGCTACTACCTCTTGTCTGACTTCGGGGTCTCTAAAAGCAACATCAATAATATCTTGAGTGGGGATGATTTTCCATGTAGGAATGAAACGGCAGAGCTTGTTCAAGATATTAATCACAACTTCTGATGGCTTTATATCATCTGCTATCTGTTAATGCAAATAAAATCAGCAAAATACGTTTGTCAATTCTTCCGTGTAGAAAGTTGCATAAAAGCCAAGGAAGTAGTCGTTGTTCCCATAAAAAAATTAGGAAATGGCTACATACACACCTCTTATTTAGGGGTACCATATGCACCTATTATATGGTTCAGATTGTATCACCTCTACGGCAATCGTAACATTTTTTGGTTTTTCGTAACTTTTCAACACTATGATACGTAATATTTTGGTGTCTCATAACTTTTATAAAAAAAAATCGTAACTTTTACAAAAAAAAAAATCGTAACTTTTATAGGGAGTGTATGATACACACCTAAATAAGAAGTGTGTATTGTAACTTTTTCCAAAGAACAATCAACCAAAAATCCTTTTTTTTTTTTTTTTTGAAAGGAACCAAAAATCATTCAGTAGAGACAACTTCATTTAAAATGAAGTATTTTTAAAAGACAAACTAACTGCCCAATAGAATGTACTATTTCGGATATCACTATTTTTGTGAGGCCAAGTGGTAAATAAAAATATGATGTGGTAACGGTTTGTCTTTTTAGACAATAGTTATAGTTTGAATCGGACATTTCATAGCAGGTAGGGAGTCTCTATGGTGACGTCCAAGAAAGGGGGTTGCTATATTAGTTGTCCACCATTTTTGCAGTTCAAAAAAATAAAAAATAAACTTGCTTCCCATTTAATCCTCAAGAGTCAAGAGATAAACAAACAAAAAGGGAGAGAGAGAGAGAGAGAGGGGCACACTTTACACATGGGTGCAACCAACACTGCACCGTCCCAGAAGGTAGGCTTCTTCCTGTGCAACAAAAGTGCCACTGCTCCTCCCATTGATTCTCCAATCAAAATTCTCAACTTCTTCCTGTTTTCCTTCCTCTCTGTTCACCAATTTCCAAATTCAACAATTATAAACACTCCCAAAAATTTCAAATTGCCCCATGAATATAACCATTACAACTGATGAAACTCATAAAACCTTATAAGAAAGGAAAACAGCCATTCCCTATTATGTTCTATCCAAACAAAAAAATATATACTTTTTTTTATTTTTTAATAACTTGATATTGAGATCCTAAAGTTAACGACCGAGTAAACCCTTTGGTGTTCCTAAGATTTGGCATGTTTTGTTTCCACATAATCCGAATATGCAAGCACTTATTACTTTATCATCAATAAAGATATGGGTACCAAAGGAATGGTACCGAAATTGTACATAGCGACCCGCAGGGCCCACTTGTGAGTCCCGCATGAATAATCCAAACCATTCAATAATTTTAAAATATTTTTTTGAGTGTCCTTGCAAAAAATCAACTCAATTGAATATCCGTAAATGGGTGATCTTGAATTCTTAATGAAAATGTGAAATATTGGATCACACATTTACACATATATAATTGATCTGATTTTTTGCATGGACACTTAAAAAACTATTTTAAAATTACTAACTATTTCAAATTATTTGCGCGGAACCCAAAAGTGGGCTCCATTTGCAGCTATGTACATTTTCGGTACCCCTGGAAATTTCCCTTTGTCATGCCACTTAGTTAAACTCCTAGAACTTCAAAAACAATATCGTTTATCCCGTTATTATATGCACCCTATTGGCTCTCAAAAAGATATTTTCAATTTAATTTTTTTCAATCGATGAAAAGAGATCATTTGCATTGTCCATGAAGTACAAAATATAAACTCGAGACACTACATCAATTGTGAGAGTCCACAAAACAAGCAAGACTAACAACTTAACAAAAAAGATATTTTCAATTTTTTTTTTCAATCGATAAAAAGAGATCATTTACATTGTATATGAAGTACAAAATACAAACCCGAGACACTATATCAATTGTGAGAGTCCACAATACAACCAAGACTAACAATTTAACCAAAAAGATATTATTTTTTTTCCAATCGATAAAAAGAGATCATTTACATTGTATATGAAGTACAAAATACAAACTAGAGACACTATATCAATTGTGAGAGTCCACAAGACAACCAAGACTAACAACTTAACCAATCTGAGAAATAAAGTCACATTTACGTGGTAAAAAACAAAGAAAGAAAAAAGCTACACGGTGAGGAGGAGATTCAAATTCTTGGCCTACAATGAGATGTAAGTTTCTAGCCGTGAATTTAGAGCTCCAGTCGAGTTGGTTGATATTTTCAATTCAGAAAAGGCAGATTTGGAATGCGATTTCTTTCAGCTTGTTAGAATTTAAAAAGACTTCTGTTTTTCCCAAATTATTTAGGCACCCAAATAACTTGTGATGGAGATGAAGAAAAAGTGAGAGACAAACTAACCAGAGATTCTTGTGTAATGATCAGAGCAGTCTGTAACAACATCGTCGAAGTTAGGGACATATCCCAGAAGCCCAGAAGATTTCCCATGCCCTTCATAATCCATTCCATAAACTCCAAATCCTGCTTTTGCTAGCCTTGTTCCAGTCCCTGTTTCCATGAAACACCCACCCCAATTTCAACCTCTAATTCATGTTCATTTGCGTATACAATTTCATTTCATTGCACGCACATTCGTTTGGATTGTCTTAAAGCCCAGATTTTTGAATTACTACAAAACAAACGGTGAGTTTCCCGTCCACCAAAATCAACGTTTGTTAAAATCAACAGTTGATTTTAGCAAATGGGAAACAAAGCATGAATCGCCCGAACCAATTTGTTAAGACTGAATCTTTTTCTTAACGAATTAATTAAGGGGTTTTGTGGGTTGTTTCGAATTCAACTCGGATGATGATTATAGAACCAACCAATTAATCGTCCGACCCAATTTGTCTGTTTTAATTGATTTTTTCCCAATATTTCGGCGGTGTATTGGCTTTTTTCTTTCTTTTTTTGAAAGACTTCAGAGATATTTCTGGCTAATTATATTCTCCTAATGAATAGTTAGATTCGTCTGGTTTTTGTCCGAGTATGTAGGGTTTATCCGAACCACATAAATCTTTGCGCTCTTTTTTTATTTATTTTATATAAACGGTTTACCGGGCCAACTACGTGCAAATCGACTAATTCCAAAACCCTTAAGATAACGATCGGGCATAACCCTCAAAGGCCCCAAGGATTTGCTCGCAAGGGAAATCAAACGTGAAATTATTCGTGCTCATATCTAATTGCTTTGTTTTTTTCCTTTGGTTTTTCGTAATCCGTCATAACAATTATACATGTAAGAGAAAGATAATACCTTTCATTGAGGTGCTGGACTCCATGGCGTAACCATGACAGAGAAAGATCAAAGCTTTCGGTTCACAATTAGAAGGCAGCCATCTGCACGTGAAAAGCTTCATTCCTCTCGAATTCAGTACGAATTCCTGCATAATATTTTCCAAACAAAAAAAAAACTTACTGGGTAATTCATAATTCGTTGAAAAGTATTTGGGAAATAATCGATTGGGGAAAAAAAAAACTTAATTGAACTGGACTAACCTCTTCATAGCTGACTCCTCCAATTTCATAGGCCTGTTAATCGAACAAAAAAAAAAAAAAACAGAGAATATTTTTGAAAAGGTGAGACAGAGAAAAGATGGATATATCATCTATGTAATATATAGATACACAAATATATACAGATAGCATTTGCATATATGTATAACCATGTATGAAAAACAGAGTGATCAGGAGGCAGAGAGGAACAAACCATGACAGGGATTTTGAAAGAAGTGATCTTCTCGTTCTTGAATTTAAGGAAAGGGAGATTTTATACGATTTTGATTATAGAGAATTGGGGATAGGTTGGAGACTTGATCTCTCTGTATTTATAGAGAGAGAGAGAGAGAAAACTGGGTTTATTCATCCATGAGTTGGAGGGAAAGAGGAGAAAACAACTTGCCTTTGAAGGTAATTAGCTGTTGTTAATTGTGTTTTTTTCCTTTTCTTAATATTTTTGCTAAATAGTAAGTACTAACTACCGTCACTTCGATGGGAAATTTAGGGTATTTGACCAAAATAGTAGTAGTAGTATTAATTACGGAATTAAGGAGAGGCCCGAAGAAAGTCATATTTTGGGGCTATAGAAGAAAATTGTTACGTGCCCCCTTTTATGCCTGTCACACCATGTCTTGCCTGGGCCCCACCCCTAATACGTCATATTTACTATTTTGCCTCTTTTTCTCTCCTTTAATTATCATATAATATGATATTTATATTATTTATATTAATTCATTTATATTACTTTAATTCATTTAATTACTTTATTTACTTTATTTATATTACTTTAATTCTTTTAATTACTTTATTTATATTACTTTAATTCCTTTAATTACTTTATTTATATTACTTTATTTCCTTTAATTACTTTATTCCCTTTAATTACCTTATTTACTTTATTTATATTATTTCATTTCTTTATATAAATTAAATTAATTATTTAATTCATTTAATTATTTATTTATCTCTTTCATTAATATCTTTTTTCTCTTTTATCTTTTTAATATGCTCTAATATCTTTTTTCTCTTTTATATATTTTAATTAATTTATTTATTTAATATTTTTTATTTACATCTTTTTCTTAATTATTTAATATTATTTTTTTAATTCGTATATTCAGATTATTTCTTATTTTCTTATCTTCAATTACAACCACTCATTCATATTTTTTTTTACCTTCTTATCTTCTTATCTTCAATTACAACCACTCATTCAGATTTTCTTTTTACCTTGTTATCTTCTTATCTTCACTTCATTTACAGCCACTCATCCAAATTTTTTTTTTTACCTTCTTATCTATTTATACTACTTCATTCCTGTGCTACTTCACTTCTTCTTAATTCTCCCACTACTACTTCACTTCTTCCTCATTCAGAATTTCTTTCTTTTTTCGTAATTCATCAAAGAACATTATGGATGGCTACTACTATCAGTTGCTTATTTAAAAATGATATTCCCAGTGAAGAGAGCATCAATTTCAACAGTCACGATTATACACCCGAATTTAGCACTGATCAGGTTAGTTATTTCCGTTGTTGTTATGCATATTTGTCATTCATTTTTAAAGTAGATAAATATGATAAGACGGGATAATGTTTTACTTATACATATTCGTTTTTCTTTTTATAGATTTTTTAAAGTAGAGAAGATATGTTAACTCGGGTGAAGAGAGTTGGTCTCGAAAATGGTATTGTGATGGTTATTAATAAATCTGCTAATATAGAAGGCGGCAAGCTGCCGAGATGCATTCTTGATTGTGAGAGAGGAGGAAAGTACAAACCGCACCGTGGGGTTGAAAGGCTAATATTGCATAAGAATACTGGGACTAAAAAATGTGAGTATCAAGTGGGGTTTAAGGGTTTCTTGTGGTCTCCATAACCATGAACCAGCAAAAAATATTGAGGGCCACGAGTACCCATCAAGGCTAAAACCAATGGAGAAACAATTTGTGATCGGGATGGCCAACAACACCGCACCTCGTGAAATTATTAGTATTTTGAAGAAAAAAGACCCGTCAAACACTACGGAAATTAGAAGCATTTACAACGTCATTTTCATAAACAAGGAAGCCAAACGGGACGGTCTAACTACTACTCAATATGTGTTAAAACAATTAATTAAAAATGGGTACCTCCATGACTTTAGGACAAATCAAGCAACCAACGAAATCACAGATATTTTTTGGCTTCATCCTACAAGTCTAGAGCTATTTGTCAACTTTTCATCCGTGTTGGTAATTGATGCCACATACAAAATCAATGAGTATCGGAAACCACTATTGGAGGTTATGGGTATCACAACCACAAATCTAATTTTCTCGCTTATGTTCGCATATCTTAATAATGAGAGGGAAGATACATGTACATGGCCCTTGAATACCTTAAAGAAGTGAATGGTTGGAAAAGGGGCATCGTTGTCATTGGTGTTTGTTACAGATCATAATTTGGCACTTATGAACACCATTGAAGCATGTTTCCCCATGGCACGTTACATCATTTACATTTGGCACATAAATCAATACATAATGAAGAACTGCAGCGCTGTGCTTGGTCTGTTTTTTCCAGACTTTTGCAATTCATGGCAGTCCCATTTCATTCATCGAGCACTTCGTCTTACCAACATAAGTGGGTTGCCATGTGTGAGGAGTATAGTCAATATCCGCGTGTCATAACTTATCTTACAAATACATAGTTAAAGCCGTACAAAGAGTGGTTTATTACTGCATGGACAGATACATGTATGCATCTCGAAAGCAATTCAAGTCAAAGGTATAGTCACTTTATAATTTTACGAAGTTAAATTTTCGCATTATATTCTACTACATTATTCAAACTTTTCAATTTAAACAGAGTGTGCCATTTATTATAGGGTCGAGTCAGCACATTCGAAGCTAAAGTGCTATTTGGGGGGTACAACCATGTCATCGCTCAAAACATCTTTTGAATGCATAGATAATACGTTGATAAATCAGTTTAGGGAAATTAAGAAGTCGTTTGAGAAATCTGTCAACATTCAACGCCCCAACCATTTACGTGACGCCATTTTTGATGAAATAAGGTGTCCCGTTTCATTATATGCAATGGAGTTGATCAATTTTTAGCTAGAGTCCTAATAAGCGCGTCAGAAGCTTGCTTTTGAGCGCCTAAGTAGGGTGGTTTAGCATGTTAGACGTGCGATTTAAGCTTTATTTTCCACTTGATATATGCACAGTGTGTTTTTGTGTATTGAGCATATTTTGCAGGTAATTCAGGGTTAAGGGTGCAATTTCGTGACATTGAGAGTGCATGCATGTAGATAAAGAGTTAGAATGGAACGGAGTTTGCATGGAAGTGATTGGAACTCGTCAGGAGCGCTACCCAATTCTCTGGAGCACTCAAGTTTGACACAAAAAAGCTCAAAAACTGAACAGAAAGTTCTTGAGCGCTACACCAAAAGTGGTAGCGCTATCGGCGTATTAGAAGTCAATGGTCAGTGGAAGGGGCAACAGTCAACGCGGAGGATATTGAAGCGGTAGCGCTACCCGTAAAGCTTGGTAGCGCTACCGAGAGGCTATTAGACCCATTGAACGTTGTCGTTTTACCTTCGCGTGAAGTATTTCAGAAGTTTCGTTCATTTTTCTTTGGGGATTACCTATTTTAAATATAAATACTTCTGTTTTAACCTATATTAGGGTTCCACGAATTTTTCCTGAGGTTTTGTGTTTCGAAGTTTTCGGCTAGAGATTTTTCAAGCTTTCAACATTCAACAATTCGCCTTCAAGTTTATTTTCAGAATTTCCGCTTGTGGATTGGTTTGTGCGTATCGACATTCAAGTTTAATCTTCCCCTTGCAATCTTGCGGTATCATTTTGTATTGTTTTCGTATTTTATTATTTAAGCATGCTTAGTTCTAGGTGTAATTCGATTCACTACGCCAAAATTAAGCATTACCAGCATTAGAAAATCGCCGATAAAGGTCCCAAAACCGCCGGGAATTCCATTAGCGGCGGTAATTACGACCGTCGTCTATACGGCCGTCGGGAATACTAAAACTGCCGGGAAAAGATTTAAAACCACCGGTAAAAGTTTAACCATTAGCGGCAAGTTTTAAAATTGCGGAAATGCTAAATCGCGTATATTAAAAAAAAAAGAATTACACCTGGTGGCCCACGTGGCACCCGCATGGCAGGTAGCATGGCGCCATGTGGACTCCCATTTGGCACCAACTATGCTGGAAATGCTTCGCCCAGGTCTCGAACGCGAGACCTTACGCCGCGTGCGAGCGCGCACAATCAACCGAGCTAGCACGCATTTTGTGTTGCTAGGACAAAAAAATATATTTATACTATACCGTAATTATTTTTTTGAATTTCTTTTTTACCGGCATTTTCTGGAAAACCGCCGGGAATTCCACTTTTGCCGGCGGTAATTTACAAAACCGCCAGGAATACGAATTTTTACCGGCATTTGTTAAACCGCCGGAAAAAGTAACTTTTTCCAGCATTAAGAGTCCCGCCAGGAAAAAAACCGTCAGGGATGCCCATTTTTCTTGTAGTGATTTCTGTAGTTATTATAATCATGAGTGAGTAGTCGCCTTGAGTGCGGCTACGGGGCGAAGGCGCCTACATCTAGACTAATCAATGTTTCACCTCAGGCCGAATTAATTCAATTTTCAAGCAATTTTGGGAACTAGAAACTTTTCCAACTAACAAACTCAGGCATTACCGGAATTCGAATCCGCACGGAATCTGGTGACAAGTGGTGCATATTTGTTAGGAAGTCTTTCCTCGTATTCTAAAACCAGTAAATGAGTAATTGTGGCCCGAGTAAATATCGGTTAGGCTAGGCGTGGACGTTGGGTTCCCTCAGCTGTGCTCTCTTACTTAATTCGCATTTAACTAAATTAGCTTAGTAAATTAGTTCATAAATCTCATCAAATCAAGGGGTGGCTACCTAAGAGCCAGATCAAACTGCACTTTCACACTTTTGAGTCAAGCACTTCAGTTGTCTCTGTGGTTCGACTCCGGTACTTCCGGACTTATTGTGCTACACTGGTCAAGAGACCTACTCTTGGGACGCGTCGTTATTCGTCTTATTTTTAGTCACCTGGTCAGTCAAGCAAGTCCGCCGCAGATGCCTACCCCCTCCCAAGCGGCAATTGCGACTGTTCGATCAGAACAACACACGGATTGCCATGTATGCACAATTTAAGGGCTTATCATTCCCACGGCATGTTAATTCCGCTATCCAGTATCCACGTTCATTGGAGTAGACTCTTTATGCACGCGACCGGGTTGAATGACGAAGGAGAATAACCCAACGAGACATCTCATGTGGTTGACATATTACAGGGGATGGATCCACGTATGCGAAAGCATACGATAGACAGGTTGGTGGATATGGCAGATTCGTCTCATAGCAGTGTTGAGTTCCATCATACAATACTGAACATAGAGGTCAACCTGTGGGAAAAGCTGAGCAGAGTGGACGACGCATACATTCTTGTGCAAAAGCATCTACATTGATAGGGAAAGGGGAAAATGTAAGGAAGGAGAAGGTGGAGAACGAGAGGGTGGAAAGGGAGAGAGAGGAGGTTAATTACATTTAGTATTTACCTTGGCAATTTCAGCAGTATATGTCCCACACCAAAGACGTCAAAGGTGATGGTCATTATGGATTCAGGGCAATAGCCGCGCATATCTATGAAATTGAGGAGGGCTGGGTTCAAGTACGATAGGATCTTATCCAAGAAATTAATCAGAATAGAGATCTCTACAATACGGTTTATCCGCTACAAAATATGGCAAATGATGTACTATGGTCACTGAGTTATTGGATGACTATGTCTCCACAACCAAATTCGATGGATTGTATGAGTTCGGGGGTAGTCATCGCATCACGGTACAACATTGTACTCTATACATTTGATGTGAATGTTGAAAGTTGTTTAACTCACTTGCCCTTGAGATCCTGTCCAGTTTCAGTCCAACAATGCCAAAAAATAGCTAATGCCCGTATTAATAATCACTCCATGCAACTTTTTTTGCGTCTTCATCACCTTGTACCACCCATCCCAATATGGTGGTGGTAGAAAACGTCAAAAGAAGCTGCAAGATGGACTGTTACTTATAACGTACATGTTCAATTGTGGTACAATATACTTGGCGTCATGTCGGGACCACAGTTTCGAGGCAATATTGATTAGAGCTGAACATTGTCAACGTGATTGTAATATTTTAGACACTTTAAAATGTGATTGTAATATTTATTTACTTTTAAGCGTGATTGTAATATTATTCACTTTTATAAGTTTTTTAATATATTATTCATTGTTAAAACAAATTAATTAACTAATTAAAATAATACAAAGTTTCTAAATATAAAGTCAAATTTAAATGTCAATTAAAAAAATAATTTACTTGCAAATATAATGTGAGTAAACCAAATTAAATAATTAATTTAATAAATAAAGCTAAAAGAAAAAAAAGGGTTCTGAGCCGAAAAAAGGGGGAGGGGGTGGGTGGGGGTATTAGGGGAAAGGGGTGTGGGGCCGGGGGAAGGGGCTTTGTCAGGGACGGGGGCGTAACAACCCCCGTTATAGAAAATGATTGATGTTCTTATCATCAATGACAGGACAGAATAGACAGGACTACTGGTACAAATTATTTTGTACAAATATGTTGGTTTGGGCTTCCTCTGGATATCACACGGATGATCGGAACTGTTCATGTTTATTAAAATATTGCTTACTTGTAACCCGTAAAAAAATCAACTAAATCAGATATCGAGAAATGCTTCATCGGTTCATCTAGTTTTTAATTATGAATCAAAATTTGGATGAACTGAAGGAGCATTTTCCGATACCTGATTTAGTTGATTTTTTACGGGTTATAAGTAAACATTATTGCATTTTGAAAAACATGAACGACTCAGATCATCCTTGTGGGTAAGGCTGTAAATGAACTGAGCCATTCGCGAACTATTCGAGACTCGATTCGGTAAAGGCTTGTTCGAGTTTGGTTCGAATATTAAACGAACTGAACCTGAACCTCAATTTTAGGCTCGTTTAATAAACAAGTCAAACCTGAATTTGACAATGTTCGGCTCGCAAACTTGAATATATATATATATATATATATATATATATATATATATATATATATATATATATATATATATATGACCTTGAATGTGTATAAACTTTCATATGCATAATGGAAATTTTATAGTTAGTAAATGTATGAACTTAAAAAAAGTATTATAAACTTAAATTTTAACAAGTGTTTATAATTTTCTATATGTATAAGGCTTCTTTATGAACAAAATAAAAAATTTATTTGAAGTTCTAGACTTTTATGAGAGCATATATATCTAATTTTTTTCATTCATTAAGGCTCGTGAACAAGTTCGAGTTTGATCCAAACCTCAGCAAGCTCGGCTCGAGTTCAGCTCATCAAATTTTCATTGAGTTTGAGCTCAGCTTGAGTTCGTTTAAAAACTTAATGCACGAACTTGAACATTCTAAAGCTCGGCTCGATTTGGCTTGTTTGCAGCCCTATTTGTGAGACCGCGAAGATGTCCAAAACCATAGATTTGTACAAAAAAATTTGTACCTACAAATTTATCGGGTCAAAATCCATCTATTCAAAATCGATAAAGATATGCTTACAGATTTTTTGTATAGAAAATCGTACAGATCAGTTGTTTTGGACCCACTTTGGGTCCCACACGGATGATCGGAGTCATTACTGTTTTTTAAAATAATGTTTATTGGTACCTTGTAAAAAATCATCCTAATTAGATATCGGTAAATGCTTCATCGATTTATCCAGAAACAAAAACAGGATAAATCAGTGGATTTTTTACCAATATCGAATTGAGCTGATTTTTTTTTTATAAAGTATAAGTAAACATTATTTTAAAAAACTTGAACAGCTCTGATCATCCGTGTAGGACCCAGAGTGGATACAAATCAACTAACCTGTAAGATTTCTATACAAAGAAATATGCACGCGAGTAAATTTGAATCCTATGTTTTTCCAAACTCTAATTTTATAGTAAGTTAAAAAAAATTTGAATCTGGGTAATTTTCTTAATGACGTATGGGATTTGGATTTGATTTGACGTGATCTGATTAAAAATTCCATTGGAAAACGATGTTAAATTTCCCCAAGTTATTGATTAGCAAGTCAATCAATTTCGTATGGGTCAGTGTTTTTATAAGGAAAAATGTTATTTGAATACACGTGACGTTCCGCTAGGATTCAAATGCATGGAGAGAAATAAATTTATTGCTCCTTTTACAATAATATTTTGTTTTTGCTTTTGTTAGTTCTACCTGTGCGTGATTCTACAGTCTGTCTTTACTTCACTCCCCTAGAAAAATTTACTACTAAACACCAAAATAAATAATACTCACTCCGTCCAAAAAAGTTTGTCATATTTTCTTTTTTTGGTTGTTCCAAAATATAACGCCAATTTAAAATTTTCAACAAAGAAAAATTGGTAATTTTATTTCTGCCATAAGATGCTTTTAAAATCAAAACAACAAGACCAAAAGAATAATAATTGAAAGTTTAAAAGTGAGCTCTAAATTTTGAAATAGTTCTCTGAGTACATTACTGGCAAGATTTTATGCTTTCCGGAAAACAATGTAAATTCAAAACTGGATTAGGTCCTATTTTATTAGAGTCAACTAATGAAAGACAAACTTGAAAAGTTACAAGTTTTGGTAACCATTGTGTCTTGTACATAAAATGTTGACATTTAAAAGTAGGACAAATATTTTGAGACGGAGGGAGTAGGAGTAATTCTTCGATGGTTTTTTATTTCTTATTGTTTCAACATTTAAAAGTAGGACAAACATTTTAGGGCCGGAGGGAGTAGGAGTAATTTTTGATGGTTTTTTATTTCTTATTTTTTCAAGATATAATTTTTATTTTACAGCACCACATCATCAATTATAAATAATAATAATAATTCAATCATATCCATGTAGTAAGTTCTTACCAACATCTACACGTCATCTTCCCTATTTGATTAATTAATTGGAATATGTAAGAAGCATATAGGGATACATGAATGCATATTGAAAAGTATAAAAGGTATATTAAAATATGTGTTGTTTTTGTTGTTTTGTGTGTCATTAGGCACACATTAACAAGACACTAATTACTGTGTGTTAGATGTGATAAAGAACCAACCGGTTCTCGGCCTTTTGGCTATGATGTAGGAGTAATAACGAACCAATTAAGATTGTATCATGAGATCCATGAAAGGGAAATCTCAGTTGACTTTATCATTTATAAGTATCTAGAAAATTGCGTAGTTTTTAAATTAGTGGCCATGATTCACTCCCAAATTATCTGCGCCACTAATTTCAAATTTTAGGTAAATACTAGATAAATTCCGAAGGAAATGACTTTAATACACATACATTAAAGGTGTGTACCATATGCACCTATTGTATGGTTTAGATTGAGCCACCTCATTGGCAATAGTAACATTTTTAAATTTTTCATAACTTATCAGCAATACTATTTCGTAATATTTTTTTATAATTCGTAACATTTTGGTGTATCTTGTAACATTTTGGGGTACACACCCAAATAAGAGATGTATATTGTAGCATTTTCTAATTTTGAATGTATTTTCTTAGCATGTAACACTGCTGATCATGTACATATTTGCTGAAGGTTTTAATATTTGTCAATTGGGGAGGTCCGTTTACCTAGCACTGGGTCCGAGGGAGGGATCCCAGCCTTGATACCCGGAATTTTTGGTTTTGCATTAATAGAGATGCATCCCTCCTGGTTTTGCAACTTGCTCTGGGGAAGACTTTTTTTTTTTTTTTTTGTAATGCAGGAAGTTCCAGGTTAGATTGTGCATAATTTGGACTAATTCCTACATCTCCTCCCGCAACTCTTTATACAATTCTAACTTTAAGAGTTGCTAGCTAAGAGAATTCAACCTGCGACAATTCTAAGAAAGACTTTCTCATTCTTTATCATCATTTAGCAATTCGGTCGAGTAAGCGGGAGACAACAACTTTAATCCTAAGGGTTCGTAAGGTTGAATCTCACTCAGAGCTGGCTTAGAGGGGAATCGAAAGAAGAAACCGCTTCAGGCCCCGAAAATTTTGGCCAAATTAGGGGCCCCATATGTTTCAAACTCTCTATGTATAATTAAATCCCCTTCCTTTTAAACATACCAAGTCTTTGGTATTAGTGGCATAGGAATTATCCTAACTTGTACAAAGTCTAGTATTCAAGTCTTGGAGTGAGGTACCATTGCCTTTTATAAATTTTTTTTTCTTTTTTCCTCTTTCTTGGGACAATAAAAGTATATACATTCATCACTGTTTCACTAATTATGAAATATAACACAATCGGAAAACAATCTCTAAGTGACCCTTGTTGCAGTTGATTTAATTCTTTTGTTACAAAGATTAAAAATCAAACAGTCAAGCGAACTATCATAATTCTATAATTTTTTTAAAATGTAGTTAAGAAAATGATCTATTTTTTTTCGTATAACTTCTTCCAAAGATATGGGTCCTGTGAGCATACTTTACTATTTTGAAATTTTGTCATATGTTCACGTAAATCTTATGTTATAATAGTTTTTGTTTCAAAAATACTAAGAGCCCCAAGTTAAAAGTTCGCTTTAGGTCCCCAAAAGTTTTGAGCCGACACTGATCTCACTATGGCCAAGGTTTAAAACCTTGGTAATTACTGACGATTTGTTCAGCAGTTGTGCGGTGGGACATTCTTGTCTTTATGAGAAAAGTTCTCCCACCCATCCCATCAATTTCGAACGGTGGTAACCAAAATTTGGTTTTTCAAATCGGATGTGATTAGCCTAGGCGACGGATCTGTGGATTTTACAACAACGGCGTGGTGGCACCAAACAACAGTGACTGAGGTGGGACGGTGAGCTCCAACAACAATGTCATTATTCCTCCAACTTCCTCTAGCCACTAACAACTTTTTTTATATGACTTTTTATTAGTTTTATTAGTTGTTAATTTTGTTGTCTTTCATTTGTTGTTTGGATCTTTGAGTCATTTGTGGTATCTGTTGTTTTTCTTGGTGTATCGGTCACGCAATTTGTATATCCCTTTTTTTTTTTAATAAGTAATTTGTATACACAACAACAACAATAACATAACCCATTTAGCCCTCAATAATTGGAGGTATGGGCGGGGGATGGATAGGAGATAGACCTAACCTTTGGCAATAAATGCACAAAGTGGCAGCTCCCAAAATATCACTAAAACAGTGGTCCCCCTATACCGTCGAATATGTTGCGGAATCATGCCCTCAAATCAAAGCCAAAAGGCATCAGAGAGGGCAGACCCAAGAATCATTTTGATTTATGTACACATTACCATGCTTCTTTCATTCAGCATCCA
The DNA here is from genome assembly GCA_022606695.1 of Vaccinium macrocarpon. Taxonomy (NCBI): domain Eukaryota; kingdom Viridiplantae; phylum Streptophyta; class Magnoliopsida; order Ericales; family Ericaceae; genus Vaccinium; species Vaccinium macrocarpon. The sequence continues at coordinate 32,133,158 of CM040172.1, forward strand.
GAGTATTGGCGTTGCACAAGTAATAAGTAATTTGTATCTCAATGTATAAAGATAAGTTACATTTCTCAAAAACAAAAAATGTTCAATAATTAACTTTAGAATTCTAGAATTAACCGTAGTGCGTCTGAACTGATCAAACATCTGGTGATTAAAATAAAATTGTTTTTGGCTTCATCCTCAACTGTTTTGAGTGGAACGTGCGCTTCGTGCAGCCTTTTTCTTTTGTTTTTGGCAAAAAAGTCTTCCCCAGGGCAAGTTGCATAACCAGAAGGATGTATCTTACACATTAATGAATCCAAACATGAAAAATGAAGTCCATTTAGTAAGTGGATTAGGAAATATTTATCGAGATTTGTCAACTTCAGAAGAGTACTTCAGTAGTAGTATTATAGTATTACTATACTTGTCAACTTCAGAAGAGTAGTTGAGCATATATAATATACTTATTTTCTTGAAAAAAAAATATGTATATATAGGCAGATTTTTCAATCAGGAATCCATGACTGGAGGTTTTTGGATGTTTTGAAACTTTTAAAAATTATTTTTTCAAAATCCGAATATATAGTTTTTTTTGTGAAAAACTGTTCGGATTAAGCCCTTCCTTATTTTTTTTTCCGATGAATTCTCACGGACATCCTTAAAAACACGTTTTAAACACATTGGACTGTTCAGATCATAAAAAAAATATCGGGAAAGTGGAGGTTCGGAATCCCGGATCCCGGACTAGAAGTGTTCCCTATATATAATATACTTGTAAATTGGTCCCATTACTATTTAAGTTGGATAATTTGGTGAGAGGCATAAGAAAAACCAAGGAATACAAATATCTGTATGTACTTGTCTCTGAAGATGCTACAAAATTATTGAAATAAAATCGTCAGAGTTATTTACAAAAAACAAAAACAAAAAAAAAGTTTTAATTCAATCATCACACGTACCTTTTTTTTAGCACGTACCTCAATACATGCATTTTCGTCGTTCTTTAACCGTGCTTCGTAATTTCTCTGAATCTCATTTTCAACAACCATGTCGACCTTGTTTTAGCAGTGTTATTGTATTGGGTTTTCGTTTCAGTGAAATAGCTAGTAGTATTTCTTTTCCTCTCCTCAGTGAACCGTTATCATCCATGTGCCATGGTCGTGTCACTACATATGGTTGGTTAAACATTTTTATATAACCCTCTTGAAATTAAAAGATAGATAGATTTACTTGAACGATGTTTGAAGTGAATCGAAGTTCCAACTATCAAAACCGCAAAAGAACATTCTTAAACTAGTGTATGCTTGTGCCCGTGCCTGAAGGCACAACTTGAGCAATCCACTCCTGTGCCCGTACCCATTCTTTATGGTCTTTCAAATTTTAAAGAAGGGGAAGGAAAAGAGGTAGTGGGAGAGAATGTGATTTGTATTTTGAAAAGGAGAGGGAGAGAGAGAGAGAGAGAGAGAGAGAGAGAAAGAGAGGTTTGAAATTTTGGGTGTGGTGACTGGTGAGCCGATGGAGGAAAAGGGTAAAGAGAGGGATAAAATATGGTTTCTATCTCAATTAGTTTTATTAAAAAAAAATTTAAAAATTAATCTTAAAAAATATTATAAATGTAAAGATATAGACACAATTGAAAAAAAAAACGAAAAAGTGAAAGTGGACTAATAATTTTTGGGACGGAAAGAGTAATATGACGATGACTGGAACAAAAACCTTTCTGTATTTTATTTTAGATAGATAGTCAACAAAGTACACACGGGTATATGATCATCCTTATCTTCGAGGGAAATATCAAAAAACACGATATTAGTATTGGTATGGACGTTTTTTGATTGAGAGGTGGTATCACTATCACCACATGCCACCTAACCTCTTGTAACCATCAAGTCAATTCCTTCAACGAACGTACCTTAACGGTAATGTCCCTTTGCAAAAAGTCAAAAATAAATAAAGACACATTTAGGGTTTTATTTTTTTAAAACCAATGCAGTTTATATGGAATTTGGTGATGCTGGAAATTTTGCCCAAAGCTTCTCCTTTTCTCTCTTCGTTGAACTTGAAATTTAGGCGAAGAGCTTCTGCTTTAAACTCTCCTCTCTTTTTTTATTGAGAATTTTCTTCTTCTTTTTTATCTTTTCTTTTCTTTTTTTTTTTTTTGCAAATATTGGCTTTGGGTGAAAGATATTTTTTGGGCTAACTTAATTGCCTTTATCGCTTCGGTAATGTGGTGGCAAAAGCCCAACCAAAAAATATTTCTACATTTAGCCCAAATATATGGACTTTTGATTGCTTCATCAAATTTTCAAACAAGTTAGCCCAAACATGGTCTAAACCCGTCACTCCAGCTTATGTGAATCTCGGCGTAGTTATTCAATTTTAACTCCAAAAGTGCTCAATTCTAATTTTAATATTCAAAACGGAAAATTGATTTTCCACCCCCATTTTGCGAAACTAACTTGACACCGANCACGAGTTGGGGAGAATGAGCGGGTTAGGGTGGGTGACTTGTAAGTTAGTTGTTGGTGGGTTGAAGTTGCCCGCGAGTTGAATTTTGTCAATTCATCATGGAACCCGTTATATATTGTGTTGAATTATAACACGAACATTGCCGTTGAGCATTTCAAATATGGACTAATTTTACTAATAAATTTGATCTATGTATATCAATGGTATCTATAATATCTCATGTAAAAACCATAATCAGAAAGATTCATTCGTTGGTCTTGTTAATCTCGTACGCTCCTATTTTTTGCTATTTTGTTAAATTTTTTTCCTCTTGAAAATTTCACCGCCCAATCACCTTTTCCACTCTTTCCATCCTTTTTGGACAACAGTGTCCCCTGCGTAAGTGGTCGGAGTCGTTTTATGAGTTAGTGATCGAGTCCTTTTGGGGGTTCTATGAGTTAGTGGTCGAGTCTTTCTGGGGTCAATCCGTCCCGCGGGACTGAGTCGGTGTTGGAGTGGAGGAGGGTCAATTGTCCCACGGGACTGAGTTAGTGTTCTGAGTTGAGAGGCCAATTGTTCGGCGGTACTGAGTTGGTGTGTTTTATGAGTTGGAATGAGTTAATGGGTGGAGTGCATTATTTTATTTTTTGACCAGAAACAAACTCAAAAACATCAGAAATCCAATTTTGCAATGGACCAGAGAAATTTTTTAACTAGGAATCGTAGGGCTGGTACCCTTGGTTAGAGGGAGGCCCTTCCAGAAATTCTCAACGGCCAAGGCAGAACCCAGGCCGAAGAGGGGGTTTGGAAATAGTTTTCAACCAGCAATTGACGCGCCTCGGTTATTACCTCACTAGCTGCGTCATTGCCCCAAGCGCAAAGATGCTTAAAATTGGTCTCCAATTTCTTGTATTATACCTGGTCCATTGGCAAATCCCTTCTAAATAGGCAATGTGGGACTGACTCTTGGTTAAATCATGTGGCTTCTTATGCATATATCCCAAGCCCAAAATTTAAAGAAAATCACCCAAGTTCGATTACGATGAATCTATTTTCCAAGACTAGACATGGATAGACGAAGTTCAAATTACCCGACCTCCAAAAGTTTGATGCACCGGTTAGGAAATCATCGATCAAAATCAGTATATTTTCTTTAAAATCTATCAGAACTGACTCGTTGGGTAATTTCTTTTCAGCTCCCATATGGTTTTTGAGGATGAGGAACCACTCTAAGGCCTACTTTGGGCCCTCTCGTTGTGAAATTTATGCGAAACTGATACAAGTTGAACCCATGTATAATAGGTGAGAACATTAAGAAGCTCGTGAAAAAAATCTCAAGATCTTAAGCTTGATTGAGAGAGAGCGAACCGAAAGTCTTTTAAATAGTACTCCAGTAGAATGTGATGTGAAACTGGACTCTATCTTCTTCTGGGTTATTCTTCCTTTTGCCCTCTTTACCTAGTGCCTTACCAGGAGTTCTACACGGGAGGGAGGGCCGAATTAAGAGAAAAATAAATTTTCAAAAATGAACTTTTGAATATTAATTACGCATAAAAAAAAAAATGGGGTTCGAATCTAATTTAAGTATGCTTTTAGAAGTCCAAACTTTTCAATTCATAGAACGTTTTTTTTTTTTTTTTTGTTTATGCCTTTGAAATGAAATAAAAGGAAAAAAGTGACTATGAGAATGTTGTCACTTTTCTCTTGTTTTTTTTTTAGTTTTCTCATGAGTGTTATTCCACTTCGAAAGGTTGTAAATGGAGGGACAGTCAAGTGACGAGCATCTTATACTCTTTACACCAAGTGAGGGTTTAAAACCCCACCAACCTCAACCCATTGCCCCTAGATTAGTATTAGAATCGAATTTGTCTGGTCAAAATTTAAATTTGAAACTTTAAAATAAAATTCAAGTGTGGGAGGCCATGTACGTTCACACCCAACCCGTACACTGCTTCACTTGTCTTTGGGGGAGTTTATCTTTAGGCTAGTCTTCCAAGTCTCTCCTTACAAAAAAGTCTCAAAAGCTCAAAAAGTCACAATAAGATAAACAACCTTACTTTTGTCTACAGCATAAAGAAAAAAAAAAAAAAAAAAAAAAACTACTAGAAACACACCCTAAGATACTTCCTTCTTTTGGGTGCTGTTTCGAGCCTCATTATATTATTTCTACGTTATTTAGCTAATGTAAAAGCTTGCGTAGCAAAAAAAAAAATACTTAATGAAAGTTGGAAGCTTGCACACAAACATACCGCAACTGCTGGTCACCACTATAAACTCAACTTTTTATTTTCCTCATACATGATAACAATTGAGAATTATTTTTAGACACGGCCTCAACTGCTTATGCCTAAATATGCTGATACAAGGATTCATTATCTTGCATAATAGTATAAACTTTCAAAAATTAACACACTGAACAAGGGAGACAGATGAGGTACCCTACAAATTAAGGGTAAGCCACAATAAGTGACTGAACAGCTTTGATGGGGATTATAGTGTGTCGACTGAATCCAGACTGGATCAAAACGTAGGCCCATTCCTTTGCAGTCCTTTCTTTGCCATTGATTGTGTGAGCCATCATCGCCATGTCGAACATCAGCTTCACATACTCCAGCATTGTTTTTGTCTTCTTCAACCACAGTGTCTACTATGATCACTTTCCCTTTGTCTTTCGGAACAGCCTCTCTACAATTTCTCAAGATTTGGATGCACTTGTCATCGTCCCAGTCGTGCAAAACCTTCTGCAAATACAGGAATCCAAGCATAGATAGGCACACAAAAAGATCTAACCAAGTTTTCGCTCTAGGAAAATAGTTTACAGATTAGCACCCAAAAAGAAAACAATCAATTGTGACTCGTTTTGATCGAGGTTAACCTTTTCAAGGACAACAAGCCAAGCCCCTCGATACAGAAAAGTAAGTATCGAGGGATTCAACTGAGGTTGAATTAGGCACCACCATTGGCACAACCAAAGGAAATTATGGTCATGGCTACAGTTAGGGATCAAATACAACAATCTAGCAAGTGGGTGGTGCATTCGTAAATCCAAAAATGTTAGGATATAAGAAAAAGTTTTTCCGAAGACGTCCAAAAAAAAGAAATGAATGATTCAGAGGAAACTCTTTATGTACCCCATCATCCCTCTTCGCAAATCTGTGGTTTTTATCGAAGCATGCCCAATGAGTCATTTTTCTGGGTTTTTTTCCTCTCAACATCTGTTGTTTTCATTGAAGCATTCCCTGAGGCCTAGAATAATAGGATTTCAGGGCCCTTGTGCAATTCTTCAACGCGACTCTCATGTTAACACAAGAGCAATCATAATATATAAACATTCGCCACGTATCAATAGTACAGAAATATGTCGCCACCCACATGCTCAACCCCAACACAGTCCGGCGCAACAGACAATACATGAGGAAGGTCGAAATTCAGCACCGGCCCTGGCCTAAAGCGGGAGGTGCGGCCGCTTTAGGCCCAAAAAATTAAACAAAAATTAAGGGTCCCCTCCAACATAAGAAATTTTTATTATATATAAATGTTTTCCCGAAATGTAGCAGAGGTTGGCCTTTGTCTCAGTGGTCAGCGTGGCTTCCTGAAATCCATGAGGTCGCTAGTTCAATCCCTGGTAGCTCCTCTTATGCATAAATCCTTTTTCTTGTTTTTGTATTTGGTCTTTTATTTCCTTATTTCTATTAGCTCTTTTTGGCAAAAAAATCTATTAGTCTTTTATATTCTTTTTTCTTATTTTTCTATTGATTAAAAATATTAAAGAATTCTCTTATTATAAATATTACTCCCTCCGTCCCTTTTTAAGTGATCCACTTGGGAAACGTGTATTTTTGCGGACGTTTAAAAATGTACTTTCGCATATCGTTTTTGAAATTTTTTTGCATCAAATTAAAGTACTCAATGAGAACTTTAATTTGGTATAAAACAAATTAAAAAGTTACATAAAGAAATATGTTTTGTAGGGATTTGAAATTGCACGTATTCCCGTATGGACCACTTAAAAAGGGACAGAGGAAGTACTATCTTTCAATTAAAGTTAACAATGTGATTAGTGTGAAAATGAGAGGGACTTGATGTTTGATTCCTTTTGTCAGAATGGTATAAAAAAATTTAAAAGTTTGTTCTTGGAAAAAAAAAATGAGGGGCCCATTTATTAAAATTCGCTTTGGGCCTTTATAATCTCAGGGCCGGCCCTATCGAAATTTATGCCCCGAATCCAAGGAAACGCCTTGACCAACAACTGATAAACATAGACTAGGTCTGGATTTATACCTCCGGACACCCTTCAATTATTGCCGGCACACCCACCCTAGCATCGCAAGCCATCGCCTCATTGATAAGCTTGCTATCGGCAGGATTCTCCGCGGCATACCTCCACATATCTTCACCGTGAGTCAACTCGAACGCCGGGCTCTCACGGGCCAAAACATGAGCACTTAAAGCGTGCCACGGGGCGAGCATCGCCGGCCTGCTCTCAAATAACACAAATTCCGCCATGCTTTTTTCACTTTTTTCGCGAGGAGGCACGACAGTGGCGTTTGGAGGTAGCCGGCAGGACATTCTTTGAAGATTTTACGGTGCACCAAGAACCTCATGATGCGGTGGATGGCAGAGGAGGAGCATCCAAGGGCAAAGGATAGCTCAGAGAGTGTCATCGAGCCGTCACGTGTTTCGAGGACATCGGGTATTCCAAGCTCAATAGCACATTTTACAACAGCCATATCTACATACCCAAATACATACTTCCATATATCCACTTGGGCCTGTGCTACTTCTTCTTCCTCTCTTCTTATTTCTCCTTCCATCTCTCTCTCTCCTCTTCTTGTTTTGCCTTTTTAAAACAAACACATTCAGAGTACTCGAGGTGAAGCTTCAATTATATACATCAAGGAGCACAGGGAAGACGCTGAGGTGAACACTAACGAAAGGATACTTTGACAACAATGTCTTATCGCATCTCCCGTTAGCAAAACAACAAATTGAGAAGGTAGGAGTGTGATTGATTACGGAACAACAGTTCATGAGTTCAATTGATATTTTTTGAAAGTTTGGGGGGCGATGAGACATTGCTATCAAAGTATCCCTCTGTTTATGTCCACCTCAGCGTTTTTTGTTAGCAAAGTAACAGATTGAGACAATATGAGTGTAATTGATAACGGAATAATAGTTCAGGAGTGCAATTGATAATTTTGAAAGTTTGGGAGGCGATGAGACATTGACATCAAAGTACATAGATTTTTTTGAATTTTTCTCAGAAAATGTATTTTATGATTTAGCATTCCAGCAACCAAGAAAAGCAATCCAATTATTAGAGTTTGTCTGATTTTCATGGAAAAAACAGCATGTATCATCATCTATTAAAAGAAAAGGTAAGGAGCACGAGAAAAGCAAGACGATTCAGGGGAACTAAAGAATTGTTATAATTTTTTGTTTTAACTCTTTCAAGCTACCATGAAAAGGAATCAGGAGGGATTTGTTTGGACTGTATGTACGCATGCATCATGTGGTTTTAAAACAAAAACTTCATCCGAACCTTGGATGATGCCCCGGTTGTATATTTCCAATTATTAGCCACAGTTGCGAGCATTTTATGTTATCAACAAAATTCTCACAAAAAAAATTCAAAGATGCCACATTCATTGAAGCAAAAATTTCAGATTTATTTTGAAAGGGGGTCAAATCCAAAGGAAAAGACCCCTCCAAAAATCAACGTATGCCACTTTTGCAATGAACACACGATATTCTTTAGTAAAAGGTGAAAGAATAGTTCCCTTTGTGCTCATCTCGTGGCTGCATGATTCGAATCATTGAGTTGCCCAACTTATAAATTACTTCCACTTAAGGACAAATCTTTCGACAGTTAATGTGGAACGAAGTATATCGACATTCAACTCCTCCACAGAACACACCACTGTCCCAAGTTTTGATGATTTTGAATTTTGATCTCGCATTCCTTTGTTTATCTCAGGTTTCAGTTCAAATCGACTTTCCACTTTTGTCAACTCTCAAACCAACCGCCAATCCTTGCTAACACTCATATACAGGGAGAATGAGCAGTTGGTTTGGATGGATGATAAGCCATTTGAGTACGCAAACATATACCACTTGGCCGCAATCTTTGACTTGGTGGCCACGAGCTTAAATCGCCGTAGTTGCACCCTAAAATCATGTGGCTGCAAACTCATACCATGTGTTCGCAATACGCAAACTCAAACCTTGTGGCCTCAATCTTAAACCATGAGGCCACAATCTTAAACCCTATGGCCACAAACTCAGGCCCTAGCCACAATTTCAACCTTGCATCTTACTTGGGCCTAGGACACAATTGAATGCCACATGCTCTTTCGTTTCCAGTCATATGACCTAGTCTATGTTTATTACTCCCTCCGTCCCCAATCTTTGGTCCCAATTATTACTTTTTGTTGTCTTAAATTTTGTCCCAATTCAAAACTAAAGGGCATTAGCTAATAAAATTCCACTTTTACCCTTTCTTTTTTGAAGTAAGTACATGTAGTAAGGATATTTTGAATGGTAGAAAGGACAGAAAGAGTATAACAAGTGTAATAATTATGTTTTCCTAAAGATTTGAAATCCCTAGAAGAAACAATGAAGACCAATAAATTGAGAAGGGAGTAGATAGGTTTCTTAAAAGTGGAATTATTAATTTTCAGAACCTAACATAACAGTAGAGTTAAAGTTTCACAACTTGGTTTGATAGGGAGTCCAAACCCAAGGTAAGGACCCCTCCAAAAATAGGCGTATGCCACTCCTTGTGGCGAGCACACGGTAATCTTTAGTAAAAGGCGAAAGAATAGTTCGCACTGTGCTCACCACGTGGCTGCGTAAGTTTGGAAGTTGTAGCGGCCTTGCGTTATGAATTCCACTCATTGAAGGCTAAAACCTTCAGCAGTGGATGTGGGACGAAGTACATCTACACCTCCACAAAGCACACCACTGTCCAAGCTTTGATCCTTTCTTTCCGGAAGCATAAGACATGGTTTTCCTCTGTTTCGTGGTTTTATCAAAGGATTTTCAGATCTAATGATCGCTAAAAAGCCGATTTTTCAACAAAACTTTGCAATTTTCTGAGCCAACCCAGGGATTTGAATCTTTTGACAGCTATTTCCTTGGTTTCACAGTGGCACAATAGAAAGTATTTGCAGATATGTTTCTCACATGCGGCTAGAATCCGGTCGCAGTGGCTCATCGTATTAGATCTTTCTTTTGTTTACAAGTCATCTAATCCAAGGACTTGAATGTCAGTATAAGGCTCAGTTCCATAAAACTGCAGATTGTTATTCTTGAATGCCAGTTTATGGCTCATGGTTTCATAAAACTGCAGATCTGTTATTGTTGCTTAATAGGTTTCTCTCTCTCCCCGTTGTTATGATCTAAAACTGTGATTCTTGCCTTAAATTTTGTGAAACTTCAAAAATTGCCCTCTCGCTAAACTGGGCTCTGGTACCGCTTACCTTTCCATTGTTATGATATATGCAGTACTGGTGCGCAAAAAATCTTCTTAACGAAAAAATTTTAGGTGCGGATGGGGTACCACGTGGTACCCTTGCACTGCATCCGAGCCGTCCAAAAATGCAACGAACGACTCAGATTGAAAGTGCCGGACAGATTTTTAAAAAAAACAAAAAGAAAAGCAAAAATGGGTTTCAATCCGAGCCGTCCATTGCATTTTCGGACGGCTTGGATGCGGTGCAAGGGTACCACGTGTACCGTACCCTATCTGCACCTAAAATCTTCTCCTTCTTAACCGCGCGTTCGATCCGTCACCAGAAAGATCCATTAAGTAGATAAATTAAAAACCAAAAATTCTTTAAAGTTAAGAATGTTTGTTAAAAAAAAGTCTTTCGCGTGGAATAACCAAAACTTAAAGAAACCTCTTAAAGAACTAACCAAATTTTGTCACTTGGATAACCAAAACTAGCAACCTTTTGTCAATAACCAAATTTAATGGACCCCACATCTACACAATCAAGTACACCCACCATTACACAAAATGACAAAAACCTTCTCTCTCATCTCTTAACAATGTTTTCAAAAGTTTAATTTAAATTATTTTTTTTCTTTTTCAAAAGTTTAATTTTAAAAAACTGGTTTTTTTCAAAAGTTTATTTTAAAAAACTGTTTTTTTCAAAAGTTCATTTTAAAAAACTGTTTTTTTTTTCAAAAATTCCTATTAAAAACTGTTTTTTTCAAAAGTTCTTTTAAAAAAAAAACTGTTTTTTTTTCAAAAGTTCATTTTAAAAACTGTTTTTTTCAGAAGTTTATTTTTAAAAACTGTTTTTTTTAAACCGTTTTGTACTTAAAGAAAATTCAAAATATTTTTTAAAAAAAATTTCAAAACTATTTTTTGTAGTTTGAAAAAGTAATGTGACAAGTTTTGTTTATCATTTGAATAAGTGATGGAGGGTGTCCATTATTTTTTGTTATGGACAAAAAACACCAATGTGGGAACGACATTCTTAACTTTAAGAATTTACAAATGGATAACCAAAAGCATGTGCAAGCTTTTTGGTTATCCAATTTTAATTAATTATTGTGGATCTTTTCCAACAACCGTAGTTGGGGAAGAACACACACCAATCCGTCCCAACACCCGTAGTTTGGAAGATGACGACCCAACAACCGTAATTCGGGAAGACGACGACAACAACTGTAGTTGGGGAAGAACATACACCTATCCGTCCCAACACCCATAGTTTGGGAAGATGACGACCCAAGAACCGTAATTTGGAAAGATGAACAATTTTTCGTTGAGAATCGAGAATTTTTTTATTGAATGTAACATGAAAGGAATCCATTTTTTCGGTGGACCAGATTAACTTTTTGTACTATGAATTGTAGGGCTGGTACCCTTGGTTAGAGGGTGGCCCTTCCAGAAATTCTCAACGGCCAAGGCAGAACCCAGGCCGAAGAGGGGGTTTGGAAATAGTTTTCAACCAGCAATTGACGCGCCTCGGTTATTACCTCACTAGCTGCGTCATTGCCCCAAGCGCAAAGATGCTTAAATCAGGCCTCCAATTTTTTCTATTATACCAGGTCCACTGGCAAATCCATCCTAAATAGGCAATGTGGGACTCACTCTTGTTCCTGTGGCTTCCTAATCATTCTAGCACCACATGTACACTTGATGCCTGCATTCATGCTGATTTTTTCTCAATTGAACGGTTACTCACTGGCAAATCCATCAAATTTCTTTTTTTGTTTTCGGTCTAAGCATTCGGCGATATTATTTTTCTTGACCAATGGCTTTCATCATGACCCCTGACCATTTAAACGACGGACGAACACTCATTTTTTTATCCAACTTGTTATGTAAATGACGATAGAAAACGTTGCTCCCGCTGTTATATAATTTATACTGTATGGTATAGAAATCCTAAGCCAATAACTTAAGAAAATTACCCAAGTTTACCATGGAGTATCAATTTTCGAAGACTACCCAAAGTTGGAGAAAGATTCAAACTACATCACCCCTGCAGTTTCTCATGGACCAGAATGACACCTCTCTAGTAAGCCTAAGAAATCCGGCCAGAAGTCTTCTAACTAGTAGAGTGTGAGATTGGATTCTCTCTTCTCGCAGTTATTTTTCCTTTTGTCCTCCTTTTTGCCTAGTCTCCTAGACTTTGACAAAATTTCTCTCTTTTAGACTAGTCTCTTATGATGTTTCTCTCTTCTCGCGGTTATTTTTCCTTTTGTCCTCCTGTGGCCTACTCTCCCGGACTTTGAAAGAATTTCTCTCTTTTAGGCTACTTTCTTACGATGTTTCTCTCTTCTAGCGGTTATTTTTCATTTTGTCTTACTTTTGCCTAGTCTCCCGGACTTTGAGAGAACTTCTTTCTTTTAAGCTAGATTCTCTCTTCTCGCGGTTATTTTTCCTTTTGTCCTCCTTTTGCCTAGTCTCCCTGACTTTGAGAGAATCTCTCTTTTTTAGGCTAGTCTCTTGCGATGTTTCCTCATTCGGTACATATGCTTTGCCATTTTTTCGTACACTTGTTCTTCTTTTATTCATACAAACATACAGCCTAAACATGCTGATACAAAATCCAACCACACTCCTAAATTAACCTTCACAAATCAACACATTGAACAAGGAAAAATGACACATTAAGGGTAAGCCTCAATAACTGATTGAACCGCTTTGGTGGGCTTTATTGTGTGTCGACTGAATCCAGATTCACTCAGAACGTACGCCCATTCCTTTGAAGTCCTATCTTTCCCTTTGTTTGTGTGAGCCATCATCACCATGTCCAACATCAACCTCACAAACTCCAGCTTATTATTGTTGTTGTCTTCTTCTACCACGGCTTCTACTATGGTCACCTTCCCTTTGTCTTTTGGAATAGCCTCTCTGCACTTTCTCAAGATTTTGATGCACTCGTCGTCATCCCAGTCGTGCAAAACCCAATACAAATTCAGAAATTCAAGAGGAAGAAACAAATCACCGATATCATCGAGACTTCGGATAGAAACATAGGGTACCTAATGTTAAAATCTGTGGCCAAACTAAAAAAAATGGTCGTTAAAATAATTGATTTTTTTTCTATTATACATTCTCTTTTTTCGTCAACTTTCACTTACGGTTGGTGTTATATATAAGAGTAATTCCGTCATTCTATCTCCATTCTGCTTGTCACGCTTTATAAATTACAAAATGGGGCAAAATTTTGCTTACAATCACTTAGCAAGGGTTTGGGATCAAATACGCCACTATAGTAAGTGGGTGCTGCCCCATTTTTCTCTGCTTGCAAAATCTACTGTTATCGTTGAAGCATTCCCAAGGGCCTTGAAAAAATAGGATTTCAAGACTCTTGTGCAATCCTTCAACGACTTGTGGTAACACGAGGGTGATCTATACTCATTATCTTCCTACCAAATGTCTACAAAAATAATGTGTAAGCAGAGAACCCATATGCTCACCGTAAGGTATGCAGCATCAGCCTTTGGAACGCTAACAAACATGTCACCGCCCACATGTTCAAAGCCAACAGAGTCTGGTGCAACAGACACCACATGAGGAAGATCGAAATTTATCCCTCGAATACGAGGAAAAGCCTTGACCAGCAACCGGAGAGTGGTCCCATCACCTCCACCCACGTCTACCACTGACTCCACCCCATCGAACACCTCCGGACAACCTTCAATTACCGCCGGCACAGCCACCCTAGCATCACTAGCCATCACATCGTTGATGAGCTGGCTGTGGCCAGGATTCTCTGCAGCGTACCTCCTGATGTCCTCACCATGAGGACTGAAATGCCGGACTCCCATTGACCAGAACACGAGAACTTAAACTGTGCCACGGTGAGAGCATCACTGGAGTGCTCTCAAACAACAATAAATCAGCCAAGCTTTTTTCGCCTTTTTTCGCCTTTTTTTCACGAGAAGGCGGGACAGTGGCGTTTGGAGGTGTCCGGTAGGACCTTCTTTGAAGATTTTACGGTGGACTAAGAACCTCATGATGCGGTGGAGGGCAGAGGAGGAGCATCCGAGGGAGGAGGAAAGATCAGAGAGTGTCGTGGGACTGTCTCGGGCTTCCAGGGCATCAGGTATGCCAAGCTCAATAGCACATTTCACCACAGCCGTATCTACAAACCCAAATACATACTCCCATATGTCCACTTGGGCCTGGACTTCTTCTTCCTCTCTACTTGTTTCTCCTTCCATCTCTCTCCTCTTCTTCCTTCTTCCTTGTTCTCTTCTCCCTCTACAAACTAAAACCACACACTGGATACTGAAGCTGAAGTTTCAATTATACTAGAGAAAATTAATGAGCACAAGGAAGATGAACCATTCAGGGGGACTTAAAAAATCTTGTATTGACCATTCCAGGAACCAAGAAAAGGAATCCAATGATAAGATTTTGCCTGATATTGATGGGCAAGGACAGCCTGCATATATATGACATTATGTATAGCATGTATCATGTGTGATATTATAACATAAATCTCATCCCAATATGGGATAATTCCAATTTACTAAAGTAGTCGAAATTATTGCAATGAGACATTTATAACTCTTCATTAGACACTAGAGGCCCATGAAAAAGGATTTGGGGAGCCTGCAGTGCCCATGGGTTCTAGTCCCCCAATCAATGGTTCATAACTATTAGCAGTAAGGGTATACTCTTAGTGATAAAAATACATCCACAAATCTAAACCATCGATTGTGACAAGCAATCCGCAAAGATTTTGTTGGAAATTATGGAGAGTGACATGAAGCTTAGCATATGAGTATGTAACTCATGCATCATGTGGGTATTGAAAACAGAAACTTCAGAGGTTAGATAATGATACAATTGCATTTTTCAAACTACTAGCTACAACTGTGAGTATTTTGTTCCACAAAACTCACATGAAAACCACACATTCACGAAAAGAATTTCTTTACGTGTTAGAAAATAAGTTTACTTTTCGTGATAAAACCGAAAATATGAAAGAAATAAATAGGAACCCAAAACCTGTAAATCAATGGAAACAAAAATCTGCGATTATACCAACTGTATTTAAGAACAATTAGTCCAAAGTCACCCTAAGTCTATTTCTACAAGTAAAAAATTTGATGCCACAAAACACCCAAGTAGTTAGACTGTAATCAAATCGCGAATCGAATTGACCCTTTTCTGAATTGTGAATCGTATCGAATCGTGAATTGTAACGATTCGGTCTAACTTTCACAAATACATTGGAAAATGTATCTATGCCTCTACATAATAAAGATACATTGTAAAATTGAAAAATTTAAACTAAAAGACATATTTAAAATTGATTTCTACTATAAATTGATGATCACATGGCATCATAGCAAAATAAATACTATAGTAACATCGATAGATGCATATAAATGTTAAGAATTCATAATAAAAAGCTTACAAAATAAATCTTGTAGCCTTAATAGGTAGGAAACTAGCTTATGTGGGTTAGTCCAAGCCTCAGAGTCGTGTTCTGGTCTATGATTTAGAGGATATAAGAACCAAAAATATTGATTTGTGAAATTACATATCCGTGGTAGATATGTCTCCATTGAATAAGGAATATGATTTCCCGTACTATATGATCTCATATTCTTACTTTTCTATGAGAAAAAACAAGGCAAAATAGCAAAAATGGTTACATATTGTCGAATGAAAGTTGTGATAAATCTTGATTCACCCAAAGATTCAAATCGTTTTAGCGTAAATCGGGAATCGAATTGTGAATCGGACTATTCACCTCTGATTCTATATCAACCTTGATTCACCTATAGATTAGTATCGGTTTTGCACAGCATCGTGAATCGTGCGATTCTGACCACCATGGCTATGGCTAGACATATCAGGAATTGAGGAGATATTTCAAATTTACAAGAACTATATCCAGGCCTAGTATCTTTCTGTGGCTGCGAATTCATGTGCTCCATTATTTTCTCCCGGGCTGCTGCAATATTGATTGTTGAAATTGTATAACACTAAGAACAAATATATGCATCTATTTCATTCCCATGACATAGGATAGGTTGTCATAGGCATGAGGAGTGACTATATTTGAAAAAGATCAAAAGGTCAGGCAAATGTTGCATGAACACAATTTTTGGTATTACTATACTAGATACTACGAAAGTCAAAAGAAGAAACAAAAAAATTAGTCTAAAAGCCAAGTTTAAGGCTTTATATAGTGTTTAGTCCAGCTTAAATTATTTTAATACTTCCAATACATTTATATGAAATATTTGAGGGCTTAAGAACAACATTAGACAAAAATATCATTAATGAACTACACCACTCGCAATCACTGTGCGGAGGAACCAGCGGACAAAAGAAAAAGTTGGGATTGATCACGCCACTATTCAATGAAAGCAACGGGTTTCTCTCTCATGTGGGATTGGTCACGTCACTATTCGCAGTGGAACCAACGAACATTACTGCCACACACTAACACACGCATGGGAAAAGTTGGGATTGGGTTTTCTTTCTCTAATTGAAAGCAATGGGTTTCTCTCTCATGTGACCATGGGTCAGTGACCCTCTCTCTCTCTCTCTCTCTCTCTCTCTCTCTCTCATGTATTTGTGGGACAAAATTGATGGAATGAGACAAAATTAATTTCTCTCTCTTCAATTTTGGGGTGGGTTCAATTTTGGGATTCAATTTTAGGAGGTTTAGACTCTTTGGGGTAGGGTATCGTGGGTTTAGGCATTTTGGGTTTAGGCACTTAGGGTGCACTTTCCAGTTATAGGGTTTTAGTTGTTTAGGCATTTTCATAAAGTACCCTAGTATTTTAGGCACTTTTATAGGGTACTCTAAGGTTTAGGTTTAGGATACACTTTCCAATTATATGGTTTTAGTAGTTTAGACATTTTCTTCGGGTACCCTAGGGTTTTAAACACTTTCATAAGGTACCATAGAGTTTAGGTTTAGGCACTTTCATTGGCTAGTAGTGGTATTTTTGGAATGTGTAGGTGATTTGTCTTCTTAGCATTAAAGAAAAATTTGATGTCCTTATTGAAGTAAAGACCCATTTACCATGTCCTTCCCAAAAACGGATCCAAGAAGAAAAGAAAGATGGTGCGCGTCAATTTTTTGTTTGAGCCTACCAAACTCTATGTTTGATTCGGGTCAATTTTTTTAGATTAAGCATTCTGCCTGACTAGCTGAATCTAGAACATAAGAATTGTATAAAAACGAGAAGAGTTCGATGAATCAAAGAAAGTTTGTGTCTCGGGTCGTTTTATCTCAACTTTTGAATTTGTTACGCTTTAACAGTTCTCTTATTTCTCTCACACACAAATGATTCATCTCAAAAAGCTAACAACAATTTATAAGATTCACTGGGCAATGATATCGATTATATTTAAGCAAAATTAATTTCGTTCAAATGCACGCCACGCGTGCATAAATTTCCACAAGCAATATTTGCTGCCACAGAACACCGAAGTAGCAAAACATGAGGAATTGACCAGAACCATCCAAGCCTGTTCCAGCAGAGCTGCATTCTCGTTTGGGTAAAATATAAGTGTCTAGGTCATTTTACGCGCGCCTCAACTACTCATGGACACAATTCCACCGCCCACTTGCGGGAGCTCAATTAAAGCCGGAGCAAGTGAAGCAATTATCAGCTTCTTTTTGGGTCTAAGGATTGAGAAGCGCCAGACCCTTTTTCATTTCCCATGTGTGTGACTTTTGGGAGTGGGTTTGAAGATGAAAGAGATGTTGTTATAATTTAATATTTTACGTTTTGTTGTTTTAAATAATTTACATTTATATTTTATGGAGAAAATTCCTAAGCAAATAATTAACATTGGAGAGATATATGGGAGTTTGTTTTTTACATGTTGACTTTAGTCTCCTATTCTTACTCCAACAAATTATACCACTATCCTTGTTCTCCTATAAATCTTGCAAAATAATAGGATGATTTGTTACCTAACGATTATGGCTTGTATTCTATTTCTCATATATTGACGTGGGTTCTTCTCACAGACATAACAGTGCCATATTTTCATCTCTCAATTCTGCCTTACAATCACACTCTAGTAGTTTTGATATTTTTCCTACTCCAACTTCCTATTTCAACTACAAATATTTTGTCCAGCCTTTCTCTTATATTGGATATAGCTAGTTGGATTTCGAGTGTCGGGAAACTATTAATTCGTGAGTTTAATTCACTAAACAAAAGAAAACTCGAAGGTCGTTGTATCTTGGAAAATGAGCATCATTCAACCCCATGCAGAAGGGGGTGTATCTTTCCTAAGGAGAGCGCGATTTCGCGTTCCTCGACCACCCCACAAGCTTTTCTAATCCTTTCTCTATTTATCTAATTTCCTTAATTTGTTTAATGCATATCATTTACAATTATTATTCTAACAAAAATTCCTAGTTCATATATTTTTCCCCAACAATCTTAGGAAATAAAATTTAGGAATTTCTTTATAAGAATATATTTTGGAACTTTGAGTGGTAGCTATGATTATTTGTTTTTTTAAAAGTATTGTACCTGGGCTGTTAAGAATAGAGGTCGAAAAACTAGCTATGCCCAAATTTGAACTTTGCTTGTATTATGCATAAACTATAAATTGGTGTATAAATGATGTTAATTGTAATTGTTTGTAGAGTGTAAACAATGCCCACTTCGGATTAGAAGAGCAGTTTACTAAATATGAAGCTTTGTACTTTTTTATGCATAATGTAATTTAGGGAATCATTCTCCGGTTGTGATGGGTTAAATGTTGTCGCACTTGCATATAAAGTTTTGCAATATGACATCTCTTGATTTGAAATGAATGAAATTCTTGCTTATAATTCTTGACAGATAATATATACATGGAAATTCGCGACTCATCTTATTGAAATCTTGAAGTGGACTATTAACAGCCTTGTAAAAAAAAGATTCTTTCAGAGTCATACTGCAGCTAACTGAGATAATCTCCAACTTCTCAAAACTCGTGTTGGGCGATAATTGGCAATAATAGATTCTTTCAGAGTCATTTCTCAAAGGTAATAGCGTCAATAATATACTCATATTCCTCAATCCAGCGCCCGGAAGAAAACTGTCAAAACTCTGAACCATGAAATTTCTACAGAAGATGAATACTATACAAGATTGAATTCAACCTCTTTTTTCAGCCCTAACAAAAGCCTTTAACCAGGTTTTCAACATCCTATCTAGCATCGATATGTCAATTGCGCTCAGGAGCATGGTGGGAGATTCTTCTTGAACTAAGGTTACCAGTATACGACCACAAGTTCTCCAGGTCAGCAGCCAGTAGTTTGTCAAAGGTAATGGTATTTGTGTTTGTAGGTTGAGGTGTCCTACCT
This sequence comes from Vaccinium macrocarpon, assembly GCA_022606695.1. Lineage (NCBI taxonomy): Eukaryota > Viridiplantae > Streptophyta > Magnoliopsida > Ericales > Ericaceae > Vaccinium > Vaccinium macrocarpon. The sequence goes on from CM040172.1 coordinate 32,152,399, forward strand.
GGGCTTTGGAATACAGGAGTAGATGAGAAGGTTGGAGTCGCAAATGGAGAGCCGGACGGGGTGTGCTGAATTGAGAAGGGACTAGGCAATATTCGCTTTTGGACGGGGAGACCATCAAACCCTCCCCTGCTGAAAAATGACATTGATTCAGCAGCACACCGCTTAGTCGTGTCGTCTACATAAAGGACATCATCGATCCTTGCCACTATATTGAAGGCCAAGCTCTCCATAACTCTCGAGTAGCTTTCAAGTATTGATTGCCCTACATCCTGCCACAAAAATGAACAAAGAGGGAGATCAGAATCGTACTGAATTGGAACAAAGTGGAGTAAATCGCACCATAGGTGATTAATACAGAGCCACGTTTATCATCTTTAAGAGTTTATAGTTTGACGAAAGGAGAACATATTTGACCACAAAAAGAGAATCCAAAGTCATTAGTTCGTTTGTAAGTTGAGCTGATCCTGCACTTTAACCACTAATGATAGCAAATTGGTATAAATATGGGCAACTGAACTCTAGGCAGCATGATTATGTTTGCTGATACAGATATCAGATTCAGGTATAAATTCGATGGATTGACAGATACTGAAAAAGTTTGATATGGATATGTGAAAGATATAGTCATCCCGCAAACAATTATGTATGCATCAAATAGTATAATGTCATAGCATGCCTGAAAAACTCGCTCTTCATCCACCTACGTAATACTTTCTCTTCAAACTTATTGGACTCGCACAACAGAGGTAGGGTTATTTCTGCGGGCCAAGGTTTGGAGAAAATTTGATGACTTTAACCTTATCGTTCAAATTCTTCTTCTCCAAAGAGTATGGCAAAACAATTCTAGTATATATCCAAGCAGATATAAAATAATAAAAATATAAAAAAATTTGTTAATCTACTACAAAAGAAAAGTCCACATCCCAATAATAATGTAGGCTGAATACGTGAACAAGTAGTTGCATATAAGTACTTCTAGTCTGAAATTATTAATTCTGCTAAGAGGTGCATTCCGAAGAATCCTAGGAATATTGGTGCGTGTATAGATTTGACAAAGAAGGATACAACTCCCTTCTCGAATTATCCATACTTCTAAATTCCAATATGGACAATAATACGATAAGTAGCGACCCTATCATCGAACCAGTAATGATTTGGCTAATAGAAAGGTTATTGCAAGCTTGCCTTCAAATGCCTCTTGCTAAACTCATACACCCTTAAATTTCCTCTGAGCCAAATTTTCAAATAAAGAATCAGACTAGCTACTGGTAAAAATTATGTCTGTTCCCATATGCTTTAGCTGCTATCTTGACTTAGAACTAGATTTTTCAGGTTCATTAGGAGACAAGAAGTGTGGTTTAATAAAAAAAAAGATTGAGAAATTAATAATTATTTTACCCTAGATGCTGAAGAGAAGGTTTAATTAAATAGTACCTTGTTGTACTGAATTTTGCTCATATCCAATGCAGTCTGTGGAAGACCAGGGAAACGGAGCCTCAGGGTACGTAAGAGGGTTTCAGCTCGTTGCCCCAAAAGATGATTTTTGTTACCATCAGCAGCAAGGAGCTTGACCTTGCCCCGCCATGATGAATGCTTAGCTTTCAGATGCTTTGTATGTTTTATCTGGCCTTTCTTCTTCCACACATGTATAGATGCCTCAATCCTGTTCACCACTTCTAGTGTGTTGTGCTCTGATGACAAGTCTAGGCAATCAAGAAGACATTCTGGTGTGAACTGCTCAGCAGTTATGTAGCGATAGATAATATCACCAAGGCAAGCTTTTCCACTCTGCAATGGAAATTCATCAAAAAATTGTAAGATTAATATGTCATGAGAAAAAACAAACAAACAAATGAAATCTCTTAAGAGATGACTTTTCTAACAACTTCATAGATGAACATAGACCATAGGCTGAGACTAAAAAAAATAAGAACTCGTCGCCAGATGATCAGCATTCCTCATTCACTTCAAAGGTTGTGAACTTATGCTTTCTCTAATTAAAGCTACACTGGCCCGCTTTGCCTAAATCCCATATAGAGCAGAATTATCAGCGAAGAGACAACATCAAAAGACTAAATCCAATTATATATGAAAATCCATTTAGCGATTCCACTTGACAAGACCACTCTCTAAGAGAAAATAATGAGTTGATTGATATGCTGCTCCATATCCCAAACAATTCCTCTTTTACCTCCCCTTTAATCCACCCAGTCATTGAGGAACCAACCGTTCAATCCCTAATGTTTAGTGAATTAAGTGCTCTTTTAAATTATTCCCAACTGCTCTCTTTCGGATGTATTAGCTACATCTACACATCTGCATCAAAATCAAAATTCTTTTACATATAAATGGATCTTATACTAAAAACATGAGGTTTCCATATGGAATTATTCATTGTCCTGAGCACCAACAAAAGAAAGACAACCAAGACAAAAGAGTGATAGAAGCAAAGAAACAATTGCCTAAAGGACCCAGAGAGGCAAGGTGTTTATATACAGGATTTTCTTAGTTGCAGTGTAGTTCTTCTGCTTTGTTCTTTTGATTGACTATTCACGAAAGTGTTCCGTTTTCAGAAAACTAAGTTTATGCCATCAAAACATAAAATTAACACGATGCTGTATGCGATGACTTTCGAATATGTAAGCAAGTCATAAAAATCAAGTCCCACTACAAAAGGGGGGCAGCGCATTTTAGGATGATAAGTGATATTCTGGACATAAAAGGATATCAAGTCAGTGCAGACACACAAGTCCTGCTAAAAGGTTGAGAATCCACAACACAAAATCGTCTGTGAAGGAAATGACACAAAAATCCGCAGTTCAGACTCTAATGAAAGCTAAAAGGACTTGCAAGGAATTCTCTCCGTCAATATCACCTTCGAAATAGTTAAATCTAAAGTGAGTGCTCCAAACTGGCGGAAAAGGCCAGCATGCATGTATGTATGTTAGCTAAGATAGCTTCCAGAATTGAATATGAACCAATTGAAACGCATACCTTAGGCAAAGTTTCCAAATAGGCAACTGGAATCTCCATCTCAGCAAGCACACCACTATTAATTGCCATTGCTGCCTTCAGTATCTGGTTTGTGCAATCCCTGCACTGTTGCAACTTCTTCCTCGCGTCCTCCGATAGCCCCTTTGAAGGAACTTTTGGATATGGAAGCCACCACTTCTCTTCCTGCCTAATTGAAGGCTTCCCACTACTTGCACCCAATGGACGCTTCTCACTATCATTTGCATCACCAACAACAATGCCACGGTCAACGTACCAAAACTCTGTATCTTGAAATCCATCAAGGATGCTAAGCAGCATAGCATCGAAGCTTCTTAAGGGCAGGAGATTCATATATAAGTCAGATCTAGGTCGGGTGGCCATGACTTCATAGGTGCCACCGCCAGGGAATTGCTGTACAGAAGGTATAAGCTCCACAATTGAATCACTCACGGATAATAGCCATTCCATCTCCCTATACCACATTGCCGCCTTCTCTGGGTGCCAATGGTTCCAACCTCCATAACTCCCCAAACACAGTAGCTACAATTTGCAAACAAAAACAGATATGGTAACCAAAAATAATAATAATACAACCGTGGCTTAAGGGGGTTGTAGGTGTCAAGTTTACCCAGTTACAATCACATAAAGTTGGTAACTCAGTCCGCCAAAATACCCAAAATCACATACGCATCACACATGAATAGTAGTAAGTACTATGCACTGACCAGAGAGATTTGTGATGGCATTTGATATTGCAAGGGCAGTAGAGACTCCTTTACCCCCTCCGGACATGTCTTCCCCTAGAAGCAGCTTAGCAAATCTTTCCTTCATCATCTCAACTTCTACAAATTCAAGAAAACGAAGATTTAGTCGGTAAAATGCCGCACAATTTGAACATACATCTACCGACAAGGAAAAAAATTCAAGAGATTAATCACAATTTAATATAAGTTGTCTGCAATAAGATCTAGAAATTATTAATGATACCTGAACAGAAATTAAACCAACTCAGGAACAACAAATTCGCCTAAATTTACCATCAGATCCACAACATAAACAGTTAAACTTTCATCCCTAAGCACATCTCCAACCTTTACCCCCTTTTTTTTCACCCGAACTCAAAATTTGAGTAAAACCCCTAAAATCAACTCCACCCCTTGACTCAAATGTATACCAATTTGAGTTTTACTCAAATCAAGGGAATACAAATTTTAACTCGAGCTTTACAAGGCTGTTTTTCTCCTCCCAAATTCAAAATCATGCCATTAATGAAGTTTTTGCTCAAGTTTGTGATTGGGTTTAGGTTTGCCTATTGAAGTGCTTCACACGAAAGGAAGCTTCTACTCAAGTCTTTGGTCAATGTTTAGGAAAAATATAAATAATGGCTTGCTCTAATTATCACTGAAACTTGAAGAGAAATTAACGCAAGTCAGCTACAACAAATTGCTACACAAACAGTAAAATAAAACCCGTATCGTAAATGGAAATGTAAGAATCACAAACCTGACGAATCGGTCTCCGGTTTCTCCGAGTTCAAACCCCAAACCACCGCATCTTTCCCCACACCCATCGGCAACAAAAACATCGGTGACTGCACAACCGGCGCCGCCGCCGGCTGGAAGAATGAATTTCCGGCAATAGCGACAGGGGAAGAGGCAGCCGAAGTGGACGCCGACTCGCTGACGTCGGCACTCAAGCTGTAGCTTTCGTAGAGCTCCTCCACCTCACTCTGTGATTGTTCTGAACCGTCGTCGTCGGATGAAATACTCCCCATTGGTGTGGAAATGGAAGGGTTTTTTTTTTTTTTTGTGGGTTTGTGGGGAAAGGTATGTTTAAGGAATCAAATGCACATTTGAGGAATTTTGCATCAGCTAATGTGGGTATGAATGCATATGATTTTAGGATATGCTTGGCTTGGTCTGAGAATTTTACAGAGATACGGTAGGGGAGAGTGGTGGGAGTGGTGGGAGTGCAAAAGCCGAAAGAAGACAAAAGCAGTCCAGGGGTTTGTTGGTTTGCTCACACAATGTGTAGCACTGGTCTCAGGCCCCCACCCTTCTCTTTTCTCTCTCTCTCTCTCTCTCTCTCTCTCTCTCATACACACTCAACACTTTTTATAAGTAGTTTAAGAAAATTCTACTAATAAAATTAATTAACTTACCGGTCTGGAGACTCTCGACGTAAAATTTAAAAAGTATATTGAAATATATGAGACGTATACAGAAATGTGTAAAATGTATTGAAAATTTTAAAAAGTATATTGGGGTGTGCAATTTTTTTTTGTCTTTTTCTTACATTATTGTTGACACAGCTAGTTGACTGAAATAATGGTTGAACGATTGTGAACACGGAATCCCTGTGGTGCCCAAGGGCATTATGTATATTCTTATATTGGCCACAATTGTTCGTTAAAATAATGCAAGGCTTGGATTTAGTCGAAGCAATAGATTGTCCATATTTCTAAAAGTTAGAATTAAATTCGAAATGTTCTGATCATTCATTTAGATAATATACGGCTCGAATTTAATACAATCAATGGGTTGTTCAAATTTCTAAAAACTAGGACAAAATCCGAGATGTTTGGCTTGAAATGGACAATTGGAGTAGGACACAACATGAATCCCAAATCCCTCTCCTCTCTATATCTTGGGACTGCCACTAGGGCGGTAAACGAAACAAACTCTTGCGAGTAATTCGAGGCTCGATCAGCTCGTCTTATTTAGTAATTGAGTTGAGCTCATGCTCGAGTGGCAATGCAGTTAACTAGTTGAGCTCAATACTTTAAATCTCAAGCTTGACATGTTTGAAAAGACTCGTATCGTTGTAGATAAGCTCGTTTAGTGACTTCAACCAGACTCTCAGACTCAACCCCCACGTATCTCTCTTGTCCGTGGGCTATCACTATCACTTAGTGTTCTGAATCTCTTCTTTTCGTATATTCATGTGGGGTCCATACATTAAGCCATAAACATCACATAACATATGTGGTAGCAAAAAATCGAAGGCAAATGTGATGGTCACTCAATAGATTTTCCCTACTTTTACAATCTATACTTACAGGCGATTGGTGCAACGACTATGACCGAAGTAATTTACTCCGTATTTCATTTAAGTCCGTCAAGTTAATTATATATGTATGAAATAAGATTATATTATACGATATCGGCAAATACAAGAATAAAATCTTTTTTTTTAATTGAAATTTACTCTATTCATTGATACATTCTAATTAAAAAATACATAGTTTGCACTTACAGATTGTATCGTCTATTAGTCTTATTTTTTCAACGACGATCATTCACCTTAAGACTCGAAATGGAATTCATACTCACTTTGTTCGATATCCTGCACGGTCCTAATAAAATTTTCTTTCTCTCTCTCTTTCTACTCTCTACCCTCAAAATCCAAACCGAACAAACTGGCGAGCACAAAATCCGGTTATGCCCTTGTCCGAATGTATGGCTGTTTCCAATCAATTAAATACTCTCAACCGGCCAAGGATGGAGCCATGGGATAGTTATACCCCTACTACAGTTTGAAAAAACCTATTATTATATTGAAAATATATGTATATATATATATATATCATCAAATTTTAACACCCCTGCTCTCTTCCACATATATCGTCGCTCCCATTACACAAAAATCTTGGCTCCATTCTTGCAACCGGCCTCATTCCACTGAAAAAAGCCAACTTATTTTTAAAGTCAAAAGCTACTTCATTACACTAATTAAAAAAAGTCAAAAAAACCAACACATTCCATTGAACATAAGAAAAGCCAGCTTATTCCGAAATCTTAGAAAAATCATTCCCTTATAATACATCAACAAAAAAAACCCAACACAATTCACTAACTTAAAAAAATAAAAATAAGAAGCTAATAAGCTGAGTTAGTGGAACACCTTAAATTAATAAGTAGAAGACTTTTTAACTATTTTGGTCACGTCACCTTACTCACAAATGTATGAAAAGAGAATGGGAAGAGCCGTAAACATATCCTTCAAATTCTCTATCTCTGAACTCTCTCTCCAAATTTGGACAACACCCATCCCCTCTCAAATCTAAATTACTTTTTGTACCATTCATGAATTGCATTTGCTGTATGAAATTTCTTTTTTTATTTCTTGCATATTTATTATTGCAAAAATAATAGTCAATGTTTTCTTCGCCAAAAAAAAAATAAATAAAAATGCTTCACAACTTTGCCTATAAATTTGTGGAAAAAATCTGTTTACAAATCAATATGAAAAAAAAAAAAAGCCTTTTTATTGTATCCAACTGGGCTTATAACTTATATGCATGTAACTCAATTCTACATGCTTCACAAAAAACACAATCCCCTCTTTTTTCTTTTTTCTTTTTTTCCTTTCATCAACTTGAACATGAGTTTCCAAAAAAATTCAGAAGATGATTCTATACTCAATTAACTTTTTTTTTTTTAACAAAAAAGTAGTTAAAGTAATTGACCAATAAACTAGATTGACCAAAAAAAAATTAATGCAAGAGGTGTATCCTTTTACATTTAGATCAATAAAACTAAAGATATCTATATAAACATTAATAAACTATTATAATTTGAAGGATCTAGTGAAGTACATCAAATACTGATCCTTCAAATTTTAGAGTATGGTAGTAAAGTACAGTTTTGAGACTAGTTTTTTTAGGGATGTGGTAAAGATGCTCTAAATGAGCCTAAAATCGTGTTGATCGGATACCATTTCGCAACTAATTTAATCATATTAATATTGAAAAAAATTTAATAGAAACATGGGATAAAAATCATTTTTTTCCACTATTTCAAGATAAATGCTTTTGGATTACGCATCAAACGGTATTTGACTGACACAAAATTTTGCATGATTGAAGTACTTGATGAGATTTATATAATACGGAGTATAATGCTCAAATTACCGACGTGGGCTTGGTATAAGCCCAAAAAAAAAAAAAAGACTGCACAGGGAAGCTCCTTTCTCATTATTGGAGAGAGCCGAGTCAGCCTAAATTTGGAACAAAAATGATTGTGACACAACCCTTCAACCACAACCAACCACAAACCCTCTCACATGTGATGGGACCCACCAGTGGGCCCCACCCGGGTGGGTCCCATCATATGTGAGAGGGTTTGTGGTTGGTTGTGGTTGAAAGGTTGTGTATGTATCATTGTTGAATTTGGAATAACTTTAGACAAGTTGGCCTACGAAATCTTCTCTATTTCTCTCTCTATTCAGGGGTGTTCCACTAAGGTGGCTTTTTCACGATTTTTTATGCGATGTATTGTAAGAGAATGACCGGTCTCAATTTTTGAAAAAATAATTTTTTGTTAGTGGGACACCCCTTTAGTAGTCTTGGGCTACAGGCACATGGTGTTCAAACACTCCTATCCACCACACATTTCTATATGGCTTATAAATTTAGTATTGAATTCCACAAAAATATGTGGTGGAGAGGGTAGTTGGGGCACTAAGTTGTGGTGCCCCACAATAGCTACATGGTGTTAAAGCATTTCTATCCACCACACATTTTTATTGGACTCATAGGGGTGGTTTGGCTAAATTGAAAAAACTAGTTTTTTGATTTTGTCTTTATTCAATTTTTTTTGTATTCGTTAGTTTTCGGTCGATTTTTTGTGATTTTTTGGCTTGTCTCGACGAGAACAATCTAAAAAGTATAAAATTATTAACCAAACTTAAAGTTTTGTGAATAAAGACAAAGGTGAAATCCAAAAACCCGGTTTTTTGGATTATTTTTCGTCTTTATTCACAAAACCTTAAGTTTGACTAATAATTTTGTACTCCCTCCGTCCAATTTGTTTGCTTACTACGAAACTACGTGCAATTTTTAAACTAAAAAATATTAGACTTACAAAAATAATTTTCTAATCAATATGGATCTTGTTTAATGGATCTCATTAAGAACTTTAATACGGTGCAAAAAAAATTTAAAAATTATTTTGATAAATACATTATTTTTTAGTTTGAAAATTACATGTAATTTCGTAGTGAGCAAACAAATTGGGACAGAGGGAGTACTTTTTAGATTCCTCTCGTTGAAACAAGCCAAGAAATCACAAAAAATTAATCGAAAATCAACAAATGCAAAAAAAATAAAAATTAAATAAGAACAAAATCAAAAAAACTAATTTTTTCCATTTACCCAAACTAGAGGCGATAAACTTATTAGTACTGATTTCACAAAAATATGTGTTGCAGTGAATTGTTGGAAACTAAAGACCAAATAATTTTTCGTGTATGGGAGGATGAAATTATGAGTGAAGCAGCAAAAAGCAAAAAGTATACGGCGTTTGCAGGCAGTTGTCTTTCCGTATCGACAGAGGGTTTGCGTAACCAAATGGACACCACCGAGACACTGTCCTTTTCTTCGTCCAATAGTACAAAAATGCTTTGATTTCGCCACGTAATCAAATCTTCCTGACCTGGACCCACTTGACCCGGTTGATGCGGACAAATTAAAAATACTACTCCTAGCTATTTGTTCCGCTCTCCCGTGGAATTGGGAATCTTGTAGTGCGTTTTTCCGTTGAAATCGGGGATTCTATTGTGCAGAGTTGAACTATAGAGTTGTAGTGCGATATTTAAATTGTTGATTGTGTAAATTAGTGGTTCGAATTTCATTTCAACACTTACATGATCTGAGTCGTCCAAAGTTGAGATGAAATCTGATCTATTGATTACCGGGATCAAATGCTTGGATAATGCACTACTACATAATCTTCGGATCAGTCCCTCGACCTATATATATTATGAAATTGAATTTAAATGTGAATCTTACCGCATACATAGATTCAAGCTCAGTTTCAACAAATTAAGAGGGTATTTGATAGTTTTATTTTTAACTTTTCATTTTCAATTTACTGGCTTCTTTACTTTATGAATTATGGTCAAAATTGTTAGCCCAAATATTTTCTAAGAAATATATTGTTGATTTTGATGATAACAAACATATTTTATTAAAGGGGAAATATAATTAAATTGTGATATTTGATACTCACTTGAATAATTGTGTATTTTGTTGGATTTGGTTGAGGTACACATATAGAGAGATTCTACACCAAATCATTATCTTCAATAGTCAAGATTTTAATTGAAAAGAAAAATATTAAGGACAAATCTTTTCCTTATTCTTTGGAAATTCAAAGTTCATGGTTCAAACGGTTATATCCAAAATGGGAACATGCATATTGCTTGAAAGGAAACAAGAATGGAAAAGATGTTAATGTCTCTAACGGCTGGAAAGGGAAAAATAATGTTCATTGGGTCTTGGTGAATAAAAAGAGAACACAAATGAAGCTAGCCAATTGAGAACCAAACATTCCTTAATTGCATGGCCTTGGTTCAACGGCTCAAAAAGGATTCGACTACGGATATGCTTCATTAAGCCAATAATACATTGGGTGACTTATTTCCAAACATGGCAGCCAACGTTCGGATTTTTAAAGAATAAATAGAAGTTGTCGTTGCAGCAGAAAAGTGTGCAGTGAATTGAAAAAGAAAGACTTTTAATTGAGCTTCAAAGTTGGCTATTTGTTGAGAGAAAAAAAATTAGAGTTTTATATTGCTTTTATCTACACTTTTGATAGTGTTCAATTTGTGAGATTTCATTGTAAAAGGGAGTGTGACCCTTTGTGAGAGGTTATCTTCTTGTGAGTGATTTTGGAGAGAAAATCACTTGGTAGAGATATTAAAGATCTAATCATAACTAGTTGGATAGGTGTGACTGCTTGAAGCTAGAAAGTTATTCTTATTGGAGATAGTGTGAAAGAAATCCCCAAGTAGGGACACTTTGGGAGTGGACTAGCCAAGTGAAGTTCTTGAACCGAACCATGATAAATCTCTGTGTTTGATTTCTCTCTTCTCTCTACTCTTTATTTGCTATTATATATTATTGCATGTGTGGTTGAATCAATTGAATTTTTATTTTGGGCGTTGCATTTCATTATTTAATTCCGCATTACTTTTTCGATACACAATCCCCCCCCTGTTGTGTTGCTTTCTGGGCCAACAAAAATGTATTTTGAATTTGGTATGAGTATTTTGGGAGAAATATGCAGAATGGTTTTTGAAACAGAAGCAGTGTTTGAGAAATGTGTGCATGATACATTCTGTAGGTCTTTTTATTAATCAAAATGAAAAAAGTGGAAAATAAGAAATCAAAAAGCTCCTCTCCGCTTATTTTTAACTTCTCTTCTCTAAACTCAAAAAACCAAAAACTCATTTTCGCATAATGTGTTTTTATTGTAGTGTGCCAAACACCTAGAAGTAGAAAATGCAAAAATTAGATGGCCAAACAACCCATAAAACTTGAACGGCAATCCAATGAAAGATATGCCTAAATAATTTTTTTTAAGAACTTAGTTGTTAGGGAAAAACATAAATATTTGTATCGCAGTTGATGTGTTGATGTGAAATATTATGCGCAAGGAAACTTATACCGAACCATCACAGAATGTGAGTGTTATTTTAAAGCATGTTAGCCAAACATGACTTCATGTTCTTACATTACTCACATTCTATATATGGTTAGGTGTCATCTTCCTTACTCTTATTGCTCATAACATTTCCATTTTTGTTGATTAGTCAAATCAAGTAATGGCAGTGTGTCCCTATAATTTTTTGATAAACATATGAAATAGGGTAAATTTCACTTATCTTCCATGAGGTTTCTGACAAATACAGGGACTTCCCATATACTTTCTGAAATTTCACTACCCTCCCTTACTTTTGAAAGTAATTGTCAAATTCCCCCTTCTTGTCAATTCGCGATTAACGGGGTTAAGTTTGCTTAGGGAATGACTTTGCTGCCCCTTGGTATATAAATCTAACACTTCCCATTCCCATCTCAGTCGATCCTTTTCCAGTCCAGAGTTCAACGTAGAGAGAGAGAGAGAGTGAGTGAGTGAGTGAGTGAGTGAAAGAGAGACTACGCGAAGTAGAGAAATCACTTGGAGTCTTGGAGATCCTTCAGCACTCATCAAAACCATTGCATTCATCATGTTTACCGCTATAGAGATGTTGATCGAAGTGCAGGAAAACCCTAGTTTGGACGTTCTAGAGATCTGAAGCGAGGGATCGAAGTGCATATATGTAGGATGCTTAGCATGTAAGTATTTAGGAAAACCTTTTTATGGATATTTTGGCTCAACAGGTATAGGATGAATGATGATGTTGGGGTACACCCACTTTTTGTAAAGTACTTAAGTAGTTGTTATGTGCTGAAGGGTATGGTGGCAAGAGATGTTAGTTTCTTTTTTGTATGGCTATCATATTGTTTTGTGGTATTCCTAGAAAGAATAGAAGAAGGGAGGAAGGTGAAGCTCTACCTTTGTAATGCACTTATGTAGTTGTTATGTAATGAAAACCTGGGTAATGGTGGCAAGAGGTAATTGATATGCAATAACGTTTTGTAATGATTGACTTATGGTTTGTATTCATGGGTGGATTATGAGAATGTCTGAAAAAATCATGTGATTTTGGTTTGTTTTATTACCTTATTTTACATTCCATGGTTTCTCCTTTTTTCTTTTTTCTTTTAATTTCAGTGGTTGTATATTGAGAAAAATGAATAGGCCACTCATTCATTACAAAATAAACCTCTTTTATTCATTACAAAATGGGACACTACATTTGTAGAAGAGGACATGTCCTTGCTGTGAGTTAACCAAAATTTTTTTTTCCAATAATTAGTGTACATTTTTTTCCCAAATACAAGAAATGCATTTTTTAAATTAATGCATTTTTTGAATTTAAAAAAAGAAAAAAGAGAGAGATCAGGTTATCTTGTAAATGCTAAAGAGAGAAGTTGAGTTGAGTGAATTTGCTGTGTTTTATAGTCGGAAGAATGAGAGGGAGGAGTAATATGGGCATTTACAATGGAAAATTTGATGATGTCATCATTTTATGTTACTTTTACTAACAGAAGTGGATGGAGGGGGGGAATCTGACAAATACTTTCAAAAGTAAGGAAAGACAGTGAAATTTCAGAAAGTGTAGGGGAGGTCCCTATATTTGTCAGAAACCTCAGGAGAAGTAAGTGAAATTTACCCTATGAAATACTTTCCTTCATGATTTTTGAAATTTGTAATTACAAAATAAAAGAATCTCATGGTGTAAAAAAATTCAAAAATTACGAATGAAAAGTTGAATTCTTCATTTTTTGATTTTTCCTGAGAAAAATGAAAGCAACCCATGTGACCACGTGGACGACTTGTGTTTCGTATGTAAGATAGACGTCTGATGTTTTTTCTTAGTTATTATGGAACATTTAACCGCTTGTTGGGATTGTAATCATTATACACTTGATTTTTAGCTCTACATAGATGTGTGGTTATAACGTGTTGGGGGTACGATCATGTGGAGACTTGGAGTGTAGCGGAATCGGGGGCCCTATAGTAAGGTTACTCACTGCAGCCTGCAGGGTTTGTTTCATAGAGAGACCCAAGACCTCTTTTTTGCTTTTTTTTTTTAACATCGGAAAGATCTCCGATAACCCGACACCTATTTCGTGGGCGTTCCAATGGTTGTTACTGGTTAGCACAGGATGGCACCGAGATCTACGTTAGATTTTAATCTTTTGTCTTTGCAAGTATGATGTAAGAGCCATAATTTTGGCTGCCAATTTGGCTGTTATTTTCCCACGGTCATTCAAATCTTGTGATTTGTATTGAAAAATAAAAACAATTTATTCTAATGATCTTGATTTAACATTGTAGACATCAAACAAGTATCTTAGAACTATGGATACCGTAACACATCAAAATATCATTTCTAGCAAAATCGCCTCTTTTTTTTTTTGTTGAAAATGTCAAGATGTATATATATAAAATATCACAACGACTAAGACAAATCCTTGGACAAAATCGATTGTAACTTGGGCGGAATACAACCCGTATGAAGTAAAGAACCCTTATCACAGAAATTAGTTGCTATCCAGTGAGCTGTATTATTACGTTCACGATAGCACCAATTAAAAGTCCAATTCCTTCCTGCTGCCCATGTGCGAATGTCTTCTACAATGGCCAGGACCTCCCAGGGACACTCCCCAGCTGGATCCGTAATTAGACTAACCAAGCTTTTGCAATCTGATTCAAATATGGCCTATCCATGTTTCTCTCCATTGCCATAGCGCATGCTATTCGGAGTGCCCATGCCTCGATTGCAATAGCAGATTGAACTCTGACCTTACCAAAACTCCACCAATGAACCAGTCCACCGCTATCTCTAGCGATCACGCCAAAGGCGGCAATGCCGCGGGAGGACTTAAAGGTTCCATCCGAATTGATCTTAATGCATGAGTTTGCTGGGGGAACCCGCTTCAAGGCCCCAACTTGCCTCGAAATATTATTGCTAGAACCTGAACAAACAGCAAAAAGATAGTCTTTATTAGCCCTGGAGGCTAGTTCACACACCTCCTCAGGATTAAGCAGTTTACCATGAAACACAAAATTGTTTCTTGCAATTAGACAGCAAAATTGCCTCCAAATCAACGAATTGGGGGACTTTTAGACGCCCAGATTTAATGGTTCATTTTTGTAAATTTTATGTGCAAATTTACCTTAACAAATTTAGACAGTACAGAACATGTTTGAACGGCTCGGATGCACAGACGGGTACCACGTGGTGGTACACTATCCATATGCAAATTTTTCTATACTCTCAAGGACTGTTTTGAACCATATACTTATTATAATTCGGCTTATTTGTAGTCAACTTTAGACTGTAAAGGTCAATCCGCAAAAATTAAGTTGCCAAAAATATTTTTATGGTTTAGATTTGCTAAAAGCATTCAAGTATTCAACATGTAAGATTATCTTACGTCCAGGATACTTTTTACAATTTAAACAATTGAATATCGAAACCGTTAAAACAGTAAAGAAAGAGATACATATGGATGGTAACCACAAAAATGAGATGGAGAAAGAAAGGGACATGCTTGTACAAAAATGAGATGCATGTAAAACATTTAAAGCATCGGATCCGGGCAAGATCGGATCTTTTTCGTCACTGAATCCACAGTATTAGAAGGATTTGAGTGGACCTCTACCTGAATTGGTGTATACCAGCTGCACACCACATTAAGTGCGGCCTATCTTGGGTTCCACATAAATCGGAGCCATGCAATTTGTTATTTTTTTTAAGGGTCCCTCTAAAAGTTTATTAACTTCGTCGGATATTTCGGTAAAAACTTAAATTCATATTCAAACCACGGCTACGACACTTGTGCATAGCATCCAATGCGTTGTGTATCAGTGTTCAATGCTTACACCATTAATGTAATGGTGAAAAGTCTAATATGCCCTTATATTTGCCCCTAAGGTTTGGCTTTGGTGTGGATTAATTAGGGGTGTCTAACGGATCACTCAATCCGTCAAACCGCCAAGAACCGATCCGCAACTGGATCACTCATGAACAGTTGCAGAAGTTGAAAACGAAAATCAGCCATGAGCGGTTCGGTTCCGGTTTCAACTAGAACCTCCAAGAACCGGTCCGTGGACACCTTACTTATGACAAGTAATATAATTAACGTTAGAGAGATTCATGGGAGTTGGTTTTACATGTTGACTTTATGTTTTAACATGTTTTTCGGTTCTCATCCGCATGTTTTTACAAACCATCAAACCAATCCGCAACTGATCCGTCCAATCCGCAACCAAATCGATCTGCAACCGCATCATTCACAGACGGTTACGGATGTTGAAAATGAAAATCCACCATTAGTGATTCGGTTCCAACCGAAACCGCAAAAAACCGGTCTGTGAACACCCCTAGTGCGGATGCACCCCATGTGTAGTTTAATTTTGCTGCACATAACCCTGACGGTTGTTGGTCTCTCTTTTAACAGTCTGCTCTCTTCCGCTGGGAATTAATGACAATTTAAAATTGTATACATTCATTTTGTTTTGATGAAATTGGGGAAGATAAAAAATATAAAAAATAAAAAAAACCTACCATTCTCTCTCTCTTTGTCATTTGTTTAATTGACTCTGCTAAGTGGTAACTACATATTCTTGGACAGTGGATAAATACACACACATGACCCATTCCCCCTCTCCATTTAATAGATTAGGAATGACAAAAAAAAAAAAGTAGATAAATACTTACACATATTGCTAAAATCAGAGTTTTAATCCATTGTTACAGATATCAACATGCACTAATGCAAATATTTATACATCTTTCACAAATGAAAAAATCTAAAATCAATTTACTAGACTACCATTAAGACCATTCTTTGACTAGAGAGTATTTTTACAGGTAATAATAATTTTGAATTTGTATTCTTATCGATAAAAATACACTCTTATCCGTCAAAAATTAATTTTAGTAACATTCCACTGGGCTGGCACGATTTTCCCCCCTACTTATGGCAATAATTTCCTTTGTTGACATGCTTAACAATGATTGGATCATCACAGCCGTTGGTCAACGATCCAAGTGATAATATCCACAAGAGGGACCCTTCTTCATCCAAATAATTGAAGCAAAATGGTTGGGGCCTGGGGTAACTCAACCATGTGAGAGGTGATGCAACCCTCTACTGCTGAACCCTCCAGTACTAGGCCGGCTGGTCGGGCTTCTTTTTCCAGGTTTAGATTGCAGGTCATTCCTTTGCGTGTTGCAGTATCGTTTTGTGACAATTTTCCCGGCCGACGGATCAATTATTGCCTGCAATAAACGTTGAAAAGTTTCCTGCTTTCTATTTGGAGTACTTGTTTCGGATGAATTTGCTTGAGTTAACAACTTGTCGAGCCGAGATAAAACTGTGATAAAAGTTCCGTATGAATTGAACCTAAAAGTATTTGATCGATAGCAATTGGTCTGTTTTGAATATGAAACTTTAAAAGAAGCAAACCGATAAATTCTAGATCACGGTGGCGACCAGGCCAACCCCTTTTGGTGGGCGATGAGCTTAGTCTGTAGCAAGTTTAAATCTTTCTGCTCGGTCGTTAAGCACTTTTGAGTTATTTGGCAACCTATATATACAACTTGTTTTGGGGAGATGTGGCATTTTTTCAGCCTAGATTTGTTACTACCACGCAATAATGGTAACAATAAATGGACTTTTGGGTTTTTTTTTTTTTTTTTCGGTCTTTTCTATTTTTACACTGACAATGAAGTACTCCTATTTCGGTGCTTCAAGTATTGGTTTCCCAATAATTTGGTTCTTCATGCTTCATTTGTTTTCATCAGATGCTTTTCAACTGAGAGTGATGGACAATGAGATTGCTCTTTCAAGATTAATTACTCACAAGTTAGTCGGCATGAATACCTAATCATAAACAAAACGAAAACGAAAGAGTTGTGTTAATTGATTATGTGCTATAGTTATAGAATGTGTGTAGTTACAAAGAGTTGTGTTTGTCTTTTATCCTCGATAGATCGGATCGAGTTTTCAAGCTTGTGGAGATTATTTATCAGTAGTTTGTAAATTTTGATGAGTAAAGAATTCATATGAATGATAGTACAAGATTGTTCTAGTATACTCCTTCCGTCCCCAAATTTTGGTCCCTCGTCCAATTTTAACCGGATAAAAAACAAGCTATAACTTTTAATCGGTAATGAATTTTATATTCAATATCGATCTTGTTCGATAGATCTCAATTAATTCTATAAAACAATGTTTTCGAAATCATATAAAACAATGTATATTACGAGATATAATTAATTGAAAAGTGGCACGAATTCCCAAAAGGGACAAATAAATGGGGACGGAGGGAGTATATAATGGGCAAAATTCTTATTAACTTTTCGGGGCCTCAATGGTATAGATACATATAAAAGTGAAGCCTAAATAAAAGAATTCATATGAATAAATGCTGTATTTTATGATGAATAATTCTGATGCTATTTTAATAAATGAATTATTAAACGTTCCTAAAATTAAGGACGCTACAAATTTCGTTCCTCATGTTTCACTTGTGTTAATAAAAGAGAGTTGTATTGATTATATGCTTTAGTTATACTTAATTAAAATGTTTGTATATAGTTGCAAAGAATTGTGGTTAGCCTACTTTTGGAAAAAATAATTTTTAGGCTAGATTTTGGTACTTTTGATTCTTTTTTTTTTATATAAAATTATTATAATATCTTCGTACTTTAGATGTTAACGAATATGTTATTCTGATATATATATATATATATATATATATATATATATATATATATATTAAAAAAAAAAGTCTGTTATCCTCTATGGAATGGGTCGAGTTTTCGGGCAAGAGGGGATTTTTTAGCTTTGTAAATTTATTAGAGAGTAAAGAACACTTATATATATAATGATCATCTCACAATTTGTCTTAAGATAAAGTATCTATATTTTGATCACTTTATATCACAAAGAATGTGACAGCATCGTGTCATTACAACTTCAAAAAAATAAAAATAGAAATTGAGCTAGCTTAGCTGTATTTCGATCTATTTACTCAAAAAAAAAAAAATGCCGTCCTTCAATATATCTTATATATTATTGCAGAATTACCTTTCGTGAGGAGGATCATGAGAGCGAAAAGTGACATGAATTGATTGGTTTATCGTTTAGAATTTTGAGAAAAAGCATGTGACTTAATTACCTGCATCAAAGATTTGTTATGAATCTCATTTAAATTTGAAACTCATGTATCTTGCCTTAAATAACAAAACAATTTTTTTTTTATTCTATATTCTATTTCAGTCAATAAGTTATCAACGAGAAAGTAAAAAGGTAAAATTAAATTCACCAATAAAGAGTTTTGGTATATTATGACAATTCTTATTTAATTTATCATAGAAGCTAATTGGAAATCAGTTAAGAGGAAATCAGTTATCTATGGTTTGGGAAGAATATAAATTATTGAAAAATTGGATCACTTGACAAAATTCAAAGTAGCTCAATCTTAATTACTAAGATCAAGCAAATATAACTTTCCCAATAAGGCCTATAGAAATTCAAAATTTATCATCAGCAAAATTAAATTACTATTTTTATATAAATTTACAATTTAATAATTAACAAAATAGAAACCTCACTAATGTTTATATCACAATGAATATACACAACCTCTAAACTCCCACATTAGGGCATATCACGGTCATGATTAGGGAGTGAGATGAATCACTATGGAATATTCTGACACAATTGAAATGCAAGGATTACTCATAGATTAGGGATCAATAAGAGAAGAATCATAGAAAATGGACAAATGATTTTCAAAATTCAAACAAATATGAAAGAATTGTGGAGCGGATTGTGGAATTTGGGGCGAGAAAGAGAGAGAGAGAGACATTAAAGAAGAAAATAAGTGATCTTGATCTTTGTTGTGCTTCGAAAATTAATCCTAGCCATTGCCTAAGTTACTATTGGAAACAAAAGTAAACAACTTAGATTTGTAGAAACTCTAAACAATCTCTTAACCATCAGATTAGAAATGACAATGTTGGGATTTATAAGGGATTGAAAAACCGCTTTTCCTTATGATATAGATATCTTATAACTGATTCAGTCCAATTCAATCACCATAGGAAATTAGAATCAAGAAGAGCAGATAAGAAATAGAAATGTTATACTCTATTCATTTAAGTGATCAAGTAATTGAATACACTTTCCAGTTAAAAATAAAATTTTTTAGCTCATTACAAAAAGAAAAAATACATCATTTTATTTTATGTCTCTGTGCTATGCATAGCACGGATTCATGCTAGTATACTATTTACTAGGAAGTCAATGGGTCAAAATTTATCAAAGAAATAATTTGTTTCTTGCTCCCGTTCTCCTGTATAGAGGGATATTTTGTTGTCAATTTATTTCTGTTGTAGGGGACTTTTCTCGTATTGGGTTATTCTCATTGGGTTATTGCCTATTAAGCTTTATTTCATTATTAAGGCTCCTTTGGCAAAAAAGGAAAAACAGATTTTTTGGTTTTTTCGTCTTGTCTTTATTCAGTTTTTTCGTTTTACATTTGTTATGTCAAGTTTTCAGGGTTTATGGATTAGTATCGACAAGAGAGTATAAAATTATGGTCAAACTATTTTTTTTAATAAAACCAAAATTAAACCAATAAATTGGTTTATTTTAGTTTATTTTTCAAAGAGTATAATTTTTTTAATAAAGTCAAAAAAATATTAGTTTTGACCATAATTTTATATTTGTTGGATTCGTCTCATCTAGATGAATCCATAAACCACGAAAAAATGACGCGAAACAAACAAATGCAATTTTTTTTCAATAAAGACAACAAAAAAAAAAAGAAAAAACCACTTCTCCACTTTTTTGTCAAAGGAGCTCTAAGGATTTTCATACGATATAATAATGCATAGTGATAATATCAAAACTGGTTTTGTTATGTCAAAATCCTAAGGAATAAAATATTCGTACTAGGGATACAAGACATTTCAATGTGCATTAAAATTTTAATATTAACAAAAACAGTTTCGACATTATCAATCATTTTCCTTATTTTGTTTTCGTAATTCTGCAAATGAATTCACATGCCTCGATTAGTTATAAAAAAGGACGAATCTAAAACCAGATGAAAATGAATTTACTATTAGGCCCTTCACAGATCAACCTTTTTTTATAAAAAAAAATACTACTACAAGAATTATGGTGGGGCCTACGTGCCATGTGGACTGATCAAGTTCCATGTGAACAACCTAATTTATTATACTTTCGTGAGGTGCGAGTTAAAGGCAAGGCACTGATTACAAAATGGATTAAAGAAATAACAATCCCGATAATGACAATGATGTGGGAATTAAGTTATGTGGACCCGGCTTTCTTCCAAAGTCCACACCAATCTGTTGATTGCATAACTTCCACGACTAATGTAAAGGGATGCATTTGTTAGTTTCGCATTAAGTTTTTGTGATTTATGGATTCGTCTAGTCGAGACAAATCTAAATAGTATAAAATTATGGTCGAAACTAAATTCTTTTTTAATAAAGCCAAAATTAACTTCCACGACTAATGTAAAGTCCACCCCAACCGGGGTGCATGAAATTTGTTCGGACACTTTTATTATACTTCCTCTGAGTAATTCATTTTTGAAATTTTCAATGTTTAAAGAGACATGCGATGATTGCACGTAAATTAAAATTTGGTGATATTATTTCATCAATTGCCGCTTTACTCTACGTATGTGGTAACACTTGTATTCAATTATGAGGGTTACTTTTGAAAAATACTCAAAATTTTACTTCCAATTTTAGAAAAAGACTAACATTTTGAAACATCCCAAAATAGAATAATGTACTATTAATTAGGAACGGAAAGAGTATCAAAATGTGAAGGGATACACTAATATGAACCATCTATTTCGGCAATCAATAGTTTAGATATTTTGTACATTAATTCTTACCAAAAAGAGTATCTTTTACAGGGAATAATGCTTAGGCGGATTCGAACCATCGATTGTGGAGATCAACGATTAGGATTACTCACTACACACCTGTAATGAGCCCAGATTTGTCGAATAGGGTAGACATCATGATTAGAATCTGGATTTAGAATTTTAGTGTTTTATGATGGAGTTCATTTAAAATCCATGTGAAAGCATGGACTTCACCATGTGTAGTTTGGTGGGCTAGTACTCCACTACAGATTGCGATCTCATCCTGATAAAATGATTTCTTTTATAGCTCAAAGCGTTCGGATCAATTTACACGCATCTCGACTAATTTTAGAAACTTACTTGTGTGAAACCCAATTAAAAATGGAGCCAATCTACGTGCCAGCAAGGAAAAAAAGTCTTTGGAAAAAAAGTCTCCTATTTTTGTTCCTCTCAAACTCCTATTTACCAAAAAGGAAAAAAAATCTTTGGAAAACCCCAACCCAGAGCCGGCTCAAAAAATTTGGAGGCGAAAGCCAACTCATTAAACGAGGCCCACTCTATGTTTTACATACAAAGGTCGGTAAATAGAGTCTTTATAAAAATCATTACAAAACGAAAACGTATAGTTATCCAAAAATAAACAATCATTGCAATATTTTAAAATCCATCATTTATGTATATTCGGCTTAGATAAATACTATCCAGGACTAATAAATATAGGGGTTTTAAAAAATTGGAGGCCCTCACTTTTAATATTTTTTTGTGCTCCTAAAGCCTAGGCTTCTTAGGCTTTTCCTTTAAGCCGGTTCTGCCCCAACTTGCCTGCCCAATTGGGTTAAGCTCGTGGGTTGGACCTTTGCTGAGACAAAGTTAGAACGCCCGGCCGGTCAAAAAAGAAAGCCGGTTAGGCTCGGTCGAGGGTGAGCTTGGGGTAGCAACTTCACAGGTTGGGCCGGCCCAGCCGGCTCGATGATAACCCTTAGGTTCAATGCCTTTCCTTGATGGGTTTGTATTTGCGTATGCATCAGTTGAGCCTTGATTGGAGAAGTTTAGAAACACGAATTCTCAATGAAGGCCCATTGGGTCTTTAAATAACACCAGACGGGTTCAACTTACCTAGCCCACGAGGCCCAGTTTTCCTTAACCATGCATGCAAATTGCAATTTTTTTTTAGGAATTGACGGGCCGGTCCAACTTGTGAACCCAATTTACATCCAGGTACAACTAATTCTAAGAAAGCACGGCTAAGGTTTTTTTTCCCAAAATGACCCTTGCACTATTACAAAATTAGAAAAGAAGCAACGCTGCTGCTTCAGATGAACGCTATTCTCTTTGTCTCTCTACTCTACTCTAGACCAACGCTGCCTTGCATCAACGCTGCCTCTCTCTGTCCTCCGCTCTCTCTCCACTGCTAAGCATGAAATCAACGCTCCTTTAGATGAAATTTTCGGAGCTACTAGATCAGATCAACCAAATCGGGTCCTGATGAGAAGGCACCATCGACCAAGCCCTCCATCGCCAAGGTGGTCTACACCCTAAAAAGTGATATACAACTAACAACCAGGAAGACTCTGTGTTATCAGATCTCCTATGAAACTTTTCACTTTGATTAAAATGTTGGGTTCAAAAGAACTTCGAAGTTCAGATTGGGTTCGCTGCTTCTTTCTTGTTCACTTTCCACTTCGATTGAATGTTGGGATTTATCCTATATTTTTTTACAAATTTGCAGTTTTTTACAAATTCACAATTTTATTTTTACAAATTCGCAGTGAACTTTTGTTGGCCGAATCGAAGTTTAGATCGGGTTATACGTCAACAATTTAATTTAATTTTTTATATGGATTTCTCTTTTTATTTACAAATTCACATTTTATTACAAATTCGCAGTGAACTTTTGTTGGCCGGAATCAAAGTTTAGATCGGGTTATATGTCAACAATTTAATTTTTTATATGGATTCCTCTTTTTAGTTACAAATTCTCAGTTTTCTATTAGGAAGTAAAAAAGTACCCATTTGTTTTTTGAAAATTCGTAGCCAATCTTTTAAAAAAATTCGCAAAGAAAAATTCACAGCCAATCAATGTTTAGATCGTGTTACACGTCAACAATACAGTTTTTTACACTTTCGCAAAGAAAATTATACAAATCCATGGGGATTTATCCTATTTCATACAAATTTGCAGCAAAAATTTGTTTGAAGCAATTTTTTTTTTACAAATTCACAGTCTCCAGAAAAGTTTGCCAACCGAAAAAGTTTGTTGGCCTAAAAAGTTCATCGGCCGGAAAAGTTTGTTGGCTGAAAGTGGATGGTGGGTAGAGTTGGGGGAGTGGGAGGTGGAGTAAAGTGTAAATATGTGTTTCAGGGTAGAACGATAATCTTAATAATGAGATTGTACTTAGAGGTAATTAAAAATTGAGTGTATCCTTAGCGGGAACTAAGGATTGGTTTTCTAGACCTACTGGTAATTTTCTGTTTTTCCCCCTTCAACAAAGTCCTCTATTTTTTATGCCACGGCTCACTCCAGTTTCCACGGGTAAGATCAGAAACTTTCTTTGCAATGGTGATGCCACAATTTTTCATTGAGATTGAGGTGAATCCCTGAAAGGAAAGTGTTTCCTTCAAGCGGAATAAAAAATTGTGGATCAACAATGGTGAACGGAGGAGAGACGGAGGCATTTTTGGAAACTAGAGCGATTGACGGTGTTGTCGTGTCATGCACCGTTGGATCTCTACACCTATGTAGTGGCAACTGCACATTAAAATCCTCACAAGATCCTCACGGAGTAATTCTAATAGAAGATCCGAATCCGAAATTAACGACTTGTAAGTTGTTTACACCAACTGATAGAATGAGGTGTATCAGGTGGGCTTTTTTTTTTTCCCCTTGCACATCAGTTGGGCCTTTGGTCACCGATGTTCACATAAACATTTGAAAGGCCCATAGGGTCTTGAAATAACACCAGACGGGTCCAACTTACGCAAGCCAATGGAGTCTAGTTTTCCTTAATTGGCTAGCGAAAGGCCCATAGGGTCTTGAAAAATCGCTATCGATGCGGATTGCAAACACCACGACGATCTCCACAAAGAAGATGAGTTATGGCTAGTGTTAGTTTTATTGGCATTTTCCGGGTTATGTCAAGCCTTTCGGAGTCTGTAATTTGGTTATTGGGGTTTGGGTATTAGAGTGCTTAGGGGTCAAGTCTAGATGCTCCATTCGGGAATTTCAAGCTTCGTGATCAAACCATCGCCAAGTCAAGTGCTTAGAAGCTCAATCCAATGAGGTATATTCTTGCTTATCATTTGTGCATTTAGGCCATTCAAAATAACATGTTTTAATGTGCATTAAGTTAGCTTAATATTGCTTTATTCGGATCTTACATTTAAAATGAGCTAGGCATTAAGATTTAGCTTTGAGCTTATTGCGTCTACACGCTTCTGGCTTTGTCTGTTGAGATTGTGTCAAGTGTCTAAATCCTGACGCTGCGTCTGTGCGCGTCTACACGAGTCTAGCAGACTCTTTAAGTTGCCACATGTCTTGTTTTAAGTGGCTATCTTCTTGTGCACGAAAATGTGAGCTATACAAGGCATTTTTCTTTCATTTTCACATAGCCCCACTTGAGAGAAAAATCAGTCCTTTTTAGAGAGAGAAAGTCCCATCTTTTCTCCATCTCTTCTCTCTTTTGTGAACTTGATGTTCTTGATGATTTGAGCTTGCTCTTCTCATCTTTCTTCAATCTAGAGTCTTCCTCTTCATGGATCCACTCTAGATTGATTTTAGTTTGCAAAAACTTTCATAAAAATCAAATCTTTTTCATACATCATGTTGTGTTGCCTTGTTTCTACATGAGCCGGTTGGACCGGTGCCGAGTTGACTCGGAGATCAAGACGGGTGTGCTTGTGGAGTCCATGGAATCAAAGAGGAGTACGGGGTACTACATCAAGAATTGGAGCTAGGTGTCACAAGGGGCTTGTTGGGTAATTCCTAGTCTTGTTAATTCTTGTAAACCTTTTGATTTATGAAATGCATGAGTAGGATTAGGCCGTGGTTTTATGATTAGGGTGTTTAGACCCTAAGTAGTTTCTACGTATATTGTGTGTTTTGTCTCATTAGTTTAATTACTCTATATCGAATTTGTTGAGTTGTTTGATTTGCCATGGTGAATGATTAAATTGGTTGAAATCGAAGTGGTTTATTTTTTAAAGAGGTCGTCCTATTCACCCCCCCCTCTAGGACTTGTAGTGCTTTGCATAATTTCAGCTAGAAACTAAAGGGCACCAAAACCTGCGTTGCCACTTGCCAAGAACCGCGAAGAAGCAGCCAATTGAAAAGCAGAGTCGCACTACAACGTCGAACAAGAGTAAAAAGATCCTGTAGAAAAGGGACCGAAAACCGAAGAAGTGGGCCAACTTGGTATCTATACCTAGCTCAAAGGTGACAGAGGCTCATGTCAAAAAAAAAAAAAAATGGGGATAGAGGCTAGCGGAGCTAAGGTGGACGAGGCAGGGGTGGAGAAGAGGGTGGAAGAGGCGAGGTAGGGGTGGAGAAGAGGGTGGAACAGGCAAGGCAGAGGTGGAGTAGGATTCGGGGGGAGGAGGAGTAAGAAAAATAGAAGTTATTAAGCACTCCCCTCAAGTGCAAACTAGTCTTACGCGTGGAGATACAAATTTGCACATAACGCGAATTCCGAATGTAAAGGGAAGAAGCCACCATATTAAAAATTAACAATCTCCCCAAAAATTAGAAAGCACAAAATCGACAAATCTTTTGCTATCGATCTTAGGAGGGTCCATTAGGATAAGTGAGCGAGAGGTTGTAACACCACTTGAGATGACTCAAGTTCTCCGTACCAGAAATATTCTATACATTTGTACCGGTGTACTTATAGCCATTGAATCGTATCAAAATTTTAAAACAAAAAACGAAACACACATAATCCAACGATCAAAGACAATTCAGTATGGAAGTACAACATTTCTTTGGTACAGAGGATCTTAGGCGCTTAAGAGGAATCAAGTCCTCTGTATCGAAAATCCTCTATAGCTCTGTACTGGTGCATTTCCAACCATTGAATCACATGAAAATTTTAAAATAGAAAACAAAACACATAGAGTCCAACGACCCAAAACAATTCCATACAAAGGGTACACCATTTTTTTGGTACAGAGGATCTCAGGCGCACTTGAGTTGCGATTCCTTGCAATTACTAGCTTATTCAATAAGCTGACCTACTTGCAAAACAGTAATCCAATGAGAGGGAAAAAAAATATTTGGGCTCACTTTTAAGTGCGTGGGACAGCTAAAAGAAAGATCTTTTGAAGAGACTGCTCTAGAACTTAAGAATATGAATTGCAATAACCAAGCAAACTAGCCATATATAGTAGAAATTTATATTTGGTAGGCCATTGTAAGGATATAATGATAAGCCCCCAATATTGTATATATCGGGGCTTATCTCGTTCAATTATTTCGCACACGCACGCAATTTTGCACTTGAAATGGTTAATATGCGCATAGTGTGTTTTTGGTGAAGTTACATGTTTAACACGCAGAATAAGCACATTTTGAGATCATGGAGAGCCATGCCACATTTACGTGGGCCACGTGCCACATGGCATGCCAACACCGGGCCCTGAGAGCCATGGGACAACGATTTGCCTAAAGGCTCGGGGATGCACAAAGTCACCTAGTTGGGACTAAGATACCATGGAGCATCTCTCTCGGGTGTCGTACGACGCATTTGAGTGCCTTTGAAGGATTCCAGAGTCACGTGATTTAAGTAGAGCGATCAATTAAGTGGAAGTCAAGAAGGAAGAGGATGGATCGATCAAAGGGCATAGTGGATCGATCCACTATGCTAGATCCCTCTGGATTGATCCAAAGGGGGTGATGGATCGATCCATGCTGACCCAAAATTCTTCCAGTTAATTCTGGATCGATCCGGAGAGGAGGTGGATCGATCCACTTCTTCAGAGGTTCAATTGTGCAACAAAATCACTTGGATCGATCCATGGTTAGGGCTGGATCGATCCAGCCTTAGATATTTCTCATCGACAGTTTCTGGATCGATCCAAGGCCTAGGGTGGATCGATCCACTGCTTTAAAACAGCCAACCATGGTACAAGCTCATTTGGATCGATCCAGGTTCAGTGTGGATCGATCCAGCCTTTGACAAATCAGCAACAACTTGTTTTGGATCGATCTGGGTCTCAGGTGGATCGATCCATCCCTTACATTGGTACAACTTCATTTTGGATCAATCCGGGGCTTAAGTGGATCGATCCAGGCTTGGTTCTTTCTTCAACAGCAGCATCTGGATCGATCCGGGTTTGGTGTGGATCGATCCAATTTCCTTCGGACAGCCACTTTAAGCTACTTTTTGGACATTATATTTATGGGAATTTTTAGTGGTTGTGAGGCCTTTATGAGATATTTTGTAGAGAGAGAGTGTGGATGATAAATACACTCTCCTCTCTTCCCCTCGCACATCACTTAGACTTTAACTTAGTTAGATTTTTGCTCTCCCTTCTCTCTTCCATGGGAGTAATTCTCAAGCTCTCTCTCTCTAGTTTTCCCATGTAAGTATTGGCCTTATGTAAATTTCATGTTTATTAATGTTGTTGCTCTTGATTAGCTCTACCTAGAAATCTAGTTTATTTTCACTTCCATCTAGTATTTAGTTTACTTGATTATCTTGTTATTTCCTTAGTTAACACTTGGTTTGGTTGGTTGTTTGTTAATTTCTCCAAGTATAAAGTGATAGGCCAAGATAGTATCTTCATTAAAATCAAGTTTATTTAGTTACTTGTTATGTTCTTTATTTCCCTTATAAAAACAGCCATGTTTTCCGTAGTAATGAACGAGTAGTTAGTTTAGGTTCGGTTAAGGGGTGATGAGCATCCCGTGACTTAGGTGATTCACTATCCTCGCCTTAATGCAAACATTGCTTGTTGATTAAAAAGTACGGATTGATTTTATGTATCAAAATTTGCGATTTGTTAATCCCGTTGATCACTCGTAGCCAAGAGCTTGACCACTTGGCACGTGTGATGCTTCGGGCTATGTCAATCAAAATTTTGTATAAATGGCATAAGAATCCTATTCTTTAAGAAACACCATTTTTTAGTCAAACGAGTTTAAGTACCAAATCTTTCGTTCGGGGTCGTTTGACGACGCCCCGAGCCGGTTATTTTAGAGGAGAATGAATCGGCGTAAGGCATAGGTGTTGTGAACCCCTTAACTTAGCCTTGCTTTTAATTAGTCTTTTAATCTTCCGAGTCTTTCACGAAGTTAAGTGAAATCCACGCCCCCCAAACTACAAAAGCCAAGTTTGCCGCTTTAAGGCTAAAACCCTCACTCGCGAGTCAATTTACACGCTCAGCTCATTCGGTCCCTGTGGACTCGACCTGGACTTCTGGTTACTATGTCGCGCGTCACCTGAACCCTACGCTTGGGGTAATTACATTGATAAACAATCCAAGGACGCAAGCATATAACAGAATTGTAATGAATGATTGAATTCTCATTAGTAACCTACTTCGTGGTGGATTTCATAGTGGTTAATTAATCGTTTTTGCTTTAGCAGGGATTGGATCTGGGGTTGTTGTTGTGCACGGAGCAGGTGTTGTGCACATCTAGGCCGTCCATTTCACGGATGGACGTATGGCCCAGAACACCAACCGGTTCGGATGCAAAGGTGCCGAGGTGAAATATGGGGCATCCATCCGAGCAACAAATGACCCAGATATGCACAACACTTGTTGTGCATGGGGGGTTGCACAACAACAACCCCAAGTCTGCGGGGATTGCCATCTTACGGTCACATGGTCGATTTTTCTCGGTAGAGATTTCTCCTTAGGACCACTTCACCTCACGCAAAAGCGTGAAAATGGATGTGGATTGGGCGGGAGAGATTGGTGCAGTTCATTGCGACACTTTTAATTTAGAAAAGAAAAAACCTTGGTGGTAGACGAGTTGGCAAACAATTGAATTTTAGTGTACATTAATTCTTTCTATGCACTCAAGGATGGAGCCGGGGGGAGGGGGACAAGTGGTTGTAGCCGCCACCACAAGGTTTTTAAAAAATGCAATTATTATATAGAAAATAGATTTTTATCTCCAAATTATATAGACTTGCCACCTCCAGATTTTTATGTTATTATAATTTTTCATAGAGTTGATGAATTTTCGTAATGCATTTTGTCTTTCTATTTTTAAGTACATATTTTCACCACCACCAGGGGCGGAGCCAGCTTAGGACCAGGGGGGCATGTGCCCCCATTGGATTTTTATAGCCTGCTGCTATTTTTTTTTTTTTTTTGACAACTTGTTCAAAAATTACTACATATAATAAAATTAGCTTAATCTACAACAAGAGGTCTGTTGTCTCCAGTGTCACAAGTGTGTGCCTTGCCTCCCGAAGAGTCTGGGTTTGAGTCCCTGGCGTGCGCTGGTATCCTTTTATTTTTATGGATTTTACCTTTTTTTCCCCGTTTTTCCACACGGGACAAGAAAAAGAGTTAATTGTAAATAAAATTACCAACATATATTTAGTGTTTTTTTTTGGCTTATGTTTAGAAGCATTTTAAAATATTATGCTACAAACTTTTGTGTCTACTGGAGAATGTTTGAACTTTTGTTCTTGGTGTTTCTTTATTTCTTATATTTTACTATGATTTTTTTATTATAATAAGGTGTCCCCTCTAAATAAAATTTCTAGTTCCGCCACTGATCACCACAGTTCGCAAAGGTAAAATTCTAGCTCCATACTTGTATGCACTACCAAGTAGCAACGCCTAACTCACTTGCCTATTTGGAATCTGTTACAAGTCCAGACTTTTTATGGTTATACTCAAGGTGCTACGATGGTAATGCATTCAGTGCCAAGAATGTTTTCTTAATTGCATTTCAGTGCCGAGAATAACGAGAAATTATTCGGTGGTCTTTCGTCCATGCTTGGTATCCAAATATCTCTATTCACAATACATTTCTGTTTCAGTGGAATCTATGGGTGGTGGTTGAGGGTGTTCAGATATTATGTGACAGTGTTCCAAGACTACGAAATAATCTTTCGATATTGACAACACTTCACAGCCGCCACAGTGTTGGCGTACTATTATTGGGTTTTGGACTTCGTTGCGTAATGTACATAACAATTGTAAATGCCCTCTGTTCTACGTATTCATGGAAATGTGGCCAGACCAATCTGTTGTACGTATTTATGGAAATGGGCCAGACCCGAAGAAACAAGTGAAAGGCGCCATCAATATGTATGGATGTTATTTGGAGGTGTATATACCCATGGTTTATCCAATAGGAGTGGGTGTGAGGGTATGGTTTTACAGTTTTACTACCTTGTACCCGAATATCTATTCCCGTCCCATTAAAATCGTTCCTCATTATATACACATATACGTTGAACAATTATATATTGTTTGATGATTTTTTACTAGGCACGTATATATATATATATATATATATATATATATATATATATATATATATATATATATATATATATTAAGCCCACGGTTCTTGTCCACACCTTCCAGAAATAAGAAAAATATGACTTTTTTGTGTTTGCAAATTATTTTTGGAAAATCCGATCCGTCCAATGTGTTTAGAAGGTGTTTTCAAAGGTTGAAGCGGGACATTTTCAAAAAAAAAAAAAATACCGGGAAGGGCTTGATCAAAGCAGCTTTCGCAAAAACTGTCGTCAAAAAAATGTTTGGATCATGAGGTCCGGAAATGGGAAGTCCAGATTAGAACCATTCCCTTATATATATATATATATCGAAAATGTTCTAATAAGGGATCCCTTAGCCAAATTTGGTGCGGACCTCACCGTTCCAGATCAAATTTTGACGATCTGAACCGCTCAATGTTTTTAAAATACATTTTTAAGGGTTCTATAGCGTTTTCAACAAAAAATGATTGGATCAAGCCCTTCCGGGTATTTTTTTTTTGAAGATTTTTTAAATGGACGTTGGAAAACGCATTTTAAAAACATTGAACGATTCGGATCGTCAAAA
This sequence comes from Vaccinium macrocarpon, assembly GCA_022606695.1. NCBI lineage: Eukaryota > Viridiplantae > Streptophyta > Magnoliopsida > Ericales > Ericaceae > Vaccinium > Vaccinium macrocarpon. The sequence continues at coordinate 32,183,742 of CM040172.1, forward strand.
TTTGATCCGGAAAGTCAAAAAATGGCTTGGTCCGCACCAAATTTTGTTTAAGGGATCCCTTAGGAAATCGGCTTCCATATATATAGGTTAAGCTTCTAATCCGGACTTTTAATTTCTAGACTTTTTATACAAATTTTTCTTTGATGATCCGATCCGTCCAATGTGTTCAGAAGGTGTTTTCAAGGGTCCTCATGGAAAATCTTCAAAAAAAAAACCGGAAAGGGCTTGATCCAAGCAGTTTTCGCAAAAATATATAAATACAGTTTTTACAAAAATTGCTTGGATCAAGCCCTTCCCGGTATTTTTTTTTGAAGATTTTTCTTGTGGACCCATGAAAATACCTTTTGAACACATTGGACAGATCGGATTTTTCAAAAAAAAATTGCAACACAAAAATAAAACCCATTTTTTTCTTATTTCCGGGAGTGTGGATAAGAAAATTTCCCATATATATATATAACCTTATTAGATCTTTAATCCACCAACTTGCATCTTTGTTAGTTTGTAACTTTGTTAGGTAAAATGCTTCATTATTGGGTATTCTTCTTCTTTCTTTTTTTTGGTTGTTGTGTTACAGTGTTAGTGCTTAGTCCTAATATGTATGAAGTACGGAGTATTAGACTTAACTTTGTGATATATTTAAACTATGTATTTACTGAATTACTTTTTTTATCTTATGAAATTTAATAAATTCTTCCATGTATTTACCTCTTGTTTCAATGCATAATTGGGTATTGGGTAACATCTGTTTTACTGGTTATTCATATGGGTATGGGTTTAGTGACTTTTCGGTACCCCTAATTGGATATAGATATGGATACAAAGGTGAGCATGAAGTTTGGAGATCATGTATGGATGGATAACCAATGATTTAAACATGACTCGTTGCCATTAGGGTTGGCAAAATGCCCCGCCCCGCCCTGATTAGGGCGGGTTTTTTTTATTATCAATTTTTCGGGTACCGGGGCGGGTAAGGGGGGAAATTAGAAAAACCCGGCCGGGTTCGGGTCGGGGTCGGGTTTCTATTACCCCGCCCCATTACCTACCCCGAACCCTTCCCGAAGTATATTTATATATAAAATTATACTTTTATTTTAATCTAATTATCATTATACTAAAGATATTGGCTTTGTTTGGTTGAGAGTTTTGAGAAATATTTTTGAGATAGTGTTTGGATGAGTTTTTGAAAAAAGTAATAATTAGAGAGAGATAGAGAGAGAAATGAAAATAATGATTAGAGAGAGGAGTATAAGTATAAAGAGAAATGTGATTAATAATTAGAGAGATGAGAGATGGGAACAAATCTTTTTGAATTTTTTTTAAGAAATGTGAAGTGAACACAATGATTTTAATTTTATCCTAATTTTATTATCATTCTACTAAAAAAACTTTCATTCTTACCTTAATATGTTAACCATTAGCCTAAAATATCACTTTATTTATAGGTTTTTATTTTTATATTGCTTTTAGATTAACAATTTTTTTAAATTTCTTATGAAGCGGGGCAGGAACGGGAGTACCCAAAAAATATCTGATCGGGGTCGGGTCCAAGGAGTAATTTTCGGGTCGGGGTCGGGTATGCCAAAAACCCGCCCGCCCCGCCCTGCCCCATTGCCATCCCTATCATTATTGAATAAATGACGTATTTGGTAACGGAGTGGTAGTCTAGTGAATATGTATCGGTGAGGGCATGCTCATTCTGTGTTCACTTTGATGATAAAAATCGTTCAATTCGTCTAGATTCATTTGTTAGGAGACCATGCAAAAATTCAAACCGATCAGATTTTGATAGGTGTTTCATCTATAAGTTTACTTATTTTCTTTAAAATTCTCGATTAGAAAATTGAACTCTTAGATCAATTGTTAACAAATATCTAACTGGACTCAATTTTTTTGCATTGTCTCCAAAAAATTGGATTTACGTACGATGAATGATTTTGATCATCGAAAAAAGGCAGAGAATGAGCATACTCTTGCGAGGATGAACAAATTATTCTCATGCATTCACACTTGAAGGAATTTTTGAGCATGGTTGTAGATCTATAAATATAAAAGACGGGTTTGGATGGTCCAATTAGGCCTGTGTGTACTATATCAGGGCCTATTTTAATGATCGGAGATATTTATTAAGAATTAATAAAAAATATCAGTCATCCTAAAATCATAACGATTGGATTTATATAAATAAAATTTTCGAAGACAATTATTCCAAAAAATGTAAATAAACAGGATCAGATTGATAATCGTGTTGTGACTGATATTTAAGGGAGAAGACCATCCAGATTTGTTTATTTGTGGGCCTTTTCCAGACTCACTTCAATTATCAGAATTGTTTGTTTGTTAGAATTCATTGAGGCCATTAGCCATGCCAAATATACATATTGATCAAACATCAATCGACGTACACATGATTAGTACGAATCTATCTTGATGTAAATGAGTTTGATTCAGTGTGACGGAGGATTTTTTTTTTTTTGATGAATGTATTCCATAATCACATTAATCGATATTTGATCAACATGATTTTTGAAATGAACAATTTTGATTCCATAAAAGACTCAAATAGACAAACTAAAATGGTCCCTTTCAGTACTATAGAGGACCTGTTCGATCTGTTTCCTTCCATAAAGGACCTAGACTTGGGATAACTCTGACAAGTCTCTGTTCATAGTGAAATATAACGATTTCAGTTTCAAAAAATGGCCTCAAGCCATAAGATCTCATTCCTCAGAATCAAACCAGCAAAGAAGAGAACAATTATAGCTGGTCTAAAATCTGATAACTGCAGCAGAGAAGTACTACTGAGATTTCTTACAGTGGAGGTCATGCCAGGAGATAATTTGCTTGCTGTTCATGTGTTGGAACCAAATGATACCTTTGATCCTAACTCTTTTCACATCCACGAAGATCTCTGCAAATCCAAACAGGTTAAAGAAATTCCCACCCTTTTGTCAAATGGGAATGGTGTTAGAGCATTGAGTAATGTGGTGGTTTTTTATTTACCCAAAAAATGTGGTGGTTTTTTTTTGGTTTTTGAGAGCAGGTGGAGTTTCAAGTGAAGGTTTGTGAAGGAGATTCCTACATTGCTGGCTTAGCCCATCAAGTGAGGATCCACTTTGCAACAGTTCTTGTACTTGGATGCAGCACACCATGGTACTCTCTCTCTCTCTCTCTCTCTCTCTCTCTCTCTCTCTCTCTCTCTCTCTCTCTCCTGTGCACACAGACGGGTTGATAAATAAGCGAAGCTACTCGAGTCTAAGCTTATACTCGCTCGCAAAATAGCTAGTTCACGCAAGTTCAGTTAGTTGAACCAACATTGAACCCTTCTTTGATAATTGTTGAACCTCTCAAACCAAGCATGAACAAGCCACTACTCGACTTGTTGAACTTATAATGTTTAAAAAATTCGAACTGTTTGAGATTTATTCGATAAAAGCACGGTTGAGAAAGATAAACAAGATAAGCTTGAATATATATTTTTACCATTTTTAATTTTGAAACCGATCTTGAACAATCACTTCTTGACTCATTTGGCTTGTTTATCAGCCTTATCTCGCATATACATCCTCAAAGAATTGTGCTCCTGATTATCCTTCTAGGACTCTCAATGAAAATTGCAGAATTTGTCATTAAAGGAATGCAATATGAGCCTACATAATTGACCATAAGAAAGAAATTTTAGGCTTTGATCACCTGTCTCTCATGGGTGCTTGTTATGCAGGCTCAACAATTCAACTATCACCAATTGCCTGAAAGCATTGCCTCCCACTTGCTCACTTTTTGTAGTAGACAATGGAGGAAAAGTCTTAATGCAGAGCAAAGGAACTTCACAAGAAGGCTCCATAACTAAAGTCCTTAAACATTTTCTCTCCTCAACATCAATATGCAACTCCTCTGTACAATCTGGAACTACCCACCAGATACAAAAAGCACTGTCAGTGCCATGTTCCTCAAAATCAACACCTCTCAAAAAAAAAAACCCGAAAAGTTGAGCCTTAGGAAGCCCATGACACATGAATTGTTTCAGAGGTTGGCTACACTTGATATAAAGGGTTCCCGGCGATTCAAACCAGAAGAACTCAAGCTAGCAACCAATGGTTTCAGCCCGCAAATGGTGATTGGAGAGGGTGGAAACAGTATGGTGTACCGGGCTGAACTCGACGGGGGTTGTGCTGCAGCTGTGAAAGTCCTGAAAGACACAGAGAACTCAGCTGAGGACCTTTTCAGAGAAATGAAGACTTTGAGTAGTTTGAAACATGAGAGTGGTCTTCGGGTTATCGGGTATTATTATGGGAAGGGGATGAATGCAATTGTGTACAATTTGTTGAAGGGAAGCTTGAAGCAGTGGCTAAAGTGGCTTAGATGGAGTGAAAGGATGAGAGTAGCAATTGGTGTGGGGAAGGCACTGAAGTACCTCCATTCTTGCTCCCCTCCAATCATTCATAGAGATGTGAAATCATCCAATATTCTGCTTTCTGATGAGTGCCAACCCCAAGAAGTTTTGGTTAGTACTCTGGTAGACATGGCTTCTCTCAAGTCCACCCAGCGAATAATCCATCCCGTGGGGCCCACAATGAGGCTCATTTTGATGATCGGAGTCGTGGCCCGTTCATTTTTAAGGTCTTAATGTGTAAAAAGCTAGGTAATCATCGGTATTCATCTAATGAAACCACATTTATCTTGAAAACAAGGGTCGATCAGCAAGAGACCATTTTTTATTTTCAAGTCAAATATGGTTCAAGAAGTCATTTACCAATATCGAATCAACGTCATTTTTTGCATGAATAGTCTACACATCGGGACGGTTCATTTTATAAAACTTGCAGCTAATGCTAGCTCCCCATAGCAAATTGTTTGGTTCAGTCTTATTAAAAGGAACCGGAGAGAAGCCGTTTTTTCTTTATTATGCCTACAAAGCAAGAGACCTTTATAGTTGGTATTAGCCATGTTTTTTTTTCCAGACACCGGCATTACTTGAACATGTTCCCTTCAATGGTTTTCTGTCCACAGTTATCAGATTTTGGAGCAGCCATAGTACACCAGCAAAATTAGCAACTTTCAGGGTGCACGAAGCCATTTCGTGTTATTGGGACCTTCGGATACTTAGCCCCGGAGTACATGATGTATGGAAAAGTTGATGAAAAAGTAGATGTGTACTCTTATGGGGTTGTGCTTTTGCAGCTGATCACCGGTAAAGAGGCTATTCTGAAAAACCAAGCATCTAACCACGAGAGCTTGGTAATTTGGGTAAGTGAAACAGACATGTTTTTTCTGGTGTTTGATGCAACAGAAAACTAAAATCTAACGAAATGTTGTTTTCGGGTGCTAAACGAAAAATGAGTTGATTTTAGCAGAGATTGTTTTACAATTTGCAGAGATGGAAAATGGTTTCCAGATTATTCCCACTTACACACCACCACTACCATTCAACAACCACCACCACCAACTTCCACCCACCGCCATCACTGCCATAGCCACTAACGCTATCTCTATCAACTAAACACAAGAAACCATTTTCGGCTCATCAGAACGGGAAAAGTATTTTCTGCCAAAACAAATGGTGCAAATGATCCCATGTTATTGTCTTTGTTTAAATATTTTCTCTCTTTTCCGGACTCCCTAGTTTGAGAATGTACTACCGCGAGACTTGCAGGCCCAGTCTTTACTCTGCTGTGGCTTATGCGAACCTCTAATCGATCCTCATTTGAATGAAGACTTCGACGAGGATGAGATGCAAACAATGATGACCGCAGCACGCCTCTGCCTCTTGCATTCATCCTCTCGAAGGCCCGCCATGAAAACTGTATGCTTTCATCCCCTCCATCATGCTATTCATTGGTTGCAGGAATTATATATGAAATTAACACTAAAGCAACTTTGTCGAAATTTTTGTTGCTGTAGCGCGAAGAGTTATGTACATAAACTGCAATGGCTATTCAAAATGTAACTATTTTTTTGCTAAGCAAAATGTAACTATAGTTAACTGTGTTCTTCATTCTTTCTTCATTCTCTTTGGCAGATTCTGCAGATATTTGAGGAGCCACAACAATGGCTAAAGATGCAGTGGAAAGGAAAGGAGATTGTCAATGGGATTAGTCCCAAAGGAAAAACAAGTTTGTGAAGAGATTACTCAGACTCAAATGAAACTTTTGATGAATCCCAGCTATAAAAGAAAATTCATTTTAAAAAGTTCTTGAAATTTGGTATAGATGTTCAGATTTTCTTTTATCTGTTAGTAAATACGTTTATTTGGTATAACGCGTGAAATTTAAATTTATTGATCAATAAAGTATGGTTGGCATTTGTATTATGAGGTCCTTTGTGTAATTGTGATGTATGGTTTTTACATCTGTCACATCTGCAAGCTAGAATCAAACCATTTTGATGCCATTCTCCGGAGAACAACTTGGGTGCTGGACGAGTACCACGTGGGCTGTGGCGGTATCCATTGTGCATATCGGCAGTCCAAAAGTGTTTTGGACGGCCACGATTTTTAGGATAGAAATAGGAGCAAGAGAGACGGGAACAGTTGGGAGAAATCTGGGCCAAGAAATTTGCAGATCTGACTATGTATTTGAGGTAATATTGTTTCAAATCCAATGAATTCCTTTCGGAATGGATCTTTCAGAGGGGGTTGAAGAAATTGGCATCCAAGCCATTGATCACCAAGTTCCACACTGCTGCAACTACCAACAATACACTCAACACAACTCCTAAGCAACCTAGGCACAAATTAGACCACCACATTGCACTATTTGGCTGAGGCTTCTTGATCGCAATCCACATAAAACACGGGTAAGCACAAGTCAGAGGCAACGTGATCCCTCCGAGCAGAGGTGCCAGGCTTCCTAAAAACGGGAGAGCCATTGCAATGAAATATGTCAATCCTCCAAAGAAGAACCGAAACCCTAAGCGAACCCGCCTTGGGCATTCCTTGTTTTTCTTGTTCACGTATATGAACTCCAAGTTGTCGAAAACAGGCATGGCATAGATTTGGAACGCGCACAAGCTACTTATAACTATTAGTACATAAATGAATCCCTTCACAAACTTTGAGGTGTTTTGTTTGCTGAGTCCTGACAAAGCGCTTAGAACTCCACTGCTTGCAGGTATCTGACATTGGTGAGGAACAAAGTAATCGTCATCATCTAAGATAATTTGCTATGAAATAGGAAACAAAAGATTTGGATTGAAAATCATGTCCCTTACCTTGTTACCATAAGCCCAGTATCCACCTATTGCAAGGGGAAAATAACACAGAGAGATAAATAGATATGACATTTTCACTCCTTTCCACATTGGCTCATTGGATGCATGCTTTGGATTTGAAGGCATTGTTCCCTACATACACAAATGTACAATAAATTTTCACCACAATCAGAAAACCATGAGAATCATGAACCAACATATGACCAATTGAAAAAGATACAGACAGAATTTTCACCATATTCTGGAAAGTTTCAATGAAAAAATTTGCGATTTTTATCATTACTGTTGTTTTACCTGTATCTCAAGCACAACATTGTGGCCTCTAAAAGCAAGAGCTATAGTCCCAAGTGCAGTCAAGACGCCACGAAATCTCCCAATCTCAGTTGATGTCACCATAGACGAGGCGTAAGATGTTACATCAGGCTTTCCCTTGGATACGGACACGACCCAAATCAAAGTACAGTATCCAATGGCTGTGATTGCCCCAATGAACGAGACCCCAGTGACGGAATTCAAGTTGGGGCAGAAGAGTGCCAGGGCGATGGCCAAGCATACGAAAACCAAGAAACATTCTGCCCCGGTAAACGCCTTTGGATTGCATATCCCATTACCACACGTGGTTTGATAGAACAGCTCTATGGCCGTTCCCGCATTGATAATCAGCAACACACATGTGCCCCCTGATAGGTACATTACTGGGAATATTGCCAGTAACTTCCCCAGTTTTACACCTGAAATTAGTTGAGACAAATGAAAATCTTAGCACCAAAAGGGTCCACAAAAATCACGCCTCCAATGAATTTTAGAAACTTAATAATAATCATTTGGGTCTTAAGCAAGTCAATTGGACTCACCAAAGGCTGCTATCGCTAGCCGGAGGTATCTGCTGTATCGGGTTCCAGAGTCCGATTCGTGCAGATGGACAAGAAGCCATATGGTGTAGAATTGCCAACCAAATGCAAGTGACAGAGATACTATACCCCAAAACCTGCAACCATAGAAAGGATGGATATGAGTTCATTTGTTCTTTTTTTTTTTTTTTTAGGCATGGATCAGTTTTCTTTTTGAACGGCAGAGAAAAAGTTGACTTCATCATTTTTTATGTGGCTCAGAATACCATGGATGAGTTCAATCAATCTCAGATTTTGTGCATCCTATTACTTTTGGTTAGCTAGCTTTTTTTGTTTTTTGTTTTTCCACTTAGTTAACAAGCAAATTTCAAAAATCCTTTGGTCATTGTTTAACCCAACACAGAATACGTGGTCACATTGAATACGAGTCTAATACGATGCTTATATTATGTCAAATCAGCGTGCCCTTGACAAAGGATTTTTGTTTGAAACAAAAACTACAAAAAGTCGCATCTATCTTGTACGAAAATTCTGTAAAAACCCCCTCTATAATCGGTTTTTTTGGTTTCAACCGTCAAGGTGTCTGCACCTATTTACACACACTTCGACTAATCTTCTTTTGTGTCTAGTTAAAGGTGGCTCTAGGTCTGCTGTCCTGGATGCCTGTCCCAAGTTGCTATCCCGACCTCCACCGTTTTGGTGCCACTCCAAGCCTTTATAAAATGCAATTTTGTGGGGCTCACTTTCGGATCCCACACAAACAATCTGAATTGTTAAATAATTTTAAAATAATTATTGAAGTGGTCTCAATGAAAATCAGGCTCATTGAATACTTTTATGTTATTCATCTTATTCGTTGATTTTCATTCGAATCTTCAAGAAAAGTTATAAAATTGCGGGCCTAGAAAACCATTGATTTGAACCATTAGAGCCGTAGGGCTAGTTAAGAAGAGCCTCCAGTAAACAATTTATCTTGTTCGGACATCAATATGTGTAAAAAAAAAAACGGTAGATCATTCACAAAAAAATTACTTTCTTATGGCCTGTCTCCAAGAATTGAGCCTTGTCAATTGTGTATGGGGAGAAAATCAACAAACCCACCAACCAACCGGATTAACTCTTGGGCAAACTCCGTAAAAATCTAAAAAATACTCAGATACGAATCAACCTCAATCTATAAGTGATCGTAAGAGGAAGGTGTATATAAGATTAAGATAGTAATTGGCTCACCAACCGAGGGCGGCAAATGCAAATGGAAGCAAAAGGGCTTGAAGTCCAATTCCAGAGCAAATCAGATGAAATGTGGAGGTATAAACATTTCCTTTTCTGGACTTGGTTATGGGTAGCCAAGCATCAATTGGGTTGCGCTCTGTTTGATAATCTGGGGTTGAAACTTGTGAATCTGGGGTTGAAACTTGTGAATTCACTTCCACATACAATTCTCCCATCTCTCTCTCTCTCTCTCTCTCTCTCTCTCTCTGGGTGTGTATTTTTTCTTTGCAAGATTCGTAATGGCTGCAGCATATAAAGGCAGGGGTAGGGGTGAGTCAAGACAGGAGAGGTGAATCTTGAAATAAAAAAGGGAGGAAAATGGATCGTGCACTCCAGACTTTAGGCCGTTTCGCTAAGGATTTTTTTGGCATTTTGATTTTCGAGGCTTTTTTATTTGATATATTATCAGATAATAACATGTCTTGAAAAACACAATAAGACAAACTAAATTTGCTGTAATTTCAGTGCTTTTGGTATTTTCGGTATTTCGAACAGTACTTTTGGTATTATCTCATCTCACATACATCAATTGATTTGATATTTAAAGAAAGAAACATAATTTTTTATTACAGTTGAAATACGGTGTTTTTAGAAAAAACTTAACCTAAAGTGAGAATGAAATGTGGAGCCCATTTTTTTTAGAATATTAAAAGGGTATCAAAGTAGGAGGGTCATTAAAATTCATAAAATTTTGGATTTTAAAATGGCTACGCTACAAACTTCATCTAGGGGCCGCTAAGGTTCATATCCTTCCTCTTGGAGCACCACAACATGGTTCTCCCACACTGCACATTTGTGTAGACTACACTATTAAGGGGTGGTTTGGCTGAATTGAAAAAACTAATTTTTTGGTTTTTTTGATTTTGTTCTTATTCAATTTTTTTTGCATTTGTTGGTTTTCGGTTGATTTTTTGTGATTTCTTGGCTTGTCTCGACGAGAGAAATCTAAAAAGTATAAAATTATTAGCCAAACTTAAAATTTTGTAAATAAAGACGAAAAATAATCCAAAAAACCGATTTTTTGGATTATTTTTCGTCTTTATTCACAAAACTTTAAGTTTGGCACCTAATTTTATACTTTTTAGATTTCACTCATCGAGACAAGTCAAGAAACCACAAAAAAATCGACTTAAAACCAACAAATACAAATTTTTTTTGAATAAGGACAAAACCAAAAAACCAAAAAACTGTAATTTTTTCAATTCACCCAAACGAACCCTAAATAATGTGATTCTTAAATAAATGTGTGATGAAAAAGACCTATGACTAGACAGGAGAGGAGGTGGAATCTTCAAGGAAAAGAACGTTGGAAATTGAAGCAACGGTGTATGGTTAAAATCTCGAGGCCCAAAATCTTGTTATTATATGTAAACCTAGGGGTGACACTGATATTTGAAAAGAGAATGACGCCACCACTGTGACGTTCTACATATATTGGCATATAACACGTTGGAATTTGATTAGACTTCCCTAAACTTTTACGCCAGTCAACAATAGAAGTTGGATTACAAGTATATAATTATTGCTCATTTTATATAGTGTTATGAAACCAAGCAAATAATAAAAGCTGAAAAATAAATAAAGTACTGGACACAAATATGTAGAATGTTAGTCTTCTGGACTACTCAAATATTATTCAGAGTGGTATTTTGTTCTCTGTCTTTTCTTTCTCTCTTTGCTTGTATCATTTCTTTTTGACTGATAGCCTTATATAGCCAAAAGGCTGTACGTACAACTACTACAATAAATTATATCTTCTATTCAATACTATTACACTACTCAAGGTCATCCATCCATATCATTTATAACACTCCCCCTTGGATGACCAAATACTAAGAACATGCCTCATTAAAACCTTACCAAGGAAAACCCAATGGGAAAAACCTTAGGTGAAGGAAAAAGAGTACATAGTGAAAAACTATCTATAAATTGCCTCATTAAAACTTTGCTAAGGAAAACCCAGTGAGACAAAACCTTAGACAAAAGAAAAAGAGTACAATCGTTTATCTTTTAGCATCAACTACTCCCCCTCAAATTTGCATGATATGACTTTGAGTCGGCGCATCCCAATACCGTTAACTAGCTTCTTGAATGTTGCGGTTGGTAATGCCTTGATGAATAAATCTGTCAGATTGTCGCTAGAACGTATCTGTTGAACATCAATATCACCGCTTTTCTGGAGGTCATGGGTGTAGAAGAATTTTGGTGAAATATGTTTAGTTCTGTCTCCTTTGATATAATCGGCTCTAATCTGCATGATACATGCGGCATTGTCTTCATGTAATATAGTCGAATTATCTTTGATTGAGGATAATCCACATTTTTCCCGAATGTGTTGTATCATAGATCTCAACCAAACACATTCACGGCTTGTTTCATGAATCGCGATAATTTCAGAATGATTAGAAGAAGTGGTAGTCAATGTCTGCTTCACAGAACGCCATGAAATAGCAGTACCACCACTAGTGAACACATATCCTGTTTGTGACTGAGCTTTGTGTGGATCAGATAAATAACCAGCATCTGCGTATCCGATTAATTGTGACTTCGATCCATTTGAATAGAATAAACCCAAATCAACCGTTCCTCGGAGATAACGAAATATGTGTTTAATTCCTTTCCAATGCCGTTTAGTTGGAGCTGAACTATATCGAGACAATAAATTGACTGAAAATGCAATATCCGGTCGTGTACAATTTGCCAAGTACATAAGTGCACCAATGGCACTCATATATGGTACTTCTGAACCAAGAATTTCCTCTCCCTCTTCTTGGGGACAAAATGGATCTTTGCTCACATCAAGTGATCGAACAATCATAGGAGTACTCAATGGATGTGCTTTATCCATGTAGAATTGTTTAAGAACCTTTTCCGTATGTCGACTGGTGTACTAGAATTCCAGTTGGCAAATGCTCGATTTGCAGGCCGAGACAAAACTTTGTTTTGCCAAGATCTTTCATCTCAAACTCTTTCTTTAAATATTCGGCAGTTTTTATGAGCTCTTCCGGAGTTCCCACGAGATTTAAATCATCGACATAAATCGCAATAATTGCAAAACCAGAGTTTGATTTCTTAATAAAAATACATGGACAAATTGGATCATTTTCATATCCTTCCTTTAACAAGTAGTCACTAAGGCGTTTGTACCACATACGACCATATTGTTTCAACCCATATAAAGATTTTTGTAACTTAAGTGAATAAACACTTCGGGGTTTTGAACTGCATGCTTCAGGCATAGTATATCCTTTGGGGACCTTCATGTATATGTCAGCATCTAGTGATCCATATAAGTATGCTGTCACAACGTCCATCATACGCATGTCCAGACATTTTGTAACTACCAAGCTAATCAAAAATCTGAATGTGATAGTATCCATTACGGGAGAGTATGTCTCCTCATAATCAATTCCAGGTCTCTGCGAGAAACCTTGTGCAACAAGTCGTGCTTTATATCGCACAACTTCATTTTTCTAATTGCGCTTTTGCACAAACACCCATTTGTATCCCACCGGTTGTATTCCTCCAGGGGTTTGAACTACAAGTCCAAATACTTCTCTCTTTGCAAGAGAATTTAACTCTGCTTGAATTGCTCCTTTCCACATTGGCCAATCATTTCTGCGTCGACATTCTTCGACAGTTTGTGGTTCACTTTCATCACCACTTCTAGTAATGTCAAGAGCAACCTTAAATGAAAACGCGTTGTTGACAACGGTTTTATTTCTGTCTAATATTTCTCCCGTACTCATATAATGTATTGAGATCTCATTATTCTCGGTGCACGATTTCCATTTCAGGAAATAAATCTTCGAGAGATTTCTCTTCAGGAGATTCAGAAGTAGGAGGAGATATTGATAAATTCATTCTTTCATTTGCGGGTTTAGTCTCTTCATGAGCTTTTACATTTATTAGCTTGATCCCCTCAGGAGTATCAGCTATTTCTGGGACTTCAGTTTGTTTGCCTTGGATTTTCCTCTTCCGGGGAAATTTATCTTTGGCACCAACAAGTCTTCCACGCTTCTGGCATGCTTTAGATTCATCAGCTGTTGTACTAGTAATTTGTCCTGTGGGAATTTCGATTCGTGCTGGGATATTAGCAGCTGGTATATGAGACTTGGTTACTTTATTTGCATCTGTAAATGTATCAGGTAACTGATTTGCAATACTTTGCAAATGAATGATCCTATGAACTTCCAGTTCACATTGATTAGTACGAGGATCAAGATGAGATAATGCTGAAACATTCCAAGTAATTTCACGTCGAACTTCTGGCTTCAACCTATCTCCCCCTAATGGTGGGAAAACTAATTCATTAAAATGACAATCCTCAAAACGTGCCTTAAACACATCGCTTGTTAGGGGTTCGAGGTATCTAATGATGGATGGAGAATCAAAACCAATATAAATCACAAGCCTACGTTGTGGACCCATTTTAGTACGTTGGGGTGGTGCAATAGGCACATATACAGCACAACCAAAAACTCTTAAGTGAGAGATATTCGGTTGTTGACCAAAAGCAAGCTATGTAGGTGAATATTTATGATATGCAGATGGCCTAACATGAATCAGAGATGCAGCATGTCCCCAAGCAGAAACTGGCAATTTTGTTTTCATAAGCAATGGTCGAGCAATTAGCTGAAGTCTTTTGATGAAAGATTCAGCCAAACCATTCTGGGTATGAGTGTGTGCAACAGGATGCTCTACATCAACACCAATTGATATGCAGTAATCATTAAATGTTTGAGATGTGAACTCTCCAGCATTGTCAAGACGAATTGTTTTGATTTGATGATCTGAGAACTGTGCTTTTAATCTAATGATCTGAGCAAAGAATCTAGCAAATGCAACATTTCGTGTAGACAGTAAACAGGTATGTGACGATCTAGTTGAGGCATCAACTAGAATCATGAAATATCGAAATGGTACACATGGTGGGTGTATCGGCCCACAAATATCTCCTTATATTCTTTGTAAAAATGATGGTGATTCAACAATCACTTTGGAGATGGATGGTCTAATTATTAGCTTCCCTTGTGAACAGGCATTACATGGATAATTCTTGGTTAATAGAATCTTCTGGTTCTTTAACGGATGCCCTTGTGAATTTTCAACAATACGACGCATCATTATTGAACCTGGATGCCCAAGGCGATCATGCCATAACATAAAAAGTTTTGGGTTGGAGCACTTCTGGTGCATCACAATATATGATTCAATTGTTTTAATCGTCGTATAATATAATCCAGAAGATAATGCAGAATTTTTTTCTAATACTAGCTTCTGGCCAGATAAATTAGAAGTGATAAACAAATACTCTTTTCTGCCTACGTTTGTGGTTTCAATATGATAACCATTACGACGTATATCCATAAAACTTAACAGATTTATTTTGGATCTGGTAGAATACAAAGCATTGTCAATATTTAAATTTGTTCCGTTTGCTAGAACATTATTTGCTCTTCCAGAGCCTTCAATTAGGTCTGCAGAACCTGATATTGTATTGACATAAGCTTTTATCTTTGTCAAATGTTTGAAATATCTGTTATCTCGAAGAATAGTATGTGACGTACCACTGTCTACCAAACAGATATCTTCACCATTTGATAATGTCCCATTAGTATCCATGCTCCTAAATGCAAAAATACAAATTTAAAGATTTCACAAATAAGTAATTGAAACACATCTTGAAACTTTTATTCCAAAATCAAATACAACATGACATATCTCTTACAACATTATTAAAAGACAGATTAGTCCTTAGACTATTATTTCAAACATAACAAAGATACTTATTTAGTCCAAATGCATGGACCAATCAAGGTAGTCATCTCCATCATCAAAGAAATCATCTTTTGTCCCACTAGGTCCAGTAGGTAAATCAGACATATCAAAAGATGAAAAATCAAAAGGTTTAGAAGGGTCAGTTTGATTAACTTGATCAAGAAAATTGGTTTCAACTTCTTTTCCTTTCCCCTTGATGGATGCCTGGAAAAGATCAACTAAATGTTTTGGCATATGACAGGTACGCGACCAATGACCTTTCACTCCACATCTGTAACATGAATCTTTTGTATTCTTAAAAGGTTTAACTTGCAAATCTTTTCTCTTTCATTGGGATACATCCGACCTATCCCATTTATTCCACTTCCGGGGAAAATCAGTTTTCTTGCTGGGCTTTTTGATGTGTCCTCCATGGACTTGGTAGTTATGGCCACCACGCCCTCGTCCGCGCCCATGACCTCGGCTACGGCCGCGACCACCTCCCTGACTGTGGAATGAAACATCGTTTGCTTCTAGAAACGGTATAGATCCGGTTGGACGAGACTTGTGATTTTTCATTAATAATTCATTGTTTTGTTCAGCTACTAGGAGATAGGATATCAAATCCGAGTAGTTTTCATAGCCCCTCTGTCTATATGTTTGTGATAAATTCATGTCTCTGGGATAAAACGTGGAATATGTCTTTTCTAACATATCCATTTCAGTAATTTTCTCCCCACACAGTCTCATAAGTGAAATAGTTCTGAATAGGGTAGAATTATACTCGCTAACCGATTTGTAATCTTCAAATCTTAGGTGCATCCAATGATAACGAGCTCTAGGCAACATGACTGTCTTTTGGTGCCCATATCTTTCTTTCAGGTTGTTCCACAAAACTAGTGGGTCTTTGATAGTGAGATACTCGGACTTCAGGTCCTCATGGAGGTGATGTCGGATAAAGATCATAGCCCTTGCGCGATCCTTCAAGGATGCACTATTACCATTTGTGATCGTTTTCTTGATTTCCATTGCATCGAGATGAATCTCTATGTCGAGGATCCATGACAGATAATTTCTTCCCGAAATGTCAAGGGCAGCAAATTTCAATTTCGTAAAGTTTGACATTGTCTATAAAAACAAGATATCATATTAGACAAATAATCATGAAATAACCTAATTAGAAAAAAATCAAAGTATCCCCCCCTTTTTTTTTTCTTTTTTTTTTTTTGATAAAATTTACCCTGAAATAGTCAGTGACAAGATGCATATAAATATGTACTTCGCGAGAGCAAAAATACAGTAGGCGTTTTGAAAAAAAAATTTGGTATCAATATTCACAAATTCTCAAAACAACACAAAACCGACGCTCATAGTCTCCCTGATTAAGACAATAAATGTAAAGAGGAATCTTTAATAGCTCAGTCTTCCTTTTAAAGACTATTAATGGGACTGACTCTCAACAAACTAATATAATTGCAATAAGCAGGGAAAAATGACTTCTAATGTTGCCTTCAAAAGGGACTAACATCCAAAAATGCTTTTACTAGAAAAATTCTTAAAAGCACCAGAGGCTTATTACCATGTGAATTGGTAGATAGAAATAAAGGAGTATGGATCTGCTCTTTGAATCAATTTCCAAACGAACATAATAAAAGGCTACTGTTACAAGAATTCTACACAATTTTTGTAATTGTAATTAGAGATACTAAATTTACTAACAGGATGCAATATATAAAAAAAATGTTAGTCTCTACTCAACCACTGGGGTTAGTTCAGTGGCCAAACTCGTGCTTTCCCTTACGGAAGGTCACGGGTTCGAGGCGGCATGGTGGATTCAATATTTTGAAGACCCATCCACCTTGTTGCTAAAAATACTTCAGGTATTTTGCCTTTTTCTTTTCTTTTCTTTTTTAATATATGGGAATTTGATAGGTAAAATTCTTCTGGAACTTTCCCCATTTTATTTTATCGTAGAATGCTTCAAGATTCTTAACTAATATGTACTTCAGGTACAATCTTTCCCCTTTTCTTCGTATAATTATTTCCATATATTATGTAAAAGAAATCAATATAGAGCAATGTATGAAATCCAATATGTAGGAATAGGATACGAGATTTTTACCTTTCTGAGTTGGTTAGGGTCTCGTGCTGATAACGTGTTATGAAACCAAACAGATAATAAAAGCTGAAAAATAAACAAAGTACTGGACACAAATATGTAGAATGTTAGTCTTCTGGACTACTCAAATATTATTTAGAGTGGTATTTTGCTCTCTGCCTTTTTTCTCTCTCTTTGCTTGTATCATTTCTTTCTGACTGATAGCCAAAAGGCTATACGTACAACTACTACAATAAATTATATCTTCTATTCAATACTGTTACACTACCCAAGGTCATCCATCCATATCATTTATAACATATGGTAGGTTATTAATTGAGGAGGTTATGTATAGGAGGAGATTATGTATAGTAAAGTACATGCTAAGTACCCGTAAAGTTTATTCAGAAAATTATCTAGAATTTAAAATTAGTGGCTCAGATGCGATTGATTCAATCTAAGCCACTGATTTTAAATTCTAACCAATTTATGCCTACTGTTTATGGATATGTAGCATTGCGAAAATTTTAGTAGCCAATTTATTAGTGGACTGTTACGTATTTGGAAAGTGGCTATTTTTTAGTACAATCAAGCTGATATTTATTTAGAGCCGAGTTCAATTATAGAAAGACCTTCATATGAGTTTTTTATTTTATTTTTATTTTAAATCATCTCAAATGAGTTTGTTGGATATGAAAAAAGGGAAAAAGGGAGTCTAAACTGTACTAATACTCTTTTATACTGTAAACATGGGAGGAGTATCTTTTAATATTATACTAATACTCTTTTATATTACCTTTATACTAGCATCAAATTCTTGCTATGCACGGAGTTGCAATACACAAAAAAATTTTAACTATTGATGAATACTTTCAACATTAAAATGGCCTTGTTTGTTTGTTAGTTTAGTTTTCCACAAAAATCTAGCGTCGTACTGTGCTACATGATTATATGCTTGGAGCACTTTGATTCCATAATCTAGCGAAAAACCGTACTATGTATGAGATGAATTAATATTATCATATACCAATAATTTAAATTTATATGGCAAGAATAGTGTTATTCTACAAAACACATGTATTATTTTTGGTATTAAATATATTGATGAATGATTAATCAATGAAAGTGTGGCCTTGTTCGGATTACTTTTACAAAACTTTTCAAAAATAATCCCTTACAAAACTTTTCCAATACAAAACTTTTCCAAGTCTGCAAAACCCACGCAGCTCTGTCGGTGGAAAAATGGGCAGTGGGCCCCTCCAAAGCAAACTCTCTCTCTCTGTGCAAAATTTGGAAAAATGGGTAGTGGGCCCCCCAGTGCAAACTCTCTTTGTGCAAAATTTAGAAAAATGGGCAGTGGGCCACAGTGCAAAACCAATTATGCTTCTCTCTCTGTAAAATGGGACCCGCATACTACTTTTTGGGTCCAAAACCGATCACAAAGGTTTTTTTTTAGAACAAAAAACTACTCTTGAGTTTAGATCCGAACAAGGCCTGTGTAATTTTTGGGTATTAATCATGTTGATGATGATTAACCTATGAAAATGTGTATTCTTTTGGGTATTATAAATAATTAATCTTAGAACGCTTAGACCCTTTTTTTATACTAATCCCTCCGTTCGTAAAGATAATCCATTGGCAAAAAAACCCTCTAATTTCCAAATAGAAAAATAAGGCACCTCTGTACATGATTTACTCATTTCTTCATACAAAATTAAAGAACTAATTGAGATTTTTATCCAAAAATTGCCCATCGCTTTATAGTTAATAGACTACTCTTTTGTGGGATGGAGGTGGAAGAATATTAATTTTAGGAGCTACCTCTGAGTCAAAATTTTGACTCCATCCCTGGGTATTACTCTCTAATATAAATTGTCAAAAAAATCTTGGCATTGTTCGTTTTCCTGTTTAGTTTTAATTTTAGTTTTGATGACATCATAATTTCTCTCATTTCTCTCTATCTATCTCCACTCATTACACCTACTAACATCATCAAAACTAAACTAAACTATCTAACCAAACACAACACTTATAAATTGTTTAAGTACCTCAAAATATCAAACTTAAACGAATCTTAAAATACCTCGATCACAACCTTCATATTTTGCTATGGGGCTTAACTCTTTTGTTTATGGAGCTGGACATTAATTGTAGTGGTGCAATTGTTATGCTTAATGTATGGTTAGTTCAAAAATTAATTCAATCATATGGATATATATAGTTTCTTATATTTGAATCTAGTTTTGCAATTATTACGTATCATATGTGTAGGGAATATATTTGAGTTTTGAATTATTTTTTTCCACAATATAATTCAACTGTATTCTACCGCTTCTTATTTTGTTCATATGTTAATTGTTTAAGTTAGATAGATATTCATCATTCTGTCTTCAAGTAGAGTATAATATTATATGACACTTTGTCAAAAGAAGAAGAAGAGAACTAATTCTATCCCACAAAACTCAAGATAGATTGGCTATAAGAATTGTTAAGATCTTATTTGTCATCTGATAGTCATATAGTAATTTAGTATTGTACCTTTCAAGATCTTAGCAATAACAACTATTAACTTGACACTTACTGCTGAATTGAGAATAATATTCTAATTATGTAACCCTTTGACCATTTTTGCATTCAAAATGTTGTTTTGACTATTTCAATCGATTGTTTCTCATCAAGGTTCTCACATCGATCCCATAAAAGCTGAGTCATTTTTTAACAAACATAAATTTCGACATCGAAAGTTATTAAAGATTTTTTTAAAAATGAATTAACAATTAATAGAAACTGAAAAAAAATTATTACAAACTAAGTCACCGTTACCAAAACATGGGTTATTTGTTCATTTTCACCAGGCCAACCATGGCCCTAGCCAAAGTATAAGAACAACAATAAGGTTTGCACGAAAATATAATTGGTTGGATTGAGAGACTTAAGAGTTTTTTAGACTGATGGTTGAGAAAATGGGGGATGGACATTTTCATTTTTATAATTTTTTTATGTATTTGGAATTTAAAACTAATTGATTATTGTTTTTATTTGCAAATGTTGAGTGATTTTCTAAATTATTTTGAAATTTTTAATTAGCTAATTAATTGTTTCATTTGTAGAATTTATTGATTGATGAGTATTTGAAATTTAAAATTATTTGCCAGATTATTTTCTTTACAAATCTTGAGTGTTGATTCCTTAAATCATGGAACTTGCTTGAAATATAAAATTACCTACTTATGGTAATTGAATTATTGCCACATGTGTCACTCAGAATTCTTTACGACAAACCAATTATTTTATGCCACTTGTCGCGATGAGAGCCTTCTTCACAAAAAGTCATTCTGTTATACTATATAAGATGAGTTTATGGACAAGTGGCGAAAACCCCTTTTTAACCTCCCGGACAATATGAACCCTAGATTAGAATTGTTGCAACTTGCAAGTAGTATGTTGAATTTTGAAGTCATTGTTGTCAGCTCAACTTTCGGAAATACAATAGTGACATTAGAAATTTTAACTGTGCAGGCCGATATGTCCAGGTGCAAAACTATTAAGGGGGCCTGGTGTTGCGCACTCCCGTACATAGTAGGTGTTGTTATGTTCATTCGGGCCATCCGTTGCTCGGATAGATAGTCTAGATTTCATCTTACACGCACGTAACGAATGGTTCAGATGTAAATGCGCCAAGGTAAAATCTGAACCGTCTATTCGAGCAACGGACGGCCTGGATGTACACAACAGCAATCCTAGATTGATCCAAGTATCACGGTGCCATGTTGGATTTTATTAAAAAAAACTCCCAAAACGTTATTTAGGAGAGTAACGTTTTGTTTAAAGTTGTTTGGGTGCTCTGTTCATTGGGATCTCCGAATTCTTTCCCTAGGACTTTTGAACAAGTCGTCCTTGGTGAAAATCAGCGCAACAATATCTTAATTCAAGATTCAATTCTGGGTTGAATCAAACCCCGCATGAATTGCCTCTCACTGCCATGATAGAGCTCTCGGGAGTCATACATCTTTGGCTGGAGATCGAGATCACGCCTACATGTTTGGATTCATGTTTATTCTTACCCGTCTGATAGTATTTTTTTTACGGATGGTTGGAGCTCATCATGCATGTTGGGCTGATCGCAACTGTCTGTGGTCGGTCATAAACGGCTCAAATCACATTTTGTTCAAATAAATTCAAACCGTTCATTGCCGAACAGATCTGAGCTGACTGTGGCCGACCACGGTCGATCGTGATCGGTCCAACATGCATGCTATCCATTTCGGCGACAACACGTCCCCTGTTTCCGGAGCTCTTGCTCCATTTATGTATTGATTACCATTGTTATCAATGGTCATGTTTCGTCATGTTTCCTAAAAAAATAATATTCACTTAGTCCCATATTGTTGTGTTTTTTTACTTTTTTTTAATATCTCAAAGAATTGTTTATATCTCATAATATATGATTTTTTTTCATTCCAACAACTTTGTTTAATAAAACTAATTAAGATCTATCAAACAAAATTCATATTGAATATAAAAAGAATTAATAAATTAAAGATTATAGACAAATACTTTGACACATCCAAAAAATAAAAGAGACCCAACAATATGAGACAAAGAGAATAATAACTATAGGCTAGCCTCGATAATCCTCACAATTTCAGACAAATTATTTTCGTGGTCTCTATTTTCATATACTAAATCTTATTTTATGCATACATTTAGGTAATAAGGTGAGGGAGTCATTTAGGTAATAAGGTGAGGGAGTCATGGAATGGGAACAGGGGAGGTGCTGTGCACACTAGTGCACAGTGCTCCGGCCTCATTTCGACGATCGAAAGCATTCATCTTGTAGAGCTCGCCGAGTAAAACAAGTGTTCCAAAATTTAGCTCGATCTGAAATCATTAAGTGGCTCATCGGAATACATAAAACTTGGCAATAATGGGTTTTAGTGGGTTTGATCAAGTGTTTCGGATCCATTATTTTCAAGCTAAAAAATGCTCCCATGAGCTACTTAATAATATCCGATCAAGCTGATTTTTTTACTTGGTAAACTCTACAAGGTGAATGTGTCCGATCATCGAAGCGAGGCTAGAGCACTATGCACCGGCGTGTACACATAGTGCACAACGGGGTGGTACCTCCCCAGTCCCATGGGGTGAGGGAAACAAGGAATATTCGATGGAACCTCGGAAAAAGGAAAAAGGTAATTAATTAATTTCTTTTTCAGACGTTAAAAACAATTAATTTCTTTTTCTAAGCTGAAAAGATGTGAAGGGCGACTAGCGTAGCTTCTTCCCATGGGCTTGACCATAGCGGTTCCTAGTGGCGGATCTATGAATCCAATTCAATGAGAGCACCTTATTAATTACAATCGTGCAATTTTTTTCAGTCAACGATCTCGCTAAATTAAGACATTTATTATGGATTATAAGGTTTATAATGCCTACTTTTATAAAAATAAAAATAGAAGAACAAAAAATGAGCACAAAATTAATTCTACATTTTTATTTTTGAGATATATGTAAGGGTGTAAACTAAATATGACATTATATTACATAATTGTGATATACACACACACACATAAGGGCTCTCTCACCAAAAAAAGTGCGGGAATACAATTGTGAGACGTTGGATTGGGTGTAGGGCATAGGATCTAACAACTAACAATTGTTTTCCCGCATTTTTTTGTGAAGGAACCCTAATAGAAAACTTTATATATATATATATATATATATATATTGAGTTTTGAGTAGGGGTCAGTAGGAAAACGTGCCCCCGCATGACTCCCTTGGGTCCACCCCTGGCAGTTCCCACCTATTATGGAATGTTCAACTATGGCTTCCTGTCCCGCTGAGGATCGTCATTAAAAGGCGTTTTTGTGAATTAACTATTGTCCGGAGGAAAACAACCCGTGATCGGCCATAACCCTACTAAGGTACAAGCAAAAGCCTATGGCTGCAAACGAGTCAAGTCGAATTTTTTTAGTGTTTGAGCTCAGTTTATTACTTAACGAGCCCAAAACTCGAGCTCGAGCTCAGCTCGGTCGTAAACAAACTGAGCTCTTAATGAGTTGAGTCAGATTAATTTACTTAATGAGTCTCTTTAAATAAGTCAAGTTTTTGCGAGTCAAACCGAGCTTTTGTCAGCTAAGCCCGGATCGTTTAGTAAAGGAGCTTAAAACTCGAGCTCGATTAATAAATGAGCCGAACTAAATTTTAACGAGCCGAGCCGGAAGTTGTCATTTGCCCAAACCCCAAAGCATAACCAATGGACGCTCTTATATCACAGCTTTTAGTCGAAAGGCCGTTCAACCACAAGTTTACAACGCGTCAGATTTCTTTCAGTTCACATGTGAAGTTCCCTTTTTCCACTAATGAATTCATCATGGTTAACCCACTTTTGACCTTTCTTTTCCCTTTTTTCTTTGGGTTCCGAAATCATGTTAAGTGATCAACTTTTATACGACTCATTACGAAAAGAAAAGACAAAAAATCAAAATCAAAGCCAACTAGATATTGAATTTTCATATCACAATGTTTCCATACTAAAAAAAAATCATTAATTAAATTCATTTAGGCTAGTGTTCTAATTACTTCGAGAGTAAAATTTCTTGTCTTTTCATTATTTTATTTGAAAATTATATGTACATAAGTATTTAACTTTCAGACCTACGTCTAGCCGTGGCTTTAAGATATTTTCAATTTTCATGATTTGGTTATCGTTACCATTTTTTGTTGTTGTTGTTGGTTTCATCATTTTCTATGATTATGAAACTATTGAAAATGCCCTCATTTTTGTTATTAGATTAAATAAGTTGTTTATGCACAAAATAACTAAGGATCTTAATAGTATCAATCCGAACACGACACCATTTAAGTAAGTCGGGTAGTGTCAAGATATTTTACATGTACATGTATCAATTGTTTTGACAAAAAAACTGCAATGACATTGACACGATGCCCCCCTCTATTAACAAAAATTGGAGATGGGATAACGCAACATTGACCAAAGTAGGTGACGTCGTTCTAGATGCGTGGCAATTACTATTATACTTCCATCACTTTGACCTTTTAAATAAAGTTGATTCTTTGCTTATGAATCGTTTATTAAGTTATCATTCAGTCAGAATTTAATAGGTACCAAA
This sequence comes from Vaccinium macrocarpon, assembly GCA_022606695.1. Classification (NCBI taxonomy): domain Eukaryota; kingdom Viridiplantae; phylum Streptophyta; class Magnoliopsida; order Ericales; family Ericaceae; genus Vaccinium; species Vaccinium macrocarpon. The sequence continues at coordinate 32,208,065 of CM040172.1, forward strand.
CTATTTAATTTGTACCGTTCAAAAAAACTATTTAATTTATTTTTTTTAGCTGACATTTTAAGAATAGGGATACCAATACTAAAAAATGAAGACAAAAATCAAGGCTCATGGATCTTGCTGATATTCAAAACTTTGAGGCCTCAAAAAATATGCCAGACCTAGCTAAATGCAAACGATCATATACCACTAACAATAGTTGCAGGGATTCAAAATTGTTTCAAGCACCACAGTGTCGTATGCTACACTTGTATTCTTTATTGAGATTATCTTATTTACGGATCTCTCAGAATAGGGGTTTACGAAAGAAATCCTCGCCATCCATCCCGGAGATCTAACTATTTCGGAGCCCATGCAATTTTTTTTTTAAAACCTGCAGTGAGTGCATTTAAAGAGGAGAGAGAGGTACAGACGGCCCGGGCGTTGGATCTGGGATGATGGACGGTGGGAATTTCTTCCGTAAAAACCCCCTTTTTATTTACGGAGGATCCATAAATAAGATAATCTCTTCTTTATTTGCTCGTGTTTCTCTAATAATTTTTTTTGCAGGTAGTAGAGTGATATTGACCCACTAAGTGTCGTTAAATTACTTTTGCTATCCTATTGTGGAGAACGCGTTTTTTTTTCTTATTGTAATGTTTTTGTTTTGCCATCTCCACATAAGGTCCTTTTTCTTGTACTTTCTCTATTATCAATGAAGTTATTTTTCTTTTTTTTAAAAAAGGAAAATACTAACATGTGGCTAATAGGCATACATTAATGTTGAAAAGTGTATAGAAATATGTGAAAGTATATTAAAAGTGTAAAATGTGTATTGAAATGTGTGTTATTTTTGTTTGTTTGTGGGCTTAATGTGTATTTAATGAACACATGTTAGCAAGATCCTAAAAAAAAAAATACACCCCTACATGGCTACATTACCTATTAATGGATAAAAACTTGGGTCCCGAGAGGGTAGCATCTAACGTAGTGCTCCTTCGGCACATCCAGGCCGTCCAAAAGTGTATTGGACGGTCCGGATGAAAACATTCTCTCTCCTCTTTCTCACTCCTATTTCTCTCTCCAAATCCGGACCGTCCAATACAATTTTGGATGGTATTGAACGGCCCGGATGTGCCCTATTTCACTACAAGAAATTTGGTCTTTGGAGACGAATGAAATCGTCACGAAATGCATGGTTTTTGTCTCTGACAGTCTTGGTGACGAAAAATAGTTTTGCCACCTATAGGTTGTCTCCGAAAGTCACTTGGTGACGAAATTATTATTTCGTCACCTATACTAAATTTTGGTGACGAAATTTTTCATCACCAATTTTCAAATTATTTGTCACCCACTCACTAGTTTCGTCACTAATGGTGACTAGAAATTGATGAAGGAAACTACTTAGGTGACAAAAATTTTCACAAGAGAATTTAATTTCACTATTATTAAAATAGTAAACGTGACAAATAATTTCGTCTCCTATAATTGTATAATTAAACCCAATTGGTGACAAAAAATTTCGTCTTTGTAAATCTTCATATAGAAACTCCTTTAGTGATAAAAAAAATTGTCACCTAATTCACATATATGAGAAATATAGGTGACAAAATAAATCGTCTCCCACTATTCTGAGAATATCATATCCTGTGCATTTTAGAATCCAATAGAACTCAAACAAGAAACTATTTTATGATAATAAACATATATCACATTAATAAAGGAACACCTTCATAAATATTGTCGCAAGGCCGCTCTAGCTTTGTCATGAGTTGCCTTTACATAAGTCTAGATATTTTTTTTGATCAACAACAAGATTGTCCAACAAAACTCGACAAAGTAATAGAAAGTGTAAAAGGAAAAGGAAAAGAGATGAGGATGACATATCCATAAGGAAAGGATGATTAAACTCAGGCCTACAAGGAACAAATTAGCAAAAATCAACCCAGGAGAGTTTATCCTTCATGATTGGCTTGTCGTCCTTCGTACCCACATTTCCCATGTTCCAGACATCTCTTCCTTAGTCAAGCTTGATTCATATGGATTAACCATAGGAGCAAACATGGCAACACCTGCAACATGATCACGATAGATCACGACAAACTCATACCAGATTATGTCAAACGATTTCTTAAGGATCTGGACACACAGCTCAATGCAGACTAGCACTTTAACCAACTTTCAGGAGGAAAAACAAGAGCAATTTGAGTCAACATTTTTTTATAGAATAACAGGGACAATAAGACTTCTTCATCGAATAACACCACCCTCACTCAATTCAAGGCAGTCTTAAATCCCAACTCAACAAATACTCGGCATGATTCCCACGAATTAAATAAATCAAAGACTACAACTAAGATATGAACGTACTTACCAAAAAAGAAAACAATTTATGAACATCAGATCACTGTCAATGTCATTATCCCAAGAACCAGATTACAGACACTAGGACCCTAAAACTGGTAGACAATCATCAGCAACGAATTATTCAATGTTCAAATTTCCTCGTGTCATTCAGAAAAGGAAACCATTCTCAATAGCTTAAAAGGCCAATTGGCCTTGGTCTGGTAGCACAAATTGTCTACTCCAGACCTGCTATCTTTTCTCACTCACTTTTACAGCCGAAATTTAACATTCCGGAATATTGAAACCCAAAACTCCAGACCTTTCATACAGGCATATACATAAACAAGCAAATACAAAAGAAATCAAGCATAAATTGCACCAACTATAGACTGTAGAAAAAAAAAACTTAAGAGTTTCAAATTGGAAAGCTAAGCAATGCAAAAATCATAACTATGCAAACTTGGGCTATTGAAACAATAGACTTATATTACGAGAGTCAATGATAGAGTCTACCAAATCAATTAACCAAACATGCACATATAAAAAGCATATTAATTTGTCCGGCAACGTGTTTCACCTAACTCTCACTCGGTAGAGCTATAGTTGAACAATGCATAGTAATCAAATCCTTGCGCGCTTTTACCATGCTACACACATGTCTTTGCTGTAAAGATAGAACACTAAAACATCTTATTTAAGCCAAAAACTACTCAAAACATGTTTACATGTGCACCTAAGACAGAGTATGAAAATCTTGCTCATTCCAAGTCAAACTAAAGGTAAATACAGATCTAGCAAACTGTTTTCACATCAAAGTCACAAAGCAGCAGTAACTTCCAAAGAAAACAAGTCATTGGGCCAAAAAAGAGAGGTCAAAGCTAATCAGAGTCTTAAGCCGCTTTGATTTTGCAATGGATTATTAATTCCAGAAACCAAGAGCAAAACACGATTCCTTACCAATTCCCCCTCCTCAAGATTCCTTAGCAATTCCCTAAATCCTCAAGACTCTACAGTTCAACAAAGCCGAAGCACAAAACCCTAACTTCTACACAAAATACAGATTCGCACAGAGAGAGGAAGAGAGAGGGGAAGGGGTTGGCGCGAGAGAGAAGTCAGAGCAAACGAAATACCTGATGGCTGAGCTAGGGCAAGAGTGGAGCAGTACGTGGGAGGAAGTGATGTGAGCTCTTTTTGGAGGAATGCTAAAAGATCAGGAATCGGGAAGAAATAAAAAATCAAATCAACGCTAAAAACATGCCTCCCCGTGGTTGAGATTTGCACTAAGACACCGACGCCAAATACACCTAGATTACCCATGAGATTTGGGTTTTGCAGCCCGACAAAAACCTCAGAACCATGCTTTCTCGAGCTCCATTCCACATTTTCCTTTCCAACTTTTACAAAATATAATACAGGAATCAACCAAAGATGCCGATAGCACATTCATTCATCTAGCATTGTTCATGTTCTTACAACTAAAAATTCTAAAGATAGACTCGCTTCTTCGGACCCAAATTGCAAAAGAAAAGGAACACGAGAATCCTGCACCCGGCCGCCATTAGAAACAACACCAAGAAATTAGGAGATGCTCTTAGAACACCTCAATCATACTTTAAACACAAAACTGAAGTTCAAAACAAAGACACCAAGTGGAGTCAATTCGAATACAAAGGAACTTTCAATTCGATTTCCCTCGCTCTAATCATCCAAACAGAAGGGAAAAAAAAAACCCTATAACGCGGAACAATTGAACCGAAAGGAAAAACATTTGGCAGCAATAGAAGGAAGTAGGGAATAGACCTCGGGGGCGTGCTTGAAGCCCGTGGAATTCTGGGAGCCTCGGGAGATGAGTGAGGAGATCGAGCGGTAAATTTCGCGGCCCCCTGAGGCCCATTTCTCGAGGGCCGGTTGTCAGGCTGGGGGGAGTCCGAGCCCCGAATATTGGGCTCTTCTTTCAGTCGTCATCTGCCTCCTCCATCCCAAACCCCGACGCCTGTGAGAGAGAGAGAGAGAGAGCTCGGTGTGAGAGAGAGAGACGTAAGTTAGGAAGCTAACTTATCCAGAGAGTTGGAAATTTAACTATGGTTGGGTCAATATAGATTTGGTGACAAAACAATTTGTCTCCTATACTTTCATTTCCCTCCAGATGCACTCTCTGCCCGCCAAAACAAAATAGAGTACATGGGTGACAAAAAAAATTTCCTCACCCAAAGTCTTCTCTTTTGTGAGGAATATTTTTGTCTTCTATTGGTTTGCTCTCCTAGGGAGGATTTGGAGGGAACTTATTAGTGAGGAAAAAATATTTTTTGTCACCAAAAATTCCATTCTTCCACATGTTTAGAGTCGAAATAAAATTTTGTCACCTTTATTTTTGTTTATCCTCCAAATTAGAGACGAATTATATTTTTCCTCTCAAAATAGTCATATAGGAGACAAAAATTAATTTCGTCACCAAAATTTCGTCACGGTTTATCATTTTTGTTGTAGTGTTTGCACCCAAGTTTTCCTCCAATTAATGGGTCTATCCTTGGACTAGGTATAGCGTATAAGCCTAGGAAATACCTGTTGTACCATGTACAACAGTCAGATTTCAACCTTTGCAATGAAATTTCCGAAAGAAAAGTGAAGTGCTCACACAAGTCACACGGTTATAGAAAACTTTAATTAGACTTCTATCTCAGTTTCACATGCAGAATTTCCTTTTTCTTCATTCCTTGTGGGGCAAGCAAACACTTTTTTGACAATTTTTTTTTTTTTTTTTGAGTTCCAAACAAATAATATAGCAAGTCAGAATTTCCACGCAATTTCGTGAAAAGCCTCAGCTTTTTTGGGAATTTATTCGGTGCTAAACAATAAAAGAGATTTAGGTTTTGGGAAAAATATACAATTATACAATATATTCAAATTAGGGGAAGTTAATTAGAGGCCCTGTGAAAAAAAAAACGTTATGATTACATCCCACTGAATTTGAAACGTTATGATCCCATCTTGAGATTTAAAAAATACCCAAAAAGCCCTTACATAATATTTTGTCATTTTTAATTTCCTACAGTAGATTAACAGTTTCTTCAAAATTTATGGTCTCATGAATCATCCCATTATTTTCGGAGAAATTAAATTGATAGTTTGGTGGATGCCTTTACATTTTCTTTTATGTTCGGCAGTTATGGAATGATATCCATCCCAAATCATCCCAAAAAATTCGAACAACACTCAGTGAGAACCACCGAAAAAATCTCAACAACCCATCGTCCCGAAAACTAAGAAGTCATCCCAAATCACTAACCCCACTACCCACAAACCGTCGTCCCAAAACCCTAACCCCACTACCCACCACCCGTGGTCCCAAATCCCTATCCGGCATCCGCACTACCCAAACCCCTAATTTTTCGGTGAGAATCAACCCTTCAATAAAAATCCCTAACATTCCGGTGACCACAATCCCTATCCCTTACCCATATCGTCCTATTCTGATAACCCCCATCCCTAACTATTCGGTCTACACCCAACCATTACCCATATCGTCCCTACCCTTGATCGAAGAAACCTCCAACCAATTGTTCAGGCGTCGAACACGAGTGGTTAGGAGTTGATACCGAGTGGCCGCAGGATGGATGTGAAGGAGTTATATCTGTCGATTAGCTCATCGGACTAGAGCCCTAACCGTTCCTCGTCTACTGCATTCCGTCCAATGGCTCGTAAGTATTTTTACATATTCATCAATCGTCGAATTTTTTTTAGGTTTACTGTGTTCATCGTTGTGTCGAACCATCCAAGTAATTTCGTTTACAATTTGCAGTTAATTTAGGTTTTGTTTGTTAGTTAAGATTAGTTGTTTGGGATTTGGAATTAGTGATCTGTTGTTGATTTGATTATGGTTTTTCAGAGTACAAAGCTTAATTGATTGTTTTTTATTTTTTTTATTTGGTGATGTAGACAATATGAAACCATGTGGTACCATTTTCGTTGTGTTTTTTGTGATGTGGTACCATTTTCTTGCCAATTTTTTGGGGGAGTTGATTATGATTTTTTTTGTACCATCTATTAGATTTCGATAAATGTAGTGTTTTTGTTTGTGTTGACTGTAGTATCTATTTGTTTTTTGGAGACTTGAATATGATTTTCAAATGTACCATATTAATTTTTGGTTTTGATTTTTAGTTATGGTTTGTTGATGTATCATTTGTACCATCATCTATTTTTTTTAGCACTGCTAGTCAATTAGATTTGATATGTACAATGTAATGTTACCACTGATTTAGCACTGCTTTGTTATGGTGCATGTTTGAGCACTGCTTTGTAATTTGTTGTTAAATTGACTAGAAAACCACTGATTTGCCATTTTTTTTTGTGAGGTGATTATGGTTTTTTATTGTACCATATGGTATATTTCGGTAGATGTTTTGCGTTTTTTTGTGTTGAATGCAGTATCTGTTAGTTTTTTGAATATGGTGTTAAAATGTACCATCTGTTTGTTTTTGAGATTTTGATATTGAACTATCTGTCTTTAAGTTGGGATATTTTGTTCATATGTAAAGTGGAATAATGTTGTGCCATCTTTACTGCCAGTGATTAAACTTATGATTTGTTCCATGTTTTCTGTGTAATATTCTTAATGTACTATTTCCTGTGGTTAGCCGTTAATTCATAGAATTGACCATTTTAAGGGGATGTTACCGTAATGACAATAGTAGTCATAAAGGTCTACAAAGTTATGGTTTTGTAGAGCACTGTTTGAAAAATGGTATATTATAATCCCATGTTTGTAAAGTTTCTTGATTACGGTTGTATACTCTGGTTTATTTGTGTACGTAGTTGTATTTTGGTAAACAATAACAATGCTTTCCATTTCTTCTCATAATTGATGGACTTTTATACTCTACGATAGGAACTAAAAACACCGGGGAAGTAAAGGGCGCACAACTGAAAGTATCCGAGATGCCAAAATCTGTTGTATCCCCTGAATCGGATGGGGGGGAAAAACTTGGTAAAGGTAGTATATTAGTTGACAAATGCTACACCGGACCCAATCTGCCGACTTTAAAACTCTTTTCTTGTGACATACAAAGGATGGTGGTGACATGTCACTGTCCACAACATTTGATGTGATAACCTTTTTCTTGGATTGTGACGTTTGACTGACTGAATGAATCGAATTTGGAGTTGGTTCAGTCATTGTAAACTCCAATGACCCATCTTCAACAACGACCTGGATATCGTTTATTGACCCAGCTTGCGCTAGATCGATCAATGTCGCCAAATCGTCATCATTGTCCATCACTAAAGACTCACCATTTGTAATTGAGTAACTCATGATTACTGTTTCGGGATCCAAATCAGTCCACCTCCTACAAATCTTCTCCATTATCGCTCCGAAATCCATCCCGCCTTTAATCACTACAGGGCAAATCTTGTCACCATATTTGCATACAAGGACCAATTCGTCCTCCATCACCCTCCAACAAACTGCATTGAAATAATGGGAATCAATAACACATGGTGATGAAATAAGATACCATAATTTCTGGGTGACATAAGTGGTATCATATAATATCATAATTTCTGTCTACCACCTTCGTCACCAGTGGCATCAAAATATTGAAAAAAATAGCAACTGATGATGAAAATGGACATCATATTTTCTAGGTGCCAAATGTGGTGAAATATAACATCATACTTTCAGTGCCAAAAATGACACTGGTGTATTAACATTTGATGATGATTTCTATAATTTTCATCCACTAAAATGGGCTTAATGAAACGGAATCGTATACCGAAAAAAAAACGATGATATATAATACCTTGTTTAATACAGACGAAATCACTTGGCGAATCCCTTGAGCAGTTGTTGAATCCCAACTTACCGGATCTCACGGCTAGTGTGACGAACTCAACTATACAAACAACAATGATCAAATATACGAACAAGAATGAACAAGTATTAGTACCATTTGAAAATTTGAAATTCAAATGGAGCTTCAAAAATGGATAGCAATCGGCTATAGTCAAAGTTGTAAAATCTAGTTCAAAAAAAGGAAACCGAAAACACCTTGATTTTAAAAATCCGTGAGATTAGAAATCTTAGCAATCCGTGAGTTTAGCAATCTTATGAATCCAGTCAAAGGACTATTATGGGATGAGAATCATCCCCGGATTTATAGCAATCGGAATATTAAATATATTGTTAACATATATTATACATTAATACCTAATAAGGGCAAAATCGTCCTAAAATCTCTTTACAAGATGAAATCATAATAATTCGAAATACATGGGGTGGGAAAATAACACTTATTTTTGTATGGGATGGCAAAATAATTTTTCCTATATTCAAATGATGCTTTAATTTGTATTGGTATATCGCGTGAAAACTCATCATGTATCTCAAATAATTTGGTATATCGTGCACGGATCAATCTCTCTATACCTTATACACAAGGATGAGATTTTTCTATGGTACACAACAATGGTTAATATCAATCTCTACAATCACAATATTTCCATGCTAAAAATATCATAATTAAATTCATTAGGCTAGTGTCTTAATTACTTCGAGAACAAAATTTCCTATTTTATAGTTGTTGGTGTCTTTTTAATTATTGTAGTTGAAAATTATACATAAAGCATTTAGCTAGTTTTAAGATCACTGTCTAGTTGTGGCTTAAGACATTAATTTTTTAATGTCACGATTTAGTTATTGCCAAATAATTTTTTCTTTTGTTGAGTTTAAATTTTTTGTGATTATGATAGTATTGAAAATATCTCATTTTTTTTATTATGTTAAATAAGTTATTAATGTGCTACATTGGCAAGTATAATTTTATGTAACTATTAGAAAAAATAACTAAGGATTTTAATATTGTCAAGCCAATAACAACACTGTTTTAAGCAAGTTGGATTAGTATAAAGATATTTGACACATTTATATATGTTAACAGGTGTTTTGACACAAACCCGCAATGGCATGACACTAGCACAATGCCCACCCTTGAATAATAAATGGAGATGGGAATCATGGGATGACGAAAAAATTGTCTTAAGAATGTAACGTCAAGAATGTGACGTCGTAGATTCATATCATACATGGAATTTTATTATAATACTTCCATAACTTTGATTCACATTTGTTTGGAAGATTATTTACATTAATTTCTGTACCTTAGTGGTTATGAACTTAATTTCTTAGTTATTTTATTGCTGGATTGTTGCATAATCACGTGAATCTATTTCTGTAGAGTTATATCGATAACTGTGTAGATCGAGAGTTACATTTGACAAGATCTACATAACAGACATTGAGTAATAAACTAGCAGAATTTATATACTATATTCATATATACAGATTCTTTTCATATTACTATATTCTAACATTTCATATTATATATAAACAAGCGGTTCATATATACTCTAGATGCGTTTTTGTGCACCTTCAATTGATATGATTCTTTACTTTCTCAAGAAAGTGAAACTGGAGTGGAGGCAGAATTTGTTGACAATATGGAATCTAATAATTAGAGCGCTCTATAGTTTTGAGGGGAAAAACTACAATACAGAGCTCCTATTTGGATGTGTATCAAAAACACACCCCTTTAATAGTTGCAGTACGAATTATTAATAAAAGTCATGATTTTTTTGTATAAAAGTTATGAAACGCCCCAAATTGTTATGAATCATAGAAAATGTTACAAATCATATTACTGAAAAGTAACAAAATACTATAAAATATTATTATTGCCAATGATGTGACACTATATGGACTACACAATAAGTGCATATATATAGTACACACCTTTAATGGGATGAAGCATGGTTTGTTTTTTTGTTTTTTCTTTTTAAGTTCAGGGGTAATTGGGCAGTATTTATGGGATCAATTGTAAATAACACTTAAAATTTGATTACTTTTGTAACGCCCCAATTTTCGGAAGCATTAATTAAGACAACTAATTAGGATTAATTTAATACAAAGAGTTTCCATCAGAGTACACGTTGGAAAACGTGAAGTGCAACCCATTACAAAATACTTAGAAGGGTTTGAGAAATTAATATTACAGATCCAATATTAAAAATAAAGGGGTGGATTCTACATATTAAGGTTCAACTCTGGATTCCACGGCTCCGCTTGAGCCTAGTCTGCCGAAAAACCCTTGGTTCTGAAATAACCGTCTCCTTTGACACCAACAGTACCTACTTGATCACAGTCTGGCATAATACCTCCGAGTCACGAAGCAACATCATAGTATTATACCAGGGTCACACGAAGTGTAACACCATGAGCGATAAATCACTCAATAGCTACTCTAATCCTCTCAACCCTTGCTAAACATACAAGTATAACATATATGATTGAAAAACAGTAATTAAAGGAATAAACAGGAAATAAATCGTAAAGCAGAAATTAAACACATAGCTGATTTCAGTACTAGTCATTAACTTATACATGTTCATCTAAGTTCTCAACTTAGAGAACTTTCCTCCTGGTTAACCACTAAGGAATATGACCAAACTGTGATTTACTCCCCCCCATACTTGCCCTTCACTTAAGGGCCCCGACGGAAGGTATAAGTTATGTACTTAATCTAGCCGTCAGCTGCCTCGCAAGGATGAATTTCCTAGGGACGAATCTGTACCACTAGGCTACGTATGGCAACTGCCAGGTCCTGTAGGTATATAGCCGAAACTGGTCTATAATACTTCCACCCTTTTAACACCTCAGAATTCAAATGAAGCAAATCACAGAGTGTCATACCCTAGGGTTTCGAAGTCATAGCAGACTGCCAAATAATCCTCCAAAACAAATCACTTGGCGGAACTGTCATTCAACAACAATCTCAGGGTAACTCTCCATCATTCAATTCCAATTCGCTTTTCCATTAACCTCATCGTCTATGTGATATCCGCGTAACGATCACCCAACCCGGAACCTAGTTGTCCATTCTAACATTCAACACGTTTATGGAAAATGCACTTAACAGTAGAAGCAAAGTGATAACGATATTCTAAGGGTCACAAACGAATGTCTCAATTCACAAGTTCACAAAATTCAAGTAATTGAAAATTAGGGGTCTAAACGTAATAAATTCAACTACATGGGCCAAAATGTAATTTACTAAACTATTGGGGTCAAAATGTAATTTAAAGAAAGTACGGGTCACCAACGTCATTTTAAGTAAGTGTAAGGGTAATCAAAGTAATTTCACGGTTCTAGGGTCCTTGGTGAAATCTTACTAAGTTTGGGGGCGTTTTTGTAAATAAACTTTATATAAGGGCAAAATGGTAATTTTGCCACCACCAAGGTAAATACGTAAAATTAACTTATTTTGGTTAGTTATGTCATAACTTGACTCAAAAAGATATTCCTTGAATTTTAGCAAGTCCAAACTTTTATAAGGGTAATACTCCCTCTGTCCCAATTTGTTTGCTCGTTTTGGAAAATGTATATTTTTGTAGATGTTAAAAAATGTACTTTTGTATAATATTTTTAAATTTTTTTACACCAAATTAAAGTACTCAATGAGCACTTTAATTTGGTATAAAACAAATTAAAAAATAATATAGAGAAATATATTTTGTAGGGGTTTGAAATTGCACGTATTCCCATTGTGAGCAAACAAATTGGGACGGAGGAAGTAAATGTAATAAAGAGCAAAATGGTCATTTTACACTACGAAGGGTATTTTAGAAATTTTGATACACTCATAAACTTCCACTAATGACATTTAATTGGTAAAAAAATAGGAACATAAATATCTTTGTAGATTAAGCCACATACTTTATAAAACTACACTTTTAACCCTTAAGTTTAATACCAAGAACAAGAACAAAATTAAACGTAACAAGAACACATTAAATCTCACATAAACACTTGAATAAGTCCTAATCATGTTTGAGAAGTTAAACACATAAACCAAAATGAATCTAGGGCTTAATATGCATGAAAAACATGGTTTAAGGTCAAAACCGTCGAAACTAGGAACACAAGGGGCTAAACTGTAATTACAAAATTTAAATCAAAGTTGGAGGGAACATTCTGTACTGGTAGTCCGGACGGGGATATGGTGGTCCGGACCATCGTCACAGCAAAAACAGAGCAACTTGCATTTTGTTCGGGTTTCGTGAAACTCTTCACCTTGGGCCTTAACCCTTTGACGAAAAACTACCCCTAGGCTATTCTAACACATAAAAATTCTTAGGAATTATTGGGCAAGAGCCTCTACCTTGTTTTGCGAAGATTTGACGAAAAATGGGTTTTGGCGAAAAACCGGCGGAGGGAGCTTCTTGGGCTGACTTGGCTTGCTTGGATGATAAAATGTGGATGACTAGGAATACAATGGATGAATTTGTGGAAGAATATTGAATGTCGTTGGGTTCGGAGGTGGAAACCCAAGTTTTGGCCTTATTTTCTTTTTCTAGAACTCCATAGCCCAACTTAGAGCTTTCTCTCTCTTTCCTTGCTATTTTTCTGTGTAATGGTGATGTGTGGGAGTGTGAGAGAGTGAGGGATGAAATAGAGGGGTTTATGAAGGGTGAGGGTGGAGTGTTTGAGTTGGGGTGGTGTATGGAAGTGGTTAAATCCATGTGGGGATGTGAAGGGATGACAAGAAGGTTGATTGGGGTTGTTGGAGGCAGAGAGAGGGTGGAGGGAGGTCTGATTTTGCAGGGGAGGGGGTGAAGTGTGGTGTTGGGTTGATTTGGAAGAAGTAGTGGGGTGGTTGGTGGAGTGTGGAGTAAGTATGTATGTATAAAATGCATATATGCACACATGTGTGTGTATGTGTACTAGTATTACTTGTGTACGTATATGAATGTGTATAATTACGTATGAAATGAATTTATAAAAATGTAATGCTTGCGATTAAAATGTAAACGTGCCTTAGGGTCGAATTTGTAGCAATTTGGAAGTATTAGGGTATAAACCGTAGTAATTGCAAATTAAGGGCCCTAAATGCAATTAGGAATTAAATAACGAAATTAAAGTAATTATAATGAAATTAAATAATTCTAAATTTTATTAAAAATTTCGGATTATTACAACTTTAGCATTTTTTTCAACTAAGTGGGGTCAAGTGGCCTCACTAAGAAGTCAAATCCACTCATGACGTTAATTCTAGACGAGCATGATTGCGAGCATTAGACTAGATCTTTGAGTCATTGTTGTCAAGTAAGGTCTTCAAGTTAGAAAGACAAATAAATTTAGGACAGTTTTTACACGCCTCAAAATCACACATTTCAAACTATCTTGTTTTCTCTATTTGCATATTCATATTGATATTACTATATTTATGTATTATATTGGTCAATTAACTTAGCAGACTTCTTATTGTCTTATACGTTCTTCCAATGTAAAAATAGGTGGTGTTTAATAAAATTGAAACATGAAGCTGAGAGCTAAAAAATTAAGTAATGAAAACTGAATGTTGAAATTTTTTAGGTGACAAATTGTTTGATAAAATTATAAATAGCTGAATTAAATTAGATTTAATTATTTTGATTATTCTCTTTTAGTTTTATAATGGATATCATTTGTTTATAGTCATGGTGGTAGTTGGTAGTGTGGTTTTGGTGGTTGTAGTGAAGATGGTGGTGGTTGTAGTGCAGATGGTGTGGTGGCGGTTGTAATGTGGTATGGCGGAACAATGGCAAGGGTGGTGGTGCTGGTGGTGGTGATGGGGAGTGCAGAGTAGTAGTGGTGGTAGTGGTGAAGGCAGTGGTGGAGTAGTGGTGAGGTGATGATGGTGGCGATGAAGTAATGGTGATGGTGATGGTGGTGGTATGGTGGAGGCAGTGGTCGCAAACTGGCAATAATAGCAGTGACAACGATAATAGTAGTGATGGTAGCAGTGACAGGATGACAGTGGTGGTGGTGCGATAGTGAAATGGTTGTGACGACTGTGGAAAAGTGGTGGTGATAATGGTGACGGTGGTGACATGGTTCTGACAAAGGCAACTATAGTAGTAATGGTGACAGCGGCGATGACATTGTGGTGGAAGTAGGAGGGTGATGTTGGTGGAGGGTGGTGGTAGTGGCGGTCAGTGACAGATCCGGGAATTAAGTGTATAAGGGGTACTTCTTGATCATAATCTTCAAAATATTTAACCACACTTAAGCGCAATGTTAGTTTCAAAGTAAGTTTCTTAATTATAGAGATGTGTTTGTTTTTTGAAATAAGAATACCTATTTTTAGGATCCGGGTTGGGTGCAGTGCAGTAGGTTTTGTGCCCCGTGTTGTGCGACAAAACTACGTCATTTTGCTTGATTTTTGTGCACACTTCCAAATCTTCCAAGAGCCTTATTTGGAGGAAGAAAAAATCATTACAAAGTGTCTAAACCTTAAACCTGAAGTGCCTGAACCCAAAGTGTCTAAATCCAAGTGCCTAAATCTACTATACTCTACCTCGAAGAGTCTAAATCCCTTAAAATTGAACCCCAAATTTAAACCCCACACTTAACTACCCAACCAGGGCCCTTGGATATACTAAGAAAATGAACAAAACGACGTAATTTTTCCGTATGACATGCCGCACAACACCTACCACACAGCGCCTCCTCCGGGTTCCTATTTTTAACACACAATATTTACCATAAATTGACGAAATCAAAAGCATAATAAAAAGTTCTTGTAACGCCCTAAAAATTGGGTTTGTTAATGAATAAATTGCAAAATTATTTAAATAAAATACCATCTTCATTAAAAAAAAACCCAAAGAATACTTAATAAATTTTTTGCGAAAATTAAAAGTAAACTAACTTAATACAAATGAAATAAATTGAATTCGAACACTGTCTGAAAAACTTAAACATTTATTTAAAATTTAACTGAAATAAATGACAGAGCCATCTAGCTAAATTCTACTGATAAAGCCATGGGTCCTGATAAGCCCTCAATGTTGTATATAATCCGGGCTTATCTAGCTCATTTTTGTTCACACACACACGCAATTTTGTGTTTTATATGTTTGATATGCGCGTAGTGTTGTTTTTGTTAGTTATAGGTAAAACACGTGAATAAGCACGTTTTGGAGCGCATTGGAAGCCGTCCCAAGTTACCGAGTGCCAAGTTGCCCCATGACATGCCACCACCGGGCATCAAAAGCCAAGAAATGAAGACTCGGTTAAGGCCCGGGAAGTCGAAAAGCCACAAAGCCAAGCCGGTGCGTTAAAAGCCGTGTCTCACGCTCTCAAAGACTCCCGGTGGTGTCCGGGAGTGAACAAGCACTCACGAGACCAAGTGCCCCTCTTCCCGAGGCTCACACGATGTTTAGAAGTGTCTTGGAAGATGCCCGGTAGCACACAAGACCAATGGATGGTGAAGAAAGAAGAAGAAACCTCAAATGCCTTAGAATTGATGCAGGTATTGATACCAGTATTGATAGGTATCAATACCTCTGAAGAAGAAGCTTAACAGAACCTTGGGTATTCATACCCCCAAACCTTGGTATCGATACCCAGGCTTCTCGGGTAGCATTGTAAATGCAGGTATTGATACCAGTATTGATAGGTATCAATACCCAGCAACCCGAAAAAGTGTTTAATCCACTTGTTAGACTTTCCACTTATAGAAACTTAATACTTTTAGTTGCATTTAGGATATTTTTGTGAGAGAGAAGGGTTATGTGTATCTCTCTCTCTCTCTCTATCTATCTCTCTCATATCTCCTACACTTTCATTTTATTTTCTTTTTAGTCTAAATTAGCTCCACCTTCTCTCTAGTTTTTAGGTTTCAATCTTCAAGAACCAAGGTTTTCTCCTTCATTAATGTTGTAAGCACTTCTCTAATCTTTATAAATCCGTAGTTTATTTTCATTTTCATCATGTTTTGTATTTCCTTTACATTTCCTTTAATGTTTAGCTTGATCATGTTTGAGTAGTAGTTTAGGCTTGGTCATGGGGTGAAGATCACTCCATGACTTCGGTGTTACAATGGTTTCTCATGTTTATATGCTTATTGTGGGTTTGTGAATGGATTAATCAATCTATTTTCGGGCTAAACTTAGAGTTGTTAACCTCTTTGATTGGGTGTAGACAAGTCCTTTGGCACACACAATGCTTTGAGCTATGTCACTTTGGGTGTTTGACAAAATGTTTAAGAGGGTGTCTTTCCATTTACAAACCTCATTCTTGTGATTAAGATTGGTTTTCATTGGGTAAGTTCAATTTTATGTATCAAAACTTAGTCTTGTTAACCTGTTTGATCTTGTGTAGGCAAGGGCTTGACTACTTACCACACATGATGCTTAGAGCTATGGCATTCAAAGTGTTTGTCAAAGTGCCTCAAAGAACTTATCCCATTGTTAAACCCATTTTCTAGAGTCAAAATGATCTTCATTGTTAAATCTTCCGAGTGAGAGCAAGTGACTTAGTCTCTCACTTGAGTTATAGTTGAGAGCCATTGAATATCCTTAGTCATGGGTGGTATGAACCTCTAGACCTTGCCGCCTTTAATTTATAGTTTATATCTTCATTTTCAATCGCGTTAGAGGTAGAGATAGAATTCCACCAATCAAACTCCAAAAGCCAAGTTTGCCGCTTTAAGGCTAAAACCTATACTTGCAAGACAACTCTCACGCCGGGTGCGTTCGGTTCTTGTGAATTCGACCCGGTCTTACCGGTTATTATGCTACCGACGACCTAGCCCTACGCTTAGGGCGACACCATCTACGATACAACCTAAGGTTGCAAGCAGGGTCCGCCACCGATTCCCATCTAGCTTCTCCATCGCCTCATAATCAACAGATGGCTCCTTATCTCCTTCTGTACCTGGCATTGGGGACACTAGGGCCACAAAAATTAGCACAGTGAGTGGTAAAATTACACTCAATAGGGCGCCCTAAGCCACCCCTTTACTAAAGTTACTCATGCAACAATTACACACATAACTGAAATTTTATTTCAAATGATATACTAAATTTTTCACGTCATTCCTCAACAGAAAAGATTCACCAAAATTTTATTAATCTCGTTCCAACTTTAAACGTATACTTTCCGTCATAGGCTTCCATCCACATTATACCTCAGGTGCTCGATCACACAGCAAAGCCACCTCGGGGTATGATCCGTACAACCTACGATGCGTTTTTGTGCACCTTCAATTGATATGATTCTTTACTTTATCAAGAAAGTGAAACTGGAGTGGAGGCAGAATTTGTCGACAATATGGGATCTAATAATTAGAGCCATCTATAGTTTTGAGGGGAAAAACTACAATACAGATCGAACTCCTATTTGGACATGTATCAAACACACCCCTTTAACAGTTACAATACGAATTATTAATAAAAGTCATGATTTTTTTGTATAAAAGTTATGAAACGCCCCAAATTCTTATGAATCATAGAAAATGTTACAAATCATATTACTGAAAATTAACAAAATACTAAAAAATATTATGATTGCCAACGATTGCCAGGATGACAGTGGTGGTGGTGCGATAGTGAAGTGAGTGTGACGACTGTGGAAAAATGGTGGTGATAATGGTGACGGTGGTGACATGGTTCTAACAAAGGCAGCCGTAGTAATAATGGTGACAACGACGATGACATTGTGGTGGTGGTAGGAGGGTGATGCTGGTGGAGGGTGGTGGTGGTAGTGGTCAGTGACAGATCCAAGAATTAAGTGTATAGGGGGTACTTCTTGATCATAATATTCAAAATACTTAACCACACTTAAGCGCAATGTTAGTTTCAAAGTAAGTTTCTTAATTATAGAGATGTGTTTGCTTTTTGAAATAAGAATACCTATTTTTAGGATCCGGGTTGGGTGCAATGCGGTAGGTTTTGTGCGCCGTGTTATGCAACAAAACTACGTCATTTTGCTTGATATTTGTGCACACTTTCAAATCTTCCAAGAGCCTTATTTGGGAGAAGAAAAAATCATTAAAAAGTGCCTAAATCCACTATACTCTACCTCAAAGAGTCTAACTCCCTTAAAATTGAACCCCAAAATTAAACCTCACATTTAACTACCCAAACAGGGCCCTTGGATATACTAAGAAAATGAAAAAATTGACGTAATTTTGTTGTATAACATGTTGCACAGCACCTCCTCCAGATTCCTATTTTTAACACACAATCACCATAAATTGACGAAATCAAAAGCACAATAAAAAGTTCTAATAATTAAATCCTAAATCAAAATTCAAACCATAATAAAAAGCCCTATTTTTAACACACATATATATATGAGTGGTTTGTTTGATGATTTTTAAACATAAAGAGGAACTAGTGTAATTCTTTAGGAGGTAAAATGAAAGATAACATCATTTGTAGGGAGTGAAGGGTCCAAAGATTCATGGTGGTGATGGTAAAGGAAAGCGTGATATACATGTACTAAAAAATTCATTCAGAATTAAATAAGTACTAGACTACTTTAATTTGTGTAACCTTCTAAAGTTACATTTTAAGACGCGCTTAAAAACAAAAACATAAGTAATATGAAATATGGTTAACCAACTTAAAGATTTATTACTTAATACATTCAGTTTTAATTTTTAAGTGTTGAATTGAGTTATCAAACAACCCAAGTGACAATGGTTTTGAGGATGGAGGTCATCGTATGGCTCACTCAAGAAATCACGTGATGAGGTCTCTCAGGTCTATACAGATCATGGCCACTAAGGATGGTGGTCGTCATATGTCTAGCACAAGCAAGCACAGTTCTCATAGACAAAAATCAAGGCTCGTGGATCTTGATGATATTAAAAATTTGAGACCTCAAAAATTATGTAAGGCCTAAGTGCAAATGATCGCATAACATTGAAGATAGTTGAAATGATCCTCATGTGTTTCGAGCACCAGCGTCGTGTGCTACATTAATATTCTTTATTTGCTTATGTTTCTATATGAAGATATTTCTCTTTTGAAAAAGATATTGAAAAACCCCTACATTAGGTCACCTATTAATGGATTGGAGTCAATTAGATATATCCTTGGATGTACTATCTATACTTTTACAGTTAGATTTCAATTTTTGCAAAGAAATTTCCGAAAGAAAAGTGAATTGCTCACACGGTTATCTCAGTTTCACATGTAGAGTTTCCGTTTTCTCCATTCATTGTGGGGCAAACACTTTTTGACATTTTCTTTTTCTTGGTTTCCATATGAGTAATATAGCAAGTCAGAATTGCCACGAAATTTCTTAAAAAGCCTCTGTTTTTTTTTTTTTTTTTTTGGAATCTAGTTGGTGCTAAACAACGAAAGAGATTTTGGTTTTGGAAAAAATGTACAATTATACAGCCTATACAAAAATCATGCTTTAATTTTTATTGCTATATCGTGTGAAAACTCATTACGTACCATAAATAATTTGGTAAATCCTGCACGGATCAATCTCAATACCTTATATATGAGGATGAAATTTTTCTATGGTACACAAAAATGATTTTGGTGTATAGTATTTCAAAAGTAAGTATTCAAAAAGATGTTATGGTAAATATTCCGAATGATGAAAATGAGACACAAAAAACAAATACTTTCAAATACAATAAGGTTGTTTGGTTGTGTACTTACCACTGCATATGTAATACTTACTTTTGAAATACCATACATATGTACCACCGACAGACTCATGGGGATGAGCTCTAATTCTTATCTTCTTTTTGCATATCCCTTCAAATCACTTTATTTGGGCTTCATCTGTCTTCAATCTCATCCTCACAACAATAATCCCAACGTTATTTACTAGCCTTCGAAAGAAAGAAAGAAAAAAGTCTCGAAATTAATCAGTTTAATTGCCTAACCAAAAAAAAAAAATAGTTTAACAAGAACCAAATTCGAACTGAAATCTGCCGATTTTTCCAAATTACTATAAATTAAAACCAAAACCCACAATTAAAATCCTACAGATCGATTTGGGTGTACATAAGAGAAATTACCATCCCTAGAAGGATCGAATTGGGTGTACATCAAAAAAATTGCCATCCCTAGAAGAAAGGGTCCGACGGGGACCATAAATAGCATAGGTCCCCTTATGCACCATAAAAATTTGCCAACTCTTGGAAAGATTCTGCACTAAAATTGTGGGATTTGTGGAAGTGGGTGGGGGTCTTTATCCCACTGAGAAGTGAGTACATGTACTATTGGCCATTTTGAATTGCTTTCTGTTGGGAACATGTGTGAAAGATTGGAGTCCCACATTGGATAATCAGAAAAAGAGTTAGACCTTAATATACAATTGGATGACTCACCACTTACAAGGCTTAGCCTTTTAAGTGGATATGGGTCATTCAATGTATATTGAGTCCACGTGATGTGGTGGACTCTGTGGATACCCCCAATAGATTGGGCTTGCGCGCACACGGAAAAACCTCAGGCAGATCAGACTCCTAACACTTTCCTACTGAGACTACTAATTCTAGCTTGTACTCCCTCCGTCCCATAAAGTTGTATTACTACGAAACTACGTGTAATTTTTAAACTAAAAAAATAATGTATTTACCAAAATAATTTTTGAATTTTTTTTGCATTGTATAAAAGTTCTCGATGAAAATCTATCAAACAAGATCCATATTGACTAAAAAATTATTTTCGTAAGCACGTTATTTTTTAGCTTGAAAATTGCACGTAGTTTCGTAGTGATACAACTTTATGGGATGGAGGGAGTATTATATACTGTAGCAAACAATAGCCCTCAGATATTAGAACAGCTGTCTAATGTTAGAAGCATCAGAATGAGACAGAAAGGACATCACTTAAGCTAAGATTAGGGCTTCGGATGTCACTTACGTATAGGTGCATGAATAAAAAACCTTGATATCCAATGATCCTCTCCGTCTTTTTTTTTGTAAAATTAATTCGGGGATTTGAGTTAGTTTATACACATTTCATTAAGTTTGGGACTCGGAAGTTGGTGACCTAGCAAACTTTCATTAGCCTTGAGCGTTTTATTTTCAACGGTCAAAATTGTGAGCTAGATTGGAGATCATGTAAATGCCTTCATGGTATGTTCTTTGGATTAATCTTCTGATTCAGTATATTACGGTTAATCAACATATTAACTAATTGATTACGAAAATTGAATTCGATTTTGTGGTACCTCGACGTGGCATGAGTGTGAAAGAGGTTTAAGAATCTATTTTCTTTTTATATGAAAGAGGTTTAAGAATCTATTTTCTTTTTATAAAGGCTAAAATCACTTATTTTGTCTTTTTTTACCTGATATTGTTGGGTGAATCTCTAAAGATTGATATGAGAGATCTCCCTCCAAGCCGTACATACAACTTTCATTGAATACAGCTTTCCACAGAATTCTACTCTCTATGAGATCAATTATGAAAGGGTTAATTTCACTAACCTCCCCTGAGGTTTGCATTAATGTCACTAACCTCCTCAGTTTTC
The DNA here is from genome assembly GCA_022606695.1 of Vaccinium macrocarpon. NCBI lineage: Eukaryota > Viridiplantae > Streptophyta > Magnoliopsida > Ericales > Ericaceae > Vaccinium > Vaccinium macrocarpon. Next base: position 32,229,716 of record CM040172.1, read on the forward strand.
TGATATTCCACTGCGCTTCCTTGCTTTATAAAATAAATGTCAGATTTCCCATTTTCCATCAATTCTATTACAAAACCGTTAAGTCCATCAAATTCTCTCTTTTATCCCCATTTTACCCCTCCCTCTTACCCTCACAACTATAAATACACTACCCCACTCAAAAGCATTTTTTTTTAATTTTAATTGTACACCATTTTTTTTTACTTTAACTCAGATAATTAGATTTGCAACTTCTCTTCATAGTTTTTTAAAAACTTTATAAGGATTTTTTTTATTTCCAAATTGAAAATTAAAGTCATTCATGAAAAATTTGGAAATAAAAAAATGTCCTTATAATGTAAAAAATGGAACACAAATTATGCCCAGATTTGGACATTTTTTGGGGCAAAATCTAGGCAAAATAAAAAACCGCAAAATTTGGGCAAAATCTGTCGTAACTTTTTTTTGGCTTTGTTTGATGGCCGGGTTTGGAATGGTGCAAGTGTGCTAGAAAAAGCTATTGCTTCATGTTCTGAGTTTAGGGAAGCAAGCATTGCTAAACCGGTTACTCCTACTATGCCCCCCCATGAGCCAGTGCTTGTATTGTGCCCCCCCTCCTCTGAATTTTATCAAGCTGAATGTTGATGGCACCACTAATAAGAAAGAAGGTATTTTTGGTGTGGGCATTGTGGCACAGAACCATATGGGTTAGATTTTGGGAGCGTCGTCCGTCCCGTTCAATGGTTTCTTCTCTCCTCACTCTATTGAAGCTATGGGTTTTCGGGAAGCATTGGTTATTGCAGCGAACAAAGGGATATCTCAGATTATTGTGGAAGGTAATTGTGCCCAAGTTGTTCAAGCATTTGCGAAAGCAAAGGATCTTTTTTCTGATTGTAACTCCACCCTTTCTGATTGTTTGGAGTTACTACCTCTTTTTTCCTTGTGCAAGTTTGTTCATGTTAAACATTCTTGTAAGAGGGTAGCCCACTCTTTGGCTAAGCAATCCCTATTTAGTGGCAAATTGGAATTTTGGGGGGGTCCTGTCCCCCAATGGCTTGCTAATTTTGCCGCGATTAATGTTAGGTCTTTGGACCGAGATGTTAGTTAATAAAGATCTCTTATTTCCAGGGGGGGGGAAAAAAAACTCCATCCATATGTAACTTTGTTCTTGATGGAAGCCTTCCAGTCTTTTAGCGCTAAGGAAATCCCTAACAATGTATGAATGCCTCGAGAAACCTGATCAACTGTAGAGATCCGTCCTTGAAAAATTCTAGCATTTCTCTCCCTTCACAAATCGACCATAAACTGCAGCAGCTAATGATGCCCTAAGACAAAGGCCCTCAAACTCTTCCCCTTGGCATTGGGACTATACCAACTGAGAATATCAAACAGTGTATAGAGCATCCCCATAACCTAGCAACAATTCATCAAACTGTGCCATACATGCAATGAAATAGGGCAGGCAAAAAAGAGATGAATATGGGACTCGGGTGCAATCCCACGTAGACAACAATGACCATCCACCACCATGCCCAATTTCTCAAACGATCTCTTTTACTTAGTCTTGACTGAGCAGCAAGCCAAAGAATAAAAGACCAACGAGGGACATTATGACCTTGTTTGATTGGGTTTTGGAAACCTGGCCTCGAATTTTTTTCCCAGTGGGCGCTTTGGCCCATTAATCCATTTTCTCTCTCCTCCCCATTTTGGGAGACACTATCCTAGTGCACAATTTGAGCACAAATGGATGGGTGGGGTCTACTTCGGAGTCCCATAAAAATGATCGAAGCCTTTCATTACCTTTAAAATAATTTTCTTAGGACATTTATATGTATTGATTTCCATTGTTATCAATTAAAGTACCCGTTCTCTATTTGCATATACATCTTGTTATTTCTATAAATCAATTGAGCAGAGACTTTACAGTACATAGATACATTAGGTGTATGGTAATGGAGTCGGTTAGTTCCATGGAATTGCAATTGAATCAAGGAATCGAAGGCATGGAAACTACAAAAAAGGAGTACTCCTATTTGCTTAGCCAAAAGGATGGAGATAGATCGATGATCTGTGTAGCTTCTCCAATGAGGGTGACCAATAGAGTTTCCACATAGTCGACTATAGAATGTTCAACTATGGTTACCTATCCCGATTATTATGTCACCGAATGGAGTTCTGGGGAGTTAACCATTATTCGGTGAAAGATAGCCCATCACCATAACCCCACTAAAGTGAAAGCAGAACCAATCTCCTCTTGCAGACCATCCTACAAAACTATCTTAAATTCCAAACTGATTTATTTTGCTTTAAGAAATACGTTAGTCTCTTAGAATACATTAACTCATGAAACACCAACTTAAGTCAATTCAATTAATATACAAACCAAACAAGGGAAATAATGTGGTCGACTACCATCCAAATATGTAGGAAAGTTATGACACTACCTACCTAATTTCATTTGCTTCTATATTTCATGTTTTCTCTTCTTTTGATAGTTCAAATTACCTTGTAAACTTCATGCTTTTATAGGAAAATCCAGCAAGGATTTACTAGGAGATTTTCTGAATGTGGTCGACTACCATTCGAATTATGTGAAAACACAAGAGATTTTCATGTAAAATCAAACAAGGGAAATAATTATGATTTCTAGATTTTTTTTTTTTCATTTCTAGTTAATGTATAATGAAAGACAGCTAATATGTTTATGGGGCTAATTTTTAAATCTTTCCCTTTTAGAAAATGGGCCTTAAAATAATTGAGGTGTGGATAGGTCATGTTTGGGGGTGTGCTGAAAGCATATTCTATCAAGCTCTATATCTCCATTTTGGATACTGGATATGACATATTGAGGGAAGGTTTTGTAATTTCTCTCTTTTTTCTTCACTTTATTAGAAAATCTTGAAATGACCCATCATTCTTTTAGAGATTTGGAGACAAAATTACAAAAATAGCGTAGTGAGTCTCTATTTTGGTTCCTCCAAAAATACAAAAAAGAAAAAGAAAAGAAAAGAGAGGGTACAAAAACTTTCCTTAATGTCACATCTGGTCTCCAAAATAGAGATATAGACTTGATAGGAGATGCTTTGAGGCTGCAGCCGCTATATATAACCCCTCAAACATATGCATCATGCAAAGCAAATTTCCCAACAACATTATAATAGGGTTTCGTCTATAACTACATCATGACATCATTAGCCAACGATGATGGAGAAGAAGGAGGAGAAGAAGAAGAAGAAGAAGAGGGCAATGGAATTGAAAATGAAGGGTATTTTGTTTTCAATTATTGTTTCAATGAATTACCAGAAGGTTTGCGACTTCTTTCACCTAAGATTTAGCTTCTTTATTTCTTAGCGAGTAATCCTTGTGCTTAAAATCGCTTGATCTGATTGCTTTAAATTGAGTAAGTTTATTTGTTGTTTGAGTGTAGTTTTCATGAATCTCAAAAAAAGAAAAAAAGTATAGTTTTCATGGGTCACTAGATCTCAGTCTAGCCAACCCAAATTTGTTAGTCATGTATCGTAAGAGACAAACAAAAATTGAAACCGTTACGTTTGATTCCAACCCATATTGTCTTGTGTTTGATATGTAACATTTACTTTGATTGCAGCTTGGCATGAGGCACTTGAGATTCTTCAACTTGGGCCTTTTTGTCACAAGATTAGGAGCAATGCAATAAAAGCAATTGCTTTTTACTGTCCGAATCTAAGAAAGTTTAGGCTTTCAGGCATCCGTGACATTGATGGGGATGCCATCAACGCTCTGGCGAAGCATTGTCTGAGTTTGATTAAAATTGGATTCATAGACTGTCATAAAATTGATGAGGTGGCAGTAAGTAATGTAGTACCGCTTCAGTTCCTCTCAGTTTTGGGAACGACAAGAATGAACTGGGGTTTAGTTTCACAAAATTGGACTAAACTTCCCAACTTCCCAACTTCATATGCTTGTTAGAGTATCCTATTGCAATCCTCCATTTTAGGCAGTTTATATCAAGATCGTATCAGGATTAAATTGGAATCATATCGTGATCAAATCAGGATGGTATCGGGATTGTATCGTCATCAAATCTCTTCTTCTTCTTCTTTTTTCTTCCTTTTTTTAGGCGTAGCTTTTCTCTATTTAAACATGTAATAGTTTCATTATTTTATCATCATTAATACCTCAGTTTTCTACAATCCTTTATTTTCTCACATGGTATCAAAGCCTACGTTCTAGACCTGTCTAAAGGGCTTGTTGTTGCTTCAAAACTTGTAGATCTACGTGCTTATAAGTTTCAAGGTGACCTAGAGAGTGCTTTTTCAGAACAAAGGGATGAAATTGGAAAGGGAAAAGTTCTGATTACAAAAGTATAATCTTTTTTGTCCAACCTATGCCAACAAAGACCTTATTGTAGTTAAGGCAAGACTTAAATTGTTGTCATGGCATTAGTGCTACTCAAGGATGGAGCCAGTGGGACAAATAGGGGGTCGTCGCCCACTTGTCATGGCATTAGTGCTACTCGAGGATGGAGCCAGTGGGACAAATAGGGGGGGTAGTGCCCCCGGCTACGTCTTAAAAAATGTGTACTATTATATTGAAAAAAAATATTTATCATCAAACTATATAGTCCAACCCCCCCTTTATTTTTCATTAAAAAAAATGTACAGCTTTAATAATTATAAAGCTATGAAACAATTGTGTACTAAAATTGGTTTTTAATGAGGTAATTACAATTCTTTTAAACAAAACAACGCCAAAAATTATAACCCAACTCACTTCAGGGACTCAAGGTCTGTTCACTTTTAAAAACTAAGGCTCACTGAAATTTCGGAAGCCCAAAACTCTTTATCGTTGTCTATGGACATCAAAGTGAAGGAAAAAGAAAAGAACAAAAAAAATTAAGGGCTCCCAAATCAGTCAATTCTCAATTGCAAGAATTGAACACCCGATTTAAAGAAGATACAATGGAGTTGCTTATTCTCACTACATTTCTAGATCCTCGCGATGTCTTCAAATCATTCAACATTGAAGATACTTGCAAACTTGCAAAGAAGTATTATCCAATGGATTTCATTGAGCAAGAAAAGTATCACTTGAGATATCAATTGCAAAATTATAAGCTTGATGTATTTAGGTATCCTGAGTTCTAAAATTTGTCAACGATTTCAAAGTTGAGTGAAGTGTTGGCGAAGACAAGAAAGTACATGATATATTATATTTTCGATAAGTTGATTTGGCTTATATTAATTTAACATGTTTCATCGGCTACAATTGATTGTGCATTTTCTGCTATGAAATGTGCGAAGATAAAGATTTCGTCGCAACAGGATGGAGGAAGATTATTTAACAAATTTCTTGATCACTGATATTGAGAAAGATATTGCGCTAGGGTTGGACACAGACTCTATCATTGATGCTTTCAATAATAAGAAAGAGTGTTGAACACAGTTCACACTAGATAGGATTAGATAAATGTTAATACTTTTTGCAATCTAAGTTGATATTAGAAACATGTTTAATTTCATATTGTTATTATTTTGTGTGTGTGTGTGTGTAGGGTTTGCTTCTAATCCGGACTTTTAATTTCCCGACCTTGTGATCCAAAGCATTTTTTTGACAATCCGATCCGTCCAATGTGTTCAGAAGGTGTTTTCAATGGTCCACGCGTATTTACATTTTTTGCGAAAACTGCTTGAATCAAGCCCTTTTCGGTTTTTTTTTTGAAGATTTCTTGAGTGGACCCTTGAAAACACCTTCTGAACACATTAGACGGATCAGATTTTCCAAAAATATTTTGCAACACAAAAAAGTCATGTTTTTCTTATTTCCAGGAGGTGTGGACAAGAAAATCCATATATTATTATTATTATTATTACTATTATTATTATTATTTGAGTTAGTAAAGTTCATATCGTCCTTAATTTTATTTATTGTATATATCCGTTCTCCCTACGCCAAAATCCTGGCTCCGTCCTTGATGCTACTGTAATAGTTAGTTATGTAATCCTTTTCGTTATACCACTAAAACGGCATGCCAAAAAGGATTACGTAGAGCTCTCTTATTGAGGGAAATTCTGTCTAACGGCAATTGCCAAAAGATACTTTTGCTAAGTGTACAAGTGAGTCGATCTGGGAAAAAATTCTTTTGGTTATACCACTAAAACGGCATGCCAAAAAGGATTACGTAGGGCTCTCTTACTGAGGGAAATTCTGTCTAATGGCAATTGCTAAAAGATACTTTGCTAAAAGATACTTTTGCTAAGTGTACAAGTGAGTCGATCTTGTTTTCCCACTATAGAGTTTTATATTATGGTTATTTCAATGTTGTCATATGCCTTGCTCCTCCATTAAGTATTGGCCTAGTCAGGCGCACATAGCTTTCAGAATTTGTTCTAGGAGCAACAGGCATAAAAAAACTGTATTTTAATTTATTTATTTGAACAGCATAAAAAAAATTTAATAAATCAAAGTACGAGTACGAAGATTTAAGGGAACAAGAGGGTACGGCATCATGACGCAATGAAAGCATCCCAACTAGGTTGACACCCTAACTAATTAGTGACAATCACATGCCTCACTTGACCCCAACGAGTTGATAGGATATCAACTAGAAGTCCAACAAAATACAAACCCATTGCAAATACAAGTAACATATCAATAACAGTAGCATGATCACCCTGAAATACGTATGGGTTCCAAATTATTGCCAATAAGTCAATTTATAGAACACTGCCTGCAAAGATGTATAAGGTACCAAATTGTTATGCACTAAAATTGTGACATTAATAAAAACAGTTTTGATGTAATTATCATTTTGCAATTCAAAAATTAAAAACTAATGGATGATGTATTTATCTTATTATTATACCTAAAGATAGGGTGGCGTACATCAACACTTGGAAACTTTATGACGGCACAATCATTGTCTCAAGCATGTGACGTTCCAGATGCACGGAACATATGGATTTTTATTATAAAAAAAATTCCATAACTTTCACCTTTTAAATTATGTAAGTTGATTCTATGCTTATGATTCGTTTATGTATTAAGCTATCATTCATATTAGTTGGGAGATTATGTATATTTAATTATGTAGCGTAGTGGCTATAAATTTACTTATTTATTTTATTCCTGTATCGTTACTCAAAAGGAGTTTTAGAGGGCGAGATGGCACACAAAAGGAGTTTTAGAGGGCAAGATGGCACGTAAAATTATTTTCTAAAAGAAACAAAATTACAAAACTCAAAAGGCCTCTTCCCCTTAAAATGTGAGAATTGAAGTTGTTCTGGAGCTTGCCATGGGAGAAAGTGTGATGAAGGGGCTCCCCTTTTAATTAATTTGTATCCATTATGACATTATTTGTAGTACCTTTTTCATTATTGAGTGTTGATTATTGCAAATTAATTAGGTCTTTGTGCTGGATTTGTTTGTTTTTCTTTTTCCCGATAAGTGCAAAATTTTTATTAAGTCTCGACCAAATGCATCAAAAAGGGAGGGACATCAATCACAACTGAAAAAATACAGTAAAAAGAAGCAAATAAAATTATGGAGGCAAACTATACAGATCGTAAAATTCTATTTGTCAAACTCCATCTATTACATATAACTTTGTTCTTGATGGAAGCCTTCAAATCTTTTAGAGCTAAGGAAATCTCTAACAGCGGTACGAATACCTTGAGAAACCTGATCAAGCGTAGAGATCCGTCGTTCTTGAAAAATTCTAGCATTTCTCTCCCTCCACAGATCGATCATAAACTGCAGCAGCTAATGATGCCCTAAGACAAAAGCACCTCAAACTCTTCCCCTTGGCAGTGGGACTATACCAATTGAGAATATCAAACAGTGTATCTAGCATCCCTGTAACCTAGGAATGATTCATCAAACTGTGCCATACATGCAATGAAAAAGGGCAAGCAAAAAAGAGATGAGTATAGGACTCGGGTGCAATCCCAAACGGACAACAATGACCATCCACCACCATGCCCCAATTTCTCAAACGATCTCTTGTACTTAGTTTTGACTGAGCAGCAAGCCAAATAATAAAAGACCAACAAGCGACATTATGGCTTCCCCAAACAATACTGCACGAGTCCCGAGTAAACCTCAATCTGAATTCCCATGTTGACTTAGTAGTGTACTGTCCACATCACCAATTTCAGTTATGACTTGTATTATCAATAATTTCTATTGTTAGAATAAACGTAAATTTTAAATGGTTGAATTTAATATGCAATTAAGGGGAAAAAAATATAAACTAGAATCGAAAATGAGAAAACAAGGAAATTTTTAAATAGATGAATTTAAATTTGCGATTTAGGAAAAAATATATAAAGAACAAAAAAACAAAAATTGTGTCTATCAGAATATGCAGCTGGCCACCCCTTTGCCCAAATTGGGCCTGGACCACAACAACTTCATCAATTGGACATTGAAGAGCCGACATCAATAACAATTGGCCTTGTTATTAGTGTTGTGTCCTCGCGAGGACATCAAGTTTAGCGGGGTGGAATAATAAGAAGTGTTTAGTAGTAGGATGTTTTTTTTATGGGAAGTTATACCGTTGGCAATCTTTTGGACAATTTGGATTCAAAGAAATTCTTGTGTCTTCGACAATGCAACTCCTATTTGGGCTGAAGTGGAAGATCTTATCAAAGCTAGGAGTGCTTTTTGGATCAGAACAAATGAGGATTGGAAATTGTACTCTATGGATGACATCATTTTCAGGCTTAGAAGTGGGTTAATTCCTTGTTAGGGGGTGTTTGTGTGTGTGTGTGTGTGTTGATTGGGGGTTTTCTTTTCTGCTTTGGTTCCCTTTCTGGGGTTGGTTTGGGTCTTGGCGGGAGTGGGTGTTGTGTCTGATTCTTGTTCCTTTTTGGGTTGGTGTTGGGTCTTTGGGTCTCTTTTCCTTTTGGGGTGGGTTCTCTGTCGTGTTTGGTTCGATGGTGTTCAGGCTGTGATTCTTTCACGGATCACTCATTTTGGATCCTGGTTCATTTCTCTTGATTCTCACTGATTCATATAGTTGTTCTGGGTTTTTGGTGTTTAATTAGTGGTGCGTTCATGTATTTTGGGGGACCACTTGTGTAGTATATCTGGGTGATTTTATCACTGGTTTTTCACTGTTCTCTTTCCTAAGTTGTGTGATTTTGAAGAACATGAATTAGTACACACTCAGGAGTTTCCGGGGAGATCTTTCTTTATTCTTTGGGATTATCTTGTACTACTCTTTGATACATTTTGCATTTGGATCTAGATGTGCAGTTTAAATCTCTCTTTCACGTCACTTTTGGCTCATCTAAGGGGAAGCAGACTAATACTTGGGGAACCAAGTTTTGTTATCTGGGTAATGGTGCTGGATCAAGATCAATGATGGGCCCAAAGTTAGTTCTGATGTTGCATTCTGGATATTGCTGATGCTCTTTTGCTACCTTAGGCCGGCCGCAATTTGTTGTATGGTACCGGGCTCTAAATTACGCTACAATTGATCTTTGCTATTTGATTGTATAACTAAAGTTGTTTCTTTGCCTTTGCATATGGACACCTTTATTCTTTTTCTTTGTTGCTACAATTCTTTCTTTGCATTATGGATTTATTCTTTCGCTCTTATGCTATTCTGGGGTGCACAACATTGTGATACTCCATGGGTTTTGATGCTATATCTGTTTGTTAGTTTCATTCAGTAGCAGTTTGAGTTTCTTGGATTAAGTGATCATTGTTGTATCTCCTTTCGGGTATACTCTTATGAGCCCAACTGCTACTTCCTTTTTGGTTTTCAGTTGGTTACTTGCCAACTGTTCTCTGTGGGGTTGGAGAAGCAGATGATTGTCGTGAGGATGGGTGCCAACCTAGTTGGGATGCATCTTCCTTGTTGTGATGCCTTTTTTCTCCTCTCCTTTTAATCTTGTAATCACTTCCAAGATCAATAAAATTTCTTTCGCTGTTCAAAAAAAGTAGTAGGATGTTTAGTCTATGTAGGACTGACTCTTCTTCTCAAGGTTTGGTTTTCAATAGCCAGACAGAGAAAGAGAGCCGCCACTAGGTTGGATCTCTGGATCCGTCCCTGAAAGAGATGGAACCAGTTGTTTCAACCCACCACCTCTCCTCTCCTCTCCTCCCTCTTTCTCTCTTCTCCTTCCAATTCCAAACCCTCCCCGAATCAACCATTTTGTTGGATTTGTTAGGATATGTATGTTTTTATTTGATTTGTAAATAGAAGATGAATTCATCTCGAAAACTTCCCATATATACATTGAAAGGGAAATTTCTACGAACTTGTGTTTACACTTTATATATCTTGAACGATTTTCGAGATTAAAGAATGTTAATAGAATTTTAGATTGGGAAAAATACAAAAAAAAAAACCTAACCTTTGAACCGAGTATTATAGAGACACCTGACCTTCAATAAACGTTAACTATACCCTTGACCTTTGCATTCCGTTATCAATTAACACCCTCATCCCATTTTTCGTCCAAATACTAACAGAAAAGATGATGTGGCATTTAATTAGTTGGATACTTTGAGACACCTGTGCTAATATTTGGCAATGACATGGACGTTCTAGCAAATTTTGGTGCGAAACCCAATCACAAACCACATGTGTCAGTGGGCCCCCCACTAATCTGACTTAAAAAAAAAAACCCCTCTTTCTCTCCTCCCCTCATCTCTCTCCCCCCAACTGAATCCCCTCCTGTTTCCTCCGCCTATTCTGGCCACCACCTCCATAACCACCGTCGTCGCCACTTGGACAACATTGGAGTCGGACCTCGGCATCGTCAACCGAATCCGGCAACAAGTTTGGAGATTAGGTAGAGGCGGATTGCTTATATATACTTTCGGTTTTTTCATTAAATTGAACAGTCGTGCTCTGAAATTTTAGTTACTTCCATTCTAAATTTACCTCAAGGATTGAAACCCTACAGTGAGGTGGTCACCATGCTCGCATTAATCAACATTTGATCAATACTACACGTGCCACTAACGGTCGGGCTAGGCCAGGTCAATAAGATGAAATGGGTTTGGCCCAATTAGCTTATATTCTTTTTACAAGAAATAAGTTTGGCCCACCATGATAATTTAATTTTCCTTCTTCATCCCAAAACGTCTTTTAGCAATGTTTGATGACTATTCGCATCCAACGAGTTGCATCTGTTCGGTTCCGAACAACCACATCTTTTTGTTTCGTACCTTATCGATCAGGTGCCTATTTATCTATAAATAGGACCCTTCTTCTCTCATTTCAATCACAAAAAATCTCTGCATTGCATCGTATTCATATTTCAAACATTCTAAGAGTTTTGCATAGTTTTCTGGTTCGCCTACCGATCAGATTGGAGTGCTACTTCCATTCGGCAAAAATCGGGTAGTCCTGGGAAGTAGACATCTGCGTATTCCATTAGCACTATTGTGGAGAGCGAATTTGCTTTAAGGACAGAGTATCAAATACTCACCTTGATTTGATTCGTCTATTGCAAATTTCCAGTGTACTGAAATTGGTCTGATACGATTTCTATTAATGTTTAGTTTCTATTTTTTTTGGTGTTATTTTCAGAAAATTCATGACTCGGTTCTAACAATCTTAAAGCAAATTCTTAGCATTACTTTTTGACTACAAAAGGAGAAAACCTAACTAGAGTTTTTCAGAAATGCAGAAGATGTATATTCCATTCATTAAACGCAAACTGATACAAAGGAGTGATATTTATACACGAAGACAAATAGATCAACTAAGCTATAGAGATACAAACTGATAGTATAGATCAACTAAGATATAGAGAGTAGTAACTAACTCTCTAACTAATTAAACGAGAAGCACCACTTGCAGCAACACACGTGGCATTGTCATGGGCTTTTAACTGAACAATAGACTTAGCTTCACATTGGTTAGTTAACACTCCCCCACAAACTGATGCTGGGAGATCAAAAAAGCTTTAGTTTGTCTTTGAGAAACATAAAATGTGCCACAGTAAGAGGTTTAGTCATAATATCAACCAACTGAAATTGAGAGGGAACATGAGAAACTTGAAGCTGCTTTTGGGCTATTTTTCGAAAACAAAGTGAAAATCCACCTCAATGTGTTTAGACTTGGCATGGAACATAGGGTTGGTAGCCAAAGCAATTGTTGAATTTTTATCACACCATAACACTGGAGTAGAAGCAAAACATGGAGCATAAAGGTTCTGAAGTAACTGTAACAACCACACTAACTCTGAGACAACATTAGCCAAGGCTTTGTACTCAGCTTCAGTAGAGGATCTGGCTACAGTAGCCTGCTTTTTAGCTGACCAAGAAACCAAATTAGGACCAAAAGTAACACAATAGCCTTCAGTTGAATGCCTATCACTAGGATCCCTTGCCTAGACAACATCAGAGTAGGCAGACAAGGACAAAAACCCCTTGCAAAAATGTAAGCCCTAATTCACAGTCCCTTTAACATAATGCAAAGTACGCTTGGCGGCAGTAAAATGTGTCTCAAGAGGCATGTGTATATGTTGACACACACTATTAATAGCAAAAGACAGATATGGTCTAGTAATGGTGAGATATTGCAGGGACCCAACGATAGATCTACAAAATTCTGGATTAGCCATGAAAGATGAAGCAATGTCAGAATCATGTCTAAGAGAAGAAGGTGTGTTACAAGTTCTGCAGTCAGTCATGCCAGCCTTGGCAAGGAGATTAAGGGCACACTTATGTTGGGACAATAATTGAGTAAGGCCAGCCTTGGCATACTTAGATCAAGTAGATCAAGGCCAGTGTTAACCACTTCTATGCCTAAGAAGTAATGAAGTGGACCAAGGTCCTTGAGAGCAAACGCTTTACTTAATTGAGTAACAAGATGGTTAAGTCTGATTGTTACCAATGACTAACAGATCATCCACATAAACAAGGATATAAAGCAAATCTGAATTCTGATGAAAAACAAATAAGGAAGAATCTACATGACTATTTTGAAGACCAAGTTTCAAGAGTTGCTTCGAGAGCACGTCATACCAGGCCCTTGGTGCCTTCTTGAGGCCATACAAGGCCTTATGTAATCAACACACATGGTGAGGAAAAGTTGTGTTCACATAGCCTTGAGGTTGTCTTAGGAAAACCTATTCTTGAAGTTGACCATGGAGAAAGGCATTTGACACATCCAACTGCCTAATAGGCCAATCAAAATGTAGAGCCAAGAAGAGAACAACTCTAATGGTTGGTTGTTTAACAACAGGACTGAAGGTTTCGGAATAGTCCACTCCCTCAGTTTGTTGAAATCCTTGAGCTACAAATCTAGCTTTGTAATGAGCAATTGTATCATCTGAGTTTCTTTTTAATTCGAAAACCCATTTACACCCAATAATAGGAGCTCCAACAAGTGGTTCTAAAAAAGTCCAAGTGCCTTGAGACATGAGGCAGTGTACTCATCAGTCATAGCCTACCTCCACTCAAGGAAGACCATAGTTTCTTTGAAAGACACAGATTCAGTGACTGGTGGAGACTGGACCAACAGAGAAAAAGGATTTTTGGGAATAGTTATTCCACTCGTGGATCTTGTAGTCATAGGATGGGAAGGTCTAGAAGGATGAGAAGGGCTAGAAGGAAGAGAAAGAGCAGGAGGAAAAGAAATCTCTGTAGGATGAGAAGATGAAGGAGAATCTACTGGAAATGAAGTAAGAAGTGGAGAAGAGGAAGAGCTAAAAGAGGAAGAAGAAGGAGTGGAGGTAAGAGAAGGTAGAGAAGAAGAAGGAAACACAAAAGATGGTATACTAGAAATAGATGCAGGTTGTGATAAGGAAGGAGAAATGGTTAGTGATTAACAAGGGAAGTCATGTTCAATGAACTTAACATGTCTGGATAGATAGACTTTCTTAGTGATAGGGTCTAAACATCTAAACCCCTTAGTTCCTAAAGAATAACCAAGAAAAATATAGGGCTAAGACCTTGGTTCCAATTTATTGGAAGTGTATGGTTTGAGTATGGAAAGCAACAGCAGCCAAAGGGCTTTAGATGAGAATAATCTGGTGGATGATGGAATAACCTGTGATAAGGGACTTCAAAGTTCAAAGAAGAGTGTGGTAAACGATTGATGAGGTATAAAGCTGTAGTGATGGTTTCAAGCTAAAACTAAATGGGAAGATTGGCTTGTTGAAGCAAAGTTATGGCTGTCTCTATTATATGTGCATATTTTTTCTCTACTAGGCCATTTTGGTGAGGAGTATAGGGACAAGAAGTTTCTTGGAGTATACCAAACTTGGCAAAGAAAGCTGTTATAAGCCTATTTTGAAACTCTCCACCACAATCAGACCTAATGGTTTTGATGGAGGAACTAAAATGTAAGGACCCGTAATTTTGCATAACTTTTCGGAAATAATATTGGGTAAATTTGAGGAATTGAATTTTAACTAAGAGGGGCCAATGTGATAGTGGTAGAATGCATTTAGGTGTGTTTAATATACATTAGAAAGTCTAGGGGTGAAAGTGTAAGAGGATGGGAGTATTTAAGCACATGTTGTGCTTGCATTTTTTTTTACAAAAACAACTCCTCTCTCTCCCTCTCTTTGCCTGACTTCTCTCTCTCACTCCTATCCTCCATTTTTCTTGCTCCAAGCTCCAAAAATCCACAAAACCTTAAGTCCCCTTCAAGAACCCCTCCTAAAATCATCTCCTCTACGCGTATTGAAGCTTGGATTGCACTTGTTTCGCACCAAGAACCTACATTTCGGGTAGGAGCTCATTGGAGGCTAGGGTTTTCATTTACCCACTCATTTCAAGCTCAAATCTTGAGGTAGGAAGACAAATTCTACTCCCTCTAGTTGTATCTATGTGATGTATAGTATATATCTTGTTCTTGTTGCTCAAATCTATCTAATTTATCATTTGCTCTAAAATATGGGTTTATTTGAGTTTGAGTTTGATTTTGTGATCTATGAGTTGAGAACTTGTTTGATGCAATTGATGGTTGATTTACACTCCTTTGATGTCCATTTGTTGCTCTACATATCCAATTTTTTGCCTAACATATTTATTATATATGCACTTGGGGTCAAGGGTGAAAATTTTGCTTGTCTGTGACGTCTAGTTGCTGCCCGAGCCACCCGAGTGTGATTGGGGCCGCGTGGGCGGAATATCCAGCAACCACCCCAAAATTTGTTTTGTTCCGGTTTGTTCCCCGATGCCCATTTGGCCTCCGATTGTCCATTTTTTCGTGTTTTTGACCTGTATGACCATTTTAAACACCGAATTCACTTTGATATCACAAATTTGACCCTTGGACATGTGATTTAATAAATTTCTTAGTTCTATGAATCAAACACACGTTGGTTGATTTTTTTGGCAAAAACGGTGAAGTTTTGGAATAAATGAGACTTCTGGGAACTTTTGAAAGACAAATGGCTTTGAATTGATATTGTTGGATAAAATGAACTCTAGGGTTCACCTGTTTGGTGTCCCTAGCCATGGGTGCACGGAGCTTATTACTTTTATTGACGATTACACAAGATGTTGTTATGCTTACCTGCTTAAAACCAAGAATGAGGCTGTAGAAAAGTTTATCCAGTACAAGGTAGAAGTGGAAAATCAATTTGGTAGAAGGATCAAAATGGTTAAAAGTGATCGATGTGGTGAATATGAAGTATCTTTTGGTGAATTTTGTGCCCAACATGGGATCATTCACCAAACGACTGCTCCTTATACACCACAACAAAATAGAATAGTTCAATAGAAAAACAAAACTCTAAAAGAAATGATAAATGCCATGTTCATAAGTTCATAATTACCACAATATGTGCGAGGGGACGCAATTCTCTCCTCTACTTTATCTTGAACAAAATTCCACACAAGAAAATGAATGTTTCACCTTAAGAATTATGGAAAGGAATCATTGAAAATATGGGGGTGTTTGGCTAAGGTAGCAGTTCCCGGTCCTAAAAAGTTTAAGATAGGACTAAAAACTGTTGATTGTGTTTTTATCGGTTATGTTTATAATAGCAGTGCATATCATTTTCTTGTTTACGAGTCAGAAATTCCTAGTATCGATCCCAATATGTTTATGGAATCCAAGGGCAGAACACTAGTTATGATTAAGCTATAGTAAAAGCTAGTATTATTACTATGGGCGTATTTGCGATAGTTATATATACAGATTTTAGATCTAAACTTCATATTCTAGATTTTTTATTTTAGTCGAAGCAGATAAACATGTTTACAATAATTGTGAAATTATGATTAAGCAGCAGTAAAGTAAAGACTGGTACTATTTACTGCAAAAAGCTAAAAAAATAGCTTTATAAAACTTTAAATCTAAAATCTTATCCGAAAAGCTCCAAAATTTACCCATACACAGCTTTGGGATTTTAATAATTTCCTTGCTTTTTTAACTTTTCGAAATCTTTAGAATCCGAGAATATCTTATTGATAAGTTTGGGTAAACATTCCAAATTGATTTTGAAAAACGAGAATCTCAAAATCTGCATAAATAATTTTTTGTAAACTCCCACTACAAAAAGCTTAAAACCAGCTTTTGAAAAATTTAAAATCCGAAAAGCTCTAGAAGTTACCCAAACCCAGTTTTGGGATTTTCAAAATTCCATTCCTTTTATAGCTTTTCAATCATGGTTTACTAGCACGAACCCGTGCTATGCACGGGCAATTGATGGAAAAAAATGATAGAAAATTTTTAATGACATATTTCCTTCTTGCAATATATTTAAATGTTTCATATAGGTGTCATACATAATATCTGGCTATTAGGTGAGTTTTCTTGCATTCCATTTCAGAGCTTAAATTTGTCAAACAAAATTTTGCACTTAGTTGGAAATATATATATATACGATCTGTAAAGTGAATTTCTATTGAGCATTTTTATTGGTTCTTATGAGTTATTTTGTAAGTTACTGTGAAGTCTAAGTACTTGCCTTTACCTAAAAGCACGACGCAAACATACATACATAATCCTTACTATTTGATACTCTCACAAATAAACTTGACTTCTGTCAAAATTTATTTATTAACCAAAGCATCGAACCAAGTTTGGTAAATGAATTTAACAAAATTGGAGCCATTCACAATAGCCAATCAAATTAATTCACATATATTGTTGGGTTCACCCGAATTTGATCTCATTCCTTAATTTTAGATTAAGAGAATTGCATCACCTTCTATAGAGAACGACAAAGGGAAAAAAGAATAAAAACAGAATACATACTGAAAACAAAAATTAACTTAATTAAGATATGTCATGAACTCAACACAATCAATAAATATTGGAATTCCATAAACAAAAATAATTCAATAGATGACAAACACTATATATATTCAAGTTACAATGGCAATGGAGCGTCTAATTGGAAAAAAAAATTGTCCACAATCCATGTATAGTAGTTGCTCGGAGATTGTATTGTTCAAAGGGCAATGGAGCTACACAGATCACCATATATTTAATCGGCAACTGGATTATCTTAACAAAAATTACCAAACTTACATAAAGCGACAAAATGAAGTAATAAAAAACATTAAACTATCAGGATATAAGTTTAACCTTCTCACGGAGCAAGAAACGTGAGCTAAATATTTCCTTGTTCCCAACGTACAAAGAGTTGGGGTGATAATAAAATTCGGTATAAAAACTTTTAGGGTTTATCTATGGAAGAGAATATAAAAAAATCCTTGTTGATTTTGTATACAAATCATTCCGTAACAATAGAAGTAAACTCAATTAGATTTTATATTGCTCCATTGATTCCATATAAATCAGTCATTTAAAATATTCGTTTTCTTTGTTATGTTGGTATGCAAGATTGAAATGGAAATATACTAAAACTTCCTTCTCATAGTCGTATTGGTATTAGAGAATGCAATAATTCCATGGAAAACTTTTTTGTTTAGAAAATAATACCATTATGAATTCTTCTTAGATCTTATAAAATAAAATTAAAAGTGTAAAGAATAGGAGACATTTGTCGCATCCACGTTCCTCCTCACAAAAAGTCATCCTGCAATAATATATAAGACAAGAGTGATGAAAAACATGGACTTATAATGTCATCTGGATCAATCACACTTTCGGGAGCGACATTGTAAAAGAAACATGACACCGAAAAGCCATGATTTTTATGATTTTTTGTAGTAGTGCAATATTAAGGGAGTTATTTTTAGTATTGTAGGGTGTCTAGAGCTAGATTTTGCAAACCTCATTGTAATCCCTACAACCCCTCTCGCAAATCTTTTCACATTTACAGGTGAAATGAGGTGGCCAAAAAAATTGTTAGAGAGGGAAATTAAATTTTAAACCTTAAAAGGAAACAAAATCTTAAATACAAAGCCAAGACCATCGAGCAAACCCCTAAGTTCCTCCTAAGGGTTGAGAGTGACTTGAGACAATAGAGTTCTTTTTGTCCTTTTTTCTTCCTCTTAGTGACTATTCATGTTCTAATTTGTTCTCAATCAAATACAGTATTAAAGTGTAATTTACACCAGAGTATTGAAGTGTAATTTACAAAATAGAGTTCTTTTTGTCCTTTTTTCTTCCTCAGTTCCTCTTATTGACTATTCATGTTCTAATTTGTTTTCAATCAAATACAGTATTAAAGTGTAATTTACACCAACCTCCCTGGAGGTTTGAAAAAATACACTTTGTTCCCAATCTTTCAATTTACTACGGCAGCCTCTCCTGAATGGAGTAATTAGCTCAGTTAGATCCACTTTGTTGGCCTTCCAATAAATTTTTGGATTGCAAGTTACTGTTCCCAAACAAAAAAAATTGTAGCTTTCATTTTGCCCGTCAGTTTCCCGTAGGCAATTCAATTACACCAAGGAATTATGACTTTTTGGGACAAAATTGATCGGAGAGTAAGTTGATTTGGATATAATATCCCCTACATTTAATTTCACTTTACTTTCATTTGGAGATAAGACCAAGAAATTGTTTCATCTGATGAAGATCATGTTTCGTATAAACATGTACCTTTTGCTCAAGTTTGTTGTCTCCCATTGTAACTTTGATTTTGAAATGAAGTTTTGGAACGAATTTGTTTAATGAAACTGTGAAGTCTCTAAGTACACTTCAATGACAATTCTCCATGCTGCGCTTATGAAGCCTACTTTTGGATTTGCACTTTGTCGACTATTTGGGGTTCGACTTAGGCTATGGTATTAATTAACGAAAAATTATGGAAAATTTATACAAGCTTCAAGGTTATGTTGAGGTGTGGCATGCAAATGTTGGTAAGCAAAAAGAATGGGGGTCTGGTTGTGCACAAGTATGGCGGGTAAAGGCACAAACAAGTCAGTCCTTACGTGTAGAGCAACATTGAACAAGAAGTGCCTCCATTGATGGGTTTTGAAAATATTGTGCAGCCAAATTGCCGCTAAACCCACTGGTACAGAGGTTTTTGTACAAAAAATGTACCGAGTCCTCTCGGAGGCCAACTTTTGAGTCTCACACGAGTAATCCGAACCGTTCATAATAGTGGGACTTTGGTTCAAGCACTTCTAACCATCCGATTGAGCTGAAATTTTGTGAAACCCTTCTGAAAAATGTTTTAAGAATAATGAACAATTCAAATCACTCATGTGAGATCCAAAAGTAAGTCCCTAAGAGAGCTCGGTATATTTTCTGTGGGAAAAGCTTTGCACCCGTAGCAAAGTCCTTTTCCAATATTTAGGCACTCATTTGAGGGGGTGCGAGAGTCTCGAGGAGGGGATGCATTTTTCCAATGAGCAAAAGGGATGTTTGTTGGGTTTTTTTGACCTGGGAAAGATGCACAAAATACTATTAAAATGTGGGTCCCAATTTTTTTTTTTAAAAAAATGGTTTGGTGGCTGTCCTCCCTTGGTTAATAATCTGGATTATGAATTCCTATTGGATTATTCATTTTGTCTCTATTCAATTTTTTTTTGCATTTGTTAGTTTTGCGTCAAGATTTTGTGGTTTCTAGATGCCTCTCGACGAGATGAATTTAACAAGTATAAAATTATGGTCAAACCAAATGTTTTTTTTGAATAAAACCGAAATACTTGGATTATTAGCTAAACAATCCACCTATTTTGGCTTTATTAAAAAGAATTGAGTTCTGACCATAATTTTATATTTGTTAGATTCGTCCCGTCGAAAGAAATTCAAAAACCACAAAAAAAAAATTGAATAAAAACAAAATGAATAATCTAATAATCTATAATCCGGATTATTACCCAGAGGAGGCGTATACCTTTGGCAAAAAAAAGCAAAAAACTGTTTTTTGGTTTTTCGTTGTCTTTATTCAAAAAAAATTTACATTTTGTAGTTTTACGTCAAGTTTTCGTGGTTTATGGATTTGTCTCAACGAGACGAATCCAAAAACTATAAAATTATGCTCGAAACTATTTTCATGGTTTATGGTTTGTACTTATTGAGTTTGATTTGTTACTGTAGCAAAATTATAAGTTTTGCAGATTTACAAAATATTTGTTGAATTTGCCTCCCTTGATGATGATGCTCTAATAGTCTTTAGATTTTCACTGTGGGTGGAATCGAAATAATCACAACAGAGTATTGTAGGCCGAAAAGCAAAGATTTTCTTTTCACCTCAACCATAACCATACGTGACGGAATTGGTTCAATTTCTCTTCAAATCCGATTGTGTGTATTACAAAGATGTATAATGCATTTCACGTTTGTATGCACATGCACATAGATAAAGGCAATAATGGATATATATATATATATATATATATATATATATATATATATATATATATATATATATATATATATATATATATATATATATATATTTCGGCTTGCATTTTTGGGGATCGGTTATGGTTTGAGTTTCAATGATCAATCACATAAAACCAATCTTGAATGGAAATCCACCGATTTTATAAATTACTAGTAGTATAAATTAAAGCCAAACACGCGGTTAAAAAATGAGGTAAATTAGTACGGATCGATTTAGGGCTAATTTGGCTAAAAAAGTGGTTCTTGATTTTTTATTTTTTCATTTCATCTTTATTCAAATTTTTTTAGCATTTGTTAGTTTCACGTCAAGATTTTGTGGTTTCTGAATTCTTCTCGGCGAGACAAATCTAACAAGTATAAAATTATGATCAAAACTCAAATTATTTTTGAATAAAGCGAAATAAATAATCCAAGTATTTCGGCTTTATTCAAAAAAATATTTGGTTTGACCATAAATTTATACTTGTTAGATTCGTCTCACGGAAAGGAATCCAAAAACCACAAAATCTTGACACGAAACTAACAAATGCTACAAAATTTTGAATAAAGACAACGAAAAAATCGAAAAACCTGCTTGCGACCTTAGATTGTATAGTAGATAATGTCGCCCCAAATGTGGGGCTTGGTCGGTGGTAGCATAATAACTGGTAAGACTGGGTCGAATCCACAGGGACCGAACACACTCGGTGTGAGAGTTGACTTGCGAATGAAGTTTTTAGCCTTAAAGCGGCAAACTTGGCTTTTGGATATTGGTTGGTGGAATTCACTTAACTTTGTGAGTGACTCGGAAGATTAAAAATGGCAAATTAAACTAAGACGTAGTCTAGGGGATCATAAATACCACAACTAAGGCTAAACCGTTCGACTCTTGATAACCGGCTCGGGACACCATTAGATGCTCTTGAACGGAAGATTTAGAGATTAAAATCATTTGACTAGAAAATGTGCTTCACAAAGATTGCGATTCTTGTGTCATTTAGACAAACATTTTGATTGATCTCGCCCTAAGCATCACACGTGCTAAGTGGTCAAGCCCTTAGCTACGTGAGATCAAAGAGATTAACAAATCTAAATTTTGATACATAAAATTAATCCTAACTCTTTGATCAACAGGAAGTGTTTGCTTTTGAGATGAGAGGAACGGATTAGCCCGAGTCATGTAGTGTTAATCACCTCATGACCAAGCCTACTTAACTACTCATACATTATGCTAGAAAACAAGTCTAGAATTTTGAAGAAAACTAATAACATGCTTAACAAACTTAAAAACCGATTTTAAGTGAAGATTCTAGATTAGCCTACAATATTAGTACTTGAGAAATTATCAAACAATCACTAAGAACAAGAATTTTCAAAGGATTAAGCTAGAAAATCACAAGACTAAAATTAGATGAACTTGGAAATAAACTACATATATTGAAAGATCCAATCACGAGGAACAAGATTAATACACGGTAATTAAACGGGAAACGAAAGCTTACTTGAGAAAAACTAGAGAGAGAGACCTTAAACTCTCTCCAATAGAGGAGAGAAGTGAGAGCAAAACTAACTAAAAATGAAAGAGTAAGTGTCTCAAAGAAGGAGAGAGGAGAGAACTCAATATAGTCTTCCCTTTCTCTCTCTACATAATATCCTAAAAGATCTCACAACAACTAAAAAGTTTCTATAAAAGGAAGGTGTCAAAAAGTCCACAAAAATGTGCCACAAGATCTTTCATGATCGGGCTCCAAATTTGCAGAAAATCGAAGCTTCAACCGGTTAAGCAAAAAGCTTCTACCGGTTGAAAAACCTTCTGTCCAGCTTCAACCGGTTGAGCAAAAAGCTTCTACCGATTGAAAGAGTAAAATTCTAAGATTTTCTTTGTCTTGATCCCTTGGCCTCCCAGCTTCGTCCGAACTCGGAATGAGGCGATTCTTGAACCGTTGGAAAGCTCTATGAGTCTACTTTCAAACCCAATTGACCTCATCTTCATAGCCTTTGTATCTTGAGAGAAATAAGCCTTTTTCTATTGGTTTGTCAGATTTTTTCGAGGCTCATAACTACAAATGTCATGTTCTTTTGTTCCGGGCCTTCCTTGAACCTTCCAAAATTTCTTGAATCGACTTCTAAGCTTCGGCGATTGTCCTCCACGGCATTGTAGGACCTTGGGTACCTCCGGGTACAACCGGGATTATTTGGAGCTTTGGACACGCCTTTTTAACTCCGATTTTCTGAAACTTATCAAAAACACAACTCGCGCAAAATCAATCATATAAAGGCACAAAATGCACGAGATAAGCCCGGATATATACAACATTTGGGGCTTATCAAAACCAAAAATCACTTTTTAGCCAAATTAGCCCTTAGGTATACATCGGAAAGATTGCCAACCATATGAGGGAGAGTCAAACTGGGATCATAATACTACTATATGTCCCCATATGCGCCATATAATTGGCAATCTTAATGAAGTTTTAGATGGATTCTGTAGGACCGTTTTTCTACCAACTCTCCTAAAACCAATTGGTGGTATGAAAAGGGTTTTCAGTTAAGTCTTTTATGGCATTCGACATTGCACCCGCAAGTCTATTTTTCGAGCGGTCGTAGAGAGTGGCATTGTGTAACCAAACTCATGGGAACACTCTGGGCCCAATCATCCCTCCCTCAAGATGACGCTCCCACGACTAGAACCCATGACTTCCTGGCTCTAATACCACTTGTCGGACCACTTTCCCACAAACTCTCCTAAAACCAATTGGTGGTAGGAAGAGTTTCAATTGGGTCTTGTACTGCATTCGACATCGCACCTCAAGTCCGTTTTTATAGCGGTCGTAGGGAGTGACATTGTGTAACCAAATCCATGGGGGCACTCCGAGCCCAACAGATTCTGCCCTAAAATTGCAAAATTACTTCGGACACACACATCCGTGTACGCACATGCACGGACGGTGCATTTCAACCCTCGAAAGTGCTTTTGGACGGTCCGGATGTTAAAACAAATTTTTACCGATATCAAGTCAAAATTTGTTTTAACATCCGGACCGTCCAGTCAAAATTTGATACAAGTCAAAATTTGTTTTTACATCTGGACCGTCCGATCAAAATTTGTTTTAACATCCGGACCGTCCAAAATGTTTTTGAATGTTTAAGATGTACTGTTTGTGCATGATGCATACGCATAGGCATGTTGCTATAATTGGGGGGATTTGTGCAAGTGGGTGGGTGTTTATCCCATTGATAAGTGATTACATGCACTACTTGCCATTTTGAAATGTTTTTCCTTACTTGCACTACTGATTCTAGTTGCTTTTATCAAATATCACAGTAGACATTAAATTAATTAACTGCCTATTGTTGGACAGCATCCGAATGAGACTGAAAGGACGTCACTCAAGGTTAGGGATTCCTTATGATGTCACTCATTTAGGTGCATAATTAACATCTTGGCACTGAATGATTCTCCATGTCGTTTTTTTTTCCCCCAAATAATTAGGGCATCTCCAGTTGGCGGAGTTAAAAATGTGATGTTAAATAACATAGCAGTGTAAAAAATAAGTCTCATTTTTGTGTTATTATAACAAAAATTTTGTTAAGTTAATGAGTGTTGCAATGGTATTATTAGAGTAATGTTAAAGTGTAAAAAATACACAAATATATATTTGTGTGTGAGTGCGCGCATGTGTACGTATAAAAGTACACGAGTGACGTCATGCCTTTTCATCTTTCTTCCCACTTCAATCTCTGTCTCCTTTCTGCGCCATTTTCTACCCCAAACTCTCTCTCTCTCCTTCTCTCTCTCTCTCTCTCTCTCTCTCTTTCCCTCTCCTCCGTTACGAGAATTAGAAGGATAGTTACACTTATGTTCTGGACAAATTCTTACCCAATTTTTTTTTCCCCTTAGCATCACCTAAGCCTCGCTATTGGGAGACAAATTAAACACACAAAAAAAAAAAATTAACTGAACTAATTCTTACCTCAACCTCACTTACTAGAGGTGCCCTAGGGGATCTAAGTCGGTCCGTTGTTAGTTTTGGAACTCTGAAGTTAGTTTTAGTAATCTGAAGTTGTATAAACTTTAAAAGAACCAACTTTAATTTTCAGAATGGAATGACTACATTACACACCAATTAAAAGTGTATACAATATGCACCTATTGTGTGATTCATATTGTGTCATCTCATTAGCAATCGTAACATTTTTTTAGAGTTTTGTAATTTTTTAGCAATACAATTCATAACATTTGCTACAATTCAAAACATTTTTGTGCGTTTTTTAACTTTTATAAAGAGTATCATAACTTTTATTAATAAGAAGTAATCAATTTGTAACTTTTATAGAAATGCATATGATACACATCCAAATATGAGGTATGTACTACAGTCTTCCCCCTTTTCAGAATTGTCTTACAAAAAAAAAAAAAAATTTCATTTGGTTCCCCCGAGTCAAAATTCGGGCTCCACCACTGTCTATGTTTCCTTACATGGTAGAAAATGGTATATTAAGAAATTTCAAGCAAGCAATCAAAATATCAAAAGTATGACAAAAATGTCAAGATCTCTCCCTTTTGTTGCCACTATCAAATGGATGGTCCCTCCCTCCATTTTCCAGGTGAAAGGGAAAAGCAACTCATTTCAATCTATCTACATTCTACAATCTACAAATCAAAACACTGAAACGTGTCCATCTAGTCACCAGAGTAATGGCCCATGATAAGACAATTAAAGTTTATATTGGATTTCTCCTATTTAAGCCTCCTTTAATTTGGATAAAAAATCAAAAACCAAAAACCGATTTTTAAAAAAATCATTGTCCTTATTCAATTTTTTTTTGCATTCGTTAGTTTTGCGCCAAGATTTTGTGATTTATCGATTCCTCTCGATGAGACGAATCTAACAAGTATAAATTTATGGTCCAAACTCAAATTTTTTTGAATAAAGCCAAAATAGGTCCAATAATTCAACTATTTTGGCTTTATTAAAAAAATTAAGTTTTGATCATAATTTTATACTCGTTAGATTCATCTCGTCGAGAGGAATCTAGAAACCATAAAATCTTGATGCAAAACTAACAAATACAAAAAAAAAAAAATTGAATATGGACAAAATGGTTTTTTTTAAAACTAGTTTTTGGTTTTTTACGCAAAGGAGGCCTTAACCACAAATGAAAGACTAAAGGAGCCTATTTGTTAAGGCCAATGGGAGGAGGATAAGAAATCCGGCCCGATGATGAGCGATGTTCCTCTCTTCAGATCCGGTGTTTGCGAGCCGGATATAGGATAAGAAATTCGAGCGATATCTATATCCTCGGATAAAATTGGGATACCCCCTCCTCCTATCCAAAAATATACCCTACAAAATTAGGACTTCACCATTAGTCTTTACTATTTACAAGAAATGTTATTATTTATTACAAAAATGTCATTATTTATCCATATCTCCCTTACCCAAAATTTGTTCCTCTAACAAATTTTGACCTGAAACAAACGAGCTGTTATTTACAACTTTTTTTTTTAGGGTGCTTCGCGAAAGTGGAAACTAGAAGTATTCCACATTGGCGATTTCATGGGCTGGGCCTCAAGAACTATTGTTCAGTCCAATGGACTTTTGCTCTTCCTTTCGGTAAGAAAACTTAAATTTTGTACTACAATACTTTGTGTCTGAAGTAACAATCTTCAATATGTTCGGCAATGCATCGGATTACAATTTGGAAAATTTACAAAAACATATGATGCTTTTTAGGAACAAAAAAATTAAATACAAAAAATTTGAAAATGGAAATGGGTCTGAAAGCTGCAGACTAACAGCCTAGCAGTTGCTGGCTGTGTTCTTCTTGATGGAGTGAGCAAGACATTGTGCATCTACCAGTTGCTATTGACAAAACCAGCGCTTTCTCCACATCTTTCACCCCGCGGTGTTGAACTAAAGAAACCATGTAGTCCATAAAAACGGCGTCACAAGGCAATGTGATCGGTCCATCACTTGGTAGTCCAAACTCTTCTTCAGACAACTTGAGGAGGACTCTGAAAACATCACTGTTGAGATAGGAAATGGGGAAGACATAGCGCTTTTTATCTACCGAGTAGACAACGAAATGGCCCTTATCGGCTACCGATGTTGAGGAGCTTCTGCTTCTGCAATTGCTATTAATATCACCATTGGCACTGGTTAACAAAATCCTTGTAATGGTAGCAAATTTCTGCCACTTCCTTGCCAGTTTGATGAGTTTCTTTGGATTGGACATATTGCCTTAGTCCTCAAATCAGAGAAAGGGGGCAGTTTTGGTGAAATGGTATGGGTTGCTTTATATTCACAAAACCAAATATTTTAATAGGTGGAAAACCCATGTGACAAGTGGACGAGAAGTTGTTTCGAAATCAAACACCTTGGTGTGTTCATTTTTGCCAAGTGGTTAGATGACACAATGGCGAATGGGGAGTATTGTCTTTAGCACCACGTATTCATCTTCAGACGAGCGCATCATACTATATACTAAGGTTGACAGTAAGTACGGGGCTAGGATTTACATAGAGGGGAGGCCGAAACTTAAAACTTGGAATTCACATATTCACATGGTTGTTGAATTTTTGAGTTTTCCTTACAAAATGTTTGAAGTTCAAGGATGAAATCTAAGTAATAGTTACATAAGAGGGTTTTTTTTCCCCCCCACTCCATAGCCACTTTTTATTTCATTTATTTAAGATTGGAGGGGCCGATATCGTATATATTTTGAATATCTAATGTACATTTTATAATATATATATATATATATATATATATACACACGCGCGCGCGCGAGCGCACGTATGGGATGATTCTAGCAAGATTGGGGGTGGCCCAGGCTTCCCTACCCATACAGTTCTCTCCATCTTGGTCTGCACATCGCCTCGTGTTATAAATGATAAAGAGTATATTTAGCCCCACCAAACGATTATGGAGGCCTAAACTAATTGATCGAGGTAGTCCAAGTACATTCCCATTGAACCAACTAGGTGTGTCTTTTCTATTTGAAGTCTTCAGAACCACATAGTAGAAGCCAACAAATAAGTTGAAATAGACAAACTGATGGATTACATCCATACCTAGTGTTAAATGGTTACCACTTTGATGAAATATCTAGGAAGACAAGAGATTGGCATCATTAAGGATTTTGCAGGGCAGGGCAAGGGTTGATGAAGAGCCCAACATGTGGGCATAAGCTGCCAAACAAGAACAAAATGTGTGGCTCTAAAGTATCTTTATTACTTCAATCAATGGAGAATGTGGGCATAAGCTGCCAAACAAGAACAAAATGTGTGGCTCCAAAGTATCTTTACTTCAATCAATGGAGAATGGGGGGATGTATCTGTCAAGAGAATTCAAGACCTTCAACTAATTGGCATTCCCAATGGCAAAGATTAAAGAATGCAAATCCATCTTTGAACCCCACTGATTCAAAAAGAGTAACCAGGAATAGATGTATCAATATTTGGTTGATTTACCACAATATCACAAACTTGAGAGGGAAGATGGATGTAAAAGCTAAGATCTAGCTTAGAAAACAAATCTGCTAACCCCAATGGGTTTGGCCAAGTGGGCATGGAAAAACAACTTGTCTTCCATGAGATCGTATATTCGAATCCCACGGAAGTAGAACATTCTAAACTTTCAAGTCACTGGAGGATTTGCTCGGTTGTTAACTTAAAGGCCATGGAATTAGTCGAGTTTTTGAGGTGCACGCAAGCTGGCCAGAAAGGTGTCTTTTGAAAATTTCTAAGCTCGGAGCTAAAAAAGAATGGCCAATTGGGCCTTACCATGGTCTCTGGCCAGTGGGGTATGCATACTGCATGAGATGCCTTCTTGCCAATATGAATAATCCCGATTATAGAGGTAATGGAAGTGGCCAAGCATTCTCTTAGTGGGTTGTATACAATTTTCGTTATACTTTTTTGAATTTTCAGGACAGCTATTAAGAACTAAAAATAGTGATCATGTCAGTT
This sequence comes from Vaccinium macrocarpon, assembly GCA_022606695.1. NCBI lineage: Eukaryota > Viridiplantae > Streptophyta > Magnoliopsida > Ericales > Ericaceae > Vaccinium > Vaccinium macrocarpon. The sequence goes on from CM040172.1 coordinate 32,258,323, forward strand.
TCTTCATTCTGGCAGTAGATTATGTTATGGGTAAATTTCATTTTCGCCCCCCTAAACTTTCACCCAAATGCCCCATAAGCACCTATACTTCATTTTATTTCAATTAAACACCTAAACTTACAAAACTCCCAAAAATAGGCAAATGCCGTCTAAATCGGTCCCATTTCTTGCACTAGCTAAGCCTTGTTGTGCTCGAACTCGACTCGTTTAGTAAATATCTTCGCTCGGCTCTTTAAGGACTCATTGAGACGTTTAGTAAACCAGCCGAGCTCAAACACAACAAAGTTCAACTAGTTTGCACCCTTGGTTATGACCATTTACTTTTGATATTTCTACTGGTTTTTGTACCGATCCAGTATTCTGGACATGTTTCTTGAGGAATTCCATCTTTATTGGGTCTTTCATTTCTTCCTTCATGGAAACGTGGTAATTGATATACCAAATCGGAGAGGAAGTTTCAGTTTATAGATAGTTCACAACGAAATTGAAACGGACATAAAACACCTCATTTTCCCCGAAAAGATTATTGTTTGACGTCGGGTTGCGTTGCATATTTTGAAGAGCAAAAATAATAATTTTATTAATTTTTGGAATGGAACAAAGATTAAAGGGAAACAGGACACTCCCTAATGATTGGCAAGAAGCCAATTGAGAAAATCAAGGTCGAAGCCCAACATTCCCAAGGGTCATAATACCCAGATAAAACAATATAATTTAACACATAAAGACCCACAATGACCAGATATGGGCCAATCCCAAATAGGATATCCACACCTAAGAATATCTCCACTCCTACACCAAATTTTTACTCAAATGGGAAACCACTCTTTTACCTATTGTACTGTAACAAATTTAACCTATTGTTTTGTAACATACAATTGCTGAGAGCCAAAAATCATGTATTTCACAAAGGAGGTATCTCCCTACATTTGCAAGCATTACTTACAGAATCTATGCGATCACGTGTCTAATTCACTGAAAGCAGTACGAGCCAACAGCTTTTTGTTGGCTCGTGCTGCTTCCAAATTAATAAAGAAGGTAACGGGCAGTGCATGCTAACAATGGGAAAAGAACAAAGCTTGCTCTAGATCCCGAGCTAAACCTCTCTTCATATGTAAGAGTATGTGTTCTAAGAACACTGCATCACATGGAAGAATAATAGGTCCATCTCTTGGCAGTCCAAATTCCTCTTCCGACATCTTCAAGAGCTCTCTGAACAAGTTACTGTGGAGATGCCCTAACGGAATCACAAACCGTCTTCGATCGGTGCTATAAGCGACAAAATGGCCTTTTCGGGCAATCAAATGGCCTCTATTTTTCGGCAAAATGGCTGCTACCTTCTGCCACTTCCTAGCCATATTAACGAGCTTGTCGACACTTATCATATTGTGTTGATCTTTTAAGTAGTGGAAAAAGACTCGAAATGGAAAAATTGCACGAAGATTCTGATAGCTGAACACAAAGAATGTGTTGATGTGATGAGTCCAATTCAATGGATGTGGGTTATTTATAGGGAAGGATATGTAAATGTTGTTGCTTTCTTATCCTTGGACTCTTGCCTTGCATACCATGTGACTACCTTTTTTCATAACTCGGTATACTTCCTAATGGACAGCTAATCTGGGGATCTAACTTTCACCGTCCACTAGCTGGGCCAACTTAAGGAAAGCCAAAGTCTCGTATAAACTGACCCGGCACAAGAATTGAATAGCTAGCATGCAGATAGGAGTCGAATTCCATACCAAAGACTTGCCGAAGAAGACCCGATTGTTAGGAAACTATTCCCGTGCCGGGTCGCCTACTCCCGGGAGATTCGCAAACCATGTGACTCTGTTGCACTAGAAACACAAAATGTGTTGGGAGACAAGGGGAAGATAATATGGAACAAGAAGTTAGTTATGCAGAGAATTATAGGGACACTATTTGATGCAGCTTGGGTTGTGTCGGGAATTATGGAAGGCAAACCATGTGAATTATTTTTTGAAAGTTTGTTGATGGGCATGTCAAGGGAATGCAAATGGAAAGCGAGCATGAATTCCGCTAATAGAAAAGGACCATGGGATCCAACTAATTATCCATGAGGACTTGTTTTATTTTTGTCTAGAACTTTGCAAAATCATTTGACGGTCTTGGGCATTGTCACGTATGTGGTACTCCAATACCCTTATTCACGACACATTTCTGTAAGGTCTATTACACATTCTTGTGGTGTCCCGTAGAAATGTGTAGTGGATAAAGTGTTGGGGCACCAAATGGCGCTTCCCCATATCGTGGAATAATTTTTCATTGGACTCTCCATCTTCTTACCATATGAAAGATGGTCTGGGACTTTTCGTTCACCTAAGAAGTTGATTAATATTTCGTGTGGAGCTCACACAAAAATTTGTTCTTGTGATTGGATCATTTTGTATGAATTGATTTTTTTTAGTTATTTCTATCAAAAATCAACCCAATTGAATATCGATAATTGTGTGATATAAACATGCAACTCTTAGTCGTAACCTCTAATTCAGTGAACCGAGCGAGATATTCGACGAAGGAGGGACACAAGCAAGTAGAGAAATTGGCCTACTCCACTTTGTTAAAATCAATTAAGGATCACTACAAGAGGTCATCCCGGACCTATGAAAGTCGGGCTCACAAAACAATAGTGGGAAAAGTTTGTACAATTCCCTATGTAGACAAACTCTCAATGGATTCTCTGCTCTGGGCATGCTAAATTCAATATGGACTCTACAGAAAATGAGTAATGTTCATTCACTTTTTGAATAGCTAAATAAAATTCCATTGATGTACATTTATCATGATCATTAAAGAGAGAAAAAAGTAATATTTGTATCGCCAAAAAGAATGATCATTTGTGACTTGTCACCAATGCACAAAGAGTATGATCCATAGCCACAACATATGACAAAAAAATATCAACACTGCTACATACCCAAAATCCATAATTAGAAATTGCCCAAAATTTGAAATTCAGTGGTCCACATTCACTTTAAGTAAATCTAGACTATTGAATTTTAAATTCTCAAGTGAATCTAGACCATTGAATTTCAAATTCTGGACACTTTTATGGGTACCCATTCTGGGTAACTAGACTTTCTGATTACAATTAGTAAGTCTTCCCAATGGTTTTGCTATCTGAATTTTCAAACCCGATACACAACGAATTGAACTGCTGGCCTAGTGAATGAAGGGATATGCTAGTCCGTGGAAGGATAAATCATTTGGATGCAGCCAAACATGTTATGGATTAACGACGAAAATCTGTTCAATCCTACAACGCAAACGCCCCTACGAATCTTGGGAACAATGAATCACAGAAATAGAAGCAAACAAGTGCGTAATGAAAAATTGGAAAGAAAAGCAAGACACAAGACATACGTGGAAAACCACAACGTGAGGAAAAACCACGGGAGCCACACCAGTCCACTATGAAATCGAATCAACGAGTACAAGTCTTCTCACAATCTCTCTGAGATTGGTTATCTCTTGCCTCACTCTAGTTTTCACGCTCTGAAAACTGTTACACGACTACCACATGCAGCCGGCCAACAAAATCCTAAAAGAAACACTTTAAGGCTTTCGGTAGCGCTATAGGGAAACACCTGTAGCGCTACAAAACACTCTGTTCACAAATTAGGTCCTAGGTAGCGCTACCCCAATTCCTTGGTAGCACTACCGCGTTGCTTATCTTCACTCCCAACAATACAAGCCCCATATAGGTCTCTCCCAACAAAACAAGCCCCATATAGGTCTCTATTTTCTATTTGGATAAATTTCACTGACAGCCCCTGAGGTTTATCTTAATGACAGATATCCCCTTAGGGCATCTGCAGTAATAAAGTTAAGGTGAAATTAGTGTAAGGAGTTAATCAGTTAACATTTTTGTGGGTTTAATTTAGTTCTAATGGTATTGCTTGAGTGTAGTTAGTGTCATAAAAATTAGTGACAGACATAAACAGGTAAATATCTATATTGGTACGACTAAAGTTGCCTCAAGTGGAGCCGACTACTTTTCACGTTTAAAGTTGCCTCAATTGGTACGACTAAAGCTCATTTATGGAGCAATTGGTATTCTTTTTTTTTTTGGAGCCACTGGATGCTTGGGTCCCACAAGATCATAAATTTAACTAAACACTAACTACAACACTGGAGCCCAAATACGAAAGTTACCTAACAACACCATAACATCACATATGTGGACCCCATTTTTTTGTACTTTTGTGTTATTTAACAACACTTTTTTGTTATAACCATTGAGGATGCCCTTATGTACAAGAAATAACATAAATCCTTTGGTTTCTATATTTCTCTGACATTCCAAATGGATAATTGTCTGTTTAAATGAGTGATGTCTAAAAAAAATTCACCTTTTTTATAATAAGAAGTAATAAAAATGACTTTTCTATTCATTTGAGGAGTTGTTTTTAATATAAAAAAAGATAAAAATTATAAATAATATTTTTTCCTACTTGAAAGAATCTTTTTTTTTTCAAAATGACAAATTTATTAGGTCAAAAAAATAACACTGAGTTTTTTGAGTTATTCTATTTTTAAAAATGGTGAATAAGAGTTTGGCTAATTCTATCACATGTTTAGACAAACAGTTATTGGTTGGGTGTCCACGGAATGAATAATGCAACCATAGTGGGTGTATATTCATTTCTCATAAGGCAAACCTCTAGGCTGTAAGTGAAATTTACCCTCATCTATCCCGAAAATCCTGTCCGACCTCCCTTTTTCACCCCCCATTTGCTGCCAGGTCGCCCAATTTTTGTCCCGCTTTCAACTCTTTAACCCTGTTAACTATTCCAATTTTCCTCCCCCTTCCAACCTTCTATTTGTAATTGCTATATTTTATGTTTGATTTTTTATTGATATTTTGCAGGGCCTATTTCATGTCCCGCAACGATGATTCCCAAAGTTTTTCTTAAAATATTTTTCTGTGGGTACCTAAAAAAGTAGCTCAATTGATATCGGTAAGAGTTTTTCAGAATTCGTAGGGCACCCTATTAATTTTTGAGAAGCCCTAACCAATACCGAATGGAGTTAATTTTTTGTACAAACCTATTAAAATATATTCTAAGAATAATAAGCGGCTTGAATCATATTTATGGGACCAGAAAATAGCCCCGAAAAAATTAATTAATCATTGATCTAAAATTAAGTGGTTCGCCTTTCGAAAATAGGCTCGACTTTTTCCTAGTTCATAAATCAAACCACTTAATTTTATATTAATGATTAATTGATTTTTTGAGGCTATTTTCTGAAAGCAAACCACAAAATATCAATAAATAAGCAAACAGAGAATATAGCAATTAGGATTAGAGGGCTAGAAGGGGGAGGAAAATTGGGGTCAGTTTAACAGATTAGGGCTAGAAAGGGGGAGGAAAATTGGGCGATATAGTAGCAGATTGGGGGTGGGACAAAGAAGTCGAATAGGGTTTGTGGGACAGAGGCTCCACCCCCCTCTATACTGGTTTTTTTTTACATACCAAGTTTCCTAACTGATAAAATCTACATTTGATAAAGGGGCCGAATCCAGGAACACAAGTTTTAACACAAATTTTGACACTCCATCTCAACCATTCAAATGGATGGTTGAGACTAGAACAAGCAAATGTACTTCCTCTTTTCCACAAGTAGTCTCTCTCTCTCTCTCTCTCTCTCTCTCTCTCTCTCTCTCTCTCTCTCTCTCTCTCTCTCTCTCTCTCTCTCTCTCTCTCTCTCTCTCTCTCTCTCCTCTTTTTATTTTACAAATCTAAAAATGCTCATAACTTTTGTTTTACACATTCATTTTGAATAAAATTTATATTTTTAGATTCTACGCATAAAGATCTACCAAATGAGATCCATATTGCATGTGAAATTATGTAAAAATAAAAATTTTAATTTTTCAATGTGTATTTTAATTACAATTTCACATAATTTAAAGTTTTCAAAGTGAAACTAAAAAAATTAGGGAGAATGACCAAAACATGGTGGTTGGAGCTAATTATTCCAAAAACATGGGCATGGTTTCTGAAATTCCCAAATCATGAGAAGGAAAATTTTAATTCCACATATATGTCAAATTATATGTGAACTACCGAAAATAACCCTCACTCTATTTTTTTCCCCCAAATCAAACCTCTATGGCTCTATCTCTCTCCCTCCCTTTAAACCTCTCACTTCCTTCAGATCTTCAAAATCGTGCTTAGGGTTTCCTTTGATGGTCAGGTTCGATTGGCAGTGGAGTTGCTTGCTTGCTAGCCCTAGAAGAAGGAAGGTGGCCTTAAACCCAACGGCATTCCGGACATGGCATCCCAACCTGTAAAGAAGAAATCCAAAAAGGCAAATCGAACCAGATTGGACTCGGAAGAGCTCGAATGAATCGACTTGATCACTATCATGGAAACCCTCTCTCCGCCACAATGACGATCCGTTCTCTCTTTACTAGCTCAAACGAACTCGAAGGAGGTTCGTTCGTCTATGTGCATAAACCTTTTTGGTTTTGTTTCGTCTCTGTATCTGATTATAATCTTCTACACTAATTTGTTCTTTGTTCATTTTGTTTTGTCTGCAATTTTTTTGTTGTAACTTTGGCATATGTAAATTATTCTTCTATTCTGCTTTGTTTGGTTGCCTGGTAAACATTGAAAAAGAAGTCTAAATTATTTTGGTCCGTAGATTCGGGTTCCTCTCCTTGTCCTAATAGTACTGTGTTTCAATGCCACTCAATGCATTATTAGGAAATTATTTGAATTACTCCTCTTTGCTCTAATCTGCTTTGTCCTTCTTTCCTTTTGTGAAATTTTCAGTTTAGTCTTTTATTGGTATAAATAGATGGCATGATATTGATTCCATGTTGCTTGTAAACATTTTGTATTTGATAGTCCGTCCAAAAATTGTTTTGATTTTGTTGGGCATATCAGTGCAATGTTATTGTCAAAGGGTGCCATATTATTTCACTTAAAGTGCAAAATTTGTTAATACAAGGAGCAAATACTGTTTTCCTAAACTTTTGATAAATTTGGATTAATGTGAGTGCAATGCTTTTATTGCAAGGTGCAAGATTTTTTTCATTTCACGGTGTAATGTTGTATACACGGTGCAATTTTGAGATTGTCCATCCAAAAAATTTGATTTGATCTCACACTAGCAAGGCAAGTTGGACTAACGTGAGTGCAATACTTTTATTGCAAGGTGCAAGGGTTTTAATTTATGGTGCAACATTGTTGCATGCATGGTGCAATTTTGAGATTGTCTATTCATAAAATTTATGGGAAGAATAGTCACGTGCTTGTGGTTTCATACACAATGCACGCCGTCAATATATAAAGAAGCATGTTTTGTTCTTGCTCGAACAAGTTTTTCGATTAATGTGTGATTACATTATTTTTCATGGTATAAAAAGAGTGCAAAAGTCACCCCACTGACAATGGAACATCGAACGGATGGACTTGTATGCATGGTTCATGCCATCTAAAATCCTAAGGAAATAAGAAATAAAATTTACGAGAAAAACGATCCCAGTGCTTGTGGTTTTCATATAGAGTGCATGACAAGGTTATACAAATAGCAAGTTTTGTTGTTGCTCGGAGCAAGTTTTGTTAGATTGTGGACGTAAGGTGTCAAAAATATGACCATGGTTTCACAAATTCCAGAAGCATGGGAAGGAAAAAAAATATGACATATACATGGTGTTTTTGACATTGACTGTCAAAAATACCCTCCTAATACGTAATTCTCCATTCCCTTCCCTTCCCTTCCCTTCTCCAAACCAAATCCCATTCGTTTCCCACCCCTCAATCGATCGACAAAAAACACCATCTCCGCCCTCTCTCTCTCCCTCTGTATCTACCTGTGCAACGTTGCTCTTTCTCTCTCTCGCAACTAAAGGAGGGCATAAACAACGGTGTGAATCAAAGCCACTGTCGGCAACCATCGAGCACCAGCAGTACCACTGCCGACCTCAGTTCTGTCATCTCGAAGCACTGGGTAGCCGCCTCTTCTTCTTCTCCCTTTGTTTTGAGACATTAATTTTATTCCATGATCATTGTTAAACCTTTGTAGATGTGCACACCAACTGTTTGATAATTGTTATTTAATTATTGGTCAATTAAAAATGTTAGAGGAAATACTGAACCAAGTGACAATTGACCCAACTTGGATTCATAGGTGAATGGTGATTAGTTTGCAAGATGATCTTGAAGGGATGGTTTTACGGTTTGGAATCTGTTTTGATCTAAAATGCCCAATTGAACGTGAGTGCAGTGCTTTTATTGCACGGTGCAATGATTTTCATTTTATGGTGCAATGTTGTTGCATACACAGTGCAATTTTGAGATTGTCCATCCAAAAACAAGTTTTGATAAAAGTTTAAGATTGATTTGTTCATGTAAAAATTGAATCTTGGACAAGTTCAGCAAACATAGGATCAAAATCGAGTAGCTTAATTTGTTTATAAGTGCTAATGGTGAATATGTTTGGTGCTTGTTTATTTCATACTGTGCATGCGTATCAAGCTTTTATACAAAAAAGCACATTTTTGTTGCTTGGAGCAAGTTTTTCAGTGTCAGTGACAATATATTGTTTTGCATGTTATAAAAATAGTGCAAAGGTCACTCCACTGACAATGGAATGTGGAGTGGATGGACTTGTATGCATGATTCATGCCATCTAAGAACCCAAGGAAATGAGAAATAAAATTTATGGGAAGAATAGTCACGTGCTTGTGGTTTCATACACAATGCACGCAAATTATGTCTATACAAAGAAGCATGTTTTGTTCTTGCTTTCGGAAGCAAGTTTTTCGATGTCGGTGTGATACATTATTTTTCATGTTATAAAAAGAGTGCAAAAGTCACCCCACTGACAATGAAACGTCGAACGGATGGACCTGTATGCATGGTTCATGCCATCTAAAAACCTAAGGAAATAAGAAATAAAATTTCTGAGAAGAACAGTTTGGTGCTTGTGGTTTCATATAGAGTGCACGACAAGGTTATACAAAGAGTAAGTTTTGTTGTTGCTCGGAGCAAGTTTTGTTGTTTCTCGGAGCAAGTTTTGTTGTGGCTCGGAGCAAGTTCCCAGGGATTTTTTTACCTGGGGGTATTTCTGTCAGTCGAAATATTGGTACCATGTATGTGGAATTATTTTTTTCCTTCCCATGTTATTGGTCATTTTCAAAAACCTTACCATGAAATTGGTATTATTTGTTTTAAAACCCATTTTCTGGTCATTTTCCCAAAAAATTATGCAAAATATGTATTAATCATTATTAAAATCTTCTTGTTTAAAAATTTGGTTTGGTTCAAAGACGTTCTTAATTAAATTACCATTGTAAATTTGCAAGTCCAATATTTATACTTATTGGTAACTTTATACCAATAAAATTTTTAATATTCAATGTGAATTTTAATTATATAGTTACATAGAAAATTAGAATTTAACTTTTACATAATTTTACATTCCATATGGATTTCATTTCGTAGATCTTTTCGTGTAGATTTTGAATATATAAATTTCATGAAAAGTAAATATGTTCAACAAAAGTTATAAGCATTTTAAAGTTTAAAGTAAAGAGAGAGAGAGAGAGAGAGAGAGAGAGAGAGAGAGAGAGAGAGAGACATTACGTAGAAGTGGGTACAGAGATAGATTACATGTGAGTAAGGGACAGGAGGGAGAGTGCAATATTGTTCAAATCTCAACCATTCATTTGAATGATTGAGATGGAGTATCAAAATTTGTGTCCCGGGATCCGAACCCTTTGATAGAATCTAACACTTGATTTTATCAAATTTAGATTGGAAATTGATAGTTGTACTCCCAATTTTGATGCAGGAGATCCAAACTATTGTAGTTTTTCAAAGTTACCCTTTTGCAAGTTTCATGATTTACTTCGGACACTCCAAAGTTACCCTTTTGCAAAGTCTCTTGAGAGTTTTGTTATTTTTCCTCTCAAGAGTTTTCTAACTTTTGTGATGTGTTTTGTTTGTCTCACTATGAGTTTTAAAATGTAGATTTGCAGCCGTTATGAAGATTTTGAGGGAAAAATGGTAGATGATGAGTACGAAAATATAAAAATACTGCGTCGCAACCATTATGAAGATTTTGCAGCCTCAATATTTTCAATTGTGTGTTGTTTATTTTGGAGAATTCTAGCATTTTTTTTTGTGCAATGTGGCATGAAGCAATATGACATAGATGTATGTTTAATGTTTGGAACGTAATATTTATGTTGTGGATGTTTAATGTTAGGAACGTAATATTTATGTTGTGGATGTTTAATGTTAGGAACGTAATGTTAATGTTTATGCTTGGTTTTGGTTCATTTTTTTGTTTGAAGTGCCTTAGTAAGTGAGGAGATAATTTGGAGTGGAGTGTCTCAAGTAACTTTATTAAATATTGGAGTGTCTACATAAAAAAAAGGGAGCCCAAATTCAACACCCTTTAGATTTTATCATTCGAAAAACTTGGATTACCCAAAAAACAGCAAATAGTGACTTTACCCTTCTGTACCCAAAAAGGTTCTACCCAAACAAATCCTTGGACTATGTTTGAAACTTGAGGAAAGTGAAGGAAAAGGAAAGAAAATAGGAGGAAAATAAAAGGAAAATGGGAGAAAAATTCCACTTTTCACAGAACTAAAATATGTTACTGTATTTTCTTTCTTGTTTCTTTCCAAACAATGGGTGACAAAAAAAATTTAATTTTCCATTCATTTCTCTTGTTTCCGCAAGTTCCACTCTTTCAAACTTTTGGCTTGGAAGGAGTCCAGTGGTCTCACTTGGCATTTCAATTTTCAACTGTTCAACTGATGAACATGTGGATATCTCAGTAGAGCTTATCCCTCCCTCCCTCTCTCGCTCTCTCTCTAGTTTGCCTCGATGAACACCATATTTGAACGCCTATTTCGGCTGTAGAGATAACCAGAGAGGGAACAAAGAGAAAGATAGGCGGCCATGGAATCCTTGAATCTTCCCCTCTCTCTAGCAAACCATGGCGGGAAAACTGGTGTTCCATTTCTTGCTTCGAGCTTAGTTTCAAGATTTCAGCCAAGATCCAACCTCACTCTCTCCGATGGTAATTTCAATTTTCTCTAATACACCCATATGGTTATATTCATTTTAGTGTCAAATTTAAACTTGTTTAGGGGTTTTCGTTAATGGGAACATTGCTTTTTGCTTATATTTTCTGTTCCCTTTGTAGTTGGGTTATGTTTAAGGTTTCAGATTAGGGTTTCGGGCAAATCTTTGAACTTTGTTGGCATTCTAATCTATTTTCCTGATGGCCTACTGAGCCTATTACTTTACTGTACGAATGGAATTGTAAGGACAAGGCAGTTTAATTCCTTACCATTTGGGGTATCGAGTGTTCTCCAACTAGAATTCAAGTGTCCCCTTGCGCGTTCAAGGTATCTATACTGGTTGAAGATGGCTGCCAAGATAAGTTCTGATGCAGACAGGACAAGTCTGAATTAACCTACTCCCTCCATCCCAATTTTATAGTCCCTCGTTCTATCCTAACCGGAAAAAAAAACGATTATATCTTTCAATCGGTAATACATTTTATATGCAATATAGATCTTGTTTAATAGATCTTGATTTAATCTAATAAACAAAGTGTTCAAAATCACTTAAAACATCGTAGATTATAAGATATAACATTTTGAAAAGTGGCACGAACTTCCAAAATGAACTATAAAATTGGGACGGAGGGAGTAGGTTATTGGGTGTAGTGGGCCGAAATATAATAGTTCGAGTAGCCATATCTGATATGGCTCGAGGAGCCAAGAGCCCAGACGGGACAAGGCCCAATACCGAAACTATCCAAAGCCCAATAGAGTCATACCAAAACAATTTGGGCCAGGACGAGTCGGCGTCTCGGCCGAGCCAGATGTTGGTTCGGACAAGTCATCCAAGCTGGGCAAAACCCAAGATGACTCGAATGGAAATCCAAGATGTTGATTATAACTGACATCATGGATGATATCATCTGAGGCGTCTAGTTTCTGTTTTTTAGTCAAACTCAACATTTCCATTTTTGGTAATTTTTTGTATTTTTTTAAAATTAATTTGAGTCCTAGTCAAATTGGGGTTTGCTTATTATAGATAGGGTTATTGATTCCTGGTCAGATTAGGGTTTGCTTATTATAAATGGGGTTGTAACCTTCCTTCCCAGCACATCTCTATCAATAATATTTCGAGTATTTCCATTTTTCCTTGTGCATAAGGGTGTCTATCTTTTTCTTGTGGATTCAAGAACCCGTCTGTTAGAATGAGATCTAACCAATACGTCTATTAGAACGAGGTCTAGTCATTTCCACTACAACATGGCGTCAAGGTACAACAATTATCCTATTTTGGCCCTGTGATATTAAGAGTTACCTGATGAATATTTTGTTGAAATATTGATGAAATCTAAGAAAACCAGCCTATATTAACCTAGGAAAGTAGAAAGAATACTTTTTTAATGAGCGGTGGTCATGTCTATTAGTTCCTAGCTCAATCACTTTTTTGAATGGGCAAATGATACAATGTAATTCACTTGACCTTGTTCAAAGTGTTTGATTTTGATGTCGAAGTATTAGTTTCAGTTTGCTAAAGGCCATTAGGGAACATAGATCCCCCCAGCCTCTAGTCACCAAAAAAAAAAGGGTAAAAGGAAGGGTAAGAGATTTTTAAGTATGGCATTTAGGCATCAACATTTTTTTCCTTTTCATGTCTGTTTACTATCAATAGTTTTGAAGGGTATTTTATCTCTTCTTGTTTTTCCTTATCATGTGCATTATGCACAATTCCCCATGCTGACATGTTAGAACCTAAATACTCACACGTTAGAACCTAAATACAGGTTGCAGGAATCATTCTGGGTTCATCATAATTTTTCCAACTAAAGATTCCAATATGTATGGAGTACGGTCTGCACTGGTCAGAACAAGAAGTACATCAGGTATTACTGGTTTACGCTTTATTATGTTGCATAGGAGCTTAAGAATTGTACAGCAATCCGTATTCAGAATGATAAGTCTGAGGCTCGCTTCTTTCAGCATCAATACAACCAATGACTGAGGAATTGGTGGAGGATAAGCCCAAAGATCTGCGCACAAGTGGGGATTCTATACGCCGCCGGTTTCTCAATTTTTATGCTTCACGTGGTCACAAGGTCCTTCCAAGTTCTTCTCTTGTGCCAGATGATCCCACTGTTTTGCTTACAATTGCTGGAATGCTTCAGTTCAAGCCCATATTTCTTGGAAAGGTATCTACATTTGGTTCACAATTTTACACGCAAACGCTGCCTCTAGTGTTTTTTTGAATATAAACCTAAAGCTTAGCATCCTATTGCTATCCAGTCATATAGCATTACATTGGTAATGATCTTGATTTCTATCGTCACAACTCATTACACTCACCATTCTCTAGAAATAGTGAAAAATCCCTGTATCGAAGTCTTCATTCCTTCCGATATAATGATTAAGGTTCTGAATTTATTGCATACGAAGTAATGAGATCCATATCCAATTCAATACTCTACTTTGGGAATACATCGAGGTGACCAATTATTAAGAAATGAAGTCCAATCTCCCATCACATGGTATAGGATCTTGTAACTGAATATACACTAATTTTTAGTGAACAAATGACTCGGATGCACTATCTAGTGATACCAAACACTTGATCTTAAACTAGCAATCTACTGGGTTTGCAGTTCTTTAATTTTCAATATCTGTCTCCTCTAATGGTCATTTGTGCTAGTTTCCTTTCTTCCTTTTTACACCTTTTATCTTGGTATGTGTCTCCTTGCTTAGGTGGTTTGGGTGGGCAGGGGGAGGTCTTGAACCATCTATGAGGTGTGTGGATGGACTGGTTATTATCTGTTGCTCCTTTATACTGTCATGTTCATTTTTGTATTCATCAACATGTGACGTTTGTCATTCTGAATACAATTTTAAGCCATTTAACATCATTAACACGTCTTGTTCAGGTGCCTAGACAAGTACCACGTGCCACAACTTCTCAAAGGTGCATACGAACCAACGATATTGAGAATGTAGGTCGAACATCTAGACATCATACATTCTTTGAGATGCTTGGTAACTTCAGTTTTGGAGATTACTTCAAGAAGGAAGCAATTAAATGGGCATGGGAGCTTTCAATCTCCGAGTATGTATGAGTTTTATTTTTGACATTGGAGTCCAGACTCATAGTTTAATTGAAGCGTGATTGCTACCTATTAAATGAAAATTATGCTGAAAATTGTAGAGCACGACAACTTCACCATTTTAAGTAAAATTCTCATTTTCTTGTTTTATATATTGAGGTTGGATATCATGCCAAACTATAGTAATATTATATTCTCTCTAAGTCGATAGAGCTCATTTCAACTAAGAAAAACTTCAATGTCCCCATTTGTAGTTGTTTCGTATGGTCATCATATCTCTTAGTCCTTGTTTTTTTATTCCAAAAAAATATTATAAAAAGAAAAAAGTTATGTTAGTATAAGGTTGAGTTTCTTCTGCTCATGCTTTTTCTTTGAATCTTTCTCCCTCTCCTTATAGTTATTGCAGCGAGAAAAATGGAATTTATTGTGCTTTGCATACTGTTACAGATTCGGATTACCAGCTGAAAGATTATGGATAAGTGTTTATGAAGATGACGATGAAGCTTTTTCCATATGGCATGACGAGGCAAGTAGACGAGGACTAGACACTTAGAGCACTCTTTATTGTCATTCGTGCTATAGATATCTGCCTGCTAACCATAGCTGTCTCCTCTGTACTATCCACACCTGAAACAATTTTGCATATGTTTAGTGTGCCTATGATTCTATTATTTAGTTTTTTTGTTTATTTCTGGGTTGGTGCTACGCCAATGCTCTGGATGCTGAATGAAAGAAGCATGGTAATGTGCACTTAAATCAAAATGATTCTTGGGTCTACCCTCTCTGATGCCTTTTGGTTTTGATTTGAGGGCATGATTCCGTAGCAAACGCGGCAGTATAGGGGGACCATTGTTTCAATGGTATTCTTGAGCAGCGACTTTGTGCATTCATTGCCAAAGGTTAGGTCTGTCTCCAATCCATTTGTTTCAGTGGTATTCTGGGAGCAGCCACTTTGTGCATTTATTGTCAGGGGTTAGATTTGTCTCCTATCCATCCCCCGCCCATACCCCCAAATATTGGGGACTTAATGGGTTATGTTATTGTTGTTGTTGTGTATATTTCTGGTGAACAGCATTAGTTTCACCTGAGTTCTTCTACAGATGGATGCATTGTAGATATAAATTAAATGATCTTTCAAATATGTTATAATGTTTTGTCAACCTGATTCTTGCTTCAGGTAGGTGTTCCTGTGGAGCGTATAAAAAAGATGGGTGAAGAAGACAACTTCTGGACTAGTGGAGTAACTGGTCCTTGTGGTCCATGTTCCGAGATTTATTATGATTTCCATCCTGAAAGAGGATTATCTAACACCGTATGTAGTTCACTAACACATCCTTTCCCTGGGTTTCTTTTTTCATTTTGATATTGTTTCGGTGAATTGCATTGTTTAGTATTTGGTTTATTTATTGGATGCATACTCTAGTTATTGTGTTGATGAACTTTACTTGCAGGACCTCGGAGATGATAGCAGGTTTATAGAGTTCTACAATCTGGTTTTTATGCAATACAACAGAACAGATGATGGTTCACTGGAACCGTTGAAACAAATGAATATAGACACTGGGCTAGGTTTGGAGCGTATGGCTCGCATCCTTCAGAAGGTATTTCTAGCTTTGCCACATCTGGTTTATGAACTTATATGTAGCTTGTTTTGACCAAGTTCTGAGACATGTCTTGTTGATGGAGTCTGTATTAACCAACAGAAAATTTCCCCAGGAATAAGCATTATTTTGATTGCAAAAAAAGCATTGCACGAAGAAACTTTTGATTATTTTCCGTTCAACTTTGCCTTTTCTCTTCTGTAATCTAACATGTCTATTCTATTCAGAATTTCTGCTCATATGATGAACTTTCTTTTGCAGGTTCCCAACAATTATGAGACTGACTTGATTTTTCCTATCATAGAAAAAACATCCGAACTGGCAAATGTCTCGTATGCTCTTGCAGAAGATTCTGTGAAAACAAACCTCAAAGTATGTTATCATTCAGACAGTTCGATTAACCTTCAACATCATTCTTTATCAGATACTCGTTGGACAATCCCCTAATTTTGAATACTCGTCCAAAGATGTCTTATTAGTTTTTGTCTTAATTTAAAAATGTATACTCTTTGGAGACAATTTGGATACTTGGTGGAAACAAATGTCCATCACTTAAACACGCATGAAATACATGACGCAGTTCGAAAAAAGAACTTAGATTCCAATGACAAAATAAAAAGCAATGTAGATTTATAGCTATCTGCTATTAGTATTAGAAACTAGAATGTGCAAAATGATGTTTTTATAGTGGAAAATTATGAACGTAATGTAGTGCCAAAAAAAATGTAGTTATTCGTACCATTCATGCATATGACAACATGTATTTGTTTGTTGCCAATACATGGTGTGTCTTGCCCCTCTTTTTTTTGTTTGTGAAATTATTGTGTTGGCATTTCCATGTCATGGCGTCCTCCTGTAATTATTTTTCATATCAGAATGACGTCTGACAACTTTCAATTCTTTTCAGATAATTGGCGATCATATGCGTGCCATTGTTTTTCTCCTATCAGATGGTGTTGTCCCATCAAATATTGGGAGAGGTTATGTAGTTCGGCGACTCATTAGAAGGGCTGTTCGTACCGGCAGGTTAGTTGGTATAAAGGGGGATGGTAGGGGAAACATTGAAGGAGCATTTTTGCCAATAATTGCTGAAAAAGTAATTGATATGAGCACCCACATAGATTCAGATGTAAAAGCAAGAGCACCCCGCATTCTAGAGGAGTTGAAAAGGGAAGAACTACGTTTCATACAAACATTGGAGAGAGGGGAAAAATTGCTTGACCAAATGCTAGTGGACGCATTGTCAAGTGCTAAGGGAAATGGAACTACACCTTGCTTGTCGGGCAAGGATGCATTTCTTTTGTATGACACGTATGGTTTTCCTGTGGAGATAACCAAGGAAGTGGCTGGTGAACGCGGAGTTACTATAGATATGAACACTTTTGATGTTGAAATGGAAAACCAAAGACGTCAGTCTCAGGCTGCACATAGTGCTGTCAAACTTGAAGTTGGCAATGATGCTGATCTAACTGGAAGTGTTTCTGACACGGAGTTTCTAGGCTATGACACACTTTCCACCAGAGCAGTAGTTGAGGGTCTCTTAGTTAATGGGAAATCAGTACTACAGGTTTCTAAAGGAAGTGAAGTAGAAGTTCTTCTCAACAGAACACCATTTTATGCTGAATCTGGGGGTCAAATTGGAGATAATGGGTTTGTGTTTATTCCTGAAGCTGGAAACCGAGAGACAACTGTTATAGAGATAAAAGATGTCAAAAAATCCCTAGGTAATATTTTTGTTCATACGGGTACTGTGAAGGAGGGAAGTATAGAGGTTGGCAGAGAAGTGGAAGCTGCAGTAGATGCAAGGCTGAGGCAGCGAGCTAAGGTAATAGTTTCTAAACTTCAGTCTGTACACTTTTATCTGTAATCACAACCAGTGGACATGCATCAAAATTATCCCTAGGTGATATGATATAATTGTCTGGTCGTAGGTTCATCATACGGCTACACATTTGCTTCAAGCTGCTCTTAAGAAGGTCATAGGCAAGGAAACATCACAAGCTGGTTCATTGGTAGCCTTCGATCGTCTTAGATTTGATTTCAACTTCCATCGGCCAGTTTCGGATGAGGAGCTCATGGAGATTGAAGATATGATCAATAGCTGGATTGCTGATGCTACTTTACTGCAAACTAAAGTGATGCCTCTAGCTGATGCAAAAAGTGCGGGGGCCATTGCGATGTTTGGAGAAAAATATGGAGAACAGGTTCCAGTTTTATAGTTCTTTTTTAGTTGTTCTAACTGAACACGTGAATGCAGCTGTAGATATATTATCTTTAGTGGAATTTTTTTAGAATGTAGAAATTTTGGATGCTCAAAGAATATGATTGTGCAACAGGAGATCATTTAGTTGAGTTTTTTTTTTTTAGGTGCGGGTTGTAGAGGTGCCAGGTGTATCCATGGAACTATGTGGTGGTACCCATGTCAGCAATACTTCTGAACTACGTGGTTTCAAGATAATCTCAGAACAGGGCATTGCTTCTGGAATCAGACGTATTGAAGCTGTGGCTGGTGAAGCTTTTATTGAGTACATAAATGCCAGAGATAGCTATATGAAACAATTGTGCTCTTCTCTCAAAGTATGTTTTTCTTCTGAATTCTTTTTGCCGACTGATAACTTCACCATTTTCTTTCCTATTTCTCTGCCATGTGTCGCACAAGATCTCCTGGTTTTTGGTTCATAGTCATAACTAATGGGGCTAGTTCGTTTTTAAGCAGGTTAACCTAGCTTGATAGAACCAGATTAGAACTGAAATGACTTCATGTGCTTTTACTGAAGTATAATAGTAGTGTGAAATTTACTAGGAAAATGAAATATGAGATTGCAAAGCTGAGGTTTCTGGCACACTTTACTACCATCTCAATATTGGTGGGCTCAATTGTTGGTGTTCTGTGTAGGTGAAAGCTGAAGACGTACCAACAAGGGTAGAAACACTCCTGGAAGAATTGCGGATGGCAAGAAATGAAATTTCAGCTGCTCATGCAAAAGCAGCGATCTACAAAGCCTCTATTGTTGCAAATAAAGCATTCCCTGTGGGAACTTCTAAGACAATCAGGTATTCATGTGGTGCCTTACGTCTATTGTGCCTAGAACAGTATTTGCAAATCAATTGTTGGTGCTCATCGCATGACAATACCCAAAAAAAAGAAGATAAAGCTGGTGCTATCATTAATATCCTTTTATGTCCCCTGCGGTGATTCAAAATAGCACTCTAATCAATTCATTCGCTTTCTGCAATGCAAAAATTGTAGGGTGCTGGTTGAGTCCATGGATGATATGGATGCTGATTCACTAAAAAGTGCAGCTGAATACTTGATGGATGAATTGCAAGACCCTGCAGCTGTAATTTTGGGTTCATGTCCAGGCGAAGGCAAGGTAAGTTTAATCGCTGCATTCACTCCAGCAGTTGTTGATATGGGAATTCAGGCAGGAAAGTTTATCGGGCCAATAGCTAAGTTGTGTGGCGGAGGGGGTGGTGGGAGGCCTAATTTTGCTCAGGCAGGTGGTAGAAAACCTGAGAATTTGTCAAACGCTCTTGAGAAAGCTCGAACGGAGCTTGTTTCTCTTTTGTCTGAAAAAGCAAGCTGAGAACCATTTTTGCTTGCTCAGAAGCCTACCGTAGAGTAGTTCAAAAAAAAAAAAAAGGAAGCCTGCCATAGAAATCATTAGGCTGTGAAGCTCCAAACGGACTCCATTTTGAAAATTCTTGGCAAGTGCACATATGCCATCATAGCAATACCATACTGATTTTACTTTCATTTCTGTGTATGATTATTTTTTCTTTGGTTGGGATGGGCTGGAAGGTCAAATGTGAAATGCATTTATAGCATTGGTGATTTGGTCAAACTGTGTGGAAATTCTAAGTACCCACACCCAAAAAACCTTAAGAAGACGCATGGTGTCCACCTTGGCCCCACCTCAATCATCCAAACCATCTATGCTGTAAACAATAATGTATAGATCATTTTTTCAAGAAATCAAGTTGGTCGGATATTGGTAAGTTCCTCATTTAACAAGGAACGGTTGAATTTTTTTAACCACCCATTCTTTTCAAGACAAATCAAAAACTTGATACCCAATTGGCTTGAATTTTTGCGAGAATATCTATAAATTATTTTAAACAAAATAGACAGTTTGGATAATAAAGGTGGGTCCAAGGTGGACCCCACACGCCTTATTATGGTTTTTTGGCGTGAGTACTAAGAAAAGAGGGGGGTCTGTATAGAATTTCCCTAAACTGTGAGCTGGCTGTGTGTGAGCTAATTTGTACATATTCATCAAAATAGCCCCTAAAGTGATAGGATGGGGCTCTTGTGCTAGCATAGCATTTTACTTCAGTTCAAAGTAACAAGGGAGCATAGTGCTGAATTCAGTTTGAACCATTTAAGATGGCTTGAACACCATAAAAATGCAATTTTCTAATGATCATTGAACTCAGATATTCTACTCTTTATTAGTTGACTTTCTATTATGTTCACATTCAGAGTTGTACTTTTCTCCTTTTTTTTCTTTTTTGCACGATTGAAATTAGTATGTTTGATAAGTGAGATTACCAAGAATAGTTGATGTTGTTCGATCAGGCACGAATATGCAACTTCACCCTTGGAAACGAATCACGAGGGGATATACTACTTGGATTAAGCCCAGGGTCTGAATTTGTTCTCTTTTTTTTTATCTTTCGATTGGCAAAACGATGTGCCATCCATTACTAACGATAGAAAACAAAAACGTTAAATTGGGGAAACCCCTCCAAGATGAGGGAATCCAATAACCACATCGGTCCCAATTTTCCGTGCTTACTCCCCTATGTCCTAGAATATGCGTGCTACTATTTCCCTCACTCTGGATAAACTGAAACGAAGTTGATGCCAGCCCGTCTTTTAAGTGTCCTAGATGTCAAATGAGCAAATTATGGGAAGGATAATAATCCAGCATAAAACAAAAACAAAAAGTAAAAGAGACAGATTTTTTTATGGAACAGAGCCCATCTTAACTTGCATATTTTGGCATCATTCTTGCTTCATAAGAGCGCTTTTGATACTATTCGTAACAAGGTATTTATGATGCTCAACAAACGAAACTTATCCTCTCTTGGCTTTCTTTTCATACTATTCTTAACTTCTGGAGAATGATCCAAGTAATATGCATAATTGAACCAAAAGGTGATGCCAATTCTTAACAATGTTCATCCAACAACCACATTGAGTGCAACAAACAAAATACCATGTCCGAATAGGTGATTGCACATATTATAGTCCAAAGGTTGATTGCAGATAGATCAATTATTTGACCTTGTTGACCATATGTGTGACTAGGGCTGCAAATGAGCCAAAGTCGGCTTGTTAAGACTTGGCTTGTTTACTAATAGAACCAACCTCGAGCTTGAGTTTTGAGCTCATTTACTAAACAATCCGAGCTTAGCTCACAAAAGCTCGGCTCGTTTAAAGAGACTTGTTAAGTAAATTAGTGCCCAAATTGCATTTCAGAACCGAAACCAATTTCGAAGCTCAAGTTTTGGGAAATGAAAGCTAAATTTAACACTACAAAGTTTCTTTTGCTTGCAGATATCTATGTGTGGGGTTAGAACTACATGTACCCGAAAGATTAATCAGAGGATTAAAAGAAAGTGGCCATTTTCCTTTGCTTGGACTAAGAATTTTTCTAAAATTGAGCAAAAGGTGGGGCCACAACCAAATTCAATTGTCGATACATCAATTCAGTGCCCAAATTTAGTACCCACTATCTTTTTTCTTTGAGAATACAGGGAGTCAAGAAATTGCAGGAACCACTATATTTTTTGTTTGAGAATACAACTATAAAAGGAGATAAAGAAATTCTTTTAACTTTCCATCTAATTTCTTTTGTTTGAGAGTACAACTATAAAAGGAAAAAAAAATTAGAAAATTTTTCTTTAACTTGAGGAAGAAAGGAAAAAGAAGAGAAAATAATTAAGAAGGAAATTATATGTAAATTTAAAGAGAAATTGGGAGAAAATTTGAATTGGAATCTGTAAAAATTTATTTTAAAATGTTTTCCTTATTTTTCACTTCTTTCCACAAGTTCCAAACAGAGTCCAAAATTTTGGCATCAATGAAAACAATTTTAACATTATCAAGGGCGAAGGGAGTTAAGGCATAGGGGTCACTTGCCCCCCTGGCTTCTTATTATTGCACTTATATCCCCAATTATATATTTATATTTTGGCATTTACCTCATAAAATGTTACACTAGTGCTTTATTATTTGAAATTACTATCGCATCAACTCTCATAAGCCTCAAAAGTTTCCTAATAATTTTCAAAAATTACACTATCTTTTTTTTGGTACTTCGGAAAATAAAATTACACTATTATGTGTAGAATATTTTAGTTTTCATACTCGTGTTTTGGAGTTTTTGGTAACAAAGGCACTACATTTTTTTATGCGTAGTGAAAAATGTTTAAATGTGATACTATTGGTTTGTTGTACTCTAAACATGGAAATTTTTCCTCATTTATGATTGAAAAATGTTCCCCCTACATTGATTTTCTGGCTCCGCCCATGGACATTATCACTACTCAACATAAAATGCATTTTACAACAAAAGTCTATGTTCTCACGTAGCTAGCTAGCTATTAGTCATCCTCTCCACCCATATGCCAAACCCAATGCCAAATTTTGGCAATCCTATTCTTGGTGCCAAATTTGGCATCCAATTCAGCAAACGTCATCAAAGCCGTTTAATTTGCGTTGAAAAATGAAAAGAGTTTTGTTTAATGGTCAGCGATTTGAGATAAGGTTAAAATGAACCAAAAGAGTGCAACAACATTATTATTTTTCTAAATTTTTAACAGTGTAGCAGGTCAAAGAATAACTTTGACAATTTAAATTTCGTACCCACTATATTTTCTCTTTGTGAAATTACAGGAACCACTGTTTTTTGTTTGAGAGTACAAAGAGAGGAAAATTTTCTCGAAAATGGAATGGATTTATCGAACAAGTAAAATCCAAACAAAGAGGGAAAGGGGGAAAAACATAAATGCATTTTACAGCGGAAGTCATTGGTTCTCACATTGCTAGCTGTTATTAGTGCATAGGCAAAGAGTCGTTGGGACTTCTTTTTGGGTTCATGGTGTTTGGAATTACGTTCATTTCGACTAATCTCCTTCTAAATTCAGTTAAAGGTATGGTATTCACACAGGGATTATAAGATTCATATTAAATCTCTCTCTTGCGGCCTTATTTGAAAAATCAAAATCACGGTCAATTATGTAGGAAATAAACTCACCAACCAACCAGACTAACTATGAACCGAGTCGGTGAGACACTGAAACCCATCGTACACTTTATCCCCATTCCTTGTCCAGCCGCGTATACGTAAATGCCTGTCTCTTTCATTTCCATCTACAAAAGTTTTCCACCAAGACCCAATAAAATAATCAGAGAACCATATGGGAAGAAAACCCACTCAAAGCTGTTTTGAAATGCTAACCTGGACTCCACGCTCACCCCTTCTATAAAATGTTTGATCAAAATCCTTGCTTTTCCCTCTAATCCTCTCACCACATTGGCTACGAAATGGCTCTCTCTCTTTGCTTCTTTTCTGATGATCTTCTCTTCTGCAAGTGCTTTTGATCGTTGTGTCCATGAAGCCAAAGTTGCCTATTTCTCCAAAGCATCTTCTCTTTCATGTAAAGACTCTTTAACACATGCCCCAATTTCTTGTTATTGTTCAGATAGTACTACAGGGATCCCGTGTCCCGGTGTCCGTATCCATAAGACCCGATTTTTCGTGATTGAGGAAACACATACCAAGATGTTATTTTCCCAAAATATTTAGAGGGTAATCTTTGTTTTTTCAATTTGATGCTGGTGGGGCTTGTGGGTACTAGCGTACAGTGTAATATGGCCCCGTTCCATTGTTGGTGCAAAAATTTGGGAGTCTTCAGGAAACTAAACATGTTGATGACGGAACTTGCTTCGAGGCACGTTACTATGTCGTTTTCCGAAAACAGTATTCGCCTCCACCGTTTGGTGTGCACCGAGTTGATAACGAATTTGTCCGAGGATACAACGAAGCCCGATCAATTCAATGATCTTCTGCTTGCGTCCGCACAAACGAAAGACAGACAGAATACCGAGTCAAAAAAGAATCGAAAGAACCAAGGAATTGATGGCACCGTTTCTGCAGAGTAACGGTATAGCAAAACTAGAAAGCAATCTATAGTAATTTTAGCAGAGTAACAAGGCTAGAATTTCGGTCTATCTCATTCTTTTATGAATGGAATTCAGGGTGTTATTTATAGGCCTAAAAGTACCCTTTCATTTTAGGACACACCCTTTAGTGAATAGACTTGAGTTTGGGTCATAACCCTCAGTTCAGAGTTGCATCCGTACACGAACTAGTGTAACCAGTATCTATACAGCTAATTGGGGTATCAATACCCAACCTTCTGTTCGTGAAATAGCCGTTCATGAACCAACCGGTATCGATACACCTTAACAGGGGTATCGATACCATTCCATCCTGAATGTCACGTCAGTAACACCTTACCGCCAAGTGGCAATAATAAAGGGCGCCTACAAGGCGCCTCGCGCCGACGTGCAAAGTTC
Source organism: Vaccinium macrocarpon (assembly GCA_022606695.1). Lineage (NCBI taxonomy): Eukaryota > Viridiplantae > Streptophyta > Magnoliopsida > Ericales > Ericaceae > Vaccinium > Vaccinium macrocarpon. The sequence goes on from CM040172.1 coordinate 32,282,662, forward strand.
GCCATCAAAGCGCCACACAGCCCACTGTCACACTCACGCTCACGCACGCAAGCATATGAGTGTGCTCCATCACCGGCTACGCTGGTAATGCGCGTAGCACCATAGGTGTCTTGCTATTTAATACTATTTGAACATTATACGAATGATTCCACATCTATACACCTCAACTTTTCTTTCACTAGCCAATGTGGGACAAAACCAAAACACAACAATAAAAGCTTTCTAAAAGGCACAAGGAATATTTTGATAAAAACCCATTTATTTTGATAATTTCCAACAATCCCCCACCATTTTCAAAATAAAGATGAAGCCTTGGTTCCTTTCAAAAGACTTGTGCATCAATGAAGGTATCTCACGATTTTAACCATCACCTAGTGAAAAGCATCAAAGTTAGTCGAAAAGCATAGTAGACTTGTCTTTTAACCAGTGATCCTATAATGACTAACCGGACACGTTTCACGCATGCATCTTACCTGACTCAGGTATTCAAATTGCTGACACGTGGATTAGCCCTGTGTCTATATCCTATTTCGTGAGTGCTCTAAAGTTCTAACCCGTGAACCTATAGAAGGCGGCACCACCCTCACACTCATATAGGTAGACTTTTTACAATGCCCCTGTAACGACAACATCCGCCTAACTAAACCGTTGGAAGTCTATTAAGAGCTAAGTAGCTCACCTCCTCCTTTAAATTACAGGTACCAAACACTTTACCGTAGAATGGGTGTAACCAATAAGTGCTTGCCATCACGACTTATGGTGTAGTTTGCTCATTGAACCCAAGGACTTGAAGCTAAACAAGTGTTGGGTCGAGTTTCCACCAAGACTGATTATATTGTAGTGGGCTTAAGTCTCATCCCCTGTGATGTTTTCCACACAAAATCTCTTGCAAGACTTTTGTTAAAGGATCCGCCAGGTTTTGACCTAACTTGAGATAATCAATGGTTATCACCCTATCGGTTATCAAATTCCTCACATAGCTATGTCGAAGTCCTATATGCCTGGACTTCCCACTATATACCTGGCTGTAAGCCCGTGATAGAGCTGACTAACTATCACAATGCAAAGATATCGATGGCATAGGTTTTGGCCACATGGGTATCTCTCAAAACATACTCCGTAGCCACTCAGCCTCTTTGTTACCCGATGCTAGTGCCACAAACTCAGCTGCCATAGTTGAGTCTGTAATTATGCTCTGTTTCTTTGATCGCCAAGAAACTGCTCCACCACCAAGAGTAAAGACCCAACCACTTGTTGACAAGTGATCTTCATTCTCGGCTATCCAACTAGCATCCGTGTATCTTTCTAGAACCAGTGGATACCCACTATAGACTATCCCATAGTCTATAGTTTTCTTTAAATACCTCAAAATCCGATTAACTGTATTCCAATGAATATCACTTGGGTTATGTGTATACCTACTCAGTTTTCCGACCACATAAGCAATATCAGGCCGAGTAAATGTCATGACATAGATCAAGCTTCCTATCACTCTAGAATAATCTAGTTGTGACACTACTCTACCCGTATTAGGATACAACTTTAAATGTGGATCATAAGGTGTAGAATTCGGAGTACAGTCAAAGTGATTAAACTTCTTTAGTATCTTCTCAATATAATGAGATTGAGAAAGAACTATATTTCCTCATTGCCTTGTAATCCTAATTCCTAGAATTACATCAGCTACACCCATATCTTTCATGCTAAAACTAGATGAAAGCATATCTTTTGTACTTTGTATGCTATCTAAGTCAATCCCAAAGATAAGCATATCATCCACATACAAACACACGATTACACCTCGTTTTCTAGTAAATTTGTTATAAACACATTTATCTGATTGGTGTATCCTAAACCCGTTTGATACAATTACTTTATCAAACTTTTCATGCCACTGTTTAGGTGCTTGTTTAAGTCCGTACAGAGACTTAACAAGTTTGCATACTTTGTGTTCTTGTCCTTGCACAACAAATCATTCCGGTTGCTTCATATAAATTTCTTCATCCAATTCACCATTCAAAAATGTTGTCTTTACATCCATTTGGTGAATATGAAGTTTATGTATCGAAGCAATGGCAAGAAGAACTCTAATAGTAGAGATTCTTGCTACCGGTGCATAGGTATCGAAATAATCAATACCTTCATTTTGTGTAAAGCCCTTGGCAACCAATCTTGCCTTAAATTTGTCTATCGTGCCATCAACTTTCATTTTCTTCTTGAAAATCCATTTACAACCAATGGCCTTGGAACCTGGTGGCAAATCAGCAAGAATCCACGTATCATTACCCATGATAGAATCCATTTCATCTTGGATTGCTTCTTTCCAAAAAGCACAATCTTGTGATTTCATAGCCTCCCCAAAGGTCAAGGGATCTGATTTCACATGATATGAAACCATGGTATGATTACAAGCCGTGTCTCTAGTTCCTTCAACTAGATACACTATAAAGTCAGGACCAAAGGACTTAGCAACCCGAGCCCTTTTACTTCTCCTAAGTTTGACCTGTTCCGTAGGTTATGCCTCTGTTTTAGGCCCATAAGAGATTGGTTCATTCTCTTCATTAACCTCTTTCGGAATAGGAACAAACCTATTTTCATAAAACACAGCATCCCTTGACTCAATTATGGTATTAACCCCATATGAATCATTTGGCTCGGAAACAAGAAACCTATATGCCTTACTATGTAAAGCATAACCAAAGAATATGCATTCAATTCCCTTTTCACCCAATTTCTTCCTTTTGGGTTTTGGCAATCTCCCAATTGCTCTGTAATCCCAAGTTTTAAAATAACTTAGGTTAGGTTTCTTCTTTTTTCATAACTCATATGGAGTTATTTGTGACTTCTTGAGAGGTACCCTATTCAAAATGTATGCAGCGGTAAGTATGGCTTTGCCCCACAAACCAGTGTCTAATCCTGAATTGTTCAACATAGCATTAACTATCTCTGTTAAAGTCCGATTTTTCCGTTCAACCACTTCATTTTGTTGTGGAGTATATGGTGCCATTTTCTCATGAATTATGCCTACTGACTCACAGTAATTAGGAAAATAATATTCACCACCCCTATCAGACCTTAAGCGCTTTATAATTTTTCCACATTGATTTTCAACTTCAGTTTTGAAAGTGATAAACTTTCCTAGAACCTCATCTTTTGAATGCAACAAATAAACATGACAATACTTAGAAAAATCATCTATAAAAGTTACAAAGTATTGTTTGCCTCCTCTAGTAGGGTTGCTATACATGTCACATACATCACTATGTACAAGTTCTAACAAAGTTGTAGTTTTTACAATTTTAGGAAATGGAACTCTAGTGATTTTAGTAAGTGAACACACATTGCATCTATCAACCATATCAATATCATACTTAGGAATTAAATCTAATTTAACTATCATATCCATCTTCCTAGTATTAACATGTCCTAAACGATTATGCCATAAAGAAAGAGAATCAAGCAAGTAAGCAGAAACTGTAAATGTGTTATTAACATTGAGTTTGTACATGCCCTCACAAATATAGCCTTTTCCAACAAATGTGTCATTCTTAGACAAAACAAACTTGTTCGCCTCAAACACTAGCCTAAAGCCATGCTTATCAAGCAGGCTACCAGATACAAGATTTTTCCTAACTTCTGATACATGGTAAACATCAGTTAAAGTCAAAACATTTCCAGAAGTGAACTCAAAATCCACTTTGCCCTTGCCTTTGATAGGAGCGGTAGATGAATTCCTCATGTAAAGAAACAAACCATCATCAACCACTTCATAGTCAGTGAAGAACCTCTTATCAATACAAACATGCTTTGTAGCCCCTGAGTGCATCCACCAGTTTCCGGCATCCCCAACCATGTTAATTTCGAACACAACAGCAAAAAATTTACCCTTTGGACCCGATGCCTGTGGATCCTTCTTCTTCTTAGACTTGCAATTCTTTTTGAAGTGCCCTGGTTGACTGCAACGCCAAGACTCAACCTTTGGCTTTTTCCCTTTCGGGTCATTGCCCTGATTGTAGTCGCCTCGGACCTTCCGTTTCTTATGTTTACCCTAGTTGGAACCTTTTCCTTCTTCCACCACATGAACTTTAGAGGCACCAACCCCAAGTTCTTTCCTTCTTCTTGGCTTTGTATGCGTTTCCTCCACAAAGTGAGATGAGCGACCAATTGCTCCAGCGTAAGTTCTTTGGTTTGGTGTTTCAAACTTTTCTTATAGACTTTCCAGGAAGGAGGAAGTTTATCGATCATAGAAGAGACCATGATCGATTCATCCATGCTCATGTTCTTAATCTTAAACTGGTTCAGAATATGCTGAATATCATGCAACTGATCAATTACTGACTTGTTGTCTACCATTTTATAACTCATAAATTGACTGACCAGAAACTTCTTGCTTGTTGCATCCTCAGTCAAATTGCGGCCCTCCAATGAATCCCACATTTCCTTTGTCATCTTCGTATTCAAATACACATCGAACATTGCGTCCGAGAGTGCATTCAGAATATGCCCCTTGCAGATGTAGTCATCATTCTCGAATTTCATCCTCACCTGTGTCTCCTCCAAAGTCTCATCTTCTTTCTCCTCCGGATACGGTTTAGTGAGAATATACACTACGTTCAATGTCATGAGCATGAAGTGCATCTTCTTTTGCCAACGCCTGAAATTCCCTCCATCAAACTTGTCTAATTTCATGATATCATGTGTCAATTGTCGCAGAGACCTTGATTTTGACACCATTCCGGAATACTGTTTTCAATTGTTGGTGCAAAAATTCGGGAGTCATCGGGAAACTGAACCTGTTGATGACGGAACTTGCTTCGAGGCACGTTACTATGTCGCTTTCCGAAATTAGTATTCGCCCCCACCGTTTGGTGTGCATTGGGTTGATAGCGAATCTGTCTGAGGATACAACGAAGCTCGATCAATTCAATGATCTTCTGCCTCCGTCCGCACAAACGAAGGACAAACAGAATACCGAGTCGAAAAAGAATCGAAAGAACCAAGGAATTGCTGGCACCGTTTCTGCAGAGTAACGGTATAGCAAAACTAGAAAACAATCTGTAGTAATTTTGGCAGAGTAACAAGGCTAGAATTTCGGTCTATCTCATTCTTTTATGAATGGAATTCAGGGTGTTATTTATAGGCCCAAAAGTACCCTTTCATTTTAGGACACGCCCTTTAGTGAATAAACTTGAGTTTGGGTCATAACCCTTAGTTCAGAATTGCACCCGTACACGAACTAGTGTAATCGGTATCGATACAGCTAATTGGGGTATCAATACCCAACCTTCTGTTTGTGAAATAGCCGCTCATGAACCAACCGGTATCGATACACCTTAACAAGGGTATCGATACCGTTCCATCCTGAATGCCACGTCAGGAACACCTTACCACCAAGTGGCAATAACAAAGAGCGCCTACAAGGCGCCTCGCGCCGACGTGCAAAGTTTGCCATCAAAGCGCCACACAGCCCAACCTCTCGTCACCAAAAAAAAAGGGTAAAAGGAAGGGTAAGACATTTTTTTCCTTTTCATGTCTGTTTTCTATCAATAGTTTTGAAGGGTATTTTATCTCTTCTTGTTTTTCCTTATCCTGTGCATTATGCACAATTCCCCATGCTGACACGTTAGAACCTAAATACAAGTTGCAGGGATCATTTGCAACCTGTACTATGTTGCAAAATGTGCAAAATGATGTTTTGATAGAGGAAAATTATGAACATAATGTAGTGCAAAAAAAAAATGTAGTTATTCATACTATTCATGCATATGACAACATGTATTTGTTTGTTGCCGATACATGGTGTGTCTTGCCCCTCTTTTTTTTGTTTGCGAAATTGTTGTGTTGGTATGTCCATGTCATGGTGTCTTCCTGTAAGTATTTTTCATATCAGAATGATGTCTTACAACTTTCAATTCTTTTCAGATGATTGGCGATCACATGCGTGCCAATGTTTTTCTCCTATCAGATGGTGTTGTCCCATCAAATATTGGGAGAGGTTATGTAGTTCAGCAATTCATTAGAAGAGCTGTTCGTACCGGCAGGTTAGTTGGTATAAAGGGGGATGGTAGGGGAAATATTGAAGGAGCACTTTTGCCAATAATTGCTGAAAAAGTAATTGATATGAGCACCCACATAGATTCAGATGTAAAAGCAAGAGCACCCCGCATTCTAGAGGAGTTGAAAAGGGAAGAACTATGTTTCATACAAACATTGGAGAGAGGGGAAAAATTGCTTGACCAAATGCTAGTGGACGCATTGTCAAGTGCTAAGGGAAATGGAACTACACCTTGCTTGTCGGGAAAGGATGCATTTCTTTTGTATGACACGTATGGTTTTCCTGTGGAGATAACCAAGGAAGTGGCTGGTGAACGCGGAGTTACTATAGATATGAACACTTTTGATGTTGAAATGGAAAACCAAAGACGTCAGTCTCAGGCTGCGCATAGTGCTGTCAAACTTGAAGTTGGCAATGATGTTGATCTAACTGGAAGTGTTTCTGACACGGAGTTTCTAGGCTATGACACACTTTCCACCAGAGCAGTAGTTGAGGGTCTCTTAGTTAATGGGAAATCAGTACTACAGGTTTCTAAAGGAAGTGAAGTGGAAGTTCTTCTCAACAGAACACCGTTTTTTGCTGAATCAGGTGGTCAAATTGGAGATAATGGGTTTGTGTTCACTCCTGATGCTGGAAACCAAGAGACAGCTCTTATGGAGATAAAAGATGTCAAAAAATCCCTAAGTAATATTTTTGTTCATACGTGTACTGTGAAGGAGGGAAGTATAGAGGTTGGCAGAGAAGTGGAAGCTGCAGTAGATGCAAGGCTTGTAGAGTACGACACAGCAGAATGCTAACTCTCGTACATACACTTCGCACTCACGTTACCTGACAACACTCATACGAAGATACATATAACTCTCACTTGACACTTACAATATCTAGACACACTCTTTGTGCTCACTCATTAGGTGGTCTCTCCCCCACTTGGGTACTCTCCCACCCAAGGGGTGATTCATCACCACCAAGGTGGTACTTCCTCACCACACCTCACAAATGAGGCCTTCCACCCTTTATATAGCCATCCACCTCCTCAATGAACAACTAAGATCATTCTCATCCAACGGTTAATATTATTCATCTAGAATCCTCTTAGAAAATATATTCTCCTCCTCACACCTCCACAACATTCTAGAACTCTCCACACAAGTCTAGCATGTAGTGGAGTCTTCCATAACCTTCTTGAATATTCTGGAACCTTCTTAAATATTCCGGAACTCTCTAGGTTTCTCCACTTCTAGAATCTTCCAGAAATATCTAGAACATTCTAGATTTATCTAGATTATTCTTCGGCCTTCTAGAGAGTTCTCCATTATTCTAGAATTCTCTAGAATACTCTCGAACCTTCCGGACCATTCTATAATTCTTTGTTCTATTATGGAGGATTCTAGATCCATGATCTATGGAGAGTCAATTGTTGACTCTCTCAACAAGGCTGAGGCAGCGAGCTAAGGTAATAGTTTCTAAACTTCAGTCTGTACACTTTTATCTGTAATCACAACCAGTGGACATGCATCAAAATTATCCCTAGGTGATATGATATAATTGTTTGGTCGTAGGTTCATCATATGGCTACACATTTGCTTCATGCTGCTCTTAAGAAGGTCATAGGCAAGGAAACATCACAAGCTGGTTCATTGGTTCCCTTCGATCGTCTTAGATTTGATTTCAACTTCCATCGGCCAGTTTCGGATGAGGAGCTCATGGAGATTGAAGATATGATCAATAGCTGGATTGCTGATGCTACTTTACTGCAAACTAAAGTGATGCCTCTAGCTGATGCAAAAAGTGCGGGGGCCATTGCGATGTTTGGAGAAAAATATGGAGAACAGGTTCCAGTTTTATAGAAGCTCTTTTTTAGTTGTTCTGACTGAACACGTGAATGCAGCTGTAGATATATTATCTTTAGTGGAATTTTTTTAGAATGTAGAAATTTTGGATGCTCAAAGAATATGATTGTGCAACAGGAGATCATGGAACTATGTGGTGGTACCCATGTCAGCAATACTTCTGAACTACGTGGTTTCAAGATAATCTCAGAGCAGGGCATTGCTTCTGGAATCAGACGTATTGAAGCTCTGGCTGGTGAAGCTTTTATTGAGTACATAAACACCAAAGATAACTATATGAAACAATTATGCTCCTCTCTGAAAGTACGTTTTTCTTCTGAATTCTCTTTGCCGACAGATAACTCCACCTGTTTCTTTCCTATTTCTCTGCCATGTGTCGCACAAGATCTCCTGGCTTTTGGTTCATTATCATGACTAAATGGGGCTAGTTTCTTTTTAAGCAGTTTAACCTAGCTTGATAGAACCAGGTTAGAACTCAAATGACTTCAAGTGCTTTTACTGAAGCATAATAGCAGCATGTGAAATTTACTAGAAAATAGGGCTGCCCAGCGGATCACCCAATCCGCTCAATGCTCCCAAACCGAACCGCCCCACCTATCATCACGGACGGATTGCGGATGCACAAAACGACAATTTGCCATGAGCAGATTGGGTTGAGAACCGAACCGATCCATGGACAGCCCTACTAGGAAAATAAAATACGAGATTCCAAAGTTGAGGTTCTGGCACACTTTACTAACATCTCAATATTGGTGGGCACTGGGCTCAATTGTTGGTGTTCTGTGAAGGTGAAAGCTGAAGAAGTACCAACAAGGGTAGAAACACACCTGGAAGAATTGCGGATGGTGAGAAATGAAATTTCAGCAGCTCGTGCAAAAGCAGCGATCTACAAAGCCTCTATTGTTGCAAATAAAGCATTCCCCGTGGGAACTTCTAAAACGATCAGGTATTTATGTGGTGCCGTACATCTATTGTTTCTACAACAGTATTCGCAAATCAATTGTTGTTGCTCATCGCATGACAATACCCCCAAAAAATAGAAGATAAAGCCGGTGCTGTTATTAATCTCCTTCTATGTCCCATGTGGTGATTCAAAATAGCACTCTAATCAATTCATTCGCTTTCTGCAAAGCAAAAATTGTAGGGTGCTGGTTGAGTGCATGGATGATATGGATGCTGATTCACTAAAAAGTGCAGCTGAATACTTAATGGATGAATTGCAAGACCCTGCAGCTGTAATTTTGGGTTCGTGTCCAGGCGAAAGCAAGGTAAGTTTAATCGCTGCATTCACTCCCGCAGTTGTTGACATGGGAATTCAGGCAGGAAAGTTTATCGGGCCAATAGCTAAGTTGTGTGGCGGAGGGGGTGGTGGGAGGCCTAATTTTGCTCAGGCAGGTGGTAGAAAACCTGAGAATTTGTCGAACGCTCTTAAGAAAGCTCAAGCGGAGCTTGTTTCTCTTTTGTCTGAAAAAGCAAGCTGAGAACCATTTTTGCTTGCTCAGAAGCCTACCATAGAGTAGTTCAAAAAAAAAAAAAGGAAGCCTGCCATAGAAATCATTAGTAGGCTGTGAAGCTTCAAACGGACTCCATTTTGAAAATTCTTGGCAAGTGCACATATGCCATCATAGCAATACCATACAGATTTTCTTTCATTTCTGTGTATAATTATTTTTTCTTTGGTTGGGATGGGCTGGAAGGTCAAATTACAGTAAAATGCATTTATAGCATTGGTGATTTGGTCAAACTGTGTGGAAATTTGGAGTTCCCACACCCAAAAAACCTTAAGAAGACACATGGGGCCCGCCTTGGACCCACCTTAATCATCCAAACTATCTATCTTGTGAACAATAATGTATAGATCATTTCGTCGAGAAATCAAGTTGGTCGGATATTGGTAAGTTCCTCATTTAACAAGGAACGGTTAATTTTTTAAACCACTCATTGTTTTCAAGACAAATCAAAAACTTAGTTATACCGGATTGGCTTGAATTTTTGCGAGAATATCTATAAATTATTTTAAACAAAAATGGATGGTTTGGATAATAAAGGTAGGTCCAAGGTGGACCCCACACACCTTTTTAAGGTTTTTTTTGGCGTGAGTACTAAGAAAAGAGGGGTGTGTGTGTACGTGAGCTGGCTCTTTGTGAGCTAATTTGTACATATTCATCAAAATAGCCCCTACAGGGATTGGATTGGGGCTCTTGTGCTAGGCATAGCATTTTACTTCAGTTCAAAGTAACAAGGGACGTATTGCATATTTCAGTTTGAACACCATCAAAATGCAATTTTCTAATGATCATTGAACTCAGATATTCTACTCTTAGTTGACTTTCTATTATGTTCAAATTCAGAGTCGTACTTTTCTCCCCTTTTTTTTACACGATTGAAATTATTATGTTGATAAGTGAGATTACCACGAATGGTTGATGTTGTTCGGTCATGCACGAATCTGCAAATTTACCCTTCCATTACTAACGATAGAAAACAAAACGTTGAATTGGGGAAACCCCTCCAAGATGAGGGAATCCAATAACCACATCGGTCCCAATTTTCTGTGCTTACTCCCCTCTGTCCTATAATATGCGCACTACTATTTCCCTCACTTTGGATAAACTGAAACGAAGTTTATGCCAGCCCGTCTTTAAGTGTCCTAGATGTCAAATGAGCAAATTATGGGAAGAATAATAATCCAGCATAAAACAAAAACAAAAAGTAAAGGAGACAGATTTTTTTATGGAACACAACCCATCTTAACTTGCATATTTTGGCATCATTCTTGCTTCATAAGAGCGCTTTTGTTGCCTGTTTTGTGATGCTCAACAAACGAAACTTATCCTCTCTTGGCTTTCTTTTAATACTATTCTTAACTTCTGGAGAATGATCCAAGTAATATGCATAATTGAACCAAAAGGTGGTGCCAATTCTTAACAATGTTCATCCAACAACCACATTGAGTGCAACAAACAAAATACCATGTCCGAATAGGTGATTGCACATATTATAGTCCAATAATGAGAAACATCCCCTCAAAGGTTGATTGCAGATAGATCAATTATTTGACCTTATTGCCCATATGTGTGACTAGGGCTGCAAATGAGCCAAAGTCGGCTTGTTAAGACTCGGTTTGTTTACTAATAGAGCCGACCTCGAGCTTGAGTTTTGAGCTCGTTTACTAAACAAGCCGAGCTTAGCTCACAAAAGCTCGGCTCGTTTAAAGAGTCTCGTTAAGTAAATTAGTCTGGCTCAGCTCGTTTGTAACTGAACCAAGCTCGAGCTCAAGTTTTGGGAAATGAGCCGAGCTCGAACACTACAAACCTCGGCTCGTTTGCAGCCCTATGTGTGGGGTTAGAACTACATGTACCGAAAGATTAATCACAGGATTAAAAGAAAGTGGCCATTTTCCTTTGCTTGGAGTAAGAATTGTTCTAAAATTGAGCAAAAGGTGGGGCCACAACCAAATTCAATTGTCGATACATCAATTCAGTGCCCAAATTTAGTACCCACTATCTTTTTTCTTTGAGAATACAGGGAGTCAAGAAATTGCAGGAACCACTATATTTTTTGTTTGAGCACAACTATAAAAGGAGATAAAGAAATTCTTTTAACTTATGAAAAGAAAGGGAAAAGAAGAGAAAATTTGAAAATAAATTTCAAATTTGAAATCAAATTTTCTCCCAATTTCTATTTTAACTTTCCATCTAATTTCTTTTGTTTGAGAGTACAACTATAAAAGGAAAAAAAATTAGAAAATTTTTCTTTAACTTGAGGAAGAAAGGAAAAAGAAGAGAAAATAATTAAGAAGGAAATTAGATGTAAAGTTAAAGAGAAATTGGGAGAAAATTTGAATTGGAGTTCGTAAATATTTATTTTAAAATGTTTCCCTTGTTTTTCACTTCTTTCCACAAGTTCCAAACAGAGTCCAAAATTTTGGCATCAACGAAAACAATTTTGACATTATCAAGGGAGGAGGGAGTTAAGGCACAGGGGGTCACTTGCCCCCCTCTTCTTATTATTGCACTTATATCACCAATTATATTTTTATATTTTGGCATTTATCTCACAAAATGTTACACTGGTGCTTTATTATTTGAAATTACTATCGCATCAACTCTCATAAGCCTCAAAAGCTTCCTAGTAATAATTTTCAAAAATTACACTATCTTTGGTACTTTGGAAGATAAAATTACACTATTATGTGTAGAATTGTAGTTTCCATTCTCGTGTTTTGGTGTTTTTGGTAACAAAGTGCACTAAATTTTTTTATGCGTAGTGAAAAATGTTTACATGTGATACTATTGGTTTACTGTACTCTAAACATGGAAATTTTTCCTCGATTATGATTGAAAAGTGTCGCCCTACATCGATTTTCTAGTTCCGCCCACAGACATTATCACTACTCAACATAAATGAATTTTATAACAAAAGTCCATGTTCTCACATAGCTAGCTAGTTGTTAGTCATCCTCTCCGCCCATATACCAAACTCAATGCCAAATTTTGGCAATCCTATTCTTGTTGCCAAATTTTGGCAATCCTATTCGGCATCCAATTCAGCAAACGTCAAACTTGTAGCATCATCAAAGCCATTTAATTTGCGTTGAAAAATAAAAAGAGTTTTATTTAATGGTCAGCGATTTGAGATAAGGTTAAAATGAACCAAAAGAGTGCAACAACATTACTCCCTCCGTCCCAATTTCTTGGTCCTTCTTTCCATTTTGGGATGTCCCAAAATATTTGTCCCACTTCTAAAAATATCCATCAAAATTGGGTCACTTTCCAATTTTACCCTTAAAAAGTATTTTTCCCATGTTAATTGACTAGTCTATTATCTTTTATTTTATAACCGTTTTTATGATTTTGAAAATTTTGTATAATAAAACTAATTAATACTTATCAAACAAGATCCATATTGAATATGTTTTGACTTTCATATAATAAATTAGCCTCACAAATTTGGTCACAGTAATATTGACTGGATTTAGGGGTAAAATAAAAAAGTTAATACAAAGTTTTCACATCCCTTAAAAACCCTCTTCCCCAAAAGGGGACAAGAAATTGGGACGGAGGGAGTATTATTTTTCTAAATTTTTAACAGTGTAGCAGGTCAAAGAATAACTTTGACAATTTAAATTTCGTACCCACTATCTTTTCTCTTTGTGAATACAGCAAGTCAAGAAATTACAGGAACCACTGTGTTTTTTGTTTGAGAGTACAAAGAGAGGAAAATTTTCTCCAAAATGGAATGGATTTATCGAACAAGTAAAATCCGAACAAAGACAGGGAAAGGAGGAAAACCATAAATGCATTTCACAGCAGAAGTCATTGGTTCTCACATTGCTAGCTGTTATTAGTGCATAGGCAAAGAGTCGGTGGGACTTCTTTTTGGGTTCAAGGTGTTTGGGATTACGTTCATTTCGACTAATCTCTTTCTAGATCCAGTTAAATGTATGGTATTCACACAGGGATTATAAGATTCACATTAAATCTCTCCCTTGTGGCCTTATTTGAAAAATAAAAATCACGATCAATTGTATAAGGAACAAATTCACCAACCAACCAGACTAACTATGAACCGAGTCGGTGAGACACTGAAACCCATCGTACACTTTATCCCCATTCCTTGTCCAGCCGCGTATACGTAAATGCCTGTCACTTTCATTGCCATCTACAAAAGTTTTCCACCAACACCCAATAAAATACAGTAATCAGAGAACCATATGGAAAAAAAAAAACCCACTCAAAGCTGTTTTGAAATGCTAACCTGGACTCCACGCTCACCCCTTCTATAAAATGTTTGATCAAAATCCTTGCCTTTTCCTCTAAGCCTCTCACCACATTGGCTACGAAATGGGTCTCTCTCTTTGCTTCTTGTTCTCTCTGATGATCGTCTCCTCTGCAAGTGCTTGTGATCGTTGTGTCCATGAAGCCAGAGTTGCCTATTTCTCCAAAGCATCTTCTCTTTCATGTAAAGACTCTTTTAACTCAAGCCTCAATTTCTTGTTAATGTTCAGATAGAGCTACAGGGATCCCGTGTCCGTATCCATAAGACCCGATTTTTCGTGATTGAGGAAACACATACCCAGATGTTATTTTCCCAAAATATTTAGTGGGTAATCTTTGTTTTTTCAATTTGATGCTGGTGGGGTTTGTGGGTACTGGCCTACTGGGTAATATGGCCCCGTTCCATCAAGGAGATTTTTTGGGTATTTTTTGGTTTTCAAACGAGCCAAAAAGTCAATAAGTCAAAAGTTAACAGAATAAGTCTGTCCCCTGTATATTTTGATTGAGAGAACACGAAATTAGCATAGAACCACATGGCATTTCGCCAAATTACAAGGTGCTTTTTCTGTTAACTTTCTTTTTTTGAATTTCACGAAATTGGGAGATACCCAGATGATATTTTTCAACAATATGAATTTGGTAGTCTTTAAATTTCCAATTTGACTTGTGATTGAGAAAACATGAAATTGGCATAGACCCAGATAATATTTTTGCAAAATATTTAGTGGGTAACCTTTTTATGTTTTTATTTTTTTGCCAATTTGATGCAGCTGGGGCTTGTGGATATGGTTCTCTGGCTTTAGGCTTCACCGGCGGCCAACTTGCGGCGGCTGTTCCCAGTGTCTACAAAGATGGAGCTGGTTGCGGTGCATGCTTTCAGGTTTATGTTCTGTTTTCTTCGAACTTCAATTTTTCAATTCAATTCATATTTTTCCTTTCCCCAACTGAAATTCACAATTTTTAATGTGTTATGGTTGTGCAGATAAGATGCAAGAACGCAAGTCTGTGTACCAAACAAGGGACCAAAGTGATAGTCACTGATCTTAACAAGAATAACCAGACAGATTTTGTTCTCAGCAGCAGAGCTTTCATGGGCATGGCAAACAAGGGTATGGGCCAGGACATTTTGAAACTTGGCCTTGTCGACGTCGAATACAAGAGGTTAGCACATATTCATAAATTCGTATGTATTTTTGGAATCGGAAACCCCATAGTGCGGTATTTGCATGAATGTATGACGTATCTGTGCATATTGGACTTTTTTTGTGGCTTTAATCGAGTCTCCACTGGTTGACGATGGCATTGGTCTATTGGGTGAAACAGAGTGCCTTGTGATTACAAAAACCAGAATTTGGCTGTCCGAGTGGAAGAAATGAGCCAGAAGCCAAATTATTTAGCGGTGAAGTTCCTCTACCAAGGTGGGCAAACAGAAATTGTAGGGGTTGATGTGGCCAAGGTAAATTCCAAAGTCACAATTGTTGCTATAATTTCAGGCAATTCTTTTGACTTCCTAGAATTCATTTCCAGAGAAATGCTCTTTTTAGTGTTATTGATTTACTAAACATCGCCCATGCTAGCACCTGCAAAAGATCCATTAGAGGATAAAATAGATAAATGATACTAACGGAGCACACGATGTTGTGGTGCTCGGAAAACATGAATATTGCTTTTCCATTGCTTTTCCAACCAAGCAAGGGAATGTTGAAATCCTCACCTTAACAATAAGAGTGGGCATAAGAAATTTCTGCTTTTCTTCCAAAAGTTTCATAAAAGAAATTCATGGTTCAAATTAATGCAGCCAAAAATCAAGCTCCTTGAGTCGTAGTTATAACCGTTAGATCATGTCTTAAAATTTCAACATTTTAGATTTTCAAGGCTGTGTTCAGTTGCACAGTTTTGTTTTGTTTTGTTTTGTTTTGTTTTGATGATGTAAGCAGGTGTAATAAGTGGAGAGAGATAGAGAGAAAAGTGAAAAAAATGATGATGTAATCAAAACTGGAACAGTGCCAAAACTGCTCCAAAACCCCCAAACGAACAAAGCCCAAGTAATTTAACAGTTATAAGAACAAAGGTATAAAGAATTCGATACACAAAATTTGGTTCCTGTGAGAACTTGTATGACATTTAATTGACGGGAGAGAATTGGTACCTTAAATAGTCTCTTATTATTTAGTGCTCTGAACTCAAAGCACGGATACGGTGCTCCGGGACAGTCCAGCACCACACATTGTCGTGGACCTCACGAAAATGTGTAGTGCTTGAATGATCCGGAGCACAAACACATAGTTTCTACTCATTGTTACGCAATACAAGAATTTGTGTTTTCACATTGTTTGTTTGTGTATCTATAGGTTGGCTCCCCAAACTGGACATTTATGAGTAGAAACTATGGGGCAGTGTGGGACACAAGCAGAGTACCAGATGGGTCATTGCAGTTTCGAGTGGTGGTGACTTCAGGGTACGATGGGAAAAATATTTGGGCCAAAAATGTGCTTCCAGCAGATTGGAAAGCTGGGGTTGTGTATGACTCTGGAGTTCAGATCAGTGATATTGCACAAGAAGGTTGTTCACCTTGTGACAGTGGAATCTGGAATTAAAGGCTAAGATATTTTGTTAATTATACCAATGTTATTTGTTTTCGTCTTGATTATACGACTATATCTCTATACCAAAACGAAATGAAACAGAACGTAACGTCGTTGATCAATGACACATCTCTTTCCTCATTTCCAATGAACTTTTCTCATGTTTTATGTCTCTCTCACACATACAGAGTGAGCGGGCAATTTGAGGGCCGAGTTTTGCTAATATTTGACGTGGCTTTTTCATCTTTTTTGAATTTGGGGAATTTTTTTAAAGTTCTGGCTAGAATTTTGAAAATGAAACTATGAGGAAAACAAAGGAAATGTTCACTACTTAACTACGACAAAAGCAAAGAAAATGTTCACTAATGTTATTAGCTTTCATCTTGATTACATTACTATATCACTATACCGTAGCAAAAATAAAACGTTGTTGATCAATGACACATCTCTCTCTTAATTTTGTTGAAATAAAAAATATACATCAAAGTCAAAAAAAATTCATATAAGACGACAAAAAGACACTAAAAGACTATCTTTTGAGAAAGACAGTGTCTAGTGTCTTTTTTGTCATTTTTAGTTTCTTTTTTGTTTAATTTTGGGCTTTTTTTCATACCCAAACCTATTATTATAAAAAAATAAAAGATAAAAAAAAACATTATATAAAGTTACCAAAAGCAAGCCCAAAAAGGGACTTAGGGGGTGTGCCACTAACTTGATTTTTTTGGTTTTCTAGTTTTCTGGGTTTTTTTGGATGTTTTAGTTTTGTAAAAAAACTAACTTGTTCCCCTAACTAGTTTTTTGGTTTTAGTTTTGCAAAAAAACTAACTTGTTTTCATTAAACTAGTTTTTTAAAAACTAACTTGTTCTACTGACTAGTTTTTTTTTGGCTTTTTTGGTTTTTAGTTTTGCAAAAAAACTAACTTGTTTTATTATACTAGTTTTTTATATGTTTAGTTTTGCAAAAAAACTAACTTGTTCCACTAACTAGTTTTTTTTTTGCTTTTTTTGTTTTTAGTTTTGCAAAAAAACTAAGGGGGTGTTCCACTAAGGGAGTTTTGTTTTAAAACTGTCTTGGTTTTTGTGTCTACACATTTTTATGTGATGTATTGTGAGATGATAACCTGTCTCAATTTTTGAAAAAAACTAGTTTTTGAAAAAAATTAGTTAGTGGAACACCCCCTAAGTGGTTTTATGTTAGTAGAATGAAATAGCTTTTTAGTTAAAACAAAATTGTTTTTTTTTTTTTAGCGGAATGGGGCCTTAGTAAATTTACTGTGGCCCAGTTTGCAACGATAGTAATCCAAGGCTGGCCCATAAAAAAAATCAAAACAGTGTTGGCAGCTGAAAGAGTATTAGCCCAATCCTTGCCCAAAGTTCGGGTAGACCTGGGCTTCAGGTTATAGTACCTTGTTTCTGAAAAAGAAAGCAGCCCAAACAATTTTTTTTTTTTTTTTTGAGAGGGAAATTATAGTGCCAAAACCTTTTTTGTTTGTGTTAAAACTGTAATGTATAAAAGGCTTGTACATTGCACATGATACAAGGTTTTTAATCACTACAATTTTGGCACAAACGAAAACGGTTTTTGCATTAGTACCACCCATTTGAGATTCTCATTAAATTTTATTGCATTAATCATTTATCTAAAACGAAAAAAATTCTAAAATAGTAAAAAATACAAGTAAAATTCTAGAAAAAAAATTACTGGAGACATAAGGTTTTTATTTGTATTTTAGTATGATTCTTCCCGTCAAGAACGAAAAGACACTAAAAACCATAAATACCAAATGTTTTTAAGAATTATATATTTAATCCAATCATCTCTTAATGGGATGAAACGTTTAGGTTATGAAATAGTAGTATTAGTATTATTTACTGATGTAATACTTCAACCCAATAAAATTACTCCAACACGCATTATGTCGGATATATTTTCCCTCTCAATAATACAAGTGAATAATTCAAGACTCGTAATAGGAACATTAATTATCATGTGATATTTTAACATGCTCCTTCTAGTATAGGAGTATTAATTACGGAACTAGGGTGGGTGCTCCGTAGCAAGCTTTGCGGCCTATGGCGTAGCCACACTGGCATTGTTTCGATCATCGAAGACGTCCATCGCGTAGAGTCCGTCAACTACAAGGCAGTGCACAGAGAATTACAAAATACTCCCTTCACCCCAAATTTTTTTTCCATGAGTAATTAATGGAACCAAAGTGTGTGTTGTGCGGCCTACCACCCGTGGCGCAGCCACGCTAGTATTGTTTCAGCGATCAGAGATGTCTACTGTGTAGAGCTTATCGATTGCTAGAGGCATATTAACAATCAACTCGATCTAATTTCGTTAAATTTTCCATCGAAACACATATACTCCTTCCGTTTCTATTTGTTTGTCCTCTACGAAAAGTCATGTCACTTTTCAAATGAAAAAATAAAGTGTTTTCATGTATCATTTTTCAATTTTTTTACACCAAATTAAAGTACTCATCATGTACTTTAATTTGCTGCGAAAAAATTTGAAAAATGATACCCGGAAGTACTTAATTTTTTTATTTGAAAAAAGGCAAGAAAGAGAGGGTGGGACAAACAAATAGGAACGGATGGAGTATATAACTTGAAAATAAATGATTCCTAATGAGTCTAAAACACTAGATCAAAACCATTGAATCCATTCTTTTCAAGATATATGTGTTCTCATAAGACACTTAACAATATCCGATCAAATTAATTTTTCATAAACTTGTAGTACTCGATAAGCTTTACACTTGGATGTCTCTGATTGTCGAAACAATATCAGTGTGGTTGTGTCATAGGCCACACAACACACTATGCAGCACGCAACCCGGTTCCGTAATTAATACTCCTCTACTTGGGCCTGGTTTGGCTAAATTTGGTTTTTTGGTTTATTGGATTATTTGGTTTTATCCTTATTCAATTTTTTTTTGCATTTGTTAGTTTTCGGTCGATTTTTTGAAGTTTCTTGGCTTGTCTCGACGAGAGGAATCTAAAAAGTATAAAATTATTAGCCAAACTTAAAGTTTTATGAATAAAGACAAAAATAAACCAAAAAAGTTAATAATTTTATACTTTTTAGATTCCTCTCGTCGAGACAAGCCAAGAAATCTCAAAAGATCGACCGAAAACTAACAAACGCAAAAAAAATTGAATAAAGACAAAACCAAATAATCCAATAAACCAAAAAACCAAATTTAGCCAAAGTCTACCCTGAAGGAGCATGTTAAAATATCACATGAGAATTAATATTCCTATTAAGAGTGTTGAATTATTAGGGTAATAAATAAGGGGACAAAGAGGATGGTGAGGAGGCCGTGAGAATGTGACTTGGGCCGGCGGGGTAATCATTGCGCCTCTTTGCCGTTCAATCAAATCTCTCTTTTTCTCTGCACAGTTCACCCAAATAGTTCCTTGAATCAAGATTATGGTCCCTATTCTCTACCTACACTCTTTTCCCAATCCCTTCTCTCTGTCCATTTGTACATTATGAGATTTCAAGAGCAGGTTTTTTTTTCTTTTTTCAATATGTATGGATGCCCAAGTCAATATGTGTGTATCTCTCCTAATTTTTAAACCACGAACTTAGCACACGGGCAAATCTTCCAATTGCTTTAAAGGTTTTAAATGTTTGGTCTTCATAAGATTGAACATGAAATCTCATGAAGGTCAATTGTTTTCCCATGATTACTTGACCAAATCTTTTCAGATTCAAAATTGAAATGTGAAGAGCAATTGATTAAACAAGAAGTACATCTGCTATTCCCGTATTGTTTTCCCGGAACTTTTAGTTGGGATATTCAGTTAGAAGTTGTTTTGGTGTCTCATTTATAACTACTGTATTTGGTACTCACAAATTTTAATACTCCCTCCGTTCCAAAATAAGTGTCCCTTTTGGGATTGCGTGCATTTTCAATGGCTTATATCTTTTAACGTGAACCTCAAAAAATATGCATTATGGATTTTGTTTGATAGACCATAATTAATTCTATTATACAAAATTTTCAAAATCATAAAAACTATTATAAATTAAAAGATATAAGCTGTTGAAAATGCACGCAATCCCAAAAGGGGCACTTATTTTGGAACGGAGGGAGTAATACTTTATTGGATTGTGAATAAGAGAGGAAGAGGACAAAAAAAATAAGAAATTAATATTTGCACTCCCAATTTTGATGCAGGGGCTCCAAGCTATAATAGTTTTTCGATATTACCCTTTTGCAAGTTTCATAATTTACTTTAGGCACTTCAAAAAACCTTAACTCTTCTTCTTTACTTCAGGTACTCCAAAACAGATAAAAAAATTATCAGAAAAATACAGATAATTGCTTAACTCCTTTTACAACACATCACTAAATTTTTCTATTTCCATATGTAATGTTTTCTTGATAGAATCTTTAAGCTATTGTCTCCATGTTCTGCACTAGGACAACCTGGACAAGTGATTTTTGGTCTATGAGTATAGAACCATCATTTTGCCCATGCAAAGTCTCTTGGAAGTTCCGTTACTTTTCTTTTCAAGAGTTCTCATAACTTTGTAATGTGTTTTGTTTGTCTCACTATGAGTTTTAAAATGTAGATTTGCAGCCTTTATGAAGATTTTGAGGGAGAAATAGTAGATAATTAGCACAAAAGTATGAAGATCTCGTGTCGCAACTGTTATGAAGATTTTGCAGCGTCAACATTTTCAATTGTGTGTTGTTTATTTTAGAGAATTCTAGCAATTTTTTTTTGTTGTGCAAAGTGGCATTCAACAATCTGACATAGATGCATTTTTAATGTTTGGAACCTAATGTTTATGTTGTGGATATTTAACATTTGGAACCTAATTTTAATGTTTATGTGTAAAACCTAATGTTTATATTTGGTTTTGATTTATTTTTCCGTTCGAAGTGTCTTAGTAAATGAGGAGATAATTTGGGGGTGAAGTGCCTCCAATAATTTTTATATCTTGAAAATGGTAATTTTGTAATTTTATTAAATTTTGGAGTGTTTGCATAAAAAAATGGAGTCGCTAAATCATCACCCAAAAAATAACATAGTTTTTGATGTACCTTTAATACTTTTCAAAGCACTTTAATTGTTTAAAAGATCGGAAACTGGAGTATTTTTGTGCTCTTCCTCCCTTATTAGCAACTCAATGGATTGTTATTAGTATTTTCAATTATAGTAGTAGTTTTTGAGTTAATCAAAGCAAATGTCGATGCTAAAAAATGGATGGAGACAGTATATTCATGTGGGACCTATTAAGCACACATCCTTCACCCTCAAGAGATTATTCAAAACTCATGTGGTATCCTAGATTCTTTTTTCACCACACATTGAGAATAGACCATAAGCCAAGTGTCTCATCGCAATATGTGGTGGAAAAAAGGCCTGGAGCACTAGCACACAGTCCTTGAGGGGGCATTCTCCGTAATTTTATTTTGATATTTTTATCAAAATGGCATTTTTAAACTCATTTTGTCTATATGTTTAAAGGCAGATTGTTCATAATTCTACTATTTTTCAGTAATGTAATTCGTTGTTCAGCTTTTTGTTACAGTAAATTTTTAGATTAATTGTTTATGAAAAATCAGGGTTCCCTTAAAATCTGTTAAAACCTTAACAGTATGAATGCGAATCACTAATTAATACTACCAGCAGAAAATTACGCAATCAGTCAGATCCCACAACACAGAGATATACGTGGAAAACCCTAAATGGGTAAAAATCCACGGGAAGGAATCAAAATCACTATACTCATTGTGCAGTTACAGAAATACCTATCCAAACGATGTAGATCCTCACAAAGTTCTCAGTATCACCTGCCGAGTCACACGTACACCGCACCCAATGATCTTGATCGCCAACACTTTGAATCTCACAAGCCTTCCTAGGATACTTTTGGAATCCTACCAAAAGTATTCCCTAAAAATCACTTCTAGATTGTAGAGAACTTCTTAGAGATGAGCATGTAGTTGTACGATCGCTCAATTGCTTAGAAACTCCAAGGTAGTCACTCAAAAATTCAAGAAACCTTTCTCTTTCTATTCGCCTTAAAGTGTGGCTGCTATGTTATGAGAGATAATAAAAAAAACCCTAGCACATTGATATTTATAGAAGCTGTCTGCGCCCAACTTGCTCGACAGGTTGCTCGAGCGAGTCCTGAAGTTATTCTTAGCAGAAGAGTTGCTGGATTTGTTGCTCGAGCAAGTCTTGAGCAATTTCTGAACTAGTAAAATAACCTACCCAACTCACAACTAAAAAATATACTATCGCACTCTCAACCATTAGATAAAGAGATAATTCATTTCCACACATAAACAAACACTCTAAAAAATAAAATTACAACTCGATTTAAATGTGTGTTTTGTCAAACGGAATTTTCAAAGCAAAAAACTCTAGAATTTGGTCCTTACAGTTTATCTCAACAAGAGGAATCATATAAGTATAAAAATGGGAATCAATATAGAACACAGTCCAAATATGACGACATTACGCAAAAAAATACTAGATGTATCGAATTTCTTTCATCGGTAGTAAACTTCTTTTTTGCTTTTTGTCATAATCTTTTTACTTACTCTTCTCATCAAGATGAATTGTTAGCCAAAAAAATAAGGTGAATCTAAGAGCAAATTTAAGCTAAAATGCTCATGAACAGTACCTTTTCTCGTTTACCTACCGTATCCGCATGTCTTTCAACACTATCTTTTCTATATTTCTCTCCATTCATACTTAAAATTAGGGGTGTACACGGTCCGGATCGGATTGGATTGGCATGAATCCAATCCTAATCCGTGAGTCACGGTTTTTAGAAAATACAATCCGTGTTCGGACCAAAAGTCTCACAGTTCGGTTCCAAACCGATCCATGAGTCACGGATCGGTTCCAGTTTTATCCACGGATTACATGTTATGTAAGACATTATTATTTACGGTAGTCGTAATCTGGCATAAAAATAAATCAAGAAGCATCCCAAAGTAGATTATTCAAATTCTATAAATACTAAGGACGCCACAAGTTCATAAACACAGAAGTTTATAACAGCTAATTCCTATTTTGAAACTAACACATCAACTTGAAACATAGGAAATCAAAGTAAAGAGCTCTTGTAGCTAATTAGAGAAGATGCCTTCGTTGGAATCTCGCACTGATGGGTCATTAGTAAAAATACACATCCAAGTTTTGAAAGAGATCACAGTTTACCCCATAGTCTGTGTAGTAGAAGTTTGTGTCAAATTATGTGTGTGTCTATATATATTTAAAATATATATATATATAATAAAAATCTCACGGTCCGGATCGGTTAATCCACGGTTTCGAAATCAAAATCCGTGTCCGGACCGCAAGTCACGGTTTACTATTTTTTCAATCCGTGTCCGGACCATTAATTCACAGTTAAAATCCAAAACGCACGGATCGATTCAGTCCGGACCGGATTCACGGTTCACCGATTTTTTTGTGCAGCCTTACTTAAAATAGTTAAATATTAGTACACACTTCAATATACACTACATACATACAAGTGACAAACACACACACACACACACACACACACACACACAGATATATATATATATATATATATATATATATATATATACGCCGAGGATCCGGTCAGGACTCCCGGACCTAAGATAGGTCCGGACCTCCCACTTCCCGGCCATTTGGCCGGGATCCAAACCGTTGGATGTTTTTAAAATGTGTTTTTAAGGTTCCACGCGAGAAATGGGAAAAAAAAAATACCGGGAAGGGCTTCATCCGAGTATTTTTTGATAAAACTGCGATTTTACAGGTCCCTGTTGGAAGTTCATATCGAACCAGGTCCCTGTTGGAAGTACTAATAAAAATGCCATTTCTCCTTGTCTCCACATGGTTGACGGGACCAGAAGTTCATATCGAACCAGGTCCCTGTTGGAAGTACTAATTAAATTCCCCGCCGCACAAAGGCATGTATTTTTCTGCTTGCTAGCTAGGCCTCTCTAGTTGGGATTGGGGCTTGGAGTACTGGGACTGGTGAAGAAGCAACAGATGATTGATTAACGGATTACCTACCATACTGTACTTAGATGTAAAGTCCATCCAGTAGTACTATTTGAGTCTTTCATCTATTCTCTTTTTTGTAGATAAAAGGAATCAGGTGTTCTAATCTGATTAAATTTTCGCATATCTTGATTAATTTCAGAATTCTGTATTTAACGACCAGCCAAATCCTCAGACACGGGGGCACGACAGGCTGTTGTGGCTTTCTTATGGACTTCGCTTTGAGTCCCAATGTATGATCTAGATTATTCACTCGTAGATCTCGACTTTACTATCAATCTTTTTTGGGATAATAAAAAGTTTTAATTAAGACCACATACTGGGGCAGAGGGACTAAGATATAAAGGTTGATTACTTTTGGTGAATTTTCCATAAAATGCATGTCTATAGCTTATGGACTTTAGTTGATTTATGTGACAACAATGTCATGCCTTGAAAAAAAGAAAATCGTGTTTTTGTTGACTTTAGTCCTTTTTTTAACATAAGGTTGGTTTGGGTAATGGAGATATGGATAATAATGACATATCCGTACATACTAATACAGTAATATTTTTGTAACTAACAACGACAAAGTTGTACTAATTTTGAAAGATACGGAGGGATATATAATTTGGATAGGGGGACGGTTGTCTACATTTTGTCTAGGTAAGAACGAATAAAATCTTCAAAATTTCTTATGAGCTTAAAGGGGGTGTTTTATTAACAAAAATTATTATTTTTAAATATCAAAACAAGTTGTTCTCTCATAACACATTACATAAAAAACCATTGAGAATTTAATTTTTTCAAAAAAACTGGGCCGGTAAAACGCCCCTAATGTAGTTTGGCAAACTGAAAACGGAATGTTTAATCCCTCCTACTTTGGAATGTTGAGAAACCCAATAGCCCATGTTCTCATTCTGTAAAACCAAGCCTGCACTGATTTCATTTGAAATTTACTGATAAAAATCTATTCCTACAACCACCAAAAAAAAATTCTAGTCGCATAGTCGCCTATTTGTAGAGAGATTGGAAAAATGGAGGAATTGGCTACCTAAAATGGAGAAAATAATTTTTGAGGATCATATTTTCCGAGGATCTTTCACGAACAAAAAATTATGTATTTTTTTAAAAAACTAAAATAAATTATTCTCTTATAGTAATACATTATATAATAAATTATAAAAAATTAATTTATTCAAAAAAAAAAAAACGAGCCCAAATGAGAACGCGTGCTTGGGAGAACCACTGTTCTCGAAATAGGGAAACGGAATTTTGATTTGATGGCAGACTTTCAGCACGTGTATATGCCGTCCCAGGCCTGATTGCTTCGCATTAAAATTTGATGGACAGACAAGTAAATGCACGATAGGACCTTTGGAATTGTAGGCACGTAATTCCAAGTCGTGTTTGGGGAGAAAACACTTTTGTGGACTAATACGTAAAACGTTACAGAGGGGTATTTTGGCTAATAATTTGGATTATGAATTATTGAATTATTTATTTTATTCATTTTTTTTTGCATTTGTTAGTTTTATATCAAGATTTTGTGATTTCTGAATTTCTCTCGACGAGACGAATCTAATAAATACAAGATTATAGTCAAAACTCAATTTTCTTTGAATAAAGCCAATAATCCAAGTATTTCGGCTTTATTCAAAAAAATATTTGGTTTGATCATAATTTTATACTTGTTAGATCCGTCTCGTCGAGAGGAATCTAAAAATCATAAAATCTTGACGCAAAACTAAAAAATACAAAAAAAAAATGAATAAAGACAAAACAAATATCATGGATTATTAGCCAAAATAGCCCGATATCACGTGAGATACTATGTTTTAAGGTCTCCTTTGGCTAAATATAAAAAATTAATTTTTTTGGTTTTTGAGTTTCGTCTTTATTTTAAAAAAATTGCATTTTTTAGGTTTTGGAATTTTTTTGTAGTTTATTGGTTTGTCTCGACAAGAGAAATAAAAAAAGTATAAAATTATTAACCAAACTTAAAGTTTTGTAAATAAAAACGAAAAATTATGCCAAAAATTGGTTTTTTAGTTTATTTTTTGTCTTTATTCACAAAATTTTAAGTTTAGCTAATAATTTTATACATTTTAGATTTCTCCCGTCGAGACAAACCAAAAAATCATAAAAAAAATTGATTGAAAACTAACAAATGCAAAAAAAATTTAAATAAGGACAAAACCAAAAAAATCAAAAAACTAATTCTTTGTATTTAGCCAAACCACCCCTAAGGATACGGTAAAGATAAGGGTACAGAACCAAACATATCGATAATGTACAAAGAGTGCGCAGTGACCCTCTGTACATTATCTATGCATTTGGTTCGGTACCAGTAGCATTGTCCTAAGGATATCATCGTGCCAATGTTTATCTTATTAGCCCCTTCCACGTTTTTCTTGTGTTTGGATGTTTCATTACTGTATTTTACCTTTTACATAGAGTGTTTAAGGAATTTGGTTAGGATGTAATGTACAATATGTGGACTGTTTAAAAATATTTTTACAATAAATTTTGTAGGTCTTTTCGTTAACTAAAATACAAGAAAAAAGTGAAAATGAAAAAATTTACCTCGACTTCTACTTCTCCTCTTGTTTTTCCGTAACTAATTCTTGGTGACTCCTGAATGGGGTGTTTCAGATCTTTTTTTTTTTATTTGGACTTTTTGAATTTTGGTGAAAACGTATTATGAATATGTATAGTGTTTGTGAGATATATATATATTTCATTTTGAAAATATAGTGATGTTTGAGAGATATATGCAGAATACAATATGTAGTTTTTTTTTTGTTAGCAAAAATGGAAAAAAGTGAAAAAAAATTAGCAATCAAAAAGCTCACCTACCCCTAGTTTTGGCTTTTGTTCTCTAAACTCAAAAATTAAAAATACATTACCAGAGAACTAATTTGGGTGAGCTAAACCAAACACCTAAAACTAGAAAATGGGATAATCAAAATAGAAAAAGGAGGTATCCAAACACCCTAGATTTAGGGACTACGCATCAGAGTTTGTTAGTATTATTGGCATTTTCCGGATTCTGACAAACCATTGGAGTATGTACTTTTATCTTTTTCTTTTGGGTTTGGGAGGTAGCTTAATTGATTGAGTCTAGATACTCCACCCGGTGGTTGAAATATTGGAGAAATGGAGTTGTGCATTCCTTGGTTCGTATTCGATTCATGAAAGCTATAAAGTTGCATTATCATGATCTTCATGTAGTTTAAGGATTTAATCATTTTTATGTTGCATGATATTGCAATTTTAGCCTTATAATGTGAGAATCACGTATTTTTTAAGGCATGTATCTATTTTAAAAGGGATTCAGAGCGCAACACTTGTTTAGCGATACTGGCGCTTATCTAGCACTTCAGTTTGCTTCATTAAAAATAGATTCAGCAAGATGCGCTCGATCAGCGCTATCTGCTACGCTCGTTAAACCTATTAGCGCTTTTCCTATCTGCACATCTTTGTTGCGCCTGTTGAGCGCTTGTTGCGTGTCTACGTGCACAACTTCAAACGCTGCGCGTTTTTACTGGTGTATGTGGCGTGTTCCTATTGGCTTATGCTAGGATTGTGTCATTGACACCATATAAACTTATCTTTCACTCTTGATTTTGAGAGCATTAGCCCATTTTAGAGAGAGAAACACATCTCCTTCACTTGCTCATGGGGTTCTATGCTTTTGAGGTGATTTCTATTTTGATTTGATCATCTTTTATTCATTCTAGTGCTATATTCTAATATTTATGTACATGCTCTAGTTTGATTCTTCTCAAAATCTTCATTGCATCATCAAGAAACAAACTTTTCTAATATTCATGTGTTTAGATGCTTCAAGTATGATTTAAACTTAGTGTTTGATCATCTTTTATGTCAATCTAGTGCAATACTTTTATTCACCATGTATTTGCTCTAGATTGATTTTCTTCATTCAAAACCCTTTATTAAAAATCAAGTCTTTTTTTTTTAATATATCTTTTATGGGTTTTTGATGCACTATATGATTTAAACATTGTGTTTGATCTTTTATTTTGTCAATCTAGATTAATCTTCTAATATTCCATGGATTACATCTAGTTTGATTATTTTTCTCAAAAATCTTCATTTATCATCATGTCATTCATATCATGGTCGATTGCCTTGGTTCCTATGTGAGCCGGTTGGACCGGTACCGAGTTGACTTGGAGATCAAGACGGGTGTGTGCTTGTGAAGTCCATGGAATCAAAGAGAAGTACGGGGTACTATCAAGAATTGAAGCTAGGTGTCACAAGGGGCTTGTTGGGTAATTTCTAATCTTTTTAATTCTTGTAAACCTTTTTGATTTATGGAATGTATAAGTAGGACTAGGCCGTGATTTTATGCTTATGGTATTTAAATCCTAAGTAGTTTTCATGTATATCTTGTGTCTTGTCTCTTTACTTTAATTGTCTTATATCTTGCATATTTAATTGTGGCAATTTGAATAGAACATGAATGATTATATATCTCCTAATTAGAATTAATTTTTAAATTGTCGTCTTATTCACCCCCCTCTAGGACTCGTTAGTGCATTATATTTGTTTTCAGAGTTTTGGGACGCATATCAAGGACTACGGCCGCTATTCAAATCAAAACGCAAAGACAACCTCCTCCATGGTCAACTAAAGGCCCCTACTAGGGTAACAAGGATGCTTATATCGAAGTAGCATGTTTGTGTAGATTTCTAGGATTTTTTTGTTCAACGAGTAGTTATATACTTTTTTTGGATGATTCATATATTTTTGTGAGAGTTGGTATTATTTTTTCAATCTATTTTGTGTGTTTGTGTTCATGATATCAACCGCCATTATACAACAATTTTTTATGCTCTACGATAGTCTCTGAGATAGGCTATCTGAAGTAAGATAGATTGTACCGTTGGTTAAGTCTATTGATACAATCTATACGGCTATTATGTTAATATATAATTTATATAGTATACGAGTCTTGTGAATTCGATCTCTTGACGATTATCGGTGGGCATCGCTGCTACCCCAACGATGGTCCATTTATGTTACTAGGTAAATGTTGAATGGAAACCCTCAATTCTCTCCCTTGCTTTAAATTTTTTTATTCATTTTCAAATTAATTTTAGTTTAGTCATTCAAAATTCATAACTTCCATTCTAGAATTAAATTAGAAATTAGTTAAAGATTTAGTAACTTGACTTTTTATTTCGAATCTTTGGGCTTCCGATTGTGTTTTGAACGAGCCAGATGTGTTTTTGTTTTTTACCGATAAAAATAAAGTCAAAATTATCAAACACATTCGAATTGTCTGTAATATCGGACGGCCAAGGCCCACGGGTCCTTTTATTTTTGTGCAGAGTAGCAATTAGCTCTTTTATTTGGTACGAAAACGACATACCAAATGTGACTCTGTACATATCATTTTACAATGATGAATCCTAGAATCCAGTAATTATGCGTATAGATTAAACAATAAAAATAAATACAAATTCTACAAGTCAAAATTAGCTTTTGGGACATTTACCATCAAGTCATCTTTCGATTACATAATTACTATCAGGTTAAGCTCAAGTCTCAAAAATTCTCATCAAGTTAAAGTAATATCATATGAAAGTGCTTAAACCACTAAAACCCTGTAATATGAAGGTGTACCCTAAACCTAAACTCTAGGATACCCTATGACTAGGGTGCCCTTATGACTAGGGTGCCCTACGAAAGTGACTAAAATCTTAGGGTACTCTATAAAAGTGCTTAAACCACTAAAACCATCTAAGAGGAAAGTACATCCTAAACCTAAATCTAAACTCTAGGGTATCCCTATGATTAGAGTACTCTATGAATAGGGTACCCTATGAAAGTGACTAAAATCTTAAGGTACTCTATAAATTGCCAAAACTACTAAAACTCTATAATAGGAAAGTATACCCTAAACTAAACTCAAAAAAAAAAAGTGACTTACCTTAGTGGTAATTTAAAAAAATGACTTACCTTAGTAGTAATTAGGCATCTCTTTTCTAGACATATAACTAATAATTCCTTAGCTTTTCTGTCCAATGCATGTGGGACCCATAATAATCCCGCGTAGTGTATAACATTAACTGCGGTTACTACAACACTCAACTTGATCGGTCTTGGCAGCAAATCATGACAGGTGTAAGCACAGGGATTGAGAACGCCACTCCCTAGGAAGAAAGCTGCCCTTCTCGTCCTCCCCAATTTTCCTTCTATCATCAGATGAATTTTCCACACCCAAAAAAAAAAAAAAAACACAAAGCAGAACAAAAAAAACTTTATGAACAGTTTATGGCACGCAGTACTATAAAATGGAAAGGGGAGAAGTACTTTCATTCCCCTCCTCCGAAAAACAACACAAAAAAAGCCCTAAAAATGGAGAAGGGGAAATTGGTTAACAAGTCGAGGTTCAAGACAGTTTGTGTGTTCTGTGGTAGCAGCACTGGCAAGAGAGCTTGCTACAGAGATGCTGCTGTCGAACTTGGCCAAGAACTGGTGCTCTTTCATTACATATATATACTTATATCCCTATATCTATCTATACCCGCACATTTTTTGTTCTGATTTTTCTTTGTTAACTGAAACTTGTGAATGGGGTTTGTTTGTTTTTTTGTTGAAAGGTTTCCAGAGGGTTGGACCTTGTCTATGGAGGAGGGAGCATTGGGTTAATGGGTTTGGTTTCTAAAGCTGTTCACCTTGGTGGTGGACATGTTCTTGGGTACACTAATTAATTTCATCATCATTTTCAAGATGTTTGTTTTTTGTTCAGAAATCATTAAATTTGTTTGGTTTTCTTGTTGTCTTTTGGCTACAGAATCATACCCAGAACTCTGATGAGCAAAGAGGTAATTAATATATACACAAATTAATCTACCTTGGAAAGTCTACTCGTTCTTAAGGGTTTGTTTGGAACCTATGGAAAAGTAAGAAAAAGAACGGAAAGTTGTAAAAATTTCCTTTTCTTGTTTGGTTCGAGATATAAGAAGAGAAAAATAGCAAAATTAATTCTGTGAACAGTGTGCGTTTTTCCTCTTAACTTTTCTCCCATTTTCCACGAGTTCCAAACGGGGCCTTAGAGTTTATTGGGGTTTTTCTATTCTTTTTCGCAACTGAACATTTAAACTCTTAAATTTTTGGCCTAGAATGGGTCTGAAAATTATGTGGTGTGTGTTTGTTTAATTTGGTGGGTACCATGGGGATGTACTGTATGATCAGTTGACAGGTGAAACGGTTGGTGAGGTGAAGGCTGTAGCAGATATGCATCAGCGGAAAGCCGAGATGGCCCGTCACTCCGATTGCTTCATTGCTTTACCAGGTCCTTTCTCTCTCTCCTTTTCTCACTTCTATACATACTTTATCTCAATGTACGTATATGTTAGTCCAAAATGCGCACAGACTGGTCTGAACACTTTAGATTACCGGGGAAAAAAGAAGTTAAAATGTAAGCAGACATTGTGTGGCCTATGCTTTGGTACCCATTTTCTTTCTCTAACTTTGAAGTTTTGTGTTTGGTTCTCTCTTCTCTCTTTCATGACAGGTGGGTATGGAACTCTAGAAGAGTTGTTGGAAGTCATTACTTGGGCTCAACTTGGCATCCATGACAAGCCTGTAAGCCCTACAAACCAAGACCCTTGAACTCCCATTTTGGTTGCCTATGGCCAGTGATTATCCTCATGGAGCACCGTGACAAAGGAACGGTGTTCCATGAGTCTTTTCCACCACACATTCTCGCATGTGGTCCATTTACTTAGTACTAATACTAAACCCCGCAAGAATGTGTCGTTGAAAAGGTCCTCGGAGCACCGCATATACGGCGATGAGCACGTTATCTAGTACTTGCTAGCTACTGTATTTACTTGCATGAAATTTATGAATCTCAACCTTGAGAAAGAACGCCTCATGTATTTTTCTAAACAAAAAAATGCCTTATTTTAAATTTTCATTTTGTAGAGCGGATAATCATCTACTGTGTGAACAAGAGAGGCTAATTTCAATGTTCTGGGAAATGTGCAGGTGGGTTTGTTTAATGTTGATGGGTACTACAACTCTCTGTTAACATTCATTGATAAGGCAGTGGATGATGGGTTCATCAAACCATCTCAGCGTCACATCTTCGTTTCTGCCCCAACTGCAAAAGAACTTGTTCAGAAACTTGAGGTCTGGGTTTGTGCTGTCTTCAATTAATTTCTCATTAATTCAAAGCCTTATTTTGGTTTGGGGAAAAGCTGGGTGAGAAAGTGAAAGTATTTTCACAGATTACTATACCAGAGAAAATTTTGGGTGCAAATAGTGTACCACGTGGTACTCGTAATGCCCCATCACGATTTTCAAAAGCATTTTGGACGGTCAAGATTTTAAATAAAGTCTTACCCATAGATTTTAAATATAAACTCTGATTGGTACCGGTTAGAGTTTAATTTGGATTTGGTTTGTTCGAAAATATTTTGGATAGCCGAGATGCACTATGGCCACCACGTCGTACCTGTCCGGCACCCAAATTTTTCTCGCCATACCATATTTGGAGCATTGAGGATTATGGCAAATTTGATGGTGTATAATAATCTATGAAGCACGGGTGCGACTACGGGTACGTCAAAATGGTTGAATCTTGGAACTTGGGTTACGGGGTGCGGTTATAACAAATGCATTTTGTCCTATAAAACAGTGTATTACATGTGATAATTACACTTCAAAGATTCATGTAATTATATTATAGAACCTATGGACCGAAATCTTTATTCCACATTAATCATAAGCAATCTTTATATACATTAATGCTAAGCAGTCTTGCCAACTTAGCATCACCCCTCTCGCGAACACGGCTCGATAAGTATTGGGGCACTTTTGGGGTACCTCAAAAATCATAGGAAAAAGTAATCAGTGAGACCCGTTATACGGCACCTTACGGATACAAGTGCACCAAGGTTTTAGAAGTATCAATGCTTCATAGATAGATAATGATACTAAAGTTTTGTGTCTTTTTCTCCTGTTTTGCTAGGACTATGTGCCTGTGCAGGATGAAACCATTGCTAATCTGGACTGGAAAGTAGTGGTGGGGGAACCGCAGCTCACTGTGGGATTCAGTACTTTGCAGACTACTGAAATCACTCTGTAGAAACAGTTGATTTCGTGTAGACGGTATATACTATATATATCTATATATAGGTTACAAATGTGGAGGGATTTTGCACCAAGTCCTTTGTATCTGGTTTTTTGGGTTCGGAGCATATGAAGGCTTGGGTAGGAAAGAAGAAAAATGTGAAATGGTTCATTTTTTGTTCCCCCATGTAAATGTAAAGCAGTCATGAATTTTTTTTTGGTATTATATATGTGGATGCAGTAATATTTTGCATTTTGTAGAAATTATGCAAGGGACAAAGGCAATGATATTAAAATGGAATAGTTTTATTCTCTATATTTGCTGTGTGCTAGAGTTTTTTTTTTTTGACTCGTTCACTGGTGATTAATGAGGGGTAGAAGTCGATGTATATTGTCGTTAAAACACAATTCCAGACAGTCTGTTGGGAGCCACTCAGTGTATGTAGACGTCATCGAATGATATCAAACACAATTATCTCTAAAATTGTGTGTTGCTACTAGTTTATGATAAGATGTGAATGAATGAGTCTCGTTAAAATAGATTGAGTTAGTTAAGTATGCCAATATAAAAAAAATTTAAAATCAAGCGTACTTACATAAATTACGTAAATTGAATGCATTGTAGGTTTAAATTACCATTCATTAGATTGGTAAAATGGTTGAACGAAATTTTCCTGGAAATGAAAGAAAATTTTCTTTGCTGTTTAAAAAAGAGTTGGTTGAATGAAATATTCCATCTTCAAAATATTGGTTACTTTTTATGTATAGCAAGAAATTTTATTAATTAATCTTTCTATTGAAAGCTCATTAGGTTGATAATAAGACAAGGAAAAAAAAATATACTCCAGTGCTTTTTCTTTCACTTTTCTGTACACTTTAACACATTTTTAAACATTTTTTTTTACACATTTTAAAACCATAACAATAGCCCAGTGGATTGATTTTTGAATTTTGCCCTTTCTGTTTTTGCTCATCTTTACTGTTTTTGTACTTTTAATGACAAGTTTTTACTCCCTCCGTCTATCTGTTTCAAATTTCTTCCCCATTTTTTGTATGTGTTAGAATAATTATTTACATTTTTCAATTTTATAATTTTTAAAACAATTTTAAACATATTATTTTGTAAAACATTATACATTTGAAAATATAAACAAATTTTTGAGACGTCCATAATAGTAAAAAGAACAAGAAATTTAGGATGGAGGGAGCATCGTTAAAATTCTTCTTGTCCATTCTAATGAATAATCAAAAGTTACTACTGCCTTCCCATTTTAATTGCTCATTAAGTATATCCGTGTTATTTTTAAAAGTCTATATCTTAAAATTTAGGAGTACAATGTTTTTTAAATTTTTTGAATTGAGGTTAGGATTTTCTATTCAATATTAATCCGAAATGCATGAAAGCTGACTTGAAATACTATGCATTAAAAAAAAACACAAGATACAATTTTTTTGTTTGTTAAACTTTTGCTATTGAAAAAATGCATTTTATAAAGGAAAACAGTATACATTTCACTACTACATTGTTAAAGGAAAGGAAAAACACTGCTATGTTGTTTTGTACTCCCTCCGTCCCAATTTTTTGACCCTTTTTAAGGAAGCAGGTTTTTAAGGAGTGTGAAAATTTTGTATTGACTTTTTTATTTTGTCCCTAAATCCAGTCAATATTACTGTGACCAAATTTGTGAGACTAATTTATTATATGAAAGTCAAAACATATTCAATATTGATCTTGTTTGATAGATATCAATTAGTTTTATTATACAAAATTTTCAAAATCATAAAAATCGATATAAAATAAAAGATAATAGACTAGCCAATTAAGATGAGAAAAATACTTTTTAAGGGTAAAATTGGAAAGTGACCCTGTTTTGATGGATATTTTTAGAAGTTGGACAAATATTTTAGAATATCCTAAAATAAAAAGAAGAACCAAAAAATTGGAAAGAAAAGAGTACTTCTAAGGCTTGGTTTGACTAAATTGAAAAAACTAGTTTTTTGGATTATTGGTTTTGTCCTTACTCAAAAAAAATTTGCATTTGTTGGTTTTCGGTCTATTTTTTGAGATTTCTTGGCTTGTCTCGACGAGAGGAATCTAAAAAATGTAAAATTATTAGCCAAATTTTAAGTCTTGTGAATAAAGACGAAAAATAATCCAAATTAACCTAAAAAAATCGACCGAAAACTAACGAATACAAAAAAAAATTGAATGAGGATAAAACCAAAAAAATCGATAATCTAGTTTTTTCAATTTAGCCAAACCAAGCCTAAAAAGGTAGATAGGGAGCTTAAAAATGATGAGAATGCGATCAGAGGTGGGCCACAGACGTGTTTGTGGAGGCTACAACTGGTTTTAATTGTTTGGGGTTTGATTGCCCCTTGCGATGGCAGGATCAGAAAATTGTGCAGTTGCAGGAATTAAAGCAGCAGCTCAATTTGCAGTCACAAGTTTTTTTTTTTGAACTGTAGCACATGCAGGTAAGTTTTGTTTGGTGCCATTCCTCAGAAGTACCATGTGGAGAGAGAAAGACTAGTGAGAGAGATTTATGAGATGATTGGCTTGAAATAAAAGCAGCTTTATTTATTTTTTGTATTGCCGCCAATACAGCTTTTTGTGGATTGCCTCTTTCACAGTACAACTCTTTTTCTTTTTATCTTTTTTTTTTTTTGTTCTTTTTTGAAATAATAAAACGATCAACAGTTATGAATTGAATTTTTGGTTTCTCAATTTGCAGGACAAAATAATGAATGAATTGATCAACTTCTTACTGATTCGATTGAAATGATTTTTAATAAGAATTTGGTGTACCAATAGTCAAAATTAAAATAGAGTATGAAAGTAAAAGGAGCATACGAAAGATATAAATTCAAGTTCTTGCCTTCTTCTCGTACTTGAACGGTAGCAAATTCTTCTATCCAATAGTATGCTTTTTTCTTCTCACTTACAACACCTGGTGTGAATGAGCGATAAATCTTTCAATAGCTTACTTTTACTCACCAATCATTACATTACAATTAGCCAATCAAAAGGAAATACAGAAATGAAGAACAAGTATATGCATGATTTCATTATCTAGCCTTCATGTTACATTTTCATTTAGCTTCTCAACTTCGAGAAACATCCTCCCATTTAATCACTCAGCCTATGGCCAATCGCGATTCAACTCCCCTTTGCTTGTCTTGATTGGGAGCCCAGATGAATCGCCTAAGTTAGTCAAATTCATCATTCGCCTCATAAGGATGAATTCACTACGGTCTGTCGATACCTTCTTAGGCCCATGAGAAACTGGTTGTAATCTCGGGAGTACATAGATTGTGACATGATACTATAGTACAAACCACCCTTGTATCACAAAAAATTCAATATGGAGTAATCACATAATGCCATATGTTAGGGATCTCGAATCTTTGATAATCCATCAATCATAATCTCTCCTCTTTCCAAAATCAATTGGTTGCCCACCATTCATAACCTTGAGACTCAGTGGGATGGCCTCCCAAGAGCACATCAAACCCTATCTGAAGCCATCATTCCAGTAATAATTCACTATCATCATTCCAATTGTTCATTTACTTAACGTCTAGGTGATTTTAGCGTGCAAACATGAACGCGAAAAACCTTATTGTCCATTCCAACAATTCAATAATTTTATAGTACTGCAACAAAACAAGCAATGCAAAGCAATAACAATATTTCAAGGATTCATACAATCACATAGTTTAATCATGATGGTCCATATGACACTTCGGGTGTTTACACATAAATCCACAGTTCATAGTAATAGATATTCTCAAGAAAAAGGGTTTTAGTGTAATTATATACTCCCTCAGTCCTTAAAAGCTTATCATACTTTCATTTTTTGGGTGTCCCAAAATATTGGCCAATATAAAATTTTCAACAAAGGGAAGTTGGTAAAATTTGATTTATGCCCTTGAGATGCTTTTAACAATCAAAACAAATGAGACCGAAAGGAGAATAATTGAAAAGTTTAAAGTTCTCTCTTCAATTTTGAAAAAGTTCTCTGAGTAAATAGGCGGCAGGACTTTTTGCTTTCAGAAAAATAATTTAAATGCAAAACTTGATTAACTTTTATTTTAGTGAAGTCAAATAATAAGTGACAAACTTGAAAAATTGCAAGTTTTGAGTATCACTGTGTATTATACATAAATGTTGAAATTTAAAAGTAGGATAAATATTTCGGGACGGGGGGAGTAAACTATAAGAATCTAAAGTGTAATTTATAAAAATATACAGTCAGTTGTGTAACTTTAATGAAGTATACTGGTAAGATACTAATTTAGTAAACTTGGGGGTTGTTTTGATGATTGTATTAAGTATAGGGCATTTTGCTAATAAAATTAAGTACAAGGGCGTTTTGGTCATTATGATACAATAGAGGGTAATTTGGTAAAATACCAAGATCAATGGGTATTAATGTAATATTATGATTACAAAGTGATTTTGATGATGTTTAATAAGTATAAACCTTAATAAGGAGAGAGGTAAGTTTTAGAGAGAGAAAGTGAGAGATAGGGGAGGTGGCTGGAGAGGCCTCTCCTTAGGGTTTCCCTAACGGCCGCCGCCCTCCTCCCTCCCCCACTGCCCCTTTCCACCCTCTTCCACCTCCTCCCCTCCTCTCCTCTCCTTTCCTCTATTACTTCCCCTGTAGTTTCCAGCGACTCCCTATGGCGTTTGATCTCCTCTCGTCTTCCTATGGGTGGCTTGGAACTAGATTTTTGGACAAGGGGGGGCCGGATCTGGGCTCTCCAGATCCGGACTCCCATCATCGGCGGCAGGTGGACGGCGGCGGCGTGACAACTCCGACGATCTTTCTTCTTGTTTTTTTTCAGTACTTTTTTCAGTATTTTCCTTTTATTTTTTCGTTTTTTAGTAGGTTGTAATAGGATTTGCTTGGTGGTTAATGAAATTTTTCTCTCTTCCTCAAAAAATAAGTATAACCATAATTTTATGCATTAAACATCCCTAAGGTTAAAATAATGTGGTAAAGGGTATTTTAGTAATTAATTGAAGCTAACATATTTATACACATACTGGCTTACATAATAATTCCATGTTTATATGTATATTCAAAATGTTGATTTATTTAAAGTATTTGTCAATAAAACCCTATTTTCTTTTATTAAATGTACTGTATTTATTAATGTGCAAACACATTTTTAAACACTTTTAAAAAAATTTCAATGACAATAAAGTCCTACTAACATATTTAACAATTAAGGGTCTCGTTAATATATGCCGTGAAATACATGATAGGAGTGCATTTATTGCATGATTTGCATCACTTGATTCCACTTTTTACTGGGAATGCTAGTGTAATATTTGAGCAGTAAATTCTGTTTTTAAAGAGGGTAATTGTTTGTGAAATGGTAAAAAATTCCCCGCTTTAATATTTGTATCCAGACAAAATAGCTGTTTTGGGATGACAAAGAAGCAGACAAAGAAGCAGACCAATCATCAAGAGTGCAATTGAAAATACGAAAAACGATGGGCTGGTCCTACTTAATGGAAGTAAACAATTAATTTTCCCTCATGTGGCAAGTTAATTTCTTGATGGCATGTACTTGTGAATTGGGGTGGGCATCGAGTCGTATCCGTGTTGTGTCAATTCGTATTCGTGTCAAAATTCTCTCAATCCTAATCCGATCTATTTAATTTTTTGTGTTATCGTGTCATGTCATATTCGTGTTTCGTGTCAAAAATCGCTAACCCTAACTCGCTAACTTCGTGTCGTGTCATCGTGTCTTTCCATAAATTCCCGTGTCGTATTATCTCGTGTTCGTGTCAAAATTTTCTTAATCCTAACCCGACCTGTTTTAACTTTTCGTGTTCTAGTGTCGTGTCATATTCCTGTTTCGTCAGAAATGACTGACCCTAACCCGCTAACTTCGTGTTGTGTTTGGGTCTTGTTCTCGTCTCGTGTCCGAAATTCCCACCCCTACTTGTGACTAGTGAGAGTTAAAAAGGTACAATGAAAATAGAGATAGAGGGATGGAAAACGAAAAGGTAACAAAGGGGGAGGTAAAAGGTTATTTTGGTCTTGCTAGAACACAAAAATTTCACTTCATTCAATATTGCATTACAAATTGGGATGGTAATGGGGCGGGGTTTGATGATCCTGGCCCCGATCCTAAAATTTCCTAACCCAACCTTAACCCTAACCCGCCCCTAATCCGATTGGGTAATTTATGGGTACCCCCACCCCTACCCCTATCAAGTTTACCCACCCTGCCCTTATTTTTTTTTTCCATATATTAGTAAAGTATATTTAAAACTCCAATTAGTGAGTAAAAATTTACAAAATAACTTTTACAATATAACCAAAATCTACTATCAAATGTTGTATTTTAGTTGTAAAACTAAAATTATAAGAATAAAAATAAAATTTGATGTATATAAGTGAGAAAATATAATTTGATATATATATAGGAGTATATAAATATAGTTATACATATATATGTATGTTGGGGCGGGTAATATCGGGGTAGAGTGACCATATCCCTGCCCCTACCCTAACCCTGACGGGTTTTTCAAAATCACCATC
This sequence comes from Vaccinium macrocarpon, assembly GCA_022606695.1. Taxonomy (NCBI): domain Eukaryota; kingdom Viridiplantae; phylum Streptophyta; class Magnoliopsida; order Ericales; family Ericaceae; genus Vaccinium; species Vaccinium macrocarpon. Next base: position 32,322,625 of record CM040172.1, read on the forward strand.
TGTCCCTATCCGTTACCCAAAAAAAAATAGTAAAAACCCTACCCTATTGGGATGGGATAGGGTAGATTCAGAGTGGGATGGGTTGAATTGCCATCCCTAATTACACATTAACTTCTCAACTATTTCCCACAGAAGTGGAAGGAGTTGGTTCCATTTAATGACCACTACATTGTTCCCCTAGGGCATATATTAACAAGGGTCAACAATTAAATAAGCTAAACAAATAAGTCTAGGATCAAACACACAAGAAAACATGATTTATGGTCAAAACGGAAGAAACTAAGAAGTTCAAGTGGGTAAGTGTAATAGCAACATTTGAATTTCCTAGAGGGAGCTTGCCAGAGTTTCCATCGGAACAGGTCTCGGGGAGGCCTCCAAGCAGTTTTGGTCGAAAACAGAGCATTTCAAGTTTTAGTTTGGGATTCTTGAATGCCTGGGCATGGGGCATATTCTTTTGCCCATAAACTAATTTTAGGATAATTTAACACAGGATTCGTTTCTTAAATGGGATCGCAGAAATGGGAGAAATCCGGTCTCCAATTGCCAGCCGTTGGATCAGATCAGGAGGTCACTTAAGTTGCATTCTCGCGGGTCAAGGCAACCGGGTAGTACCCACTTCGCGGGTCAAACCCCCTATTCGGGTTAAAACAAAACCCCATTCTCTCTCTTTTTTCCCTTCCACAGAACGATTGTAGAGAGAGAGAGGAGGAGGAGAAAAACGAAGAGAGAAGCAAGAACAAGAAATCATGGTTTGGGTTTTTGATTTCTTCAGGATACCAAGGTAACCATCCCCCTCTCTCTCTCTCTCGTTCGATGTCTACCAGAAACTAGGGTTTCGGTTTCGGAAAAACCCTAGCCAAGATCCAATCGCGAGGAAGAAGAAGAAGAAATCAAGACTAGGTTTCGAAATCAAGGTATCTCTCCCTCTCTTTATCTGTCACGTTCTATTCGATGTCTACCACAAACTAGGGTTCGATTCGATGTCTCTCTCTCTCTCTCTCTCTCTCTCTCTCTCTCTCTGTCTTGCGATTCGATGTCTAGTCGATTTTCATTTTGTTTGTGTTGGATGGTTTTCTGATTTCGAATTTGTGATATTAAGGCTCTAACCCTAGATCGTGATATTGTGTGTGAACATTCGAACTATGCTTTTTCTTCTTGATTGTGTCTAAATCCATTTGGTGCACCTCCTCTACTGTTGAAAATCTTGTGAATCTGGAAAAGCCGAAAAATTTGTGTGTAAATCTGTAGTTGGAGATTTGATTTTGATTGATTGAATGACAATGTGGGTTTTGTTCCTTTGTAGAGCAAATTAATGGTTTTGTGTTTTGGGGACTTTGAATTTTTCTATGTCACCACTTAGCTTTTTCTATTTCACCACTTAGCTAGTTTCTCTCTATACTTTGTAAAACTTGAGTTGCATTAGCATACAGGTGTGGTGGTATAGAAATTCATTTTTCCCCCTGGTGAGTTGCTTGCTATATTGTTCCACAGATTCAATCATCAATTGCCCAAGTTTTCCTATTCAAGCATCAATTGCCCAAGTTTTCTCTTTTCTGTCTTGCAGTTTCACTTCAGAGGCATCTCATCTATAAGCTTGGAAGAATCGAGAAGGAAGCTGCTGAAATGAACATATGGGGACACCTTAGTATTTTACTCTTGGACTTAATGGGGAACTTGAAAAAATTATGTCAAGAATGCAGTCAGAGGTGGTGTATTTTACTGCTTAGTATTTTGCAAGCATCAATGCAGTCAGAGGTGGTGTAAGTTTGGACTCATTGACGAAGCGAGAAGCTCAGCTCAAATGGAATCCTTTAAAAAGGAAAAGGAACAACAAACTTGCATGCTATGAAGGGGAAGAAATTTTTTAGAAGGCTAGGAGTAACAACAGGGGATTTAGGAATTGAGTGTATTGTGTTTTTTTTCTTCTTCTTTTCCTAGGGTGTGTTAGATTGGCATAGTGAAAGGGGTGGATGGATGTATCCAATTGGAGTCTTTTGGTCTAACGGCATAATCCAAGAGATAATGTGATGTCTTTTGTATCCAGCTGTTTTTGAGAAATATACATTTCGTCAAATTTTTGGTTGTCTATTTTGCTGCAAACGTCCAATTTACAAATTCTGTAGCAACTAACATTGAAATCATCAGTTTCTTGTTTATCTCCTATTCAACTGCTACAATGCTCTATAGAAACAAACTTGAACTCGAAATCATCAATTTTGGATGTTTGGATGGCAGCCTGCTTGCTGTAAACTGTCATTTGTACTGTGAGTGAGTTGTAGGACACGTACTATTTGAAAAAAATTGGGCAGCATATCCCCTGTTTTAAGTCCTAGCCCGACGTCAAGCGTCTCAACAAATTGAAGCACAAATTAAGAATATTAAGCAAGCCTTCTCTTGCTCATCATTCTATTCATAACAATTACATGCTACCTAAATTAATCCAAGCAACATAGATATGACCTTCCATAGATTAAAAACCATGCCCAAGCAACATAGTAATAGATTCAAACTATTCCCTTGTGCACCTGAAAGTACCTCCACTAAAAATAAGTCTTCGTGCACAACATCTTGGATCAAATATGCACAACATCTTATGAACAAAGCAAGTCTTCGTCCTTTCTGACTGCCCAAAGTTCAGCTACTACATTTCTTAGAATCCTACGACAAACAAACTTCATGTTGAGCAATAAATTGTAGTTTGGTTCTCTCCATATTGTGCATACAACAGTAACAATTTTCATGAGCATCAGAGGAAGCAGGGGCTGTCCAATACAACTTCACTACAAATAGAAGCTTCTCCCTGTTTAGGGGTCCATCTTCATGGTCAACAATCTGGCTATCCCATATCCTCCCATCTGTAATGCACAAAGAAAGAAAACAAAAAAGTGGCATGTGAACATTCAAGTTATATATTTATATACATAGATCATTCAACAAAATAAAAGAACCATTCCTTGCTCGATTGAATCAAATACAGAATAGACATCGAATCCTTTTTTTTACCACATCTTTCCATTGCTAAAATCAAAATCGAAAATTTTTCAACATTCAACACTACCAAAATCGAAAACTAACAAAACAATGGGTCCGAAATAACGAATGGGTTAGGCTTTTTCACAAACCCTAAACCTAGTTTTGGCTAAAATCAAAATCGATTTTTTTTTCAACAAATGGGTCCGAAACTGCTCATCAACACTAACAGCATCAAAGTCGATTTTTTTTTAAAGATCCAACACAAACAAAATGAAAATCGACTAGACATCGAATTGCGAGAGAGAGAGAGAGAGAGAGAGAGAGAGAGAGAGAGAGAGAGAGAGAGAGAGAGAGAGAGAGAGAGAGAGAGAGAGAGAGAGAGAGAGAGAGAATCGAACCCTAGTTTATGGTAGACATCGAATAGAACGCGACAGATAAAGAGAGGGAGAGATACCTTGATTTCGAAATCTAGTCTTGATTTCTTCTTCTTCTTCCTCGCGATTGGATCTTGGCTAGGGTTTTTCCGAAACCGAAACCCTAGTTTCTGGTAGACATCGAACGAGAGAGAGAGAGAGAGAGAGAGAGAGAGAGAGAGAGAGAGAGAGGGGGGGGATGGTTACCTTGGTATCCTGATGAAATCGAAAACCCAAACCATGATTTCTTGTTCTTGCTTCTCTCTTCGTTTTTCTCCTCCTCCTCCTCCTCCTCCTCTCTCTCTCTCTACGATCGTTCTGTGGAAGGGAAAAAAGAGAGAGAATGGGGTTTTGTTTTAGCCCGAATAGGGGGTTTGACCTGCGAAGTGGGTACTACCCGGTTGCCTTGACCCGCGAGAATGCAACTTAAGTGACCTCCTAATCTAAGCCGTTGGATGAGATCCAACGACTGGCAATTGGAGACCGGATTTTCTCCCATTTCCGCGATCCCGTTTAAGAAACGAATCCATTTAACACATATAATAATTAGATTTAATGGTCATGGGGTTTCTACCTTAAATTTAGAAGATCTGGCAAAATGTTGGATTTTGGCGAAAATGAAGTGGAGGTGGATTTCCGGTTGGCCTTAGTTGCAACTTGCAATTAAGGCCACGAGTGTGGTGGTGTTGATGAAGAGTCACAAGTGTGGTGGATTTCGGGCTTCTTAGGACCCCTCTAGATGATGTTGATGAAGAGTCACGAGTGTGGTGGTGTGTGCCGTGTGGTGCTGGATACCCATTTTAAACTAAGGTGATTACCAATAATATTTTAGAAAATTGAAGCACCTAAGCATATTTATTACGTATGATAGTAAAAAAAATTATAACAAAAATGATGACGTCCACTGAAGTTAATCGACTCGGAAATGGCCTTATTAATCAACCAAAAATAGCGATTATTTTCTTTTGAAACCCAAATTTGCATCGAAATTAGGTTCCTAAAGTAATATATGTTGTGCACAACTCTGTGGTGGTTATTTATTATTGCTCCCTCCGTTCCAATTTTATAGTCCATTTTGGGAGTTCGTGTCATTTTTCAAAGTGTTATATCTTATAATCTACAATGTTCTAGGTGATTTTGAATACTTTGTTTTCTAGATTAAATTAAAATCTATCAAACAAGATTTATATTGCATATAAAATGTATTACCAATTGAAAGACATAATCGTTTTTTTATCCAGTTAGACTAGAACGAGGGACTATAAAATTGGAACGGAGGGGGTATTATTTTTTTTTCATTCATCATTCCTAATCTATTATATTAGGGATAGAGAATGAGACTCGATCCTGAATGCAGTACCGGGCATTTAACGCTGTGGTTGTTATTCAAGTCAAAATGTCAAATACTACAATCTACTAACCTTCAATACACTGTAGTGCATGTGTAGATTTGGGTTTCTAGAGTTGGGCCGACGAACGTAGTCCTATTGGGGCCCATCGAGTTAGAATGCATCCAAACAAGTCCATTCCACTTAACCCAAACTTGGCACCACATTTATTTTCTGGAAACATTTGTACTTTGTAGAGTTCATTAAACTTTGCTTTTAAGTTTGGCACTTTTTTATTTGCTAATCAAGAAAAAAATGAATACTAAATTAGCTCACTAATTGATTTGATTAATGCTCCAATTAACAATATTTGAGTGCTAAGTCTGCCAGACACATATTAGTTTTTGAGATTATAATCAAACAATGTGGGATAAGTTCCAACACTTCCTCTACTTGCGACTGTAGACCCATACGTAGAGAATGTTGAAAAAACTCATCGAAATTTAGGTGATTTTTTATTTTTGTATTATTATCTCATTTTTTAGAAGGTTTTGCCGTCAATTTTATGACTTTCAGCCAAACAACAATAACAGGAGATGACGATGCAAAATACGAATGTCGTCTCTTTTTTTTTTTTTTTTTTGTTTCTGAACTTGAAATGCGAATGTTGTCTAAACAACTTTTTTATGACTTAAGAACCATGAACGAACAAGTAATACACAACACAATTGCGTATTTGAAGACCAGTTTGGAATTTAAAACGCTTTTTTCTCTCTTCTTAGAGCATCTTTATCTAGGAGTTTAAACCCTAGCCCCAGGCTCCTCTCTCGATCTTGGATTTGACAATTTTCTTTGCACTCCATCACTTCTCATCCTCCTCATCACCTATTGATCAGTCTCCGTCTGCCGATTCTCTTCCGCCACTTCTCCCCCATCGTCTCCAATGCATTGTCGCTGGTGGGTCATCGTTCTTGGTCTTGGTTTGTGGCTGGTTCATGGTGGTTCTATCGGTGACGAATGGAGATTGGTCGTAAATGTTGTGGATTTTTTTTTCTTTTTAGTTTTTCTTTGTCTTGAATCTATGCCTTTCCTAGAGGACTAAAGTGTCTTTCACTTTGTTCACGTCACATTTCTAAAAAAAAATTCAAAAAAGATTATTTCCCTATCTCTCATCTCTCCAATAATTAATTGCTCTCTCTACTCATATCCTTTTCTTAATCATTACTCTCATTCTTGTATCTATCTCTCTCCAATTATTACATTTTTCTCTCATTATTACTTTTTCAAAAAACTCATCCAAATACTATCTTTAAAATATTTATCAAAATATTCTTCTCAAAACTCTCAACCAAACAAAGTGTTTACGTGTGTTTTTTGAGCTTCTTTCCAACTTTGAGAATTTTCTAGGAAATTGCGAGGAATGAAACTTGTGAGGAACTCTAATGAGTCTAATAATTATAGAGCTACAACACATTTTGAAAGTGCGATGGTTGACTGCTCACGGACTAGATGTGCCGACCCTTTTTTGGGGTCAATATCAGCAATGCGGTTCATCCAACGAGAAACATAAACCAAGTTATAGAGCTACAATACTATCAAATCCGAACGAAGAAAATGTTGAATTGAATCGTACCACTCTCTATTGGGGGTTCTTAGCCTATAGAGCTACAATACTACTAACTGTTTTATTTTAGTACAATTTTTTCCTAAATGATGATGGAAGGGACAGGACATGTCAAGGCCCTACGTTCCTCTTATCTTAAGTACTACTGCTCTAATGCTCTTATTGCTGCTTGTTTTGAAAACAAATGTTTCTGAAAGAACATATTTTGGTTTCTTTGCCTTTTCCGAATTCTTTGTATTTCGATTCAAATTCCTTTCATAATTCAATTTGTCTCTGTGGGAAAAACCAAATATCATATTTAAATGAGCATTGGCAAAAGAGAAAAAAAAAGTTGGATTTTTTCAAAAATTCCTCAACATTTTTTGCTGACTCGAATTAATTGAGACTTAAAGCTCAATTTATGGGTGACTCGTTTTTTTTACTTTTTGCATTTTGCTTTTTATATTTTTGAATTTGTTTTTAAGATTATGGCTATATTATGAATTTGCAGAATGTTTGGGAGATGCAACATAAATAGTGTTTGAGAGATATGTGTAAAATACATTATATAAGTTTTTTTTGTTAACCAAAGCGAAAAAAACTGAAGAATGATAAATCAAAAAACTCCTCCCCCTACTTCTGACTTCTCTTCTCTAAATCCAAAAAGCAAAAACTCAGTTTTCATTTTAAGTTATTATTGGTTTGGTTTAATTATTTTTCCTTTTCTAGTTCACTCCTCTAGATTGATCAGAGTATAATTTTTTTTTTGACTGAAAATTTTAAAAATTTCACTAATCATAAAATTAATTATTGTGCTAAAGATAATAACGTATTTATTTTTTTCTTTTCATTAGAGGTTGGATGATATTTGTGGATGGAAGTTGAAGACTTGAAGTACGCTTGAATGGGTAGATAGAAGAAAAGAGGGGTGTTTGGGAGCTCTGTGTTTTCACTTTTCGCCTTTTGCATTTTGATTTTGGGTTTTTTGAATTATGATCAGAATGTATTATTGAATCTGTAGAGTGCTTGGGGGATATATGCAAAATGCATTTTGCAACAAAAGTATTGTTTGAAAGATATATCTATAATACATTCTGTAGGTCTTTTTGTTAACCAAAATAGCAAAAAAAGAAAATAAGAAGTCAAAAAAATTCTGTCACCCTACTTTTGGCTTCTCTTCTCTAACGTCAAAAAATCAAAACCCATTTTTTTAAAACTCATTTCGGGTTCACCTAGCCAAACAGCTAGAAATGAAAAAAATAGAAAAGCAAAATGAGATAAAAGAGGTATCCAAACACTCCCTCAATACATAAACAGCTAGTGAGGGGATGAAACTGGCCACCAATTTCCTCACTAGGGAATAGACTTTTGTGGAGTCTTCAGGGGAGACTTCCAAGTCAAATTGTCACTCAAAGCCATGAAACTTTTCTTTTCCGTCTTCTTGATCAGATTCTGATTTAGAAATAAAAAATTGCCAAAACGCGGATATGCTTTTTGAACCATGATCAATTCAAAATCTTAAAAGCAGAAAGTGACCCGGCCCCTTGCAGATTTTGACGATCCAAATTTTTTTGGCTACGCCGGTCACCTCTTCCTAATCTTTTTTCTGTTCAAAATTTTATTTTTGATTGCTGTGGATACATATTTTAAATTCTAGCTTTAGACTGTGCTGTAAATTCTATATTTAGATTTTTGTAGAAATAGATAAACATGTTTACCATAGCCGTGAACTTATACTTAAGTTATCGTAAAATTTGGTATTTTTTTACTGCAAAAAGATGACAAATCATCTTTATAAAACTTAAAAAAACCTAAAATCTGATCCGAAAATCTCCACAAGCTTCACAAACCAAGTTGAAGGATTTTCAAAATTTATTGCCTTCTACAGTTTTTCAACATCTACAAAATTCGAGAATCTCTTACCTAGAATTTTTAGTAAACACTCCAAAACTGATTTTGAAGTAAAGACTCCAAAAGTGACAAAATCGACACAAAATATTTTGTAAGGAAGAAATTGAAATTTTGGTGTATTTTCAAGAGACTAAAATAGTAGATAAAATAAGCCAGTTTTTTTTAGTAAACACTCCAAAACTGATTTTGAAAAATTAAAATCACAAAACTTGCAAAAATAATTTCTCGTAGACACACATTAATGCATACATGCATAGTGTTCTTGCAATAGCAATATTCTTTCAAACATCAGTGATTAAAGTTCTAACACTAAAGCACTTTGGACCTTTTAATTAATTCACCATATAATTATACCTGCGCGAGTCTCCTTAATCAATTATTGCAGGGAAAGACTTTTTTTTTTTTTAATGAGACTTTGTGGTTTTCTACGTAGGATTTGTCTGTCTATAGAGTGATTGCAATGGACAATATTTTCAGCACAATCATGCGTCCCTTATGCTATCTTGGTTCTAAAATCGGTTTTGTCAAAACCGAAGTTTAAATACCGCAAAACTTCGGTTCAAAATGGATTTTTAAATAAGAATCTGTCAATCAACTTTTACAATGAAGATCAAAACAAGAACTCTCACACAAGTGTATAGATATCGAGATGAATCACATGGAGTATGAAGGGATTAATCAGTGTATGCCTTGGAATATTTTAGTGAAACTCCCTCAATTACCTTTTCATCTCCCTTCACCTCACATGCATCACCATGTTTATATTAGGAGCCCCACTCAAATTTGGAATTTAGCCAATTCAATATTGCCTTGATTGAAACAAATAAAAGATAGCAATAATCCATTCCTTTGTTGGACTAGCCGTTTGAAACCAATTTGGCAGTCATAGCGCATGATTCTCGAATTGCTGACTTCCCTTGCAAAGTTTTCTAGCCATTTGAATTAAGTGGAGAGTTCCAAAATAAGTGTTGGTCTATATTTTCATGATCTTTGAATTTCTTTTAACATTTTCATTTTCATTTAGACTTCAATAAAAAATGAGAAAAAGATTTATCCTTAATCCTTTTCATTTCTTTTTAAATCCTGACTATTGGAGATAATGATTTTGTATAGATCTCTCCTTATGTATCTCAACCAAATCTTCCAAAATAAATAAATATTTGAATGATTATCATTATATTAATTATGTTTCAATATCAATTATTCATGTTTTGTTATCATCAAAATCAATAAGTTATGCCATAGAAATCTTTGAGCCAACACCTACTAGCATTATGGAAAACTTCAGTTATGTCTTACCATTTGACATCATACATGGAAATCTGTTTTTGGACCATTGAAGTATTGACCAACTTGTGTCCCCAACAGACTAGGCCATTTGGAAGACCAGCTTACATATGTATATTACCGTTCAGGTTTGGACCGTTGTGGCTAGGGGTGCAAACGAGTCGAGTTGAGCTTTGTAGAGTTCAAGCTCGGCTAGTTTAATAAATGAGTCATAATTCGAGCTCGAGTTTGGCTCGTTCGCAAACGAGCCAAGCCAGTATAATTTACTTAACGAGCCAAGCTTATCTTTACCAAGCTCGTTTCCTAAATGAGCCTAGAACTCAAACTCTAGCTCGACCCGATTACCAAACGAGCCGAGCCTAGCGGAGAGGAGTGTTAATGAGCTAAGCCACGAGCTGCTTACGAACAACTCAGCTCCTTTATAGCCCTAATTATTGTCCATCCTGGGCACATAATGGGAGACCAGGCTGCTCTTGCAAAATATGTTGTTCGTGCCAAAAAATTAATTTCATTGGATAACGATATTTACCTTATCTAAACACTTTAAGCGAAAATAAACAACCGTCAGTTTTTCTTCTAATTAATGTGCTTACTACCGAAGGCCAAAAAAAGAAACAAACCCAAGGTCCACTACAGAGACCCTGCCAACAAGGGTCTTGAATCGACCTTGTTTGTTTTGAATTTTAAGATCGGTTTTTTTTTTTTAAATTTTTGAATCATTACTTATATATATATATTTTCAAATATTACTTTTATTTTTAATTATTATTCTTATTTCTCTCTATATCTACTCATTACTCCATATTTTTAATTGTTACTCCAATTTATCCCTTCAATCATTACCCAAAAACTAAACCCCAAATCCAAACCAAAATGCAGTTGTTATGAACTATTCAATGGTGGTTCGCAGCTCCATTGATCAAACTTATTGACCATTGAACGCTGATAAAATAGTTGAACCTGATTTTTTTTTTCCTTGGTTTGATCGTCAGGGTATCAAAAGCAAAGTCGAGACTAGGAGATTCACAAGAACCTCTACTAATTCACTCATCAATCTTGTTAAACGTAGGCCAAAACTAGGGGATTCACAAAACATTAGTACTTTCTAGTGATCAAAATATTCAATAATCGAACCTTGATTAATTGTGTGAGGAACAAAACCACCGACAAACCGAATTAATCCCTTCTCTAAACTTCTCTTGTTTTCACTTCTCAAGACTTTTTCAAATAGAAAATTTACTCGGAAATTCCCTGGAAAAGGACTTGTCTAGCAAGACTCCAAAAAGTGGAAGAAAATGAGTCAAGCAAAAAACCAAGGCAAGTTGATGATGTCTCCATCACCAACAGACGTATTGTCAATCATAAGAACAAAAAAACCGTGTGGGGCCACCCTTTTGTGTGTGACCCACTCTCTAAATTCCTCTCCTATCAAATCATAGACTTGAATTTTGGGGTGCCTGGTGTTCAAAAAAGAATTTTGTGGTGCCTGCCTCCATACAGAGATTTCCAACCCACACCTCTTATAACTACTCCTATAAAAAACCCACCACCATTTGCCTTTAGTATAACTTGTGTTTTTGTGAATGTTACAACTTGCAACCACATTGCTTCACTTTCCATACAAAAACTGGAAAAACCCACAAGCCAAAAGGCAAAAAGAAGTGTAGTTACCCACGTAACATACATTTTTGCAACCAAATTCCAAGTCTAATCATAAATGGGTGAATCAACATGGGAGGTTGCTCGATTGCCGGGGTTTCGGTTCCACCCGACCGAAGAAGAGCTCCTTGGTTTCTACCTTCAAAACACGATTCTCGGGAAAAATATTAACTTTGATACCATCGGTTTCCTCAACATCTACCTTCATGATCCTAAAGAGTTGCCCGGTATGCATTACTCGACTAGTTTTTTTTTTTAAACCCCGATGTTTGAGAAAAAAATATTGGCGATTTATATAAATTTGCATTCGGATAATGTGTAACAGAGCTGGCTAAGAATGGGGAAAGAGAATGGTACTTCTTTGTGCCAAGGGACAGAAGACATGGAAATGGAGGGAGGCCCAACCGGACCACTGAAACCGGGTTTTGGAAGGCAACGGGTTCGGACCGGAAGATAATGAGTTCGAATGACCCGAAAAAGATCATAGGACTCAAAAAGACTCTGGTGTTTTATAAGGGAAGGGCGCCCCGTGGTTGCAAAACTGACTGGGTCATGAACGAGTATCGCTTGCCGGATACTTTCCACTCACCAAAGGTATTTATTTATTTATTTTGGTATTTTCTGTTTGGTAAAAGGTTTTTTTGGTGCAAAAGTAGCTTTTAAGAATCAGGACTTTTTGCCAAACCTTTATGCATTTTCCTTTCAACTTCCTGGGTTTCTTATAACTCATCATTTTCATGAGAACAGGGCCCGACTTTACTGGGGCCTAAACCGAAGATTAAAGATGTGACCTTTTTTTTGTTAGCCTTTAATATGTGGTACCAAAATAAGAGGGCCGCTTAAATTATTGGAGGCTTTAAGTGGCCGCAACTCAAGCTTTCGCTTTGAGCCGGCTTTCAGTTTCATAATCTATTAATTTTTCTTTTGGGCACCGAAAAAACAAAAAAAGATTTTATAGCATGAACCATTTTTGAGAACTTGTAAATATTTTTCGAGTATTCTATTTAAAATTCTCTAAGTTGGCCCTAAAATATTGTGAAATGAAATTCATTTAATGCAGGACATAGTGTTGTGCAAGATATACAGAAAGGCAACCTCCTTGAAGGAGTTGGAACAGAGGGCACAATTTGAACAAGAAGAAGAAGAAAGGAAGGCTGCATTGCGCCATTCACTTGTACCACCACCAATGGATATGACCACCTTATTTTACAATCCACATGTTGAAGAAGAAGGATTTTCGGCCCCAATCGCTGCACAACACGTGGCGTTCAAGAAAGAATATGAAGATGCTAGCTCTGACCAATTCACAGCAGAGGAGGAGAAAAGCTATTATGAAGAAGAAGGATTAGCAGAGGAGGGTCATTATAATGGGATTAACACTAATGGTTTTCTGCAGTTAACAGAGCTGCAAGTGCCCAAGTTTAACATGGACTGGACCCAAGACCCCTCTTGGGGGCAGCTTAAGAGCCCATGGCTTGAGAATTTGATGACCCCTTCTCCTTATGCTAACCTACTTAACTTCTAAGTTAAGATGATCATGGTGAATAATTGATCAAATGGAGTATTATTAATGAAGATTAAGTAGAAATTTAGAGGGCATCCTAATTAGGGCTTGCGAATTAGCTACCTAGTGAAGGTGATGAATCAGTGACATTTTTTAGGGCATCCTTTAACTTTGTTTAAGCGCCGTTAAAGCGTTTATTGATCGAAGTAAATAAACAAGTTTTTCGGTAGAAGAGTTCGTGTTTCCTTCGTTATTGCGTTTCTTTTTGATGTGAACATACTACTTCCTAAAACCATTAATTGATGTGGGGACATGTACTTTTTCTGAGTGACTCTTTATTTCTATCGGACTGGACCCAAAATATGGTTCCAGCCTTTGTGGATCTTGAACTTATATGGAAGAGAGAGTTACAATCAATTTTTTTTTGCTTTTATTTATTTTTATAATCGACAGATAAAGTTAACTATTTTCTCGAATTTTGTTACACCAATTACAGCTAGGGCTGGTCAGGCACAAGGCTCAAGAGACCTAGGCCTAAAGCCTTCAAAAAACTCCCAATTTTTGAGGCACTCCAAGTATTTTCGGTTGTAAGCTTGGCTAAGGATCTTTTCAAGCCCAATAGAAAAAATGAGTGAATCCAACCTTATTTGAAAAAAGGCCTGAACAATTATAACAAAGGATTGGGTTGCTAAGTTACTAAATGGTTGATGTGGGATGAAGAAGTAAATGCAAATGAGAGTTCTCTATTCCCATCAAAGCTTCGTCGTAGACTGGTAGTCCCACATCGAATGTTTTGGAAAATCTTCTTCAGAGAGACTCTTATAAATACAACACTACACCCCACATTTCACTAGCACTGGGCAACCAACGATTATTTTAAGCTTGGGGAAGTTGAGTTTGAGCCAACAAAATAGTTAAGTTAGGGTAAATCGAAATCTTTTTCTCAAAACCTCTTCGCATTCTATTTTGGTACTTTTGAGATCTTTAGTAAGTTCTTTTCAAATAACAAGAAATGTAAAAAGCTCAGTGGAAAAACACGAAAATGTAAAAAGCTCAGAGTACAAATTTTCGATTAGGCCTAGAGCAACCGAATACCTTGTGGACCTGATTGCAGCCACTGAAGTGACGTCTATCCATCTCCCCCTCTCTCTGGCTGTTGCTCTCAAAATCACCTATGCCACTTGCATGACTTCAATTTTCCACTCACTAGTGCCAAGTGAGTCAATTGAGGTGACAAATAAAACCTTTTGGAATTTTTTTTCATACTTTTAACAGGTTGTGTGAATTCTAGACACAGTGAGTCAAGCACATGCCTTCGGACAGTTGTAATCTCGACAACTTTGGCATCAATATATACTGTCATGTGTTTTACTTGGATATTTGAACTTCTTCATATGGGCAGCCCCACAATATCAGCCACCAAAAAATCTCCTTATCGTGACCTTTATTCGTTTTACTTGGATATTTAATTTCTTTCACACGGGAACGAGATGTTGGAAAAACATATAAACAGTGTGCAATTAACAGAATGCTGCACAAGAAAAGCGATGCACGAGTGGCTCTTTTCGATACTGATTAAGTTTGCGAGCGTCAACTGGTGGATGGTGTAAGGTAAAAGAGATAATCGCACGCAGAAAAGATAACAAGCAAAAACAGGACACAAGATACAAATATTTCCAAATTAAAGTAAATCATTTAATTGTAATACACGAGGTGGTGGCGGTTTCACTATGATGAACTCTAGTCAGAATTATAATGGGGGCTGTCTTAGTGCTCCTTTTTATAGTTGCAAGGGAACACAACTTTAGAAAACCCTAAAAAAACGTTGAAACACGCCTTTTTCCGTCCTGATGGACTTGACCACCGTCGGGACGAAAACCTCAGAATGGTTCTTCACATCTTCACATTTCCAACCGATGGACTAGTGGTTGGATGTGGCTATCCATTATTCAAAGATAACCTCTCGGCTGTCATCCATCCTTGCAAACATTGATGTACGGCAACTTTGGTCTTCTCAGACATCTATCGCAACATTCTCTCAATTAGAAGGTGTAACGGCCGGGATACATAAGGCTACATATTGTATGCTCTGGCTTCGAAACTGGTGTGAAATTGATCGAGAAAGAATTCCTCTGTCTCTGTTAATAGTGAAAATTATTCTGACACCTCTGTGGACACACCCAATTTTGTGAAACCACATCAAAACTCTGTTTTGTGTGCGATCTGTGTTTGGATTTGGTTTTCATCCTTAGGGCACAATAAATGCTATTAGAGGCTAGGAAAATCGTAAGCGCCGAAACACCACCTGTTTTTTTTTTTGTGTCTTTGTTCAGTCTTGCTGTTTTTCAAAATAACTTGAAATTCACCTTGTTACAATGTCGGGGTGAATCGCATGAACCAGTCAAAGTTAGGGCATGGAACTCAAAATTCACCTTGTTATATGGTGTTTTCACGCCTAGCTAAAGGCAGAATACGCTACGTCAGCCCAATCGCCTCCACTTCAGTGTCTAGTTGGCATCCAGTCAGCGACATGTCACCAACCATCTTAGCTCTCAGTCACTCTCCACGTCATTGGTGGGGTCAAGTTCGAGTGCCAAGTCATCAACATGTGGCTGTCATGTTGAGAGTCATCACCGACTTTTCTAGAAGTTTCTAGAATATTCCGGATTGCTCTAGATTATTCCAGACTCTTCCAGAATATTCTAGATTCCACTAGAACCTTCCGGACTCCTCCAGAATGTTATAGGTCATTCTAGAACCTTCTAGAAACTTATGGAAGATGATAGAGTCTTCCAGGTTACTCTAGAATCTTCTAGAGTATTGTAGAAATATTTAGGCTTCTCTAGAATCTTGTAGAATTATTCTAGGATAGTCCTTTTCTAGAAAGTTCTTTGGCTCTCTATAAATAGAGATAGGATCTCATTTGTGTAGGTGTGTTGGTGAGAGACACCAAGTGTTGTGAGAAGCACAAAGTGTGTGCATGTGAGTGATACTCAAGTGTGAGTAAGTGTCTTGTGTACAAGTGTACTTGTGTAATTTTGTATTGAATAAAAGTGAAAATATTCAATACAAGTTTATAGTTTGGGGTGTCCAAACTCAACATGTCACATCAACAGAAGTGCTAACTCAGCATGTTGATTATTGCCAAGGTGGATATTGTTGGAACAATGATACATACACATTCACTCGGACACACTCTGCCACACCCCCTCTTACATGTGAGGGGACCCACCCCACATGTGAGAGGGGGTGTGACAGAGTGTGTCCGAGTGGGTGTGTCTGTATCATTTTTGATATTGTTGATGGATTTCGATGGCATGGCTGCCACATCAGCAGAGATTACCTCTTAGCCAGACTTACATCAACAAATTTGGTCTTCTCAGCCCTTTACCACAGCACTCTCTCAACCAAAAGGAGTAATGGCGGGGATAGATATTTTTGGCTATATTTGTAACAACTATGAAGATCAATAAAAAATTTTGCCTTCCAAAAAAAATTTGATTGACGTAGCAGTGAGATACCTTCTATCAAAGCAAGTATAATGCACGGTAACGACAAGAAATGGCGCGGTTGGATGAATATTTGTATAATTGTATTGAACACGTAGTGTTCAAGTTGACAAAAAATGTTTGCAAAACATGTAATGATCTAGGATTCTTTCCTGGAAATGTTTTGTCTCCTATTGAAACATAGCTGTGTCATTTCTTTCAAAATCACAACCTGAAACCACATTAAACTTTCATGTCTGGTGCATCCAGCCCGTTTAGGTCCATGCCAAACTCTTTTGCTACTTCTTGGATGGGAAATCTAAATACGGAGTATATCAATTACTTTTACTAGTACTTTTTATAGAAGTGAATTTAATTAGACTCATTTAATGAACCTTATCATGTGCCTCGGGTGCACATTTTAACAAAATCCAATTATAAAAGGGTTTGCTTTGTGTTTCGTGTGTGTTTGGTTATGATCCTTGGGGTTAGGGCACAACAAAAAGTCACCCCATGCTACAACTTAGAAGCACCAAAGCTGCAAACATTTATTCCGGTTATTTTGATTACAGAAGGTCACCAGTACAATCACACCCAAAAAGAAGAACAAAAAAGTTCGGTCATTATTAGTGTGCACTTATTTTTAGTACAACTGTAAGTTGTGCATTTTGTGCAGCTATTACATGGTTTCGACCAAAAGTGCATTACCGAAAGACCTTTGGTTGCCGCAGTCGATATTGTCACCAGGGCTAATTCCAAGTATTTGACAGTACCTCTGAAAGAACCCGATCCGATCCTGGACCCTCGAATCCGACCCACGACCGCATTCGAGTCCACCATTTACAATGTTTGTGATAGCTCCAAACCCAGGGACCCGACCTGCTGACCTGTCTGCAGCCGACGGGTTCCAACTTCCGGTGATAACGTCGTGGCATGATGGCTTTGGTGATTGTGGGGTCATCCAGAACCATAAGGCAGTCTTGAATGATATGACTGGATCACTTGTTACTAGATCAGGGTTATTCAGGAGATCCACCCCTATAGCCTTTCCAGCCTGTCCGTAGTTGTAATTGCTGGAATATCAAGAAAACATGGTAAAAAGTTTAGTGATTTGTTTGGAATCGCAGATCTCGATTTCTTCTTACTGCGAAAGCAACCAAACATGTACTAACTAGAAAGGAAGAACAAAACCAATAAGGCGACGTGATTGCTTGGTTAGTTGAGGAGCAGATAAACTAGCCTGGATACCTTAAGTTATCACAAAAAGTGTCACTTACTAGGAAATTTGGATTGGACCGCGGCCAAAATATTTTTTGCCCGAAGCACAGGGCCATTGAGCACTTGGGACGCAGTAGTCACCCGGGTTACCTTGTTCCCTCAGATAGCAGTATCCCCATGAGTAAGCGCCATCAGGTGCGGTAGCCCAACCACCTAGACACATAATGTCACATAGTATTTTTGTTGGTCTCTCTTATGAGAAGTTTGCAAGCATATTTTGTAAAAGTTTTCTGAAATGGTCTAGGAAATAGAAATCAACGGTTCAGATTCATAATTATTGATTTCTATTTCCTGGACCTTTTTGAGAAACTTTTCCTGTACCCTGACATTTTTCATTGATTTTTTCGTGGTGTTTTGTTACCAAAGATGAAAATTACTCCAAAATCGGGGCCTAACCAACTAACCAGTAGTTTCATGGGAAGTTTGGGCCAAGAAAGCTGCAATCTCCCTCTTCCTTGTAGCTGTATCGCCCGTAGTAGCAAAGGCGCCAAACGCCTTAGCAGCGGACACAAACGCATCGTAGGTGTAAAAGTTCTTGGCTGGACAAGCACCGTCGTTGCGATGCAAAAGCATTCTGTTAAACAAGTCTCCCGAAACAAGACTACTGATATCACCGCCACTTGGGCCGGGGGTGGGGGTGGAGCCGCCGCACTGGCTCTGGCACCCGTTGCCACAGTATTCACCCCCGTTTCCGCACCACCCAAACTGGCTGCAACATAGGCCGCCCGGGCACAGGGCTCCCCCTGCCTGTCTACCGCATTGCTCTGCTGAGGCAAGTCTCAGGAGAATGGGTAATAGAGAGATAATTGCGAAGGCTGAGAGCCTCATTTTTCTGGTGATGCTTGTTTTGTGATAGGGAAGTTTTTGTTTGTGGTAATTGGTAAGGGACGCGGTGGGGGGTTTATATAAGGATGGGTACAGTGTTTTTATTTTATTTTAAACGACTTAAGTGTCTCGGTCCGTTTACGCACACTTCAATTAATTATGAGCTCTCAATTTTACTGTTCACTTGCTGAGAACTCATTAAACTTGGATCAAAACACTGTATGAATAGGCTTCGAAAGATTTGATAGTGGCCGAGAGATTTTGAACCTTAAACTTTAGAAGGAACAAATTCTTAAATTTTAGATCTCGACTACTTAAGTCAATCCTTCGGCTTTAAACATGGGTAGAGTTTGTTGTTTTTGTTTTGTCTTCCTATTTTGTTTTTGACTCAATCAATGCTGGCGGCTTATCTTTATTTCTTTACTTTATACTGTAGTATTGGTTTGCTGTTCAAAAGGGTAAAGGAATAGAAGAAGAAAAAGAAGACCATGGGGGCAGCTGTTGGCTGCATATTCATCAATGCTACTTTGGTGATCGATCATGGTGGAGTGGGATATTCAAATCAATGCTACTTTGTTTGAACTTTGTATGTCTATTGAAGTTATTTGATCCTCATCCACATAATCTCTCTCTCTCTCTCTCTCTCTGGTCACCTTACATACACCTCCAGTCATTCCTTCTTCAATCCGATCAAAAGCAGGCTTCAACATCAAACTTGAAAATTCACAAGAGTAACTCTTCTAGCCTAAAGAATTATGGCTTCATTGAAAGTCGGATGGAAAGCACTTACTTCAACCATTTCTAAGGGTTAACAATTAATTTATTGCATCGGTCATGAAAAGTCGCTTGCATTTCATTAATTTATGTCATACAACCAAGGTGTAATTAAATCGAATCGCCGACTTCAATCCGTCGGTTTACTTGTAAACAGCATGTCTCTCTCCTCTAAAAAAAAAAGGACTTTTTGAGTTGGCTGCATATTACTTGGAGCAATTAGAAAAGTCTTTCTGTCCCTATCTTCTACACAAGTTTTTGACTCATAAATTAACGATAAATCCAGGGGTACTGACGCCGCTAGTACTGATTGCGTACGGACGGCGCTAGGGATCCCTTTGTGGGTCCCCAACGGTTGATTTGATTTGTCCATTCATTCCAAAATTGAATTCCGAGAGGGCCCACGTGAGAATCACCTCAATCGGACCCTCCTAAGTGCTCGATCCAAATTACTCCATTGATTGAGGTGATTCTCGTGTGAACCCCTTGAAATTCGATTATGGAATAAATGGATGGCTCAGATCGACCGTTTGGGACCCACATGGGGTCTCCGGCGCCGTCGGTACTATTTGGTCGGTATGGGTTGAAGGGTTCATAAATTAAAGATGTAAAAAATGTCATTTTCTGAGGTGTTATGTTTGTCTCCCATTAATTAATAAAAGTTAGGGAGAGGAAAGTGGTACAGTTGCATATAGTATGATATCCTGTTGATCATTGAGTTGAATGTGTATGGCATGGACTATGAATTGGTTGATTTTTGGTACATTAGTAATACTCGACGAGCTCTACGCAATGAACTTCTCAAATCATTAGACCTACACCGGCGCGGTCGCACTGGGTGCCGCACAACACGCTGCGCAGCACCCTCTCTGTCCCTAGAATTTGGCATATGCTCGAGAATGATCTAGTATACTAGAACAAGATCCTTTACTTAAGAGTCCAAAAGTATAGCAATTGAAGCTAGTAGCAATGATGTTGTTTGTCTTCCCTTGATTGGATTCTTTTATCATCGTTTTGAAAAAATGAGGGAGATCAATGAAACCTCGGTTATTGTTTAAATTATCCGAATAGGTCACAATATTTCAACAAATGAATACAATGAGGTACTTTTCGAAATGGGTAATTCTGAGTTTACACTATTGGTGGCTTCACATCTTATGGCTTAATGAGCCTTGTGGCGAGTCTGGAAGTAGTTAGTCTATAGAATGAGAGACAAATAAATTTTAACGGAGGCAGTATTTGGTAGGGATTGATGGTTTTGCTCAGAAAGGGTCAAGTCTGGTGATAATAATCTTAGAAATAAGAATTCAATTTTGAATTGATTTCGTTATTGAATTCAGAGGCTCTCCTAGAATCATAAAAAATGGGCTCCTCCTCTCATTGTTTCGAAACACCAGAAACAAAATACTTTTTTAAAGTGTAAGTGATCCGGACCATTGAACGCCGATCGGATGGGTGAGGGAGCTCACTAAACGCATGTAATAAGTCCCCTCACTATAGACCCCCCCAGATCTTGTTCTGTGTGAGAGAATACTATAGAGTTCATTTCAATTGTTGAACAATTATGGTGAGTTGCAGCCGCTATTGTTCAACCATCTTATCGTAGAAAACATATGCCGAAGTCGCTGAAGCATCTTGTGATGAGGTTGCGATTGAGTTCTAAGGAAACCGTGTGAAACACGAGATTTGGATTGACTTCTTTTACTTATTTCAGTTATTCGTTCGTTATTTATTCTATAATTTCAATTATATATCCATTTTTGTAATTTTTTCTCCGTTATTAATAATAATATTTTTTTTCCATAATATGTTCTTTCGCAATATTTATTCCTTCAGAACCCAAATACTAAGCTTGGTTGGATTGAAATGATTCTTTATTTTGAAGATATGAAGGTGTGATGGGAGATGCTCGGCCTAGTTTTTCTTTACTCTATAGTATTGGTTTGCTGTTCAAAAGGATAAATGAATAGAAGAAGAAAAAGAAAACCATGGGGGCAGCTGTTGGCTGCATATTCATCAATGCTACTTTGGTGATCATGAATTGTTCCTTTACTTTTTCTATAGATGGCATAGTATTGAAGATAAAACATGTACAAGAACACAATTTTAAAACACAATTATTTGTGAAGCCTTTTTATGTGTGTGATCAAATGCATCGAACCACTCTGAATATAGTTATGTTTTGAATTGTGTTTAGCATTGATCACTGAACGAAAAAATAGAAAATAATTTCCACATTGTAAAAATCATACAAAAACCATCAAAACAATCACGTGGCAGTGGCATTTTTGAGATTACCAACCATAGTGATTATGTTTTGTTTGGAAATGAAAAAACAAAAATGATATGTGTACACCTAACTTGCACCCCACAAAACCCGGAAATCTTGATTCAACATGTTTTAGAAAAATTTCCTACAAAAATGCACCATTAACAACCTATGCGGACAATTGGTACAATAACAATAACATATGTAGATTATTATTTTGTCCGAATCTAACAATATGACCAAAATAGTAGCACTAAAGCTTTGGTGACTATGTCCGTACACATATCACATTTTGGGTGTCAAGTGATGTGTCAGTGTTACCATTTTATTGGTAGAATATGTCCCACTTGTCATATAATGAAAAATATTCTTCCAATGCAATGGTAATATCTCACATGGTATTCAAAATGTGGTATCCAGACATGGTCATTAGAGCAATAAAACTCTAGGTGCTATCATATCTTTGGGAGCCAATCTATACGAAGCTTGTTCCGACTTCAGTTGGGCTCTTCGTAAGTAGACGGTGGAATTGAGTCACCCAATTAATTGATGTGTGCGTAAATTAACTTAAACACCTGAATAATACTAGTAAACAAATAAGTTGCTAGTAATTGCTTACATTAGTTGACTATATTTCCAATATTATCCCCATAAACTTTCATTGCGTGAAGGGTTGTTACTTCAAAACCTAACATAAAGGTGTAGATGACAAAACCTTTGTTTGAATCTATCATGGTGGAGATGACAAAACCTTTGTTTGAATCTATCATATGGTGGAGTGGATTGATCTTGAGTTGGCATATTCAAATATTCCAGTGGAAGGTACTTGAATTTAACAGCATGTTTATCAGCAAATCCCTGTACAAGTCAGAATTGCGTGCCAAGCTTTTTTACCTGATAAATGCAACTTCGCATGAGCCTATCGAAATTTTTTGCTCTCTCTCTCTCTCTCTCTCCCAAAAGTAAACAGTACCATTGTTTGGACTTTGGTCCTCTCTCTCTCTCTCTCTCTCTCTCTCTCTCTCTCCCCCCTCAAAAGTAAACAGTACCGGCTTTGAAGCAAAGCTCATAAAGTTTTGGGCTTTTGGCCCCTCAAAAGTCCAAAATTAGGGGCTCTCAAGCATATTAGGCCTTTATGTATGTCGATATATAGTCTAACTTGTTTTTGTATGGCCTGGTAAAAATAAGCCCAATACAAAGTTGAACTTGATAATAAATTACCTTCGGTCAACAATCAATAATGTCTCATTAAATTGATTGGTTATGTTATCCATTGAGAAAAAATTGGTGAAGAAGATTGACTATCAAGACTTAATTACTACGTTTGCAACAAAAAATGTGAGTAGATCGATCTTTAAATGTTAGATTTTGAAGTGTTCTACGTTTCTTTTTTTGGTGCTACGATACGTTATAATTTTTGCATTCAGTAAACTTTTTGTAATGATTATTTATGATGAATATTGGTTGAACAAAATTAGCTTGAAAATATATAGACTCATTTTATGACTTTACTATTGGCCTACGAAATCTTAGAACCGGGTCAAAAGCAGGCTTCATCACCAGACTAGGAAATTCACTAGAGTAAGGGCCTATTTGGCTGCCTGTTTTTTACCTTTTCCTATTATACTTTTTCAATTCTTGATGTTTGGTTGAAACCATCTGATAAATCATTTTCTCATAATTCATTTTTCATTTTCAACAATCCATGCAAGAAGCCAGAAAGAGGTTCCAACTTCCTTTTCCCATTCTAATTCTCATGAAAAGTTGCTACAACTTTTGCAAAATACATTTTGTATATATCTTCCAAAAACTCTTTCTAGATTCAAAACAAATTTTGATGATAATCCGAAAGGTCAAAAAGCCAAAAATTAAAAATAAAAAGCTGAAACGTAAACTCTCAAACAGCCCCAAACTCTCCTAGCCTAAAGAAATATGGCTTTAGTGAAAGTCGAGTGAAAGCGCTTAATTACTTCAGCCATTTCTACTGTTTAAGCATTAATCTCTCTCCAAAAAAAAAAAAAGAGCATAAATCTCTTGCCTCGTGCATGAAAAATTGAAAAGGCACTACATTTCATTTATTTATGACATACAAGCAATTAGAAAAGGATAATTCTAAGGGTACAGAAGGATAGGAACATAAAATGTACAGATCACCTCGGGCCTCGGGGACCTACTTTTGGGTCCCACACAAACTATCGATCCATTCATTTATCTTAAAATGATTTTCCGAGGGACCCCGCAAGAAATCCGCTCAATCGGACATGTGTAAGTGCTTGATCCAAAACTCCTCCGTTTTATTCTAAAAAATTTAGTATGACACTAAGGAGTTTTGGATCAAGCACTTATGCACGTCCTATTGAGCTTATTTCTCGTGGTGCCCCTCGGAAAATCATTATAAGATGAACGAACGGCTCGAATTGTTTATGTAGGACCGAAAAGTGAGTCCCCTAAGCGATTTGTACATTTTCTGTTCTTATACCTTCCGTATGTGCAGCAATGTCCATTAGAAAACCTATAGGCATTTCATTTATTTAGTGTAACATCCCCTTAGTTTTCTGAATGACATAAATTAATCACTTGGAGCAAATAGAAAAGTCTTTCTATCCCTATCTTCTGCACAAGTTTTGGAGTCATAAATTAATTAAAAATGTAAAAAATGTCATTTTCTGAGGTGTTATGGTTGTCTCCCATTAATTATTTAAAAGTTAGGGAGAGGAAAGTGGTACAGAAGCATATAGTATGATATCCTGTTCACTCGCATCGAAGACCCATCATATCCTGTTTTTGGGGTTGGTTTGGGTGAATTGAAAAAATAAGAGTTTTTTAGTTTTTTGGTTTTATCCTTATTCAATTCTTTTTTTAAGTTTGTTGGTTTTTGGTCGATTTTTTGAGGTTTCTTGGTTTGTCTCGACGAGAGGAATCTAAAAAGTATAAAATTATTAGCCAAATTTTTTGGATTATTTTTCGTCTTTATTCACAAAACTTTAAGTTTTGCTAATAATTTTATAACTTTTTATATTCCTCTCGTCGAGACAAGCCAAGAAACTACAAAAAATCAAACAAAAAATAACAAATGCAATTTTTTTTTGAATAAGGACAAAACTAAAAACCAAAAAATCAAAATTTTCAATTCACCCAAAACCAATTTTTCCAATTCACCCAAACCAGCCCTTGGTTTCCAATTCTCCCAAACCCCTATTTTTTCCTTTTTCCTTTTAATAGGTACCTTTATGTGGGAAATTAAATTTTTGCACTTCCTTTTTTATCCTCTTACAGTCCTTTTCTATTTTTTTTCAGGGGGTAAGATTACATTCCTTTTTATTTGTCTTAATTCAACGTCGAAACACTAGTCAAGTACGGAAGCATAATAATTTCATGTGGATAAGGAAAACAAAAAGGGGTAGACAACCAAATAAGGGAAGCGGGGGCCTTGTAGTGAAATAACTACTCACTACAGGTTTTGTAGTGAGCCCTATCCTGCCGTTCATTTTGGTACTAATGGCTCGAATTTAATTCAAACTCCAAATGATCCGAATCATTCATTGTTTGGTTTAAAATCTGAGAATTCATTATCAAGATGGACCGCTAGATGGACTCACTGTAATATTGTAATGAGCCCTTCACTGTAAGGACCCGTACCCCCAAATAAGGGAGTGCAAAAGTCATTTTTCATTTAATTATTGTGCCGAGGTTTCCTGTTGTTGATGTGAGCTATGATTTTTAAAGAAAGTATACTAGAAAAAGATCATTTACTTAAGAGTCCAGAAGTATAGCAATTGAAGCTAGTAGCAATGATGTCGTCCCGCTTTGTTTGGTTGATAATTTTGAGAAATAATTTTGGGAGAGTGTTAGGTTGGGAAAAAGTAATAATTAGAGAGATGTGTAATAATTAGAGAGAGATAGAGAGAGAAATAAGAATAATTATTGAAGAGATGAATATGATTGGAGAAATGAGAGATGAGGAAAGAATCTTTTTGAATTTTTTTTTGAGAATTATAAAGTGAACACAACCGTTGTCTTTCCTTGATTTGATTCTTTGATCATTTACTTAAGAGTCCAAAAGTATATTTGTTCATCCTCTCGAGTGTATACTCATTCTATGTCTCACATTGAGAATAAAAACCATTCAATTTATCTAGATTAATATTTTAGGAGTCCATGCAAAATCAATCCAATATCAGTGAGCACTTGAAATAAAAGTTCGATTATTTTAGTGAGAATTTTAAAAGGATAAATAAAAATCTAGATGAAACAGTTATCTATATTTGATTGAGCTAAATTTTTATGTAGTCTTCTAACAAGTGAATGTGGACAAAATGAATGATTTTGATTATCAAATTATGACACGGAACGAGTATCCACGCCCAGAGGGTGAGAAAAATTGCTCTCATTTTGAATCTCACTGTTCTAAAATTTTTAACTGTGAGATTCAAAAATTATGCGTGGATTTCATTTGTTTCTGGCGGCTTTAAAATAGTTCCACTTAGAAAATTGGAATCTTGCCAACTCGTGTCACTAACATACATAAGGATGGAGTCAAGGGGTGTCTAGTAGGGGCTGTTGCCTCTTCTACAATTTGTAAAAACCCTACTATTGGGAAAAAAAAGGGGTTAGTTACTTATATATCCCTTCGACTTCCATTCAAGTTTCACTTTAGTCCTTCTGGTTTCAATTTGGACAATAAAAACCTTCGACTTTCACTCAAGTTTCACTTTAGTCCTTCTAGTTTCAATTTGGACGGATTTTAAAAAAAAACAAAAATAAAATAAAAAATGGGGTTCAATCCGAGCCGTCCGTTGCATTTTTGGACGGAAAAAAGTCATGTCTCATCCACGTGACAATGCTAAAGGGTATTTTGGACTTTTTCATTCCACTCTCTTCCCCCTTAAAATGCATCAGATGCAGTGCACGGACACCACGTATACCCTGCCCTACACGCACCCAAATTTTTTTCGGGGACGAGATATTTAGGGATTTAAGGGCTGCGTTTTCCGGGGGAAGAGGGTGGAATGGAAAACTCCAAAATACCCTTGTAGCATTGTCAGTGGATGGCACATGACTTTTTCCGTCCAAAAATGCAACGGACAGCTCGGATTGAAACCATTTTTTATTTTTTATTTTGCTTTTTTTTTAAATCCGTCCAAATTGAAACTAGAAGGACTAAAGTGAAACTTGAGTGAAAGTCGAAGGTTTTTATTGTCCAAATTGAAACCAGAAGGACTAAAGTGAAACTGGAGTGAAAGTCGAAGGTTTTTATTGTCCAAATTGAAACCAGAAGGACTAAAGTGAAACTTGAATGAAAGTCGAAGGGATATATAGGTAATTAACCCAAAAAAAAAATATCACCATATTATATAACCCCGCCACTCCTTCACATACATAACTCCGCCACTCCTCCATCCTTGTGAAACTCTAACGTGGAAGTTGAAAACATTAGCATTTAGATATTTGAATTTTTTGCTTTTTTCTTCCTTGTATATTTTCCTTTTACCATATGCAACTTAAACTCGGTACCAAACCTCAATGAACTGGACATGGCTCATGTACAAGCACAAAAATCTAATATATACAAAATCTTTACCAACATTTTAGATGCCAAGAATATTAAGCCAGTCTTTTTTTTGCTAGCTAGTGGTTAAGAATATTGAGGTGGATAACTCTAGTCTTGATTAACCATCTAAACAAACATTCAAGTCCTTGTTCAATATCTTGAATGCATTCTCGGCGAGTGTTGAATTATCATACTCGCTGGTCTTTTGATGGTTGACAGTGCAATGTAGTATCAAAATTCTCAAACGCATTTGTGTTTGCTTCTTCATCTTTCAATGCAATGCTCCTTTGATGCGTGAATTTGGAAAGCAAAGGAAATCCACTCAAACTTGATTCTGCCTTTGTCCCAGAAATATAGGACAACAATGACTCAAACACCCCAATAGTGGCTGCTTCAAACTCATTCAGTGAATCAATAATTTCTCGGCTTTTTCCAAGAGCTACAATGGTGTGCTTGCTTTTGATAGATTTCAAATCCTTTAGAGACTTTGGGATCACCTTCTTTGCTTTCTTTCTCGAATTTAAGTACCCTGAAAAGTTACTTGCGTCCCTTCTCCTGCGTAGAACTGAAAGAAGGCCTTGTAAATCTTGCTTTGTTTGTGAGGACACATCTTTAACTGTAGAACACAGATCCAAGAGCCTTAGATACTTTTCCAGCACCACTTCCACCCATTTCTCATTGTTTTGTTGAGCAAATTAAGGCTTTTTGAGCGTGTGGCATATGAAGCAAATTATCCAAACGATCATACATGTTTTCAAGGCCATTTAGCCTCAAATTCTCATCTAATTGAGGAATGATCAGGTGAAGTCTTGAAGGCAAACTGACAGAACGAGCGTGGTAGGTGGATTTTGATCTCAAAGGAGAGAGAGTCATTTTTCGTTGCAATTGGAAGTAAGACAACTACTTGCAGTGGGACTTGTTTCCTTCACTCTTCATAGACTCCATATATATACCTAGCTAAAATAGACAAGGAATCTCATCCTCTTCAACAGTTACCTGGCTACAACGTGGTTTTCATTTGGATCTACACGCTTTCACGGAGATGTTTTCTCAATGTCTCCCACCAAATTGACACCATAATGGTTATACAATATAGTAAAATGTGGTTCATAGAAAATGTGATGCACGAGTGGAGTTGATGCCCGGCTGTCTCCTCTGGCATGAAACTATCAGCAACATCTACTCCATTTCCTTGCTATAATATACATCCGTGCACATGATCTGAGCATCTTTTATGTTTTATTCGTTATTCGAGGTTGAGGCAACATTGTATGATAAGGACAGATCTAGACTTGAGGAAAAATTGTTTCGCGAACCAGATCCGACTGTTCCCAAAACAGAAAGGAAGCCAGCATATATCTGTAATTTCTAAACCAGATCAGATTCTAAATTTCCATGCGTCTCATAATTGTTCATTAAGTCAATGACTAGAGACATTTGGAATCTTGACAGCTTTCGTATGATTAAAATAAAAAATCATCCAAAGAAAATTATGAGGTCCATAGTTCTTTTACCAAATGATCAGATGAATTTAAGTAACTGGACCCTTCACAGCTTCTGGAATAAACCAATATGAGTATTTTCTGTGTGTACAAGTTGAAACAATTTTCAGCTAATCTGCTTTAGAAAATATGCAAATTTCAATTTCTCTTTCTGATTTATGCAGTAAAATGCATCAATCTGGTATCAAAATGGATCCACAGAAATTAAAAACTTCATTGGCAGGCACTTCTACAAGGCTTTGGCCTCTTTTCAATAGACTACCATCTAGTTTTATCATATAACCTAGCACCAGTAACAATAACCCTGTCTAGAGAAGTTATTGAAGAAAGCAATGTGGAAAGTAATGTAAGTAATGTAGTTTGTACATAGTGTATTTCTTGTATTCAATTATACTTGAGGGACTTCTATGTAAATGTAGAACTCTTGTACCCTAAATATAAATATAACGTTATTGGTGGCTGCTGACCATTGAGTACTTTCAGCACAAAGGTTTCTCTGTTGTTTCTCTTTTTCTACTGTTAACTCAAGATACTAGGATTTACAAGCAAGTGTGATTCAAACTTTTATGTGAGGTAGTTAATTTCTGCTCAGCTCCAAACCAATTTCTTTAGACAATTAGAATCTTTCCATCTTGATTAACATGCATTAGGTAACTCCTAAAAGTTCCTTGATTAAACTATAGGTGTACACATGTTCCAACTATGTGCACTTACAATTAACGACGAAGTTGCAAATGGACCTTCTTTTGTTATTACTAGTAATAAATTTTCCTGTTTCCTCTATGTAAGTTTTTCTTTCACCATATCCAACTTTTAACTTGGTTAAAAACTTGAATGATGTCTAAGAAGTATCATAGACCAAAAGATTTGAAAGTAGATAAGTAAAGTTGTTCACAAAATTGCCACAAGTATATTGATTTATAATCAAGGGACAGGTAATATACAGTGTATGCCTCATGGCTCATGTACAAGTATGAACAACTAATCAAAATCTTTAGCAGCATTTTGGCTGCTGCAAGTATTAAACCACAGTCTTTTGCTAGCTAGTGGTTGAGCATATTGAGGAGGATAACTCTCGTTTTGATTAAATGTCTAAACAAACATTCAAGTCCTTCTTCAATAGCTTGAATGCTCGACTCCATCTCCCCCAGCTGGTTTTGCACATTCTCAACGTGTACTGTACTATCAGATTTGCTGTTGAGGGAGTGCAATGTGGCATCAAAATTCTCAAATGAATTCGTGTTTGCTTCATCATTGGATGCAACTCTCTTTCGATGCATGAATTTGGAAACCAAAGAAAATCCACCCAAACTTGATTCTGCCTTTGTCCCGGCAATATAGGATAACATTGACTCAAGCACCCCAACAGAGGCTGCTTCAACCTCATTCAGCGAATCCAAAATTTCTTGGCTTTTTCCAAGAGCTATGAGAGCATGTTTGCTTTTGATACTCTTCAAATCCTTTAGAGACTTTTGTATCACCTTCTTCGCATTCTTTCTTGAATTTAAGAATCCGGAAAAGTCATTCTCATCCCTTCTTCTGCGTAGAATTGAAAGAAGGCATTGTAAATTTTGCTTTGTTTGTGAGGATACATCTCTAACAGTATCACACACATCCAATAGCCTTATATGCTTTTGCAGCACCTCTTCCACCCATTTCTCTTGGCGCTGTTGAGCAATGGCTTTCTGAGTGTGTGGCAAAAGAAGCAAATCGTCCAAACGACCATACATACTTTCGAGGCCATTTAGCTTCAAATTCTCATCAATGTGAGGGATGAGTGGGTGAAATCTAGAGGGCAAGCTGACAGAACGAGCGTGGTAGTTGGATTTTGATCTCAAAGGAGACGAGGCCATTTCTTTTCCAGTTTGGGATAAGAAAACTTAGTATTGGATGTGAAGAAATTTGAAATGTTAAATTGCTTGTGGTGGGTTGTGTTTCCTTTCCTCTTCATAGGCTCCATATATATACCGGCTGAAGGAGAAAAGGAATCTCATGCTCCCAAACAATCACCTGGTTGCAACGTGGTTTCGATGTAGATCTACACTCTCTGACGGAGATGTTCATGCAATGTCTCCCACCAAATAGACCCACAAAATGGTTATGTAATATAGAGTACAATGTGGTCCCTAGAAAATGCGGTGCACGAGTGGAGTTGATGCATGGCTGTCTCCTCTGGCAGGAAAAATGTCAGCTCCATTTACTCCTGCTTTGCTTTCCCCCATATTCAACCGTGCACATGATCTGAGCATCTTTTATGTTCCGTACATGTTACCGAGAGGATAGCAAGTGATGTGCAAAGCAAATCTGAATAATAAGGACAGATTTAAACTTGAGGAAAAAATTAGCTTCCTTAACAATTAGTATCATTTAGAAGCTGAAATTTCCAAACAATACCAAGAGGATAGTAAGTATTATACCAAGAAAATCTGAGTCTTCCCACACAGAAAGCAGATTAGATTCCTTTCCATCTTCTGTGACCAACACCTTTCCAAAGACTCCAGCATAGCCAAGATTTTTTTTTCCCTTTGAAGTGGTACATTTGTTTAGGAAAATGATAGTTGCACTCCCTTTTTATCTTCTTACACCTCTTTCATTGTCTTTATTACACATGAAATTACTAAAATAGCTCTCCTTTTATTTTCTTACACTTTTTTTTATTATTCATAGGAAATTACTAAATTATCCTAGTTTCTGAATTTATTTTTCACATATGGAGGGCAATTTAGTAATTTCATCTGAATAAGGATTAAAGAAAAGGAGTCCAAAAATCATTTTCCATTTGTTTTTTAGCTTGTTGTCGTTGATGGGAGCCATGACTTCTAATGTCAAATCTCCACAGAAACCACTTTTGTCCTATTTGAACTGACCAAGCATTTGTTCCCTTTTCTTCTCAGGAGGTGTTCCATTAACAAAAAACTGTTTTGTCCAAACACCGATACAGGTCATTCTCTCACAATACATCACATAAAAAACTGTGAAAACCAGTTTTTTTCAAAAAACCAACTTAGTGGAACACCCCCTTAATTGAATCTAGTAGAATTTTCCAAGAGCTACGATGGTGTGCTTGCTTTTGATAGACTTCAAATCCTTTTGAGACTTTTGGATCACCTTCTTTGCCTTCTTTCGACTTTGGCTTCTTTCTCAAATTTTAGTACGTCATTCGTGTCCCTTCTCCTGCGTAGGAGTGAAAGAAGCCCAGTAAATCTTGCTTTGTTTGTGAGGATAAATCTTTAGCAGTACCACACACATTGCTTTCTCAATGTCTCCCACCAAATAGTCCCCCAAAAATGGGTATGGGTACCATGTGGTAGACAAAAAATGTGATGCACGAGTGGAGTTGATGCATCTCTGTCTCCTCTGGCACGAAAATGCGATCCACATGCTCTCACAGAGATGTTTTCTCAATGTCTCACACCAAATTGTCCCCAAAATGGTTATGCAAAATAGTACAAATGTGCTTCATAGAAAATGTGATGCACGAGTGGAGTTGATGCATTAAAATGTTACAATGTCTACTCCTGCTTTCCTTGGTATAATATACATCCGCGAACATAATCTGAGCATCTTTTAAGTTCTATTCATGTCATCGTGGTCAAGGCATCATTTGTGTAATACGGACAAAACTAGACAGGACAGAAAAATTAGCTTCCTTATTCATAAGTTTAATTGGAAACTGATATTTCAACCAAGAGGGAAGGTTAGTATTTTGCAATTTGCAAACCAAACCCGAGCGTTCCCAAACAGAAAGGAATCCAGCATATTTCCCTCATTTCTAAACCAGATCAGATTCTAAACTACCATGCGTCTCATAATTGTTCATTAAGTTAATGTTTCGAGACATTTGGAATATTGACACCTTTCGTATGATTAAAATAAAAGGGTCTTGCTAATTTCCGCCCAAGCGGTGGATACTATTCATATACTGCCAAACAAAATCGAAATTCAACACACATCTCAAAGATATCGATACTCTTTCACCGATACTAATACACTTTCTCCGATATCAATGAAGGGCTACGGTTAGAATTTTCCAAATGAAAAATTGGCTAGAGAAAAAATGAATTCCTGGCATAAACCAGCATGAGTCTTGTGGCGACTGAAATAGATTGTCAATGCTTCCGTTGGTACAAGTCCTTGAGACAAATTTAAGCTTGTCAACTTTAGAAATTATGCAAATTTCGGTTTATCATTTACTGATTTAAGCAGTAAGATGCATCAATCTGGCATCAGAATGCATCCACATAATTTAAAACCTTCAGTGGCAGGCACTTCTAAAAAGGCTGTGGCCTTTTTTCAAATAACCTACCACCAGTAAGGCAGTAACATTAACTATGTCTATACAAGTTATTAAAGAAAGCGAGGATTCAAATTTTTATGTAAGTTAGTTAATTCCTGGTCAGCTCTAAATAATTTTTCTTTAGACAATTGGAATCTTTCCATCTTTTATATGATTAGCATGCATGAACTCCTAGAAGTTCTTTGATTAAACTATAGACGTACACGTTTTCCAACTTTGTGCAACTATATTCATAAAGACAAGTTGAAAATGGCCATTTTTTTTTAAAACTATAGACGTACACATTTTCCAACATTGTCAATTTTTCTTTCACCAAATGCAACTTTTAACTTGGTTAAAAACTTGAATGACAGGGCATGTTTAAAAAATATCATAGACCAAAAGATGTGAAAGGAGATAAGTAAAGTTGTTCACAAAATTGCCACAATTATAGCGATTTATAATCAAGGGACAGGTTATATACAGTATATGCCTCATGGCTCAAGTACAAGTATGAACAGCTAATCAAAATCTTTAGCAACATTTTGGCTGCTGAAAGTATTGAACCACAGTCTTTCGCTAGCTAGTGGTTGAGCATATTGAGGAGGATAACTCTTGTTTTGATTAAACGTCTGAATGAAGATTCAAGTCCTTCTTCAATAGCTTGAATGCATGACTCCATCTCCCCCAGCTGGTTTTGCACATTCTCAATGTGTACTGTATTATCAGATTTGCTGTTGAGCGAGTGCAATGCAGCATCAAAATTCTCAAATGAATTTGTGTTTGCTTCATCTTTGGATACAACTCTCTTTCGATGAATGAATTTGGAAACCAAAGAAAATCCGCTCAAACTTGATTCTGCCTTTGTCCCGGCAATATAGGACAGAATTGACTCAAGCATCCTAACAGTGGCTGCTTCAACCTCATTCAACGAATCCAAAATTTCCTGGCTTTCTCCAAGAGCTATGATGGCATGTTTGCTTTTGATACTCTTCAAATCCTTTAGAGACTTTTGTATCACCTTCTTCGCATTCTTTCTTGAACTTAAGAATCCGGAAAAATCATTCTCATCCCTTCTTCTGCGTAGAATTGAAAGAAGGCATCGTAAATTTTGCTTTGTTTGTGAGGATACATCTCTAACAGTAGCACACACATCCAATAGCCTTATATGCTTTTGCAGCACCTCTTCAACCCATTTCTCTTGGCGCTGTTGGGCAATGGCTTTCTGGGTGTGTGGCGAAAGAAGCAAATCGTCCAAACGATCATACCTACTTTCAAGGCCACTTAGGTTCAAATTCTCATCAACATGAGGGATGAGTGGGTGAAATCTAGAGGGCAAGCTGACAGAACGAGCGTGGTAGTTGGATTTTGATCTCAAAGGAGATGAGGCCATTTCTTTTCCAGTTTGGGACAAGAAAACTTAGTATTGGATGTGAAGAAATTTGAAATGTTAAATTGCTTGTGGTGGGTTGTGTTTCCTTTCCTCTTCAAAGGCTCATATATATACCAGGCTGAAGGAGAAAAGGAATCTCATCGTCTTAACCAATCACCTGGCTGCAATGTGGTTTCTATGTAGATCTACATGCTCTCACGGAGATGTTTACGCAATGTCTCCCACCAAATAGACCTACAAAATGGTTATGTAATATAGTGTACAATGTGGTCCATAGAAAATGCGATCCACGAGTGGAGTTGATGCGTGGCTGTCTCCTCTGGCAGGAAAAATGTTAGCACCATTTACTCCTTCTTTGCTTTACCCCATATTCAACTGTGCACATGATCTAAGCATCTTTTATGTTTCATTCATGTTGTCGAGAGGATAGTAAGTGATAGACAAAGTAAATCTGAGTGTTCCCACACAGAAAGCCTGCCAGCCTATTTTCACTAATTTCTGAGCCGTATCAGATGCTGAACTTCCACGCGTCTCATAATCATTTGTTAAATCACTCGAGATAACTGGAATCCGGCTCCTCATGTTTAATATACTAATCAAATGGTTCGCAAATTATCCTTATGGGTGCACCAAATTGCAATAACCGGTTGCTACACGTGGATTATGTCACCACAGAAATGGATTGAAGCTTACAAGCTTTTGAAAAAGTTAAATATGATCATGGCTTCCAATTTCTGCTGTCCAAACTTTGCCTTATCAAGCACCACTGTGATATTGTCTTTTTTCCCTTTTCTTCCTACAAGCTCTAGAATTTCCTTAACTACCAGCATAGGCAAATAACAGCAATAGTGCCTATTTCAGATAATAAAAAAAAAGAAAAAGAAAAAAAGGAGACTATTTTAGGCAATGTTAACTTATTGAATTTAGTCTTATTAACTAGGCCCAAAGCTCAATTATGGTGGATGACAAGCCCGAAAATTCCACAAGGCTTTCCTTGTCTTTTCATCAGTTAACAAAATGGTGTGAGTCTTATTCATGTTGATTAGGTTGTCCTCATAACAGAAAGACGGCCAGTAATTTTTTGTATCTTATTCTGAAACTACCATGAAAACCAAATATTTTTTAATCAGAATTAAAAATCCTTAAGTGGTTTGAGTTATAATATGTGCACGAATATATTCCTTGAGTAAGATTGGGAAAAAAGGGTTTTAACTATGTTGATTAATATGGCTAACCTCATTTCCTTAAACTAGTACGGGGAAAATTCTTGAAAATTCATCATGTCAATGCCTATGTACTCCCCATGGACTTTTATTTGGATGGTAATCTTTGAGAACATAGTGCTCATTTTCATCTTCAACTTATTAATGAATGAATGATCAGACAGTAGGAAAAAATGATGTATAAGCAAGAATTTTTCTCAAAGAAGAACAAATAAACACCAAGGCATTTGTGAAGCTGGATTGCACTCACTCAAAGGCTACAAGAACAGAAAAACTGGTAATATAATACAGATGGAGAATGTTCAAATCAAGTAGGGGAAGATAGAGTTAAGCATTCAAGATGGATATGGAAGGACTATAGTTCTTGTTCTGGTGGTAAATCAAAACTAGAGTTTCCCTCCTCAACATTCTCAATCATTACACTTCCGGTTTATTATTAGACCCTTGATTCCACCTCTGTCCATAGAATATCAGATAAGAGAGAGTCAAAGACCCCAATCGTGGATGTTTCAAACTCATTTAACAAGCTAACAATTTAAAGCTTGAATACCAATTTAATTTCTTTAGAAAATTAGCATCATTTAGAAGTTGAGATTTGCAAATGACAGCAATGACCAAGAGGACTATTTGAAATCGAAAACCAAATTGAAGTGTCTCCAACAGAAGGACAGCCAGAACACTTTCCATTGTTTTTAAACCAGATAAGATATTGAATTTCCATGTGATTATCTTCATTTTCATTAGATCATCATCCTGGAGATAATTGGTAACATGAAAGCTTTGCAGAATCATGTAATCCTTGATCATGTGGCATAACTTAACAGAAAACATTATGCACTTATAATAACTGGGTGCTAAAAGTTCATTACTGTCAGCATATGGAATGAAATAATGTCTAGAGTGTTAATGATTAGATCTTGACAGTTAGTGCTTCCGAATTTGGAATCCAAATATAGACTTATCAGACACCACCAGAATCTTCGTATAATCCTCCCTACTTTGCGTGATTCACTTGGGAATACACATAGGCAAAAACTTTGTAACAGTAGATGCTTTAACCAAGGTTAAGTCAAAATAGCAACGCCAGTGATTGTTGATATGAAGTTGACAAGATCCGCATGGCTTTCCATGTTCTGCAAAGATAATTTCACAATCTTTTTCCATAGATTACAGAAAGTTATTGAAGAAAGCGAGTGAGATTAAAAAATTTGCCTGAACTTCAATAATTTCCAATTGGAATCTTGCTAGCTTTACTGAAGAAAGTTCTTTTTCTTTTTTTCATTCATTTCCAAGTGCTATAGAATGGAAGTTATAGAAGGAGAGAAACAAAGTTGCGCACAAAATTGTCTCCAGTATATTGGTTAATCATTGAAGGAACAACTAAAAGTTTATGCCTCATATACAAGTATGAACAGCTAATCAAAATTGTTTGGCGACATTTTGGATGCCAAAGTATTAAACAATGGTTTATATCTTGTTGCTAGCTAGTGGTTGAGAATGTTGAGGAGGGTAACTCTGGTTTTGATTAACCGTCTGAACGAACATTCAAGCCCTTCTTCGATTTCTTGAATGCTTAACTCCATCTTCCCCAGCTGGTTCGGCACATTCTCAATGCTTACTGTATTATCTGATTTCCTTGTCGTCTGATTGTTGAGGAAGTACAATGCAGCATCAAATTTCTCGAATACATTAGAGTTTGTTTCTTCATTTTTGGATGCAACGGTCTTCCGGTGGATGAGTTTGGAAGCTAAAGAAAATCCACTCAACCTTGATTGTGGCTTTGTCCCTGAAATATTGGATAACAATAACTCGAACACCGCAATAGTGGCTGCTTCAACCTCATTTAGCAAATCCAAAATCTCGCTGCCTTTTCCAAGAGCGATGTTGGTTTGCTTTGTTTTGATGCTCTTCAAATCCTTTAGGGACTTTTGGACCACCTTCTTTGCATTCTTTCTTGAATTTAAGAACCCAGAAAAGTCATTCGCCTCCCTTCTTCTTCGTAAGATTGATAGAAGGCCTTGTAAATCTTGCTTCGTTTGTGAGGTTACATCTTTAGTAGCAGCACACACATCCAATAGCCTTAGATACTTTTCCAGCACCACTTCAACCCATTTCTCATGTCGTTGTTGAGCAAAGGCTTGTTGAGTGAGTGGCAATAAAAGCAAATCGTCTAAACGATCATACATGTTTTCAAGGCCACTTAGCCTCAAATGCTCATTGACATGAGGAATGACTGGGTGAAGTCTTGAAGGCAAGCTAACAGAACGAGTGTGGTAGTTGGATTTTGATCTCAAAGGAGAAGAAGTCATTTTTCTGTATGTTTGGGGATAAGGAAATTTAGAACTAGATGAGAAAATTTGCAATCTCAAGTTACTTGTGGTGGGTTGTGTTCCCTTACCTCTTCTTAGGATTCCTATATATAGTAGGTTGAAATGAGACAAGGAATCTCATCCTCTAAAACCATCAGCTGGCTACAACGTGGTTTCGATTTAGATCTACACGCTTCCACGGAGATGTTTTCTTGATGTCTCCCACCAACAAGTCCCTGAAAATGGGTATCTAATACAGGTACCATGTGGTAGACAGAAAATGCAATGCACGAGTGGAGTTGATGCATGGCTTTCTCCTCTGGCACGAAAATGTCAGCACCATTTACTCCTGCTCTGCTTTCCCCCATATTCAACCGTGCACATGTTTGAGCATCTTTTATGTTTCATTCATGCTAGCGAGCAAATCTGAGTGTTCCCAAACAGAAAGCCTGCCAGCACATTTTTGCTAATTTCTAAACTAGATCAGATTATGAACTTCCACGCGTCTCATAATCATGCATTCAATCGCAGACTTGAGACAATAGGAATCTTTACACCCTTGCACAATCCTGTAATCAGAGGCTCCTCATGTTCAATAACTTATTCAAATGTCTCATAATTTATCTTTGTGGGTGCAACAAATAGCAGTAACTGGATGCTACAGACATGGCTTCCAATTTCTGTGCTCCGACCTTTGCCTTATCAAACACCAAAGTGATATTTTTTTTGCGCCTTTTCTTCCTACAACCCCCCTCTGGACGATTTCCTTATCTACCAACATTGGCAAATACTCCAGGAAGTGCTTAAGAAAGGGTATTTGCCAAGTGCCATTTTCGTCCCAAAAGTTTAATCGCATGAAATAGAGGGATCATTATGGAAGATAAAAATTTTATGGTGGCTATTTGTTTCGGCGTGTAATATTTCGAGATGAAAGTTAAAGTTTTTTACGTAAAATTATTTGGCCAACAATTTTGTTTCATGTTCTATTGGAGCAATTAAAATATTTGTCATAAAACTATTACTATAGGAGTCGAACAGATTTTTTATCACTAGGGCTAAAACAAAGTACAATGAGTACAAGTTTAGTGGTAGTTAAAGTACTAGTCTTGACATAGCAACCCTCGAAAATAAAAAATTATCAAGAATGTGTTTTAAGTATATAAAGTTCTTTATCCATTAGCTTATTTCTAATGTCTACATGGGGGCCAAATGACACTCGGTTGATACATAGGGGACCAAAAAGGTAAATAAAATATGTAGGTAAAATGACAAAGAAGCCCCAGGCATTGATAGTTAAACAACGGTGTCTCTGTAGGGGATGACTTTGGTGCACATTTTAAATATTAGAGGCTAAATCCGCTGAATTGAAAGTTTGGAGATGAAAATGGTACTTGACAAATACTTAGAAACCAAAAACATAATGGTAACAATAAATAATTTTTTAACCATGGTTAAGTCAAGATAACTAGGCCAGAGATTGTTGATATGAAGCCAACTAGATCCACAAGGCATTCCGTGCTTTACATACATAGATGAAGTGAATCTGGTTAATAGGAGTATGAATTAGTCGGTCCCAATAAGACAGACATCACTTATTTTATTTTATTTTACTTTTGCTAAAGAGAGAATTTCATTGCATAATAAGGCTATTGCAACCTACCATTTATAAACGACAACAATAGAAGAAAAGACATGATACAGACGAGAAGAACATAAGACATAACCAAAACAAATGAAAGATACATCCATCGAGAGATTTCTTAGGCATTTTTATTCATAAATGGTATCAGAACTGATTCTTGCCAGCTTTTCTATGATTAAATACGCACGAACTCCTAGCAGTGCCTTGTTTAAACTATAACATACACGCACTTGTCCCAACTTTGGGAAACTGTTAGAAAGAATGGAAGATGTAGAAAGAGAGAAAACAAAGTTGTGCATAGTATTTTCTCGAGTACAGTATATTAGTTTATGATTGAAGGAACAACTAAAAAATAAATGCCTCATATACAAGTATGAACAGCTAATCAAAATTGTTTGGCAACAGTTTGGATGCCAAAAGTATTGAACTACGGTTTATATCTTGCTTGCTAGCTAGTGGTTGAGAATGTTGAGGGGGGTAACTCTGGTTTTGATTAACCGTCTGAACAAACATTCAAGCCCTTCTTCGATTTCTTGAATGCTTAATTCCATCTTCCACAACTGGTTTGGCACATTCTCAATGCATACTGTATTATCAGATTTCCTTGTTGTTTGTTCAGGGAGTGCAACGCAGCATCAAATTTCTCCAATACATTTGTGTTTGTTTCTTCTTGGATGCAACGGTCTTCCGGTGGATGAGTTTGGAAGCCAAAGAAGATCCACTCAATCTTGACTCTGGCTATGTCCCTGAAATATCGGACAACAATGACTCGAACACCCCAATAGTGGCTGCTTCAACCTCATTAAGCGAATCCAAAATCTCTTGGATTTTTCGAAGAGCTATGACCTACTTTGTTTTGATAATCTTCAAATCTTTTAGGGACTTTTGGATCACCTTCTTTGCCTTCTTTCTCAAATTTAAGAACCGGAAAAGTCCATTTGCCTCCCTTCTTCTTCTTATGATTGAAAGAAGGCCTTGTAAATCTTATGAATGAATTCATCTTTCAAAACATTGTTCCCAATTGGCATGG
The DNA here is from genome assembly GCA_022606695.1 of Vaccinium macrocarpon. Classification (NCBI taxonomy): domain Eukaryota; kingdom Viridiplantae; phylum Streptophyta; class Magnoliopsida; order Ericales; family Ericaceae; genus Vaccinium; species Vaccinium macrocarpon. The sequence goes on from CM040172.1 coordinate 32,362,863, forward strand.
ATCGATCGATTTGATTAAGTTGAGGGTTGCTTTGTGGGTTAAACCAAATTGGAAATATGCTGATTATTCGGTTAATGATTTCATTCATAACATAAAGAGTATTTTGGAAGCATGTTTGTTTCTGCCCTGGGGGTTAGTTTCTCCAATTTGTTGGGGTGGGCTTGGGTGGCAGGTGTGTGGTGTTGGTTTTGTGGGTGTCTTTTGGGCTAGGTTTGATTAACGTTTGTTTTGGGTGTCTTGTGGGCTGGGTTTTATTCTTTTGTGGGTGTCTTGTGGGCTGGGTTGGGTCTTGTTTTTCTTTTTTGGAGTCTCCTTTTCTTGTGTTCGTTTGGTTCTTGTGGGTTGGTCTTTTGTTGGGTTCTCCATGTGTCTGTCTTGGGTCTCCTGCTGGGCATGTAACCTCTATTATTGGGCAGCTTTTAATCAAATATAATTCCGAGTTATATCTCTTTCTTCTTGTGGATTCAAGAACCTCGTGGATTCGAGACCTATTCTCGTTTGAACTAGTACGCAACTAGTTTCTCGTGGATTCTGCTGCGTCAGGTTTTGCACATTCTCGACATCTACTGTATTATAAGATTTGCTTGTCTTATGATGGTTGAGTGCGTGCAATGCCGCATCAAATTTCTCAAACACATTTGTGATTGCCTCTTCATCTTTATAGGCAACGCTCTTGTTGGTGCAAAAATCTGGGAGACGTCCGGAAATTGAACCTGTTGATGAACAGAACTTGCTTCGAGGCACGTTACTATGTCGCTTTCCGAAAATAGTACTCGCCCCCACCGTTTGGTGTGCATCGGGTTGATAGCGAATCTGTCCGAGGATACAACGAAGCCAATCAATTCAATGATCTTCTGCCTGCGACCGCACAAACGAAGGGCAGACAGAATACCGAGTCGAAAAAGAATCGAAAGAACCAAGGAATTGCTAGCACCGTTTCTGCAGAGTAACGGTACAACAATACAAGAAAGCGATCTGTAGTAATTTTGGCAGAGTAACAAGGCTAGAATTTTGTTGTATCATCACATACCTCTGAATGTAATTTTGGGTGTTATATATAAGCCCAGAAGTACCCTTTCACTTTAGGACACGCCCTTTAGTGAAAAGACTTGAGTTTGAGTCATGAGCCTCCGTTCAGAGTTGCATCCGTACGCGAACTAGTGTCACGGTATCGTCTGAGGGCTTATCTTTGTGCCGATACCCATCATTACGTTAGGTAAAGCTTGACCCTTTTATGCCAACCCGATTGTCGATCACGGTGAAACAACCAAACAAGTGTATCAATACAGATCCCTCTTGAATGCCACGTCAGCAACACCTTACCACCAAGTGGCAATAAGAAAGGGCGCCTACAAGGCACCAGCGCCCGGCGTGCTAAGTCGCCATCAAGCGCCACCGCGACCCTTTGCCCGCGCTCGCGCCGCAGCAGCGTATGTAGTGCGTATGAGTGTGTTCCATCACCGGCTACGCCGGTAATGCATGTAACACCATAGGTGTCTTGCACTTGATACCATGTGAACATTATAGAAATGCTTCCACATATATACAACTCAAACATTTCCTCACTAGCAAATGTGGGACAAAACCAAAAAACAACAATGAAAGCTTTCTAAAAGGCACAAGGAACATTTTGATAAAACCCCAAATAAAAACCATTTATTTTGATAATTTCCAACAAAGATTGCCAAAACCCAAAAGGAAGAAATTGGGTGAAAAAGGAATTGAATGCATATTCCTTGGTTATGCTTTACATAGTAAGGCATATAAGTTTCTTGTTTCTGAGCCAAATGATTCGTATGGGGTTAATACCATAATTGAATCAAGGGATGTTGTGTTTTATGAAAATAGGTTTGTTCCTATTCCGAAAGAGGTTAATGAAGAGAATGAACCAATCTCGTATGGGCCTGAAACAGAGGCAGAACCTACGGAACAGGTCGAACTTAGGAGAAGTAAAAGGGCTCGAGTTGCTAAGTCCTTTGGTCCTGACTTTATAGTGTATCTAGTTGAAGGAACTAGAGACACTACCTGTAATCATATCATGGTTTCATATCATGTGGAATCGGATCCCTTGACCTTTGGGGAGGCTATGAAATCGCAAGATTGTGCTTTCTGGAAAGAAGCAATCCAAGATGAAATGGATTCTATCATGGGTAATGATACGTGGATTCTTGCTGATTTGCCACCAGGTTCCAAGGCCATTGGTTGTAAATGGATTTTCAAGAAGAAAATGAAAGTTGATGGCACGATAGACAAATTTAAGGCACGGTTGGTTGCCAAGGGCTTTACACAAAAGGAAGGTATTGATTACTTTGATACCTATGCACCGGTAGCGAGAATCTCTACTATTAGAGTTCTTCTTGCCATAGCTTCGATACATAAACTTCATATTCACCAAATTCAGTGCATGGATTTGGAAAACAAAGAAAATCCACTCAAACTTGATTCTGCCTTTGTCCCGGTGATATAGGACAACAAAGACTCAAATACCCCGACTGTGGCTGATTCAACCTCATTTAGCAAATCAAGAATTTGCTGACTTTTTGCAAGAGCTGTGATGGTGTGCTTGCTTTTGATACTCTTCAGATCCTTTAGACCTTTGTATCACCTTCTTTGCTTTCTTTCTTGAATTCAACTACCCTGTAAAGTGTAAAGTCATTCACATCCCTTCTTCTCCACAGGATTGAAAGAAGGCCTTGTATATCTTGCTTTGTTTGCGAGGATACATCTTTGGCAGTTTCAGAGACATCCAAGAGCCTCCGATGTTTTTCCAGTACCAGTTCAACCCATTTCTCACTGCGTTGTCGGGCAAAGGCTTGTTAAGTGTGTGTCAACAGAAGGAAATTTCCCAAATGATCATACATACTTTTGAGGCCACTTAGCCTCGAATTTTCATCAAAATAACAGATGAGAGGGTTAAATCCAGAGGGCAAGCTAACGGAACGAGCATGGAAGTTGGATTTTGATATCAAAGGAGATGAAGCCATATTTCTTTTGATTGGGGTTAAAGAAAGTGAAATTTGACTCATAGAAATGTGAAATGTTAAATTACTTGGTGGTGGGTTCTGTTTCCTGCCCTCTTCATAGGCTCCATAGATATACCAGGCTGAAGGAACAAGGAATCTCATCCACTGAAAGAATTACCTGCTGCAACATGCATTCGATGTAGATCCACCCGCTTGCACATAGATGTTCGCGCAATGTCTCCCACCAAATAGAACTCCAAGATGGTTATGTAATATTTGTACCCTGTGGTTCATAGAAAATGTGATGCATGGGTGGAGTTGATGCATGGCTGTCTCCTTTGGCATTAAAATGTCAACACCATCTACTCCTGCGTTCATGTCATATTATATACATCCATGCACATGATTTGAGCATCTTTTTTTCTCTTAATGTTATTCTGGAAATTATCTGTATAAGAAGGACAAATTTAGATTTGGGGGGAAAATTAGCTTCTTTAGTTTTTAGCATCAATTTGAAGCAGAAATTTCCAAACCTGATGTTCCCAAACCAAAAGGCAACCAACTTATTTTCCCTTATTTCTAAACCAGATCAAATTCTTCAACTTCCATGGGTCTCTATTATATCACTGACTTCAGACAACTGGAATCTTGACAGCTTTGTAGATATAATTTCATAATCAGGATCCTTTTATTTAATATCTTTGTCAGATGGCTCAAAAATAATCTTATTGGGTGCAACAAATAGCAATTACTGGGTGCTCAAAGTTGATTATTGTGACCACTGTAAATGAATCAACCACTCACAACATATTCCTTATCTGCCAACATAGGCAAATAACAGCTACAATAATACATTAGAGAATGTTAACTCAATTTGCTTTAGTCCAATTAGCTATGCGGAAGTTTGATTATTGTGAACGACAAGCCAGCAAATTCCATATGGCTTTTGTATTTCCCTCACAATTTACTGATGATGTGTGTGAGTCTGGTATTGGACCTTCATCTACCTTGCATAAACATAGTTTCCTAATCAGTATCTAACATCTTTATATGGTCTCTAATCGGTAACCAACATCTTTATATGGTCTCTAATCAGTATCTAACATCTTTATATGGTCTCAGTTAATGATTATACTTTTTGAATCAGTATCTAACATCTTCAGACCTTCACATGATTATATTCCACGTGAGTCTGGTTATACCTATGATGATTAAACGGCTAAGCCTCTTTTTGTTAAACTTTCACTGGGGCGACTTCTAAAAATTACTATTATTCAACATATCAGTGCTCATTCATCTCTGTTTACTTCTATTTCAGTCTCATGGAAATAGGATTTGAGAACATAGTGCTTACTTTCATCTTCAACTAATTAATTAATGAATGAAAGTCCAGACAACATGGAAAATATGTCGGATGTACAAGCAAGAGTTTTGCTCAAACTACATTGATCTATATTGGGAGGAGAAATTACAGGCATAATGGTTCATTTACAACTCTAATTATGAACATCAAAATTTCTGGTCCAAGATTTTCTATTTTTCTTGGCTAGTGGTTGAGAATGTTTAGGAGGGAAACTCGAGTTTTGATTAACCGTCTAAACAAGCATTCTAGGCCTTCTTCTAGATATTGAATAGTCGAATCCATCTTGCCCAACTGATTTTGCACATTCTCCATGCGGATTACACGATCAGTCTTGCTTGTCTTGTGACTGTTGAGTGATTGCAATGCAACATCAAATTTCTCAAACACTTTTGTCTTTGTTTCTTCCTCGTTGGATGCCATACTTGTCCGGTTTATCAGTTTGGAAACCATGGAAAATCTACTCACCCTTTATTCCACCGTTGCCTTGCAATATTGGTCAATAAAGACTCGAACACCGCAATGGCGGCTGCTTCAACCTCATTTAGCACGTTAACAATCTCAAAAATTTCATGGCTTATTTCAAAATATATTATGCTACTTTTGCTTTTAATACTTTTCAAATCCTTTTAGAGACTTGTGGATCTCCTTCTTTGCCTTCATTCTAGATATTAAGTACCCTACAAAGTCATTTGCATCCCTTCCTCTCCGCAAGATGGAAAGAATGTTTTTTACGTCTTGCTTTGTTTGAATGGACACATCTTTAGCATAAGCACAAATAGCCAAGAGCATGAGATACATTTCTAGAACCTCTTCGACCCATGGCTCGGGCCGCTATTTGGCAACGGCTTGTTGAGTATGTGGTAATAGAAGCAAATTGTCCAAACGATCCAATGTACTTTCAAGTCCATTAAGACTCAAATCCTCATTGACTTGAAGAACGAGGTGGTTTGGTTTAGAGGGCAAGTTGACAGAACGAGCATGGTAGTTAGGTTTTGATCTCAAAGGAGATGAAGTCATTTTTCCTTTCTGAATGGGGAAAATTAGAAATGGATGTGGGTGTGAATCTTAAATTTTGCAATGAGTTCTGGAGTTGTGGTTTCCATCTTGGTTTGGATCCTCCACATATATATAAGATGGAGAAGTAGACAAGGAATCTCATCCTCTCTTCTACCATCACCTGGCCACAACATGATTTTGAATTGGATCTATAGCCTCTTGCGGAGATGTTCACGCAATGTCTCCCACCTAATAGGTCCTAAAATGGTTGTGTGGGTAATATTATACAAGGGTTGGGTGGAAACTCTATATCTATCTCAAAACCAATTGGCAATGAGTGGAGAGGTCCCAACATATATTAAGTGATCACCCGTTCCACTCCTAAGAAATGTGAGAATTTAGTTCCCTAATATCCCCTTTCACATGCAGTCGCGTTTGAGGTATGTTATGTGTGACCACTTTTAGGGTCCTATCATTATGCAACCTTTTTTGCTAGTCTATCATCGTGGGGTGTGGATTGTGATTTTTTTTAAATGTGAGGTGGAATGGGTCCTTCTCTGATACCATATAGAAACTCTATATCCATCTCAAAACCAATTGACAATGAGTGGAGAGGTCCCAACATATATCAAGTGATCACCCATTCCACTCCTAAGCAATGTGGGACTTTGGTTCCTTAATAGGTTGGTCCAAAAAATGCAATGTACTAGTGGTATGATTCCGTCTGTTTCCTTGGGCATGAAACAGGTAGCACCATCTACTCTTTTCTGGTTTTTCTTGTATCAATATACATCTGTGCACACGATCCAAGAATTTTTTATTTTTTTTGTGTTTTGTTAGTGTTTTTTGACAGGCACACTTTTGATTGGTTTAAAACAATATGTGATTCTGACTTTTCCATGTGAAAATTTATGATAAAATTATTGCCTTGAGACAGTGGAATCTTTGCCGCTTTTCACAATCATGCAATCATGCTCCTCGTGTAGCATAAATTACTCAAATATCTTCTTCTTTTGTTTTTGTGATCAGAAGTTACTCAAATATCTCATAATTTATCTTTGTGGTGCAGCAACAAAGCATCATGCACATATAGCAAACAGGAGCTAAAAGTTTATTACTGTCTCCGCATGAAATGGAATAAAATTTATGAGTTCTCATAAAAGCTAGATAATCAGTGCTTTAGGCACTCAAAGTCCAAATTTGACCTATCAGACTGTACCGCCACCACGTTTTTGTTTTTCTTCAGCTTTTCCACCTGATCCTTTCTATAAACGTCCTCACATTGCATGGTTTCACTTGTGTATTTCCATGGCGAAAATACTTGTCAAAATCATTTTACTCTTACCAAGGCTGAGTCAATGAATTCACTAAAAATAGCTAGGCATACCATTGTTGATGTGAGGCCAGCAAGATCCACATGGCTTTCCACTGTTTACCCAAATGCCATGAGTCTGCTTAATATGAATGACAGCACGTTTTCTATTTGTAAATGGTATCTGAATGTGACTACAAATTTTTTTTATCAAAAACTTTGTCAATAAATTACAGAAGTTATTGAAGCGTCTGAGATGAAAATTTTTGTCTGAACTTCAATAGTTTCTGGGAGCTTTAACATATTTTGATTGCCACAATTGGAATCTTGCGGGCTTTTCTATGATTTAATATGCATGAACTCCTAGAAGTCCCTCCATTCTTGGTTAAACTATATCATACACGTACGTGTTCCTTTGTGAACTATGATGTGCGAGTTGAAAATAGGCCATTCAATTTTTTGAATCTTTAACTTTTCCGTTTCTGGTATATTTTCCCTTTACTGTAAGAAACTTCAACCTGGTAAATTTTTTTGATTCATTTCCAAGTGCTAGAGAATGGAAGATGAACAAGGAGAGAAATAAAGTTGTGCACAGAATTGTATCAAGTATATTCGTTTAAGATTGAAGGAACAAATAAAAAGTGGGTGCCTCATGTACAAGTGTGAACAGCTAATCAAAATATTTAGCAACATTTTTGCTGCCAAAATCACTAATCTACTGTATTTTTTTTTTCTTAGCTATTGGTTGAGAATGTTGAGGAGGATAACTCTCGTTTTGATTAAACGCCTGAACAAACATTCAAGTCCGTCTTCGATAGCTTGAGTGCTCAACTCCATCTTCCCCAACTGGTTTTGTAAATTCTCAATGTGTACTGTATTATCAGATTTGCTCATCTTATGATGGTTGAGCGAGTGCAATGTGGCATCACATTTCTCAAACACATTTGTGTTTGACTCTTCATCTTTGGATTCAATGCTCTTTCGGTGCATGAATTTGGAAACCAAAGAAAATTCTCTGAAACTAGATTCTTCCTTTGTCCCAGAGATATAGGACATCAATGACTCAAACACCCTAACTGTCGCTGCTTCAACCTCGTTTACCAAATCCAGAATTTCCTGACTTTTTCCCTGAGCTATGATTGTGTGCTTGGTTTTGATACTCTTCAAATCCTTTAGAGACCTTTGGATAACCTTTTTTGCCATCTTTCTCGAATTTAAGTACCCTGAAAAGTCATTCACATCCCTTCTTCTGCGCAGGACTGAAAGAAGGCCTTGTAAATCTTGCTTTGTTTGTGAGGATACATCTTTGGTAGTTGCGCAAACATCCAAGAGCCTTACATACTTCTCCATCACCACTTCAACCCATTTCTCACGGTGTTGTTGGGCAAAGGCTTGTCGAGTGTGCGGCGATTGAAGCAAATTGTCCAAACGATCATACATACTTTCAAGGCCACTTAGCCTCAAATTCTCAATAGAATGATAGATAAGCGGATGAAATCTAGAGGGTAAGCTGACAGAACGAGCGTGGTAGTGGGATTTTGATGAAGCCATTTTTCTTTCAGTTTGGGGATAAGAAAGTGAAATTGGGCTTGAGAAAGTTGAGGTGTTAAATTACTTGTTGTGGGTTGTGTTTCCTTCCCTCTTCATGGTCTTCATGTATATAACAGGCTGAAGGAGACAAGGAATCTCATCCTCTAAAACAATCAACTGGAAGCAACGTGGTTTTGATGTTGATCTGGAAGCACTCACAGAGATGTTTATGCAATGTCTCCCACCAAATAGACCCCTAAAATTATGTAATACTGTACCATGTGGTTCGTGGATAATGTGTTGCACGGGAGGAGTTGATGCATCGCTGCCTCCTTTGGTATGAAAATGTCAACACCATCTACTCCTGCTTTCCTTTCATTTAATATACAACAGTGCACATGATTTGGGCATCTTTTCTTGTCTCTTAATGTTATTCAGGAAACATTTGTATAAGGAGGACAGATTTTGACTTGAGGGAAAAATTAGCTTCCTTCTTTATCAACGTACTTTTGAACCAGAAATTTCCAACCTCGTGTTCCCAAACTGAAAGGCAGCCAGCACATTTTCCCTCATTTCTAAACCAGATCAAATTCTTAAACTTCCACGTGTCTCATAATTGTCTATTAAATCACTGACTTGAGACAATGGAATCTTGATAGCTTTGTATACGTAATCTTGTTTTACAGACCCTTTTGTTTAATATCTTAGTCAAATGTCTCAAAATAATCTTTGTGGTTAGGTTCTGGTAATATATTACAAGGGTTGGTCCAAAAAAATGCAATGCACTACTAGTACAATTCCGGCTGTCTCCTTGGGCATGAAAGTGTCAGCACCATCTACTCTCTTATAGCTTTTCTTTTGTCAATATACATCCACGCACACGATCCAAGCGTCATTTTTTTTTAATGTTCTTTCAGTGTTTTTTTGGCGTCACACTTCTGATTGGTCTTGAACAATCCGAGATTCTGAACTTTCCATGTGAGTAACTTAATTTACCAAAAAACTATCGCCTTGAGACAGTAGGAATCTTTCCATCTTTTCACAATCATGTAACATGCTTCTCGTGTGGCATAAATAACTCAAATATCTTCTTCTTTTGTTTTTGTGATCAGAAATTACTCAAATATCTCATTAATTATCTTTGAGGTGCAACAAAAAAACATAATGCACATATAGCAAACGGGAGCTAAATGTTTATTACTGTCTCCACATGGTACGAAATAAAGTTTATGAGTATGCTCATACAAGCTAAATAATCAGTACTTTAGCCACATGAAGTCCAAATTCGGCCTATCAACCAGTAACACTGCCATTTTTTTTTTCCCCTGCTTTTCCACCTTCCTATAAACATCCTCACATTGAAAATTATGTCATTTAGATTTTTGAATCTTTAACTTTTCCCTTTGTTGTATATTCTCCTTTCACCGTCACCAAGTTTAACCTCGTAACAAATCTTCATTCATTTCCAAGAAATATAGAATGCAAGATGTAGAAGGAGAGAAATGAAGTTGTGCGCAAAATTGTCTCAAGTATATTGGTTTATGATTGAAGGAACAAATAAAAGTTTGTGCCTCATATACAAGTATTAAAGTATATACAGATATCAAAATTCTGGCAACATTTTGGATGCCAAAAATATTAAACCACAGTTTTTATTTGTTTGCTAGCTAGTGGTTGAGAATGTTGAGAAGGATAACTCTGGCTTTGATTAACCGCCTGAACAAACATTCAAGTCCTTCTTCAATTTCTTGAATGCTTAACTCCATTTTCCCCAACTGTTTTGAAACACTCTCAATGCATACAGTGTTATCAGATTTCCTTGTCTTATGATTGCTAAGGGAATGCAATGCAGCATCAAATTTCTCGAACACATTTGTGTTTGTTTCTTTGTCTTTGGATGCAGCACTCTTTCGGTACAAGAGTTTACAAGCCAATGAAAATTCACTCAATCTTGACTCTTCCTTTGTCCCTGAAATATAGGACAACGACGACTCAAGCACCCCAAAAGTGGATACTTCAACCTCATTTAGAAAGTACAAAATTTCCTGGCTTTCTCCAAGAGCTACGACGGAGTGCTTAGTTTTGATACTCTTCAAATCCTTTAGAGAATTTTGGATCACTTTCTTTGCCTTCTTTCTCGAATTTAAGTACCCAGAAAAGTCATTCACCTCCCTTCTTCTGCGTAGGATTGAAAGAAGAACTTGTAAATTTTGCTTTGTTTGTGAGGATACATCTTTAGTAGTAGCACACACATCCAATAGCCTTAGATACTTTTCTGGCACCACTTCAACCCATTCCTCATGGAGTTGTTGAGCAAATGCTTGTTGAGTGTGTGGTAATAGAAGCAAATTGTCCAAACGATCTTACATGCTTTCAAGGTGCTCATCTACAAGAGGAATGACAGGGTGAAGTCTAGAAGGCAAGCTGACAGAACGTGCATGGTACTTTGACTTTGATCTCAGAGGAGATGAAGTCATTTTTCTGTCAGTTTTGGGACAAGGAAAACTTAGAACTTGATGAGAAATTTGCAATGTCAAGTTACTTGTAGTGGGTTATGTTTCCTTCCCTCTTCATAGGGTCTACATATATGCCAGGCTAAAGGAGACAAGGAATCTCATCCTCTACAACAATCAGCTGGCTGCAACATGATTTCGATTCAGATATACATGTTTTCACATTGATATCTCCCACCAAATAGACCCCCGAAATAGTTATCTATTGTAGCACAATCTGGTCCATTGAAATTATGATGCACGAGTGGAGTTGATGCCCAGCTGTCTACTGTTTTCCTATCATCCATATCCAACCATGGACATGATCTGAGCATCTTTTATGTTTATTCATGTTTTTTAGGTAGCCTTTAATGATTTGGACTTGAGGGAAACATCAGCTTCCTTATTTAGTACAATCATTGAAGCTCACAGATTTCTAAATGATACCAAATTTGAGTGCTCCCAAACAGAAAGGCAGCCAGCACATTTTCACAAATTTCTAAACCAGATCATATTATAAACGTCCATATGTTGTTGGTAATTAGATAACTGATTGAGACAATTAGATTATTGACAGCTTTGCTCAATCATGCAATTAGGCTCCTCATGTGTAATATCTTAAATGTCTCACAAATTATCTTTATACTAGCCACAAAAAAAAGTATTTGGGTGCTAAAAGTTGATTACTGTCAGCATAGGCAATGAATTGAAGCTTTTGAATTTTCAAAAAAATTGTTTTTAGCATGTCTTCCGAATTCCGAGGCTGAACTTTGCGTTATCAGACATCACCACCTTGATGTTTCTTATTTGTTTATTTTGAGGTTCTTCCTATATCTAAACCCTCTCTTAATGATTTCCTTATCTACCTCACAGGTAAAATAATAGCAATAATGAATATTTCAATCAATGTTAACTCAATGCTTTTTAGCCAAATTGATAGGCAGGAACCTAAATAATTGTGGACTATGCGCCAATACATACACCAGGCTGAGTTGGGTTTGGGTCGGAATTATACTAGATAATAGAAGTTATTGAAGAAACCAAGTGAGATTAAAATATTTGCCTGAACTTCAACAGTTTCTGTGGTCTTTAAATAGTCTTGCTTGAGACAGCAGGATTCTTGCCAAGTTTAAACTGCATAAACTCCTAGAAGTGACTTTTTTAAACTATAACATGCACGTACTTGTTCCAAGTTTTTGAAACTGTTATGTTGGACTTTAAAATATACCATTTAGACTTTCTAATCTTTTACTTTTCCCATTCTGGTATATTTTTCTTTTACCATAACAAAATTTAACCGGATTACAATCTTTCAAAATTTAACCAGATTACAATCTTGAATGACTGAGCATGTTACCTTTTCTTTTTTAAATTCACTTTTAAGTGATATAGAATGGAAGATGTAGTGTACCGGGAAAAAATATGGAAGATGTACAAGGAGAGAAATCAAAGTTGTGCACAGTATTGTCTCAAGTATATTGGTTTATCATTCAAGGAACAACTAAAAAGTGTATGCCACATATACAAGTATGAACAGCTAATCAAAATTGTTTGGCGACATTTTGGATGCCAAAAGTGTTGAACTACGGTTTTATCTTGTTTCCTATCTAGTGGTTGAGAATGTTGAGGAGGGTAACTCTGGTTTTGATAAACCGTCTGAACAAACATTCAAGCCCTTCTTCAATTTCTTGAATGCTTAACTCCATCTTCTCCAACTGGTTTGGCACATTCTCAATGCATACTGTATTATCGGATTTCATTGTGGTATGATTGTTGAGGGAGTGCAATGCAGCATCAAATTTCTCGAATACATTTGTGTTTGTTTCTTCATTTTTGGATGCAATGATCTTCCGGTGCATGAATTTGGAGGCTAAAGAAAATCCACTCAATCTTGACTCTGCCTTTTTCCCTGAAATATCGGACAACAATGACTTGAACACCCCAATAGTGGCTGCTTCGACCTCATTTAACGAATCCAAAATCTCCTGGCTTTTTCCAAGATCTTTGATGGTTTGCTTCGTTTTGACACTCTTCAAATCCTTTAGGGACTTTTGGATCACCTTCTTTGCCTGCTTTCTTGAATTTAAGAACCTGGAAAAGTCATTCACCTCCTTTCTTCTTCGTTGGATTGAAAGAAGGCATTGTAAATCTTGCTTTGTTTGTGAGGTCACATCTTTAGCAGTAGCACACACATCCAATAACCTTAGATACTTTTCCAGCACCACTTCAACCCATTCCTCATGGCATTGTTGAGCAAATGCTTGTTGAGTGTGTGGCAATAGAAGCAAATTGTCCAAACGATCATACATTCTTTCAAGGCCACTTAGCCCCAAATGCTCCTCAACATAAGAAACGACCGGGTGAAGTCTAGAAGGCAAGCTTACAGAACGAGCGTGGTAGTTGGAATTTGATCTCAAAGGAGATGAAGCCATTTTTCTGTCAGTTTGGGGATAAGGAAACTTAAAATGAATGAGAAATTTGCAATGTCAAGTTACTTGTGGTGGGCTGTATTTCCTTTCCTCTTCATAGGCTCTGCATATATACCAGGCTGAAGGGGACAAGGAATCTCATCCTCTGGAACAATCAGCTGGCTACAATGTGTTTTCGATTCAGATCTACACGTTTTCACATAGATGTTTTCTCAATGTCTCCCACCAAATAGACTCCCTAAAATAGTTAAGTAATATTGCACAATCTGGTCCATAGAAAATATGATGCACGAGTGGAGTTGATGCCTGGCTGTCCACTGCTTTCCTATCATCCATATTCAACCGTGCACATGATCTGAGCATATTTTATGTTTATCTATGTATTTTAGGTAGCCTTTAATGATTTGGACTTGAGAGAAACATCAGGTTCCTTATTTAATAGCATCATTGAAGCTCAGAGATTACCATATGAGTGTTCCCAAACAAAAAGGCAGCCAGCACATTTTCACAAATTTCTAAACCAGATCATATTATAAACGTCCATACATTGGTGGTCATTAGATAACTTAATTGAGAAAATATAATCTTGACAGCTTTGCACAATCATGATATTAGGCTCCTCATGTTTAATATCTTAAATGTCTCACCAATTATCTTTGTGCTTGCAACAAAAAACAATATTTGGGTGCTAAAAGTTGATTACTGTCCTGATAGGCAATGAATTGAAGCTTTTGAGTTTTCAAAAAAGTTCAATACAATCATCGCTTCCAAATTCTGTGGTCCTAAATTTGCCTTAACAGACATCACCTTGATGTCTTTTTATTTGTTTATTTTTGGGTTTTTCCTATTGTTTATAATTTATTTTTGGTAAACCCCCTCTTAATGATTTCCTTATCTACCTAATTTGTCAAAATAATAGCTATAATGAATACTTCAATCAATAATAGCTATAATGGCAGTATTATATTGAACTTCCATGTGAATGTTTCTCTCTATTTTTCATTAGATCATTGTCAACAATGAGACAATTGGAATCATGACAGCTTTGCATAATCATGTAATCAATCATGGTCCTCGTGTAGCAGAACTTACTTAAATGTCTCATAAATTATGTTTGTGGTGCAACAACAAGCATAATGCACATATAAAAACTTGGAGCTAAAAGCCAATTAATGTTACCATATGGAATAAAATAAAGCTCATGAGTGGTCCATTAAACTAGATAATCAGCTTCCAAATTTGAAATCTAAACTTTGTCTTTCAGACTCTACTGCCTTCTCCACAGGTTCATTCACTTCCGTATGAATACAGGGAAATTTCTTTTTTCTTTTTACAGGAATTTTTTATTTTATTTTTGATTGATAATTAGTTGAGATAGCATGAAATAAAATAAGGCATATCCAAAGGTTACCCAATGACTTTTTGTTTTTTTTGGTCAAAGACTAAAAATAGCTAGTGAGGTGATTGTTAATGTGAAGCCAGCAAGATCCAGGTGGCTTTCTGTTATTTAATAGATGTACTGAATCTAATTAGAATAAATTACTCTGTCTTGAAAATTACACAGACAGCAGATTTTTAATTCTCAAATGGTATCAGAACTGAAACTAAGGATCACGATTTTTTTCTATCAGATATGGTAATACACCTTTTAAGATGAAGTTTTAAGTTTTATGATTCACATGGATAAGCTCATCTTTTACTTCTTTTTTACCAACTTTTACAACGACAAGTTTGGAATCTCAAGACCATCCAAAATGTAATGCTTATTTTACTCCATTTCAATCTCACGGATTTTATTTATTTTTTTTGAACAAGGCAGACAATTCATTCCACAGCCATAAAAGGCAAAAGATATGAGTTATGATGACTATGATTTATCAGAACTAAAAAAGATCAATATAGTGTTTATGTTGATCTTCAAGTGATTAATATACGAGCGACATGAGAAAACGAGAAAAAAATAAGGGGATGTATGAGAAAGAAATTTTCACAAAGCACGTTGATTCACAGGAGGAGGAAATTTACATGTGTAATTTTCGTTTACAATGGAAACCTAATTTTCTGGCTAGTGGTTGAGAATGTTGAGAAGGGAAACTCTAGTTCTTATTAAACGCCTGAGCAAGCGTTCTAGAACTTCTTCTAGACCTTGAATGGTCAACTCCAACTCCCCTAGTTGGTTCTGCACTGTCTCCATGTTCTTGATGTTGTCAGATTTGGTGAGCACATGGATAGCAGCATCAATCTTCTCAAACTCGCCAACAATTGTTTCTTTCATTTGACATGCTGCATTCTTATGGTGCATCAGTTTGGAAACCAAACACCACCCACTTTCCCTTGATTGCACCTTTGTTCCAGAAGCATAGCGCAATAAGGACTCCAATGCAGAAACAGTGACTGCTTCAACCTCTTTCAACATGCTAAAAGTTGCAACAGTTTCATGGTCTTTGTCCAAGGCCAAATTAAGAAGCATGCCTTTGTTTACGATCCTTTTCGAATCATTCAGTAACTTCTGGATTGCCTTCTTCGCCTTCTTTCTAGAGGTTAAGTATCCATGAAAGTCAGTTGCATCCCTTTTTCTACGTAGGTTTGAGAGTTGTTGTTTCACATCTTCTTTTGTTTGTGAGAAGATGTCTTTGGCAGTGGCACATGTATCCAAGAGCCTAAGATATCCGTCCAACGCCTCTTCAACCAACTTTCCATTGCATTGTCGGCCTAGGCTTTGTTGTGTGTGAGGTAGTAGGAGCAAATCATCGACGAAGTCATATATATTTTCAACGCTGCGTACTGTATTGCTTATTGATGGCAATGACGAAGAGGTAGCTTCAGACGATGCACTAACTCTGCACAAATGCTCATCAAATTGAGGAATGAGTGGATGAGATCCGGATGGCAAGCTGACAGAACGGGTGTGGTAGGATTTTGATCTCAAAGGAGAAGGTGCCATTTTTTTTTATTTTCTCAAGGTGAATATATGGCTGTAACATGGAAGTTTAATGGACTTAGTATCAAACTTTTGTGAGTTGTGACCTTTCCCTTGGCATATGCTCAATATATATCATAGGTTGGAGGAGACACGGAATCTCATCATCATCAATTATCATGGGTGATAATGTGGATCCATATGGTGTCTTGGCAATGTTTACGGAATGTCTCCCGACTACCATGTTACAAACTGCTACCCACTCTTTTTTTCTTTGAAAATTGGTAGCAGGTCTTAGCATTAAGGCTATCTGTTTAGTTCTTTCCTTGTTTCGTGTTCCATACAATAGTACTCTGCACTTTATTTTTATTGTTTCACAGTGCAGCACCGGGAGGCATACCACCTCGTGCTTTGCATTTAATCAGAATCATTCAGAGGGAGGCCTGTGATTTGGTTTAAAATAATTGGTGCTGAGCTGCAGAACTGGTGGGAGGGAAACAATGCACTGTCATAGCCGAGATCGCATTTGATCCATGTCATGATTCAGTTTGTTAAATATATCTGAATCGATTTTATAGAACTGTAGGGTACATAGATGATCATGTTAATTTACAACGATGGAAAGGTTTGGTTATGGTAATTCTACCTTTTCTTTCTCTCATATGATAATCATTTTTGCACGGTTACACGAGGTATTAATGGTCACATGATTTTCGGACGAGATGGTTTATCATTAGCTTTTCATAATACTTGAAAATGGGGCCATGCGTAGTTAAAATAACTTGAACCAAATCTGAGTGTACCCAAAGAGAAAGACAGCCAGTACACTTTCCAAAATTTTAAAGCGTTGGAGATTCTGAGTTTCCATGTGAGTCTTAATTACAATTTTTTGTTAATTCATTATCCATGAGACAACTGGAATCCTGACAGCTTGGGCGTCGTTAAATAACATCACTTCTTGTGTGTCCAAAATATATTGAGAATTAAGATTACTGTAATCGAAATCCTGAATGGTTTTCTGAGAAGCCGGCAAGATCCACATGGATTTCTCCCGAGAACTGATTACCCAGAAAATTATTGTTTCTGAATCACTATATCGTCAGAAACTACCGTGCCAATCAAATAAGTTATTGGGCAGTCTACAGCCATCCGACTCATCCCCTTTACAGAATTTTAATCTCAACATGTTCGATATCATTCACTTACGATCAATCTTCCCGTGGATTCAATCTTGCATAATTCCTCTTCTATGTAGAGAAAATTGGAAAGAAAAAAAAGCTTTAACAGGGGTAATTCGAATTTCTAACCTCAATGTATTTTTTTTTGTAAGAGCGAATCCTTTTATAAAGCCCCAACAAAAAAATAAATACAAGTCGAAGATACTTTCTAACATCAATATTTATCAAAATCTACGCGGATGATTCTGGAAATTATCATTCGACAAGTCAATGCGCTTTCCTGTCCCATGTACTGCTATTTCAATGTCATGGGTGTTACTGGCATTTGAAAACTTAATGCTTACTTTCATCTTCAGCTCATTAATGAATAAATTTCCAGATAACTCGAAAAAAGATATTTATAGACAAGAATTTTGCACAAAGTATATTCTCTAATAACTGGAGGACAAATTACAAGTATAATGTTTCATTTCATTTACAATTCCGTGAATGGAGGTATGAACAAAATTTAGAGCCCATGATTTTCTTGGCTAGTGGTTGAGAATGTTGAGAAGGGAAACTCTAGATCTAAGAAACCGCCTGAACAAGCATTCTAGTCCTTCTTCCATATCTTGAATACTCAATTCCATATTTCCCAACTGATTTTGCACAATCTCCATGTTTATTACACCATGAGTCTTGCTTGTCTTGTGGCTGTTGAGTGCGTGCAATGAAGCATCAATTTCTTGAAATGGGTTGGTGTTTGTTTCTTCCTCTTTGGATGAAACTTTCTTACGGTTTGTCAGTTTGGAAACCAAGGAGAATACACCCCCCCTTGATTCCATCTTTGTCCCTGCAATATAAGACAATAAAGACTCAAACACCCCAATCGTGGCTGCTTCAACTTCATTTAACAAGCTAACAATCTCAAAAATCCCATGGCTCTTGTCGAAAGCTATTTTGGTACTCTTGCTTTTGATACTCTTCAAATCCTTCAGTGATTTTTGGATCACCTTCTTTGCCTTCTTTCTTGATGTTAAGTATGCTGAGAAGTCGTTTGTATCCCTTCTTCTCCGAAATACCGAAAGAAGGTTCTGTACATCTTGCTTTGTTTGAATGGAAACATCTTTAGCTGCAGCACAAATATCCAAGAGCTCGAGATACTTTTCCAGAACCTCTTTGACCCATATTTCGTGTCGCTGTTGTGCAAAGGCTTGTTGAATGTTTGGTAATAGCAGCAAATCGTCCAAACGATCAAACATGTTTTGAAGTCCACTTAGCCTCAAACTCTCATCAACACGAGGAATGAGAGGGTGAAGTCTCGAGGGCAAGCTGACAGAACGAGCGTGATAGTTGGATTTTGATCTCAAATCAGAAGAAGCCATGTTTTCCTCCTATTGGGAAAAAGGAAAACTAGAAATGGAGATGGAATGTGAAATGTCAAAACTTCTGTGGAACTTGCGGTTCCATCCATCTTCACAGGGTCAATATATATAAGAGGGAGAAGGAGACAAGGAATCTCATCCTCTCATCTACCATCACCGGGCAGTAACATGATTTTGATTTGGATATATATCCTCTTGCTGCGATGTTCACGCAATGTCCCCCACCAAATAGGAACGAAATAGCTGTGTATGCAGTATTTTACTAAGGTTGGTTCAAACAACTGAAATGCACAAGGGGTACTGATACCGGCTGTCTCCTCTGGCATGAATGTGTCAGCACCATCTACTCTCTTCTGCTTTCCTTTCATCAATATACATCTGTGCACACGAGAAACAGGACTGTTATTATTATCAACCAAATCAGAGAGTCCCGGAACAGGAGGACAACCAACATAATTTCCACTGTTTTTAAACCATTTGAGATCTGAATTTCTCTGCTAATATCTTTATATTTCGTTTGATCATCGTCAACCTTGAGAAAATTAGAATCATGACAGCTTTGCACAATCAAGTAATCAATCATGGTCCTCGTGCAGCATAACTTACTCAAATGTCCCATAAATTATCCTTGTGCTGCACCAACAAACATAACTTATAGTAATAACTTGGAGCTAAAAGATAATTACTTCACCATATCAAAAAGTAATAAAGCTTATAATCACTGAAACTGCCATGAGGATCACAATTTTTTCGTATCCAAAATTTTGATGGACCCATATACCTTCTTTTATTTTATATATTCAAATTAAAAGAAGAATTTTTTAAGTTTTGATGATTTATGTGGATAATCTTATTTTTACCAACTTTTGAATCTTAAGATCATTCAACATGTAATGCCTCTTTTTCCTCCATGTACTTTTCATTTCAACATCATTGATTAATACTAGGATTTGATCAGAACTAACAATGATTGAACATTAAGCTTCAGGAATACGATTAAACTAAGAAATTGACAGAAGGAAAAAACTAAAAAAGAGGGATGCATTAGCGAGAATTTTACACAATGTTAATTTATATGTTGATTGGGACATAAGAACTGCTATCAGACCAACGATGCTTTACGGGATGGAGTGTTGGCCTATCAAGAAGCAACAAGTGAGTAAGATAAGTGTAGTTGAAATGAGGATGTTGAGGTGGATGTGTGGCAAGACTAGGAGTGATGGAATTAGACATGAGACTATTCATGTAACGGTAGGAGATACCTATATAGGATAAGTTGACGGAAAATAGATTGAGGTGGTTTGGACATATTTATCGTAGAGCTCCAGACGCTCAAGAAGGGTGATACAATAGTAGTGGATAGTAGGGCTAGGGGAAGATGAAGACCTAAATTGATTTTGGATGCTGTCATACGAAAGGACTTGGACTTACTAAACCTAAGTGAAGAGGTCATTCTAGATAGAGCTCAAAGGAAAAACAAGATTCATGTAGTCAACCCCAATTGATTGGGACATAAGGCTCGGTTTGGATTGGTTTGGGGATCGTGAGTCTCTCTCACACACACACGAGGTGAGACGCCAAATTTACCCGCTCCACGTAGAAGCCACATGTGCAACAAACAGATGGAAAACAAACAAGAGAGTGAGTAAAATCAACAATACAACAAAATCACCATTCGGAATTTTACTAGCTACCGACCCATTTCCAACAACCTTTCTTCAACCCCAACTAAACTCACCATTCGCAATTTCACTAGCTACTGATCTTCTACCCTCAGAAACATGTCCTATCCAACTTCTCCATCAATCTCGCCCACATGTCCACCCCTTTCCACACTACTTCGTTACCCCTTCACCATAAATTTCGCCTTCCTCGTGTTTTCCTTTACTCAGTGGCAGAAGATATCATTGGAAGCTTAAACAACATAAGCATTCGAAGAAATGATGCAAGAGAAGGCATATACCTTAAACTACTGAGGGCTGCCGGCAAAAAATGTGGGTAGTTTTGGAACAGAAAAGGCACTTTTGGTATGAAATTCTTGCCATCCTTGATATGTGCCGGGGCTAGGTTTTAGCCATTATTAGACATAAGGAGAAATCGAGCCAACACACTAATGCATAAGACAACTTGGCATTTGTCCTGATACACCTTGTCCAAACGATTACGTGTAGAGTGAAACCTGTTTATGAGATTTGAAACATTAAGCTCACCTCCTCTTACCAAACCCGTCGATTCATTCTAACTCAATCCAAACAAAACCAAGAACAATTTGCACGGATTCTTGAGCAGTGTAGGTGTGACAACTAGTTCGCAAGGGCGACTCTCAAGAAAGCCTCCTTGCTTCTTGAATGCCCCGACGTCCAGTAGTGTCATCGAAACACATTTCCCAACATGAAGAATCTGCTGTTCTACACAACTATACTCATTCCAGACTTTCTTAGAATCCAAGACTTTCTTTTGGAAAAAAAAGATCATATATGAAAACTACGGCATCCATTAGACTGATCGAAAGCAATAAATGTGAGTACTGTCTGATACAATAGTACAAAAAGGGGTAAAATCTGAGAATCATCATACTTATCATCTACCCTCGTACTACTATGTTCAAGCAAAAAACGAAAGAACAGAGTGTCACCGACGGAGCTTCTTGGACGAGGGCGACACCTCTATACTAGCCGACTCCGTGTCCTCCTCTTCCTCCTCCAATTCCTCCATGTCGTTGCCATTACCAGATGGAAGGGGTAGAGGTGGAGTAGCCCTAGAAGTTGAACTGCGACTAGCAGGGGCACCCCGCCCAGCTGAAGACACGCTCTTGCCACGAGGGGCCGGGGCACCATGTTCAGATGACACAACTCTCCCGCCCTGGGTCTGCAATGGACCGCACTGCATTTAAGATGCAAGGTGCATTAGAAAGCATTAAAAGCACATTGAGTTAGTAAGCATAATTGAAAGGACAAAAAAGGCAAAAAACCATACCGTGGGAGGCCTCACTTTCTGGCCCGCCATTGCCAACTGTCGAACAAGGACTCTTAAGCCGCTTAAATTGCGGAAGCACGCCTCCACATACTCCCGGGGAACCTGAATAGCTGATCAGACCAATATTCCACAAATGAACACTGAAATTTGAAATTGAATAAAGGAAACAGACCTGCTGGACACTAGGCGGAAGAGTGAAGTCTATGTCCTCTGGAATAGGAATGTCAACGAACTGCCGTTGTCCTGTACTATTGTAGTAGTCCACTCGCCACGGCAACTGAGGGAGCTCCCGCAAAACAGCACCTGCTGGAACCTCAGCCAGCCCTCCTCCTCCTCCTCCTGCTGCTGCTGCCAGCACAGCTCCAGCCTGTGGTCTTGAGGGAAGGCCTCTCCCAATAGTGCTTTTGCCCAAGGCAGGCATAAGCATTTGTACCATGTACTCCTTATAATCCCCGGACTCCTCCAAAAAGGCGGTAGCATCCTCGCCCTCAGTCCACTGTGCCACGTCCTTAACCGTCAGGCTCCTCGTGTTCAGCATAGAAGAAGGAATGGGCTTCGGCACTTTGAATGCGTCATAGCCCAAGGACTGTCTCACTACTCTCTCCCCCAGGTACCACTGTCTGCAAAACGGTCCCTCCAGCAAGATCCTCCTACCAGTGGCCTGTCTACTCCTCAACAAATCAGCGTGTGCAATTGGATCGACCCCCGCCCAAACATTCCAATTCACCTGCAGTTAATGCCAAGAATCAATAAGAGGATAGCTATGAAGATAGAAAGATTTGATGAAACCAAACAATTTTGAGTTTACCTGTTCCTCTGTCAACTGGTCCAAGAAAAGACGGTACGTCATCAAGTCCTTCCCACCTTCCTTCTTCCCCCTGGAGTCCCGAGCCCACTTCAACCCTCGGGGAATCACCGACGGGTCAGCATAGCTGTTTTTAGGGACGTGCATCCTCAAGAACTCGTAACTCCATATCTGTACAAAAATTGTGGTGTTAGAAACCGTTAAGCTACTAACAAGGTATAAATGAGTGAAGGAAATTCACAAACAAGCGAAACCAACACAAATAAAGGACAGTGAAACAACGGTCTACCTCCCAGACGCGCCAGTATCCCCCCATACTCAGTGTTGTCCCCCTGGAGATGGCTCCCATATGGCCATAAAGAGTAGAGAGTGCCGCACCTCCCCAGTTGTAGTCCTTGACAGTTGACAAGTCCTTCATCCCAGCCAAATAGTGCAAGTGAACCCGACTATCCTTATTCGGAAATAATGCAGCCCCAAACAAATATAGTAGGAAGGCTCGGGTCAAGTGCTCGTAATCCATCTCCGTCACACAGGTATGCTCCTTGAAAGTCTCGTAAAACCAGGAGTAACGCACACTACCTGTGTCGGTCATCTCAGGGACCTGACCAAGAAAATAGACCAAAGCTGCCTTGTTCTTGTAAAGCCCCATATCAAACGGGATTGGATTTCCCCCAACACGTATCCCAGTAATCGCCGCGAAGTCCAAGGGTGTCAGTGTGGCCTCTCCAAAGGGCAAGTGAAGGGTATTGGTGGTATCCCACCACCTCTCAGCTAGGGCTGTAAGCTGCAAACGATCGTTACTGGTCTCACCCAGCAGTTGTACGAACCCCCCAAAGTCTGTGCCGTCTACCAACTCCTTTGCTCGTCGGGGAAGCGTCCCATACCACTGTTTCACCTTCCCTGAGCCCCCGAAGCCCCTGATATATTCATTTGCCTGCAAGGTTCAACGACAACAAAAAAACAAAAAGCAGTTAGGACATCAGTTCATTCAAACATTCATGCATTGTAGTATGATACACCAAAACATGCACTCTAGAAGCATGCATTGGAATGGTCATGCATCAGTCATGCAAAAGTTAATCAAACACCAGAATGCTCATTCTAAGCATTAGAAATCATGCATTGGAATTGTCATTCATAACTCATGCAAAGCCATAACAAGGCTAAAAAGAGCTTAAAAACATGCATTGATTTACTATCATTTCAAAATAGGCACCCATCATTAATTCAAAAGGGCATTCCTAAGGTTTAAAATCCTCAATCATAAGAAAGTATGAACATTTAGGTACATTCCGAAAATAAAATGACCATGCTCAGAAGCCACATATTAGCTGAGTAATGTCGGGTGAAGAATTCAACCTGAATCTAACAGCATTAATCATTCCAGAAATGCAAGTCATGTCATGATAACATAAATAACCATTGCACTTTAGCACCGAGTTTAATTAGAAAACCTTGAGTTTACCTCTTTGTTCTTCACCGAAAAAGGTTCTTGTACCACCGCCTTCTCGCCGCATACACTTCCTTTCGGCTTGTACAACTTTAGACCCACCGGCTTGAATTCATGCGGCAAAGGGCGGTACTCGTCCGGATCGAAAGCTGGAGCCACGGCAGAACTAGTACCACCTGCATCCATGGCCGCCAAAGATAGAAAAAGGAACACCGGTTACCAACCCTAATTTCAAAAACCCCTAATCTTCAAACCCCAGCTCCAAAATTCACCACCGCCACTGCTGCACATCACCAACGCCGCACGCGAGAGGAACAGAGGGGGCAAAGAATCGCGAAAGGAAGAAGGAGTTGAGGTCGCAAACCAGGGGATTTCGAAATCCCCAAATCAAAACCCTAATTTGTAAACAGGAGAGAGAGAAAGAGAGGACGGGGAAGAGAGAGAAAAGGTCGATCGGAGGGAGAGGGTTTCAGCCGCCAGAGGAAGGGACGAGAGGAGAGTGGGTATTTTCCGGTGGACCAGAAAGTTTGCGTCTCGGGGTTTCTTTGTCACGCCCGACATATGTAGACGCAATCTCTGATAGACATAAAGAAAGTTGCGGCTATATTCCGGGAGAAATTGGTCTAATTCCGGACGCTCAATGCCTGCGTCCTCACACAATGCCGCGTCCACAAACTCACAAAATGTGGCAGCAGAGTTCCAATTTATGGCCATTGGGGCGGCCTGAGCATAATAAGTCCACCAAGTCACTACTTAGGCCTCCAGTTTTTGGCCTAAAAATTAGGGCACCAAATTGAAAGAAGTATATTATACATTCATCATTTTGTGCAGCGTACTATTTGATTTAGTGGTAAGGAGCGGGACTCTCCAACCTTCATATTATGAGTTCGAGTGTATCCCAAAACCAAAGAATTTTTTCCTAAAAAAACCCTTGTGCCACTGGATCTTCAAATACATTTCCTATATAGTCATATGTAGAGCAGTTATATATTTATATACTGAGTATTGAGATAATAATGTTCTGGGGTAGACAGGATAATTTTAATTTTTTTCCTTTTTTGTGAATTTGTTAGAAAACTATAAGGCTCCAATCTTTAAACTTGCTTAAGACTCTAAAAATCTCAAGGCCGGTCCCAGTGGTCGTTGTAATTGTTTGTGTTTCATGTTTTCCTAATAGGTTCTTCCATCGTTTCATGGATTCCAGGTCATTCATAGATGTTTTTGGTTCGTGAAAATACCGTTTCAGCATAATTGTAGCCAGGATGTGTGTGTTAAGGCATTTTCGTGTCTTATGCATTTATGTTTTTATTCAACAAATGCTTGAATTTCGTTTTTCCGAAAGAAAAGGCAAACATCGCTTGAAAAACAAAAGAACAAAAAATGCAAAAAATCCATGGGGGGCAGGATATCATTCAATCAAACAAGCACAAAACACAGATTACTTTGCCCGATGTCATCACATCAACGGCCGCTCATGGAGGGCCTAAACCCCAAAGCGTCGCACGACATAGAAGGACCACAAAGGTTTAACAACCGTACTCAATAAGCCTCGAGTTAGGCTTGAGGCTGAACAATGTGAGGATGACACCAATAAGAATGAGGTTAAGGGTGAGGCAACCAAGCAAAAAAATGGCCAAAACATTCATCTTGTAATAATGGTCGTTCACGGATTGTTTGCCAACCAGTAGGCTGCAAACTACTACCCAACGGTAGAGCATAAACGTCGTATCCTCTTTTTGTTTCCCCTTGCTAGTCTTTCATTTTTTGTTTCACAATGCAGGTTCGGGAGTCAAAGCCACTTGTGTATTTCGTTAAATCACAATCATGCTTGTGCAGGCTTGTGAGTGTTGGTAAAAGTAATTGGTGCTGGGCTGCAGAAGTGGTGGGAGGTACTATTGCATAAACATAGCAGTTGATCCTAATCACAGTCATGTAATCACATAATTTTCCAAATCATGCTCAAAGTTTACAAGTAATCAAGGTTAAATGAAAAGATGAGAGCGAATAGCTCGTTTATTTTCCCCTCATTTTGCATTAAAATGATAGTACATGACTGTCATTTTAATGCCCCCCCACACACACACACACACACACACACACACACAAAAGTTTTTCCCAATCACCACCACTATTTAAGATCCTCTCTGTTACATCACTTCACAAACTATATGTAACCCTCTCCTAAAATACAATGGCTCAATCAGTTTGGCCTACGCATCGAACTCACCCTTTCTTCATTATGATGACTTTTAGCATATGAAACTATCTGAATTGGTCCACTTGCTAGTTTATAGTAGCTAGTAGCTACTATCATAAATAGAAAAATCACTTACGGTGAATACCAAGAAAAAAATCCAGCATATTAGAGTTTCTTAGTCAGTGTCACATCAGAAACTACCATGCGAATCCCATATTATCTTGGGCATTCTCTAATCAATCCACTTAACAAAATTGAAGTCTTGACATTTTTGAAATACTTCAATTATCATCAATCTTCAGGTGGACTCGATCTTAACACATTTCTTCTTCTGTTTTGAGAAAATCGAAAACTGAAAAAAGCATCATATGTGATAATTCAAATTTCAAACCTCAATGTTTTTCAATGTTTAAAAGGACATTGTATTACTCTTGAGATCATTCGGTACGTCAATGCTGATTTCCTCTCTAAATACTTCTTCCCATGATTCCATTGTTTTTTTTTTTTGGTAGTTGAGAACTACCACATTTGTAACATTGTTACTTTAATCTTCACCTAAGGTTCAAAAATTTGAGAGCATGAAACAAATAAGGTATAAGCCATAAAGTTTGTGCAAAGTATATTGGTTGGTAATTGCTGTACAAATTAAATGTATTTCTCATTTACATAAGTATGAAATCTCAGCTCCGGGATTTTCTAGTCTAATTGTTGAGAATGTTGGGGATGGAAACTTTGGTCCTAATTAAACGCATGGGCAAGCGCTCTAGAACTTCTTCCACACCTTCAATGCTCAACTCCAACTTTCCTAGTTGGTTTTACACTGTCGCTATTTTTCTTGTCTTCTGATTTGATTGCCTGATGACCAACGAGCACTTGGATCGCAGCATCAATCTTCTCAAAGTCACTAACAATTGTATCTTTTGCTTTGAAAAAGGCTGCTCGCATAGTGCATCGTCAGTTTGGAAACCAAAGACCATCCATTTCTCTTTGGTTGCACCTTTCTTCCCAAACCATAGCACAACAAAGACTCCAACGCACAAACAGTGACTGCTTCAACCTCTTTCAACATGTTAAAAGTGGCAAAAGTTTCATGGTCCTTTTCTAAGGAAAGACCAAGAAGTATGTCTTTGTTTTCAATACACTTGAAATCATTAACTTCAGGATCAATTCTTTCTAGATGCTTAGTACCCACCAAAGTCAATTGCATCCCTTTTTCTCCACAGGATTGGGAGTTGTTCTTGAACATCTTCCTTTGTCTGTGAGAAAATGTCTCTAGTGGCTGCACAACCTTCCAAGAGCCTAAGATATCCATCTAATGCGTCTTCAATAGAGTTTTTATTGCATTCTTGGCCCAGTCTTTGCTGCGTACGAGGAAGTAGAAGTAAATTAGTCTGTCCTCGAACCAAAATCCAGAACTACCATGTGGATCACAACTTTTTCCTATCAGAAATTGCAATGCACCCACTTTTATATACATTTTAATATTTTCAAAATAAAGGAAGAAAACTAAACATTTTACAAGGAGAATTTTTGATGATTCATACAGCTAACCTCATTTTTACCGTGTTATTTGTAACCAATTGTTACAGCATAAATTTTGAGTCGTAATGCTTCTTTTTCGTGCAAGTACTTTTCATTTCAAACTCATGGCTATTACCAGAACTTGATCACGACTATCAAAGATGTGACATATTTTTTATAGACGAGTGACTTGAGAAAGGAGAGGAGGAAAATCAGGCATGTATAAACAAACTTTTGCAAAAAGTGAGTTTATTCACATTTGGAGGACAAAATACAAGCATATTGCTCATTTACATTTCAAGTATGGACATCTAATTTCGAGCTAGTGGTTGAGAATGTTGAGTAGGGAAACTCTAGTCTTGATTAAATGCTTGATCAAGCGCTCAAGAACTTCTTCAAGACCTTGAATGCTCAACTCCAACTCTGCTAGCTAAATTTGCAAAGTCTCGATATTATTACTACCGCTAGTCTTGGTTGGCTTATCACCAATGAGAGCATGAACTGCAGCATCAATATTCTCAAACTCACTAACAACTATTTTTTTCGCTTGACACGTTGCTCTTTTCTGGTGCATCATTTTGGAAACCAAAGACCACCCACTTCCCCTTGATAGTACCTTTCTTCCTAAAGTGCAGAAATAGTGGCTGATTCAACCTCTTTCAACATGCAAAAAGTGGCACCAGTTTCATGGTCTCTGTCTAAGACCAGACCAAGAAGTATATCCTCGTTTTCGATACGCTTCAAATCCTTCAATAGATTCTAGATCACCTTCTTCGCTTTCTTTCTAGAGGCCAAGTACCCGCCAAAGTTACTTGCATCTCTTCTTCTACGCAGGATCGAGAGCTGTGCTTTAACGTCTTCCTTTGTCTGTGAGAACACGTCTTTGGTGGCCGCACAAGAATCCAAGAGCCTAAGATATCCATCCAACACCTCTTCAACTAATTTTTCATTGCATTCTTGGCCAAGTCTTTGTTGCATGTGAGGTAATAGGAGCAAATCATCGATACAATCGTATAAATTTTCTAGGCCGTGTAATGTATTGCTTATTGATGGCAATGAAGCTTCAGAAGCACTAAATCTAGATAAATACTCATCAAATTGAGGAATTACTGGATGAGAACTAGAAGGCAAGCTGACAGAATGGGCGTGGTAGGATTTTGATCTAAAAGGAGAGGTTGCCATTTTTTCCTTTTCTCAAGAATATTATGGCTTAGCAATGGAAGTCTGGAATGAGCAACAAATCAGACTTTTCTGAGTTGGGACCTTTCCCTTGGCATATGCTAAATATATACTACTCCTATAACATGAGCTGGAGGACACAAGGAATCTCACCACCATCAATTATCATTAAGTGGTAATGTGGATTCTTGTGGAAAATTTTGGGGATGTTTGCAGATTGTCTCCCACCCACCAGGTTGCATACTACTACCCAATGCTTTACCAAGAGGCAAAGCCACTCGTGTGTTGTGTTAATTAGAATCAAGGCGAGTTAGACCTGTGAGTTTTTGGTTAAACTAATTGGTGCTGAGTTGTAGAAATGGTGGGAAGGAAATATTGCCTGTCATGGGCGATATAGCATTCGATCCTAATCATAATCATTTAATCATAAATCTTTCAAAGTCAACTTTCAATAAATGTAGGCAGTAGCCTCATATTCAAGCTTTTCTTTTTCTTTAATGGGATTGTTCAAAGTTGTGTAAGTCGATCCTTCTTGTAATTTGGAAGGTATGCCTACCTTGTCTTTCAGTGATGTTTGTTCTTTAATACGATTTTAAATCACAAAGAAACAAAACAACTCAGCTGAGACAGCGATTGGATCCCAATCATGTTAAAAGATCTTAACTGGTAAGTTAAATTGTTCGACCGTAATTAGTATGATAAATAGACCAAATCACTTAAAAAGAATATCAAGACAAAGCCCTTGTCCCTGGTTTTTACTCATGCTGCATTGCCTGGAAGTTAACAAGCAATAAACAGATTTCACATGGTTACCGAATTGTGGTAATAATTTCCACATGATCGTTGCATGAGACACTTTGTCATCTGTTTTCATAATGCTTGAAAATGGTCCCATGCCTAATTTGTTTGACATGTATCAAATATGAGCGCAACTAAAGAAAAAGACAGCTAGTATACTTTTATGACTTTTGAAGCATCCGAGATTCTAAAATTTCCAAGCGAGTCTTATTTGCAGTTTTTTTTTTATATTACATTATCCACGAGACAATTGGAATCCTGAGAGCATGTGAATCATTAATAACCTGATTCCTCATGTGTCGTAATTGTATTTTTAATAATGATTAATGTAAAAGCATATCATGACTGAAAAGCCATCAAAATACTCATCGATTTCTCCCACATCTACAAATGATGGAGGTAGTCTGATTAGCATGGATAATACTGTACTCAAAATATAAAGAAAGCTAACACATAATTGTTTCTTAATCGGTATCATGTCAGAAACTACCATGTCAATCATATGATCTTTTGGGTAATTTGTGTTCATCTCCTTTATGAAATTGAACAAATGGATGTCAATTTGTGTTCATCTCGTATTTTGACAAGGATGGAAAGTGAAAGGCCTTGAACTGGCATGCATTAACACCCTTGAGATCATTCAATATGGCAATGCTTATTTCCCTCTAGCTATCAAGTTTTTCCTTCGACTTCATTATTATGTTTGAGAACTTCAAAACTACAACATATGGAATCTTCAAGTAATCATTTAACAAATAGCTTGAGAACAGGAAACAAGGGATATGTAGAGGTCAAAACTTTCATGCATAAGAATATTGATTTATACTTGGACGATAATTACAATTTATAGGTATATTTCTCATTTACATATCAGGTGTGAGCACATTAGCTCTATTATATTCTAAGCTAGTTGTTGAGAATGTTGAGGAGGGAAACTCTGGCTCTAATTAAACACCTAAGCAAGCGCTCTAGAACTTCTTCCACAACTTGGATGCTAAACTCCAACTCTCCTAGTTGGTTTTGCACTGTCTCAATATTGATGGGCGCGTGCATCGCAATATCTACCTTCTCGAACTCACTGATAACTGTCACTTTTGCTTGACACGTTTCTCTCTTGTGGTGGATCAGTTTGGAAACCAAAGACCACCCACTTTTCCTTGATTGCACATTTGTTCCCAAAGCATAGCACAATAATGACTCCAATGCAGAGATTGTGACTTCTTCAACCTCTTTCAACATGCTAAAAGTGACAACAATTTCATGGTCTTTGTCTAAGGCGAGAAGGATGTCTTTGCTTTCGATACTCTTCAAATCCTTTACTAACTTCAAGACCACCTTCTTCACCTTCTTTCTAGAGGCTACGTACCTGCCAAAGTCACCTGCATCCCTTTTTCTTCGTAGAATTGAGAGTTGTTCTTTCACATCTTCTTTTGTTTGTGAGAAGATCTCTTTGGTGGCCGCACAAGCATCCCAGAGCCTAAGATATCCATCCAATGCCTCTTCAACCGATTTTTTGTTGCAGTCTTGGCCTAGTCTTTGTTGTGTGTGAGGTAATAGAAGTAAATCATCCACATAGTCATACAAATTTTCAAGGCCATGTAATTTATTGCTTATTGATGAGGAAGAGGTAGCTTTAGAAGAAGCTCTAAGTTTGCACAAATGCTCATCGAACTAGGGAATGAGTGAATGAGATCTAGAGGGCAAGCTGATAGACCGAGCATGGTAGGATTTTGATCTCAAAGGAGAGGATGCCATTTTTCCTTTATCAAGAGGAATATGGCTAAGAAAAGGATTATAGAAGTCTCGGATGAAAAATGGATCAAAATTTTATGAGTCACGAACTTTCCCTTGGCATATGCTTAGTAAATATATCATGGGTTGGAGGAGACAAGGAATCTCATCATTGTCAATTATCAGTGGGTGGTAACGTGGATCCATATGGTGTCTTGGCGATGTTTACGGTATGTCTCCCCCACCACCAGGTTCCAAACTACCACCCAATGGTTTTTTATTTCACAATTCATAACAGATCTAGAGCATAGATGCTATCAGTGCTTTTTTTTTTTCCTTTTCATGTTCCCCAGTATAGGACTCTTCGCCTTTTGTTTTCTTTATTTTTCTTGTTTTTAGTGCCATGACCGCGTGGCAAAACTCCTGCTTTGCATTAAATCAGAATCATGCAGAGGGAGTTCTGTGATTTATTTAAAATAATCGGTACTTAGCTGCAGAAGTGGTGGGAGGGAAACATTGCAGTGTCATAGCTGAGATAACATTTGATCCCAATCACCATCGTGTTTTACACCATTTATATAATTTAAGGATATGTAGATAATCAAGGAAGATGGTCATTCTTCATTTAAGATTAATATGCCACTTGTGTGTTGCATGAATAATGGAATGGTACCAATATATGTTCAGATAGGCCACCATTATTGAGTGAAAAAAAATGGTGGTGATTTGGGGACATAGTGGGAAAGAGAACTTCATCCAAATTTGTAAAATAACCTGGCTCTTGTTGATTTCAACTATTTGCTAAATCATTCTCCTTGAGACAATTGGAATCCTGGTAGCTTAGCTATCATTAAATAACATGAATCCTTGTGTGCAAGGATGGAGCCAGGGGGCTAGTAGGACAGATTGCCCCCCTGTGTCTTAAAAAAATTTGTACTATTACGTTGAAAAAACTAATTTAAGATCAAACTATATAGTCCTGTCCCCCCTCTGTTTTTCTGTCATAATAATAATAATAATAGTAACAACTTTAATATTTATCAAGTTATGAAACAACTTTGTACGAAAATTGGTTTTGATGAGGTTTAATAACAATTCTTTTAAACAAAACAATGCCCAAAATTTGAAACCCAACTCACTTCGGGGATTCAAAGGCCTGTTCACTTTTAAAAACTAAGCCTCACTGAAATTTCAAAAGCCCAAGACTTTTAACGTGGTCTGTGGACATCAAATGTAAAAAGAAAAGGAGCAAAAGAAATTGGGGGATTCCAAAACAGTCTATTCTCAATTGCAAGAATTGAACATTCGGCTTAAGGAAGACACGATGGAGTTGCTCATTCTCAGCACATCTCTAGATCCTCGCGATGGCTTCAGATGATTCAACATTGAAGATACTCGCAAGCTTGCAGAGAAGTATTATCCAATGGATTTCACTGAGCAAGAAAAGTACCACTTGAGATATCAATTGCAAAATTATAAGCTTGATGTGCCTAGTCATCATGAGTTCCAAAATCTGTCAACGATTTCAAAGTTGAGTGAAGTGTTGGTGAAGACAAGAAAGTGCACGATATATCATCTTTTCGATAGGTTGATTTGGCTTATATTAACTTTACATGTTTCAACCGCTACAACCGACGTGCATTTTCTGCTATGAAATGTGTGAAGACAAGACTTCGCAACAGAATGAAGGATGATTATTTGGCAAATTTCTTGATCACTTATATTAAGAAAGATATTGCTTGAGGGTTGGACAAAGACTCTAGAATTGATGCTTTTAATAACAAGAAAGAGTGTCAAGCATGGTTCAAAATGTTTGATTTCAGTAGACACTAGATATGATTAGATAAACGTTACTACCTTTTGCAATCTAAGTTGATATTTGAAACATGTTTAGTTTCATATGTATTGGTGTTATTTTGTGTATATATATAGGAGTATTTTTTTATTTTTTTTGAGTTAGTAAAAATTCATATCATTGTCTTAATTTTAACCTTTTTTTTGTATGTATTCCATTCCCCCCCCAAAAAATCCGGCTCTCGTCCCTACTCATGTGTCCTAACTCCTAATAATTAGTATTATATTGTGAATAATGATTACCCTAATAAAATTCTGGATCGTTTTAACTTTTCAATAACAATTCTTAAACTTCTATAATTCTTTTTCAACAAATAAATGAATGAATGGCCGAAAAGCAGGAAAAATAAAAATGAATACGCAGGAATTTTGATCAAGCTATATTGATTTATAACTGGATGAACAATTACAGGTATACTATCTATTTACAATTCCACATAGGATCAAAATTTCTGGTCTAAGATTTTCTTGGCTAGTGGTTGAAAATATTGAGGAGAGAAACTCTAGTTTTGATTAACCGTCTCAACAAGCATTCTAGTCCTCCTTCCATGTCTTGAATACTCGGTTCCATTTCTTCTAACTGATTTTGCACAATCTCCATGTGTATTCCTCCATCAGTTTTGCTTGTCTTGTTGTTGTTGAGTGATTGCAATGCGGCATCGAATATCTCAAATACATTTGTTTCTTCCTCTTGGGATGCAACGGCTATATCCAGGGCATCAGTTTGGAAACTAATGAGAATCCACTCAGCCTTGATTCCATCCTTGTCCCTGCCACATGGGACAACAGATACTCGAGCACCCCAATCGCGGTGTCTTCAACGTCATTTAACCATCTAAGAATCTCCGGAACTCCATGGCTTTTGTCGAAGGCTGTTGTGCTAGTCTTGCTTTTGATATGCTTCAAATCCTTTAGAGACTTTTGGAGCTCCTTCTTTTCCTTCTTTCTAGAAGTTAAGTACCGAGCAAATACTTTTGTATCCCTTCTTCTCCTCAAGATGGAAAGAATGTTTTGTACATCAAGCTTTGTTTGGGTGGACACATCTTTAGCAAAAGCACAAATATCCAAGAGCCTGAGATACTTTTCCAGAACCTCTTTCACCCATGGCTCGTGCCGTCGTTGGGCAAAGGCTTGTTGAGTGTGACAAAAGAAGCAGCAAACGGTCAAACATATTAGAAAGTCCGTTAAGCCTTAAATTTTCATCGTTATGAGGACTGAGAGGGTGAAGTCTAGAGGGCAAGCTTACAGAATGAGCGTGGTAGAGGGATTTTGTTCTCAAAGGAGAAGAATCCATTTCTCTCTCCAATTGGATGTGGAATCCGAAATGAAAAAACTTATTGTAGCCTTGTGGTTCCTTCCATTTTCTTAGGACCACTATATAATAGGGAGAAGGAGACAGGGAATCTCACCCTCTCTTCAACCATCACCCAACAGCAACGTGGTTTCGATCTGAATTTATACCCTCTTGCGGAGAAGTTCACGCAATGTCTCCCACCAAATAGGTACTACGATGGTGAAAAAAAAAAATGCAACGCACGATTGGTATTGATTCTAGCTGTCTCCTCTTCCATGGGTGTCAGCACCGGCTACTCTCTTATTGCTTTTGCTTTCATCAATTTTCATCCGTGCACATGATCCGATCAAACTTCTTGTTATGTAATTTTGCCGGCACACTTTCCATTCTTTTATTAAAAAAAGGCTCAGATTCTAAATTTTCCATGTGAGTCTCTATATATTTTTTTCAACTTATCATTCCCTTGAGACAAGAAGAATCTTTCCATCTTTTCACAATCATGTAATCGTGCTCCTCATGCAGCATGAACGCTATCTATTTATTTTTAGCCACTTGTGCATTGCGTTAATCTGAATCATGGTGAGATAGGCATGTGAGTTTTGGTTAACCTAATTGCAGAGGAGGTGGGAATGAAACATAGCCCTATCATAGCCAGGATAGCATTCACTCTCAGTTTTTTCCCCCTTCCATGGCATGCCTTCTCAGTCTTTCTGTAACGTTTTTCTTCAGTACAAATTTCAGTTTACACAGACAAAACAACTCAGCTGAGTTAGCGATTGGATCAAGACAAAGCCTAGTTCCCTGCTGTTTACCCTAAACCACAATGAAAGCTAATACCGAGTAAGCAATAAACAGAATCACATGTTTATGGGATAGGGTTAATAATGCTCATGTGATTGTTGCACGTAACGCTTTGCCATCAGTTTTCATAATGCTTGAAAATGGTGCCATGCGTAATTAGTACAACATGAATCAAATTTGGTAGTACCCAAAGAAAAAGACAGCCAGTAAAGGTTTTCAAATTTTAGAGCGTCCAAGTTTCAAAAAAATTCCGTGTGAGCCTTAATTACAAATTTTCCAGTCCAGAATCATTGAGACAATTGGAATCGTGACAGCTTGGGAATCATTTAATAGCCTGATTCCTCGTGTCATAAATAAATTATGAATAATGATTATTATAGTCGATATCCTGAATGGTTTACAGATAAACCAGCGAGAACCACATGGATTTCCCCTGTGTCTACAAATGATTGAATGGTTTCCAGCAAAATAATACTGTACTCGGAACAGAAAGACAGCCAGCACACTAATTTTTCTTAATTGGTATCAGATCAAAAACTACCGTGCCAATCATGTTCCTTTGGGCAGTATATAATCATCCCCTTCACAAAATTAGAATATCAAATTCTTTGAGATCATTCTATTACAATCAATCTTCATTCGGACTCGACCTTTAACACATTTTTTCTTCTATTTTGAGAAAATTGGAAAGTAAAAACACATTTATCTTTGGATTCAAATTTCTAATCTCCAAGTATTTCAACTTCTACAAGGACGCCCTTGGGTTCATTCGTTATGCCAATGCTTATTTCGCGTCTTGCAAAACAGTTACTGTTTCGACTTCATCATTATTTTTGGGAGTTTAAGAACCCTAGTGTATGGAACATGGTATTACTCTAATATTCAATTGATCAGTTAAAAAAAAGTCTGAGAATAGAAAACATGTGATGTATAAGCCAGAAAAATTCATGCAAAGTATATTGGTTTGTATTAGTATATCGCTTGTTTACATCTCAAGTATGAGCGATTTGGCTTCATTATTTTTTAAGCTAGTTGTTGAGAATGTTGAGGAGGGAAACTCTGGTTCTGACTAAACGCCTAAACAAACTGTCTAGAAATTCTTCCACAACTTGGATGCCTAACTCCAACTCGCCTAGTTGGTTTTGCACCATCTCGATACTGATGGGCACGTGCACTGCTGCATCTAACTTCTCGAACTCGCTTAGGACTGTCCCTCTTGCTTGAAGCATTTCTCTCCTGTGGTGGATCAGTTTGGAAACCAAAGACCACCCACTTCTCCTTGATTGCACATTTGTTCCCAAAGCATAGCACAACAATGATTCCAATGCAGAAACAGTAGCTGCTTCAACCTCTTTCAACATGCTAAAAGTGGCAACAGTTTCATGATCTTTGTCTAAGGCCAGAAGCTTGTCTTTGTTTTGAAAACTCTTCAAATTCTTCAATAGCTTCAGGACCGCCTTCTTCACCTTCTTTCTAGAAGCTAAAAACCCAGCAAAGTCACCTGCATCCCTTCTTCTTCTTAGAATTGAGAGTTGTTCTTTCACATCTTCCTTTGTTTGTGAGAAGATGTCTTTGGTGGCCGCACATGTGTCCAAGAGCCAAAGATATCCTTCCAACGCCACTTCAACCGGTTTTTCATTGCATTCTTGGCCTAGTCTTTGTTGTGTGTGAGGTAATAGAAGTAAATCATCCACACAATCATACAAATTTTCAAGGCCTTGTAGTTTATTGCTTATTGATGGCAATGAGGAATAGGTAGCTTCAAAAGAAGATCTAAATCTACACAAATGCTCATCTAAATGAGGAATGAGTGGATGAGATCTAGAGGGCAAGCTGACAGACCGGGCATGATAGGATTTTGATCTCAAAGGAGAGGATGCCATTTTTTTCTTTATCAAGAGGAATATGGCTTGAAATTTTTGGGATGAAAAATGGATCAGACTGTTATGAGTTGTGAACTTTCCCTTGGCATATGCTCAATATATATATCTTCGGCTGGAGGAGACAAGGAATCTCATCATCATCAATTATCAGTGGATGGTAGTGTGGATCCATGTGATGTCTTGGCGATGTTTACGTCATGTTCCCCCACCACCAGGTTGCAAACGACTCCCCAATGGTTTTTTATTTCTCAATTCATAGCAGATCTTAAGCATAGACTTTGTCTGTGTGTGTGTTTTTTTTTTTTTTTTTCCTTTTGGTCATGTTCCCTAATATAGTAGTA
The DNA here is from genome assembly GCA_022606695.1 of Vaccinium macrocarpon. Taxonomy (NCBI): domain Eukaryota; kingdom Viridiplantae; phylum Streptophyta; class Magnoliopsida; order Ericales; family Ericaceae; genus Vaccinium; species Vaccinium macrocarpon. Next base: position 32,400,240 of record CM040172.1, read on the forward strand.
CTCTTCACCAAGTTTTTTCTTTATTTCTCTTGTTTCACAATGCAGGAGTGGGAGGTAAAATTCACTCGTGCTTTGCATGCAGAGGAACTGAAGGAGGATTGTGATTTATTTTAAATAATTTGTGCTGAGCTGCAGAAGTTGTGCGAGGGAAACATTGCACTGTCAGACCTAAGATACCATTTGATCCCTATCACGATATTGATATGATGTTGATAATCAAGTTAACATGAAATTATGATTTTCGTCATTCTTCATTGACGATTAATAAACCAGTATGGTTTTGAGTGAAAAAATGTTGATGGTTTGGGGAAATGGTGGGAGGGAGAAACAGCATCCAATTAAGTTTTGATACACACACACACACACACACACACAAATTTTCTAGTCTGGACCTCCCGAAAATAGGAAAATCTGTTTTTTTTTTTTTGCAAATTATTTTTGGAAAATTCGAGCCGTCCAATGTGTTCAGAAGATATTTTCAAGGATCCACACGGAAAATCTTCAAAAAAAAAAATACCGGTAAGGGCTTGATCCAAATTGTTTTTCGCAAAAACTGTATATTAAAGTTTTTGTGAAAAACTGCTTGGATCAAGCTCTTCCCAGTATTTTTTGTTTTTGAAGATTTCTTGCTTGGGCCAATGAAAACACCTTCTGAACACATTGGACGGCTCGGATCGTCAAAAAAATGCTCGGATCTTGGAGGTCCGGAAGTCCGGAGTCCGTTTTAGAAGCTTCCCCTATAAATAAATAAAAAAACTCTCTTTAATCTAAAATCACGGCACCCCTTTATTCTAATAGGGAAAATTGTTAGTTTCCTCCATTTGTTCCCTTTTGTTCCGAAAGCCTTCTTTGGTGCATTCCCTTCATGCTGTCATAAATGAAAGGTATAAATAATAGAGAATTTTCACTTGGTTACACGATTGTGGTAGTAATAATGCTCACATGATTGTTGCACGAGACACTTTATCATCAGTTTTCATAATTCTTGCAAGGGTAAAAATCACTCCAACCCCTTCATCTTTTTTTTTGATCGACAAAAGAAGATATATTAGAAAACTCAAAAGGGTACATCGAGGGGAGAGGGGCATCCGACCCCTTCATCTTTCACTCGTCCACACTTAATATTCTTCATTTTTTCAACCAATCAACCATACGCCCTCTTCTTTTGTATACTCAGACCCCTTCATCTTTCACTCGTCCACACATTCTTCATTTTTACAACCGATCAACCATACCCCCTCATTTTTACAACCGATCAACCATATGAAATGTGTAGCGCCAGTAACTGAATAGATGCATTGACCGAAATTTGTTATTTTATAAAAGACAAAATAGGGGTTGATAGCTTCTTGTTGGAATTTATCAAAGTAAATTGCGTTTGTTTTTGGGTATTTTGTCAAAATGTTCCTTGTCCTTTTAGAAAGCTTATTTTAAGAATTTTGGGTTTGTCCGACATTGCTTCGTTGCTTAGTTGGGAAAAGGTTGGATGGCTTACATATGGGAGCGTTTCTACTAAGTTTTTTTTTTAAGTTCACTTTATTATAGAGTGGCTTGGCTCAGCGAAGGTGGTGCTTTGCACCCATGTACGTTCATTTGCATGAGTGTGTGAGGGTGGCAATGGGTTGTGTGGCTGCATTATGGCACTTTGATGCCGCACTTGGCACGTCGGCGCGAGATGACTTGTAGGCACCCTTTCTTAAACTGAAATGCAGGGTTCGGATACCACCTGGTCTGTTCAGGAATAAGAACAAGCGGTTATGGCGCTGGTTCGTAATAGTTGTGATCCAGTCCAACAGTACCCTTCGAAACATAGAACAAGCCAATGTGAGGGTAGCAATGGGTGGCTGTGTGACTGCATTGTGGCGCACTTAGCATGTCGACGCAAGGTGACGTGTAGGCGCCCTTTCTGAAACCGAAGTGCAGGGTTTAGTATCAGTACCGCACTCAGTACCGGTACCGCCTAGTTTGTTCGGGAATAAGAATAGGCGGTTAAGGCGCTAGTTTGGAATAGTTGTGATCCAATCCAAACAGCTATTTGACCAATGGGTACAACCCCATGCGAACAGGTGCATCTTGGTCTATAAATAAAGCCCAAATCACAAACCTTCGAAACACAGAACAAGCTGAAAGTCTCCCACTCTTTTTAGTCGCTTTCTTGTACTGTTAGCTCATTACTCTGCAAAGACCAATTTAACAGGTCCTTGGTTCTTTTGATCCGACTTTTGGCTCGATATTCTGTCTATCTTTCGTTTTTTGTGGATATAGGCGGAAGATAGATTGGGTTTCATTGTATCCTCGAATAGATTTACTACAACCAAGTGCACACCAAATGATAGGGGCAACTACTATTTTCGGAAAGCAACATTGTAACACGATGCAGTAGCAATGGAGGAAAAGTACCTTAGACATTTTAAGCCTAGGGTGGCAAAATTGTAAGTATGTAGTTGTGCAATTCTACGTTGGGCCCACTTGGTTTCGACTCGAAATGACTCAACAATCAAGACCCATCGCCTACAACCATGGTGTATGTTGTTTTTTGGGCTTTAGTAGCTGTTTAGGGCTCCGAAAAGCTAATTTTGCCATTTAAGGAAAGATTTGAATTGTCAATTACTTAGGCAAGGAAAATTCGAATTACGTGGCGCTTTTGGGAAACATCTTAGAATTTTCTCTAGTTTCCGTTTTGCTATTATTTTCGAATTTTCTATTTTTGGTAATTTTTCATTAATGATTCGGCTTCCTTTTCTGGAGCGAATCAATTAGGGTTTCAATTTTCCTATTTAATAAGTTGTAAGCCTTAAGGGCACAACCGTTTTTTAGTATTATTGAATGAAAAAAAGACTTAAGAGAGTGTTTTCTCTAAACTATCCCGTTTGTATTCGATTGTTGCATGTCTTTTCTGTAGTTCAAAAGGCGTCTTGCATCATAACGCGACTCGAAGCAAGTTCCATTAAGATGTTCATATTCTGAAGATCTCCAACTCTTCTCTATCCATTCTAGAGAGAGAATGCACTCTCATTTTGAAAATTCACCAAAAACTCCATGTAATTTGTTTGAAACAAAGGTAATCTAAGTAATTTGTTTGAAACAGAGGTAATCTAAAGCTCTGTTAAACGAATTACCACCCACAAAATTCTTATTTTCACAAAAACCTACTTATATTTTCATATTCCCACGTTGATATGCCTCACCTATTGCGACGGTAAAAGACGAAGGGTGTTAACCGTGGGCGAGTGAAACATGAAGGGGTCTCTGATTTTTACCCTTCTTGTAAATGAATTAGTATATTGTGATTTGTGAACCAAGTCAGGCTGTCCCCAAAGAAAAAGACAAGCAGTACTTATTTTGAATTTTTAAGCATCAGAGCTTCAAAATTTCCATGTGAGTCTTGATTTCAACTCTTTGATTTAGCATTCTCCTTTAGACAATTGGAATCCCGACAGCTTGGGTATGATTAAATAACATGAATCCTCGTGTGTCCTAATTATATATGTATTAGATCGAGAATCATTAATAAAATTCTGAATATTTTAGAAAAACAATTCTCAATCCACACCCCACAATGACAGATCCAGCAAAAATGCCACACGATGATAGACACAGAAAAAGACACGTGACAGAACTCAAATGCGGTTACACGTGAGAAAATGTTATGTAATAGAATCCCACATGCTTGGATATGGAATGGGTGATCACTAAATAACTTGAGCGACCTCTCCACTCATTGTTAATTGGTTTTTAATTGAATATAAAGTTTCCACAGTTTTCATCAACTATATTAAACTTCAATAATTCTTTTTCAACCTCATGGGTATTACTAGTATTTGAGAACATACTGCTGAATTTCATCTTCAACAGAAAAGGGAATGAATGGCCGGACAGTAGGAAACAAAAAATAACGTATAAGCAGGAATTTTGCTCAAGGTATATTGATTTATAATAGGATGAAAAATTACAAGTAATCTCATTTACAAATCCACTTGGGATCAAAATTTCTGGTCCAAGATTTTCTTGGCTAGTGGTTGAAAATGTTGGGGAGAGAAACTCGAGTTTTGATTAACCACCTCAACAAGCATTCTAGTCCTTCTTCCATGTCTTGAATGCTCAGTTTCATTTCTTCTAATTGATTTTGCACAATCTCCAAGTGTATTCCTCCATCAGTTTTGCTTGTCTTGTTGCAGTGCAAGGCGGCATGCCAGCATCAAATTTCTCAAACGTGTTTGTTTCTTCCTCCATGGATGCAACGGCCGTCCAGGGCATCAGTTTGGAAACTAATTGGAATCCACTCAGGCTCTCAGCCTTGATTCCACCTTTGTCCCTGCCATGTAGGACAACACATACTCAAGCACCCCAATCGCAGTGTCTTCAACATCATTTAACCATTTGAGAATCTCCGAAATTCTATGGCTTTTGTCGAAGGCTTTTGCAGCAGACGCTTTGCCATCAGTTTTCATTCTGCTTGAAAACGGTGCCATGCCTAATTAGTAGAACATGAATCAAATCTGGTTGTACCCAAAGAAAAAGACAGCCAGCAAACATTTTCGAATTTTCGAGCATCCAAGTTTCAAAAATTTCCCTGTGAGCCTTAATTACAGTTTTTTGGTATCTTCTATCCTTGAGACAATTGGAATCCTAACAGCTTGGGAATCATTTAATAACCTGATTCCTCATTTGCCGTAAATAATTTATGAATAATCATTACTATAGTCGATGTTGGAAAACTGGTCTTAAAATTTGGCGCTGATGGCAATGTCTCTTCTACTCCAATCTGCTCCGCAAAAAACAATTCAAGTCACATTGAAACAACACTTTCCTAATGACAGTATTTGCCCCCACCAAATGGTGTGCACTGGGTTACAGAAAATCCGCCTTCAAGATACAACGAAACTGAACTCGAAGTTTTTTCTGTCTATGTTTGCACAATCGAAAACAGACAAAATATCCGCTATGTAAAAATAAGAAAATCAAAAAACCACTGTGTTTTGTTTCTTGCAAGGCAACAAAACACAACACATAGGAAAGCCGAATTTATATAATAGGAGTAGATGTTTTTCGTGAGAGTTCAAAGATGTGATTCCTAGGAAATTCCTTGCCTATTTATAACCTTCAAGCATCACTTTGGATGCTAACAGATGCAACCCATAGAAAAGGAATTACAACTCTTAAGAAAAGACACCTCAATTGAGTTTATCTTATCATTTAAACATTGCACCTTTCGGTGCTTTATCAATTGTTACTAAGGCATTAACCAAAGCACTCATTCGGTGCTAAATAGAATTAACCGTAGGCAACCTTTTGGGTAAGAAATAAATCAATGCACCTTTTGGTTTAAATCCAATAACAACATCTAATTAGTGCAAATCTAATAGATTCAACTTTTCACTTCTCTCCAGAAAAATAACCAACACAACTCTTAGGCATAAAAACTAAAAGTTGCAGCACTCCACATATAAAATGTGACTTTTCAAAGGAATATGAATATTTTAAAAACACCCAAAAAAAAGTTATTTATTTTGAAAAAAACCCAATAATCCCCCACCATTTTCGAAATAAAGAAGAAGTATTCTTGATTCTCTTAACAAGGCTTATGCATAAATGAATAGTGTCTCACGACTTCAACCACTCACATAGTGAATTACATCAAAGTTAGTCAGGGTAGCATAGTAGACGTGTCTTTGAACTAGTTGTCCTATGGTGACCAGTCGGACATATCTCACACATAATCCTCAATATTGCAGATATTCCAATCGGTGACCCGTGCTCTGGTTGTGGGTCGGTATCTTGATTTCATGAGCGCTCTAAGGTCTAGCCCCTGTGACCTATAGGAAGCAGCACCACCTCCACACTCATATAGGTAGATTTTTACTAGTGCCCTGTAATGAAAGCACCAAAAATCTATTAAGAGCTAAGTAGCTCACCTCCTTTGTTTTACATTACAGGTAACAAGTACTTTACCTCGGGATGTATAAAATAACTTTTCAAGTGCTCACATTCCCGACATATGGTGTAGTTTCTCATTGAACTCAAGAGATTGAGAGCATCAACCGGTTGAGTCGAGTTTCCACCAAGAGTGGTCAAATAAAATGGGCCAAGTCACATCCCTATTCAATGTATTCACATTAAGCTATTTCTCCTCGAGTACTCTATATTCTCCATTGCAATATATCAACATATTTCATGATGTGATTTTCATGTCCGGACTAGCATCACTATCATAACTACATACACTCTCTTATAAGTGATTTTATGAGAAATATCCGTGACGATACTCCATGTCACCCCATGTCATTGTAAGAACCCCACTTAAAACCAAGAGGGAAAAACCCTCACAAAGAGTCGACGTACTCTTTATCCATGGTTCCTATGGTACTTTCCTTACCATATAATCAAAATAATTTAAACCCAAAATTATTTACAAGAAAATTTGAACCATAAAAATTCTCGCCTAAAATTCACAACCTCATTTATAAACAAGATACTTAAGAAATTAAAAGAACATGAAATTTAATTTCTCATACACTTCAAGATGAATATGTATTGACTAAATATTTACAAGTAACCAATCTAGTCATAAACCAAATAACACGAATGACAAATCTCATAAACAACATGCTTAAAAAATAAATAACTAAATTAAAATGACAAATCCTCTTTCACAATGAAATAGCAATACATGAGCCATTCATAATATGTGAAGTCATACATGATATACTCTCATTTCAAGTTACATCAAAACATACTTATTAATTTTCCGAGAATCATTACAACGCACTTGCACACACAAGTTCAATAATAGAATGCAGGCACACTATGCATTTTCTAAAAATATAGACATCATACTTAGAAATTAAATTAAATTTAACCATGATAGTCACATTTCTAATATTAATATGTCTCCAACAATTAAACCATAAAGAAAGTGAATCAATCATATAGGCAAAAATAAAAAAAATTATATTATTAATAATATGCTTGAACTTCCCTACGTACAAATAATCCTAAATTGTGTTATCAATGTTAAGCTTAAACATGCCGTCATACGATAGCCCTTTCCAACAAAATTACCATTCTTAGACAAAACAAACTTGTCCAACTCAAACACTAACTTGAAGCCATGCTTGTCAAGTAGGCTTCCTGATACAAGGTTTTCTCTGTTGTTTTTTTATAATACTCTTTGCTAAAGTGTACTATTGGCCAAGTGTTTTCTTTATTTTTCTTGTTTTACAATGCAGGATTGGGAGGCAAAACTCACTCGTGCTTTGCATTATGTCAAAATCTTGCAGAGGGAGGCCTGTGATTTAATTAAAATAAATTGGTACCGGAGCTGCACAAGTTGTGCAAGGGAAACATTGTACTGTCATACCTGAGAGAGCATTTAATCCCAATCATGATATTTATATTTTTTGAAGGCTATGTAGATAATCAAGTTAATAACAAACTTGATTTTGTTCATTCTCATTAAAGATTAATAAACCAGTATGCCACTTGTGTGCTGCATGAAAATTGAAATGGTACCAATATATGCTCAAATAAACTGGTTCGGGTGAAAAAAAAAATGGTGATGATTTGAGTGTTGAAGATGTACCTTGAATTCAAGACATTTGAAGAAGGTACAAAATTCGGTTCTAGAAGTCAATTTCAGCATCTCTGGTCCGGACCAAGGGAAGTCAGGTCCGAACCAGCGAATCTGGGACGTTTTGGGAGCTTGCAACATGCTTGTACAAATGGGGGTTTTTCTTGGTCCTGACGAAGGCTCCCAGTTGATCTAGTTTTGCTGCAGCATCTCTGGTCTGGACCAGTTAAGCTTGGTCTGGATGAATGGGGCGCACCTCAGAAATTTGTTCCTAGATGTCGTGTGGATGCTTCAAGTGAAAATATATATCGCTCTTGTTTGGTTTTTGTTAGCCCCATTCCATTGATGATACAAACATACCTTACTTTTTCACTTAATTAGTCAATTGGGCTTCACTGAAGTAATATATGTTTATTGGGCTAATTTACTTTTTTTATGGTTTAATTGTTGGAGACATATTAATATTAGAAATGTGACTATCATGGTTAAATTTAATTTAATTTCTGAGTATGATGTCTATATTTTTAGAAAATGCATAGTGTGCCTGCATTCTATTATTGAACTTGTGTGTGCAAGTGCGTTGTAATGATTCTCGGAAAATTAATAAGTATGTTTTGATGTAACTTGAAATGAGAGTATATCATGTATGACTTCACATATTATGAATGGCTCATGTATTGCTATTTCATTGTGAAAGAGGATTTGTCATTTTAATTTAGTTATTTATTTTTTAAGCATGTTGTTTATGAGATTTGTCATTCGTGTTATTTGGTTTATGACTAGATTGGTTACTTGTAAATATTTAGTCAATACATATTCATCTTGAAGTGTATGAGAAATTAAATTTCATGTTCTTTTAATTTCTTAAGTATCTTGTTTATAAATGAGGTTGTGAATTTTAGGCGAGAATTTTTATGGTTCAAATTTTCTTGTAAATAATTTTGGGTTTAAATTATTTTGATTATATGGTAAGGAAAGTACCATAGGAACCATGGATAAAGAGTACGTCGACTCTTTGTGATACAAACATACCTTACTTTTTCACTTAATTAGTCAAGGATGTATGTGCTATTCTCTTAAAAGGCCAAGATACATCTGGTGTTAGGTACATGATAGCATTTCCAAACCAAACCGAGCCTTATGTCCCAATCAATTGCAGTCGGCTACATGAATTTTGTTTCTCCATTGAGCTCTGTCTAGGGCGACCTCTTCACTTAGGTTTAGTAAGCCCAAGTCCTTTTGTATGACGGAATCCAAAGTCAATTTAGGTCTTCCTCTTCCCCTAGCCCTACTATCCACTACTATCATATCACTCTTCTTGACTACTACGTTTGGAGGTCTACAATAGATATGTTCAAACCACCTCAAAATATTTTCCCTCAACTTATCCTATATAGGTATAAATTGGGATAAGTTGAGAGAAAATAGATTGAGGTGGTTTTTTATATCTACATAATAGCATTTCCCTAAAATTTAAAATGCACAGCTGTTCAATTCTTAGTATCCATGGAAATCAAGCTTTGAAGAAAAGGGAAAGAAGATTGGCTGGGATTAAATTGAAGATGCAATCGCAAGGTACACCTCATCAATTTTCTGTCACCAATAGTCAAGTATATGGAAAGTAGCAAAATTATGGACCCATCTTGTCTAAAATTTCAAATGGTTAGAAAGTCCCTCAAGGAAAGAAGAGGATCCAGTTTGATTGTGAAAAAGCTTAATTGGAAACAAATCATGGAAGAAGATGGAAAGAGTTCAAGAAAAGATGCTAAGAGATGATCCCAATGGCTAAAATTTTTCTAATTGGGCTCTTCACGGATAAAAAGAGACAGATAGTACTCGACGAAACATACGCCACCAGTCAGCCATCCTTGAAAATCTGTCACCCAACTAAGTTTTCATCTCGATTATTACACACAAGCTTGAGTGTTGTCTTTGAGTCTTATTGTAGAAGGGAGAATACACCCTTGTTCCCAGAATTATTGACCCTTTTGTGAGTAATTTTTGGGTTAGAAAAAAATCATTAGTGTGAGTTTTTACTAGCGCTAGATTCTTAGTTAGTTGGGACTGGATTCAAAGTAATCACTCGTTGTAAAGTTTGTCTAGCACTCGCGAAGCTAGAAGGTTGTAGCTACTATTGGAGATAGGTGCAGCAATTCCCGAGTAAGATACTTGGGGAGTGGAGTAGGCTATGAAGTTGCGGACCAAACCACTATAAATTTGCATTTGATTCTCTCTTACCTACACTCTCTAAAATCTTTTCACCTCCTTTGGTCTCTCTTCCGTTTTGGGTTGGTTTGGGGGGTAAGGGCTTCATCCGATCATTTTTTTGTTAAAAACGCTATATATAACGTCTTTAACAAAAACTGATCGGATGAAGCCCTTATGAGAATTTTTTTTTTGGACGAATCCTTGTGGTGGACCTTAAAAACACATTTTAAACACATCTAACGGTTCAGATGGTCAAAATTCAATTTGAAAAGTGGAAAAATTGCTTGGTTATATATATATAGCTATAGAGAGAGAGAGAGAGAGAGAGAGAGAGAGAGAGAGAAATTCAATGTGTCAGGAAAAGTGGCACCATGTTGTGTAGAGAGAGAGAGAGATCAGGAGAGTTAGGAAAAGCGGCAATACGTGACATGTTGCATGCCTGTGTCAAATAGAAAAACCCTACCACATGCACACAAGGCTTATTTAGGAGTGAAAGATAAAATGAGATTTGAAGGAAAGCCCCCACAAAAAGTGGGGGCGGCTTGGAATTTCCCAAAATACTTATTATATGCCTAGTTTATTTTATTTTATTTTTTTATTGCCCCATGGTGGGGGGTTGCCCAAGCCCGAAGTCTTGTTGGGCTGACACCAGGGCTGGCCCTAATTATTACTACCGCTCCCCTTGGTATTAGCTAATCCCCACGTGGTGTACTAAATAAAAAATAATCCATTCTTATCCAATTCGTCCTTAACAGCTCCTTTGGATTAAGGGGAACGGCCAGAAAAGAAGGAAGAAAGGGGAGTGAACTCCCTCCCTTGTTTGGATGACCAAAGTGGTGGGAAAGGAAGAGAAATGGTGAGAAACCCTTCCCCTTTCTTTTCTTTTCTCACTAGTAAGGGAGATCCCTCCCTTTTTTTCTCCTTTCTTCTCTCACCATCCAAAGAGCCTATAATCGCCTGTCAAACAAAGGTTGAACTAAAGAAAGAGGGAAAACGTGTGGGTCCATCTCCTTAGTCACACTCACACCCCGTAGTCCCCCTCTCTAATCCACGAAATCAAACAGTTGGAGTTCTTAATCCATACAACTATGTATATTGGTAATTTCTTAACGACACCCAATAGTCACATGACTAATCAACTATACTACGACAACAAATTTACAAAAAGTCACCAAAATGAATGAAGAAGACATGTAAGATCGCATTTATTACTCCCAGATAACAAATGTGGTCTCCAACCTCGTCATCAACCAGAAATAACTACCGGTATCCAATGGCAGTGAATATGTTGCTAAACTTATTTACATAGAACGTGCGAGCAATTTGGGATACAAGCAACTTCATTAACAACAGAAATCTAAAACCACTGATGTTATGATGGACACTTTTAGATGCAAATGTCCTTACAGTTCATGAAACAATATAGCAGTGCCAGAACAATCAGATTGAGCTCGGGACATGTTTGTAGCAGGCTTGTGATGCTTTTAGCAACAAACCTTGTGAAAAAGCTCCACAAAAACACTCTGAAGAAGACAAAAGTAGAAAAGAAAATTCTAGCTTAGTCCTTTTGATGGACAGCAACAACTCAGTGAATGCCCATCTCCTTCAACATGACAGACCGCCCTCAAGAATCACATTGGGTCGTTCTGGACCCACAAAGACTCACTCTATTGGCTCTGAATGCCATCTAAATCGGTCCCGTAGAACTGCACTTCTAATGTTTTCTCAATCGTTAATGTTTAGAAAGGATTCTAGCAATCATCAATGAAGAGAGAGATGGAGGAATGAGAATAGACAACATGACAAGGAAAGTGTTGATGGCATGAGTGAAATAGAATTTCGGAGGAAGTTTGGTATAGTTATGTTTTTTAGTAGTCGGCCAAACTACTTGTGACATATTTCTTCATGAAATTTCTGCATAATTTTTCATTTTTTTTATAAATGCAGTGTTTTGGTAATTATTTGTTCGGATTTTTAACCCCTGTTAAACAAAGTTTTAGAAGTAATATTTTTTTGGCAAAATATGAACATCAATCATATTAAAACAGTGCCAGATGTACAAGGCAAGATTTAATAATTTCACAGTACAAATTAACATATACAAAACTTGCACAATTACAACTGATTTTTGCATCAAAAAAGAAAAAAGAAAATCTTCAACAACTTGATCTTCGTATTTCAGCTAATGCAACAGACTTGCTCTTGGTAGCTACCATCTCCCAGACATTAGACTGACTAAAGCATGGTTGTCATAGAAAGAACCACTATCTCAATCTTCTGCAGGGGACGAAAGAGTCATTAGTGTCACAACAACAGACCTCATGCTAGGCCGAAGTTGTGCATTCTCTTGTGTGCATGCTTTAGCAAGCTGAGCCATCTGCAAACATATCGGACACCAAACCTTCATGAAAACTACACTAACTATATATGTTTTTCCAAAGGGTGGGAGAAAAATCACCTTACGAATGGAGTCAAGGGGGTAGTTATCTCCGAGCCTAGGGTCAACCAAATTGCAAAGGTTGTCCCTTGCATCAGCGTTACCAAGAGCTTCCTCAAACTAAAACGCATTAGAGACACAACGATAATTAGCTCACAAGGACTAATTAGAGCATATGGATAAGAACTTTTAGAGAAGCCTCATTAGGGCTTATCGTGTTTAACATGTTAAGAGCTCTTAACAAATAATCAAAAAAATGGGGAAACAACTTACCAAAGTAACAAGGGTCTTTGGTTCAGCCGTGGAACCATCTGCCTTGACTATAGCTTCTTTGGCTGAAATTAGTTCATAGAGGACAACCCCGAATGCATAGACATCAACTTTAGGAGAAACATAGCGACATTGTGCACATCTGCATCCAAGGATGGTAACAAAATTGAACCAAACAACTTTTTGGGTTTGTGTGTGTGTGTGTATGTGTGTGTGTGTGTGTGAAAATGGAACCAAAAAGATACACACAAAGAAATGCTATAGACACTAACTAGTTATTACACCAAATATACACATGGCACTATACCACATTAATAAATGACACAATACATTGATCATTGATGCACATATCCACTAAAAGAGTGCCATAGCCCACATGCACATTTCGTACCTTCGTATCTTATTTAGCGTCTATAGACTTTTCTGATACACATATTAAGAACCTACTCCTTCCAAAACTGAAGGGATCAATCGATGGAGACTTATCTTTTACCAAGTTTTCAAGAAACAAGTTATCTTACTCTGGTGCGATGTATCCAAATGTACCCACAAGACGACCTGAGGGGAGTGACGAACCCCCAACCCCAATCAGCTTTGTTAAACCAAAATCTGCAACCTGCAAAAGAAGCATTCAAATATTCTATACAATGATGATGAATTCCCTTTCACACGGTCACCAAACGATAATAGCACTATAAAAAGGAATGAGCATCACCTTCCCACAAAAGTTTTTGTCTATCAGTATATTTGGTGATTTGATATCCCGATGAATATAGACAGGCACAGTATGCTCATGAATATATTCAAGCCCTCTAGCTGAATCAAGAGCAATTTGCACCCTGGTATACCAAGAGAGGGGATCCCATCCTGGAAAAGACAATGTACCTATCAGTAGCATTGTTTCAAAGCACCACCAATAGATGAGGTCTTGCCATGGAGATCTTATCACCTGTCCCACGTAGATGTTGGCTTAAATTGCCATTCTCGATGTATTCATAAACTAGAAAAAGAGAGCCCTCAACACAAAAGCCTATCAAGCGCACCTGCATTAGGTGCCTATATAAGTTACCATGCCTCAAATAGTAAATGGAATCACTGGTGTATTCTTGAAACTGATCAATATCCATAAAAGATCATTCGGTCAAAGGCAATAAGTAGTCACCAATAATCCCAAAACAAAGACTGAAACTGATCCATATCTTTAAAAGATCATTCAGTCAAAGGCAAAAAGTAGCCACCAATAATCCCAAAACAAAGACTAGAAGAAAATTGAACCCTTAAATTTCCATTTGCAATAACCAAATTCTATGCCACATGGTCCCATCATAGCAGACTAAGCTATTGAAATTTCCATCCTGTAATTCTGGAGGATTAATGTTCAGTATTTTAGTTTAGTATACCATTTTATTCTACCTTTAACGACATTATTTCTAGTCAAACAAGCTGAATAAAGCATGCTGCTTTTTCAGCCATGCTCAGAGGTAAGGGATTTCATGAAAACATGAACAATTAGCCAGAGATAATTCCCCGATATAACTGCCAACGTCATGGAAAGACAACCTATGCAAAAACACATCATCCCTGGTAAAGATACAACTATTACCAGGTTCAGGTGATGAACATGTGTCAAAACCTTCAGTTCAGCAAGGAATTCCTTTGTAGCCTGCATATCCATTTTCTTGATTGCAGCTTTCTGCACAGAGTTTCACCATGACAAATTGGGAAAATTGATATGCATATTATGCATCAGAATAAATAGACCACCACTTAAATAGCAAGCTAAATCAATATACAAAACATTCACCACAACTACTTGTATTGCACAAACCAGAGGGCCGAAACCTTAGTAGACGGAAAAAGCTTTTAGGGATGAAGGTTATGAGATTAATTACCGAAGACAGTGAGAGATTGATGTGAATAGGAATCAAATGGCCAGCCACTGAACCACCAATCCAGCTTTTTCATCCCGTCTATTTACTAAACTGTAAAGCTAAATGTAGCATTTTATCCCTCAATTGGCTCTCTCATAGGCTTCATAATTCGCCATTTGATAGCCCTATTCCCAGATGTAAAGGAGTTCTTGAATACATCTAAGCTGTTACAAGAGGAAGGAACTTGACCCTCCCTAAACTGATGGATCTGGGATTGATTGTTTTTGTCAATAATCTCTTCAATGATCATTCATAGTCAATGTTTTTACATTTATGTAACTACTAGTCTACTACTACAGTATCTGTTTTGACATTTACATGACTACTACTACTACCACAACAGTGGCATTACTTTTTATCCTGCTCTACGAAGCATCACTCCTCTTTTCATTCGAATCGTTCTTAAATTATAAGCGATGTTATCGATTGGTCGGTGGGTTCTCAGCTTTGGGTCAACAACTAGCTCTAAAATCTAAGAGAGGTTGGTTATTCAATCACAAAGGATATAACTACAGAATCAACTCAAGTCATTAAGAATGCTCAACCAGCTTGACTTTCAATATTATTTAGCATACTCAGTCTGTTTTCAAGTTGAGCTTAAAATTTGGAAGGCTTCTAAAGCATAGCCGAGTTTGGCTCATTCACCTAATGAGAAATCTCAAATGAGCCTAAGCCAATCCTTAAGTAGCTTGGACATGACTCTCTTGATTGTTTGCCCCCTTGCTAGTGCGACAAGTGCACCTTGTTATGTTGTTTGTTTTGATCCCAATTTTATTGATCTGTTGTTTACCTATCACATCCAGGTCTAGGGTCACACGTGCAGGGGAGTGTTAGAGCTTGTCCCACATAAGTTAATTACAACCTCCAAAGCTAGTATATGAGCTTGGCAGGCCTCTCCACTTATTGCCAATTGGTTTTGACTTTTGAGTTGGATGCTTCAAGCCTTCAATAGAACGACACAAAGATCAGAGTCCATGCTAGAATTTATGAGAATTGAGAACCCAGATTACTTGCTTAGGGTTCGAACCAAAGCACCAAAGAGGATTCTGGGAAAGCACCCTCTGATGTCTTAGAAAAGGGGTTATAGATCATATTAAAATTTGATTCGTATATAACATTAAAAACAATCAAGCATCATCCTCGAAAGCGACTCAAGACCAGCTTTCCACATTAGGCTAGGTTGTATGGCAAATTGATGTTCTCTAGCCAGAGTTTGTTACTAATTCATCCCCTTTTAAACATCCTTTCCACTTGCATACATGGAGTACAATGCAGAAATAAGAATAGCATTTCACTCTGTATGAGCATGTATATGTCATAATCATGGATAAGAAGCCAATCGAGAAACAAAGCTACTAATTCGTGGGATCAAATGCAGTTTCTAATGTGATTGTTTTTTTTCGCTTTGGTGTTTATCACCATGATGATTAGTAGCTACAAACCTCGCCTCGCAACTCAGCATAGTAGACAGATCCGAAGCCACCTTGACCAATCTTATGACCAATACTGAAGTCATTAGTTGCCCTTGCAAGCTCTTCGTAGGAGAACTCCACTGATTCATGCACACTGACGCCTATGCCACATGAAGAAGCAAGAGGAAAACACATTAGTTTCAGGCAATGTCAGCATATTGACTAGTTCATTTTTTGCAGCATGAGAAGCTGGCAAAACATAGAAACTCGATATGAATATGTTTCAACACGTAGAAGAACATAAGGGCTGTGTTCGGTTGAGTAGTTTTGTTTTGATGATGTAAGCAGGTGTAATAAGTGGAGAGAGATAGAGAGAAAAAATGAAAAAAGTGATGATGTAATCAAAATTGGAATGGTGTCAAACTGGGGGAAAACCCCCAAACGAACAGGGCAACTTCAGTTTAGGACAATGGCATGGAAATTTCCTATCAACCAAATGTTTTCATGGCCCTAAGAAAAGGAGAAATTGTAGCACATCTTAAAAAAAAGGGCAAAAACAAGATTAATGACTTGCAAGTTGCAATGTTTATGGAGCTTTAGGGTACTCCTTAAAAAATCCGGGTTACTGCATTCCGCAAAATCAAATCATCACAATTTTTTGACAGATTTGAAAAGTATCCTTATGCTTTCCAACATCGATTGTGCGAAATGTAAGTGTACTTGTAACCATGGGTGTTAAGAATTCCAGACCCCAATAGGAGTAGCTCCCCCAAGAACCCATACCCTCAAAGACCCCACTTTGTAGACTCCACAAAGCCCACGACAGTCGAACCGTTCACCTCATAAAGCTCGATGAGATGAAGTGACATGCAAAAAATCAATTTCAACAGATATCGATAGAAAGAGTAATTAATCATGTCTTGTTTTTTAAATACACAATAAGCATATATTAAAAACTGATGGCCCAATTTGTAACACAAGACATGGATAATTACCATGCCTATCTATATCCGATCAAGTTTATTTTCTGCATATCAGTTTGTCTCATCGAGGTTTACAAGGTGAACGGTTTGATAGTGGGCCTTGTGGAGCCCACAAAGTGAGGTCTTGATGCGTATGGTCGGGATGGTAGTCGTGTGTGAACAAAGTTTCTCAGTTTGCCAAAGAGTAAAACGGGTGAAAAGGGGCACTTCTACCTAGATGAATCCATGAAGCACCCTTTCAAACATGAATGTTTGGAAAATTCTACTAAAATAAAAGGAACAGAAGAAAAAGAGGAGAAATACCCCTTCCAGCTTGAAGAGATAGATCTTCATATCTTGTTGAAAGCAATCTTTTTTGCACTTTCTTCTTTTTGTAGTACCCACAATATATGCTAAAAGCCACTAGTAGTACTCCTATCACTGCTGCTAAAGATATACCAGCTATGACTCCAACTGACAATCCTGCTAAAACAAAAGGCAAAACAAGTACTTAAAGTAGCAGAACAGCTCCAAGTAATCATCCATATTTGTTAGTTTTAGAGTACATTGAACCGGTAGCAAAGAAGGCATAACCTGTGCTGCAAAAGAGAAACCAATAAGCAGTTGTCAGGTGTTACCAATTTATTGAAGGCGTAATCAATGTACTAACAAGAATCATTGGTCCGTCTTATAAGAACATCAGAGTAGAAAATATTTACCTGGGATTCAGAGGTGGATAACGTCCGCTTTTATCTGCAGAGAATTAAGATATTTTATGTTAAGATAACATGACAGTTCAAATCTTGACTAGTTCGGATTTACTAAGGGACTCTTTTCGATCGATCGATAATTGATACCATAAAAATGCATAACTAGTAAGTCAAACATATGCATATCTCACATAACAAGCACAAAAAAATATGTGTCGTCCTTACAAAGGTAAACCCCTTCCGTAATTAAAAAAAATAAATGTGCAGCATTTACTAAAACTAGCACCGAGGCACGTGCGATGCATGTGCCTTGGCGGCCAAGTATCTGCGGACTTGACCGGAGAAAGTGATGGGTTTTTTTTTTTTGTTTTTGAAAGAATAAATAAATGCTCACCTCTACCGGGAATGTACACCAGACCACTTCCCGCACTAAAATTCGCACCCGGGTTGAACCTCTGCAGCAGATCTCCACTAACTCCCTCAGCAACCGCAATTGACTCCAGGCTATCCTTAACCCGAAGCGGGTACGTGATGAACAACCCGTACGCCTCCGACACCGACGCGTTTCCACACGAACAATTCACCGTCACGTTCACCACCACATTCTCCGTATGGTAGCTGTTGAACCGCGCCAACATGGCGGCCGTAGTCAGGCTCGAGAAGTCGGTTTGTGCGATCTTGTCGTACGTGTCGCCTGACTGAACCGAGTAAGGGAAGACGTGGCCCAAGAAGTCGCCGTCGATGCAGTCGCAGGTGAAGGGGACGTTGATTCTAGTTCCGGTTACGACGTAGTAGGGATTGGTTATGTTAGTGTTGTAGCTCATGATATCATTGATTGAAGTGTTGAATACTCTGGAAATTGAAGGGACGTCCACACCCCCAGCGTAGTAGGAGCCTAAAGCCAAGTCACAGCCCTTGGATTCAATTGTTGTTAAACAGCAGGGCACTGAGATGATCAAGATTGAAACAACAATAAAACCCATTTCTCCAAACATGATGGGATCAAACCCAAGAAATCATGTGGGTTAGATGGGGAGGAGACTCTGAGTTTTGTGATCTTTATTTTAGTAAATACTTAAGGCCTTGTTCATTTTGGATCTTTAGACAGGGTTTTCTTAATTATTACTCATATTTTTCATTAATTATTATTATCATTTTTTTCTATCTATGTCGAATTATTATCTCCTGTTTTATATTAAATTCATTTATCCCTTCACTCATTACCAAAAAATCAAAACTAAACAAGATCAAAATGTTCGAAAGTGTTTAGAACAGGGAAAAAAAAAAGTCGAAGGGGGTGTTTGGCCACCTCTTTTTTGGCTTTTCTCATTCTCCTTTTCTAATTTTAAGTGTTTAGAAGACAATACCAAGAACTCATTTCCTCGTAACTCCTTTTCTATTTTCAATTTCCTAGGCTAGAAATCAAAATGAAGTGGGGAGCTCATTTTTTCATTTATACTTCTCATTTTGACTATTATTCTATTGCAAAATACATTATGCATAATTTCTTCCAAACAATCATCTCAAATTCAAAACACATTAATTCTAACCATAATAAAAAAAAAATCAAAAAGCCAAAAAAAAAAAAATGAAAAACTGAGAAATAAATTTCCAAACACTCTTGAAATGGAAGTGACGGCTGAGAATTACCTGGTGCACTGGTGCGACAAGAAAAGTCAACCAGCGGCGGAGGAAATATCTTGGCTTGACGTGATGTCCAACTACTGGCCAATTGGTTTGGATTGGGTGTGGTCACAGCTTCAATTCTTTTTACTCTCACGTACAAGTTGGGTTTTGCTAGTTACCACCCCCATTGGGGATTTAAAAAAGAAAAGAGTCGCCTGTCTTGCTAATGTATGTCTAATGGACACATATAAATAAAAATATCATACACATCAATATAGAATATTATCCCTTATAGACCTCCCCTTAATGAAAGTTGTCTGAGATGGACCAATGATCTTGGGTAAAACAGCCCGAATTCTATTTGCTAGTACCTTGGTAAATTATGATTTTTCACGCCATTTATTAAGGTTAAATATCTTTCAAATAGTTTGAATGTAGTTCAAACGACTTAGATTAAATTCCACTTCTTACAGTAGTGTTTGAGTTTCTTCCATTAAGTAATCATAAGATGCGTACTAAATCGAAATAAGCATATAGGAGTATATCATAGGAGCATTGTATCATAGGAGTATATCACAGAGGCGATATGTCGTAGGATTTTACCAACAATGGTCACAAATCGGTAGCTTAGAAATCCAACTTAGCTAGAATATAGCTAATAATCCAGATAAGTAAACTGGTTTAGTGGCACACAAAAGATTATTGCAGAGAGGAAATGGAAGCGAACGGTTAGGGCCTTCTTCCTTTTTCGAACTCTCATGGATCATGGTTAGGGGCTTAGGGCCATCCACAAAATATATCTGTCTCCCAAAAATTTCTCAAGTAAGTTTACTTGAGTCGCTGGACGGAATTCACAGGCTCTCAACCTCCCAAGTCTCAAAACCCGAGTAAGATCCTCTCATGTGCTTTTTCATGTGGCACGGAATGGGACCCACCACTATCCGATCAAATGGGACTGTAATGAGTAGCTTTTTGCGTCACGCAATGGATCATCACGTGAGAGAATCCTTATTCCTTAAAACCCTACACCTAGTAATAGTTGGTGTATCCCGAGTACGAATCCTCTAGAGTGATAATCCTCTCATGTCTCCGCATGTAATGTATAATAGAACGCACTGTGGTCTTACTAGATGATCTGATCCATTCATTTTTTACTCTTGACGTTTTCAATCTACATACAAAAAAAAAATTAATTTGGTCGGAAATCAGTATCCACTAGAATGAAGCATAATGGTTCTAGAGAGTGATGGTCACCGTTTGACAACCCATTTCTCTTAGGACCCATACCCTGCGACGAGTAATAGTTGGTTTATCCTCACATGAGAGGATAAATCTTGATTTATCTATCTTAGCATAATGCCAATGTGTAATTTGTTAATAAAATACAAGAAAGTGGTGGAACAAAGAAGCTTGTATTAATGCAAAAACCACCTGCTGCTCTAATATACACTTGCATTTGAAAAGGGCAAAAAACTTTAATTCCTACTCAGATTTTACAAACTGGTTTAGGCGTTGAGGGAAAAATAGATGTGTATCGAACCTTTTTATTCATCACTTTCCGGGGTTCTTTCATCTCCGGAGTATTCATTTTCATGATCCTCTCCCACCCTTTTGCCTCTTCTCTTCAAGTCCAGCAGCTTCATTCAACATATCAGCAGCATCCTGGTGCATGTCCAGCTTAGCAAGGGCAACCGATTGCATGTAAAAGGCAACTGGCCAATCTGGATTGATGTTTTGTGCTTGCATTGCGTCTCTAAGAGCAGCATCGGGTTGATCACATAGGAGATAACAAAGGCTTCGCCGTGCATGAACTGTTGGGGAGACCATGGTTCCTACATCTATAAACTGCCCACCCAACCAAACAAAAGGAACGAATTAAGCATCAAATCCCTATTGATACCACCTTTCATTGATTCAACCTGTAATCTCAAGAATAATGGAAAGTAGAGAAGTCTCTTGGTGAGGGACAATTTCTGGTCTACTGGAAGTGGGGAAGACAGGACAAAGAGACATACTAAAAGGGCCAGCGCGCGACAGTCCCCTCATAATGAGCTACAAAGAGGGAGTTCTAGTGGGCATTATAGAACTTGGTATGCTTAGGAAAGGTCTTCCCAATTCTTGTAATTTCTTTAGCTTTGCTTTTAGGGCAGTAAGGTTATGTCACCCTTGACTATTGTTATTCCCGCTTTAGCTATGCTTTTAGGGCAGTAAGGGAGGGTCAAGCTCCTCAATATGCAGACAGAAACACGAATGTGCTAGCGAGAGAAGGACTGTTGCCATAAAGAAACCAGGAAGATAATGGAAAGGAAATTTTCTATTTTCAAGGCTCTTTCCCAACGTAATGTCTTGCACTCTACAAACAGAAGTTCTATGAATCCATACCTGAGAATAGTTATCAATTGCAGTTCTAAAATCCTTGTCACGAAAGGCAGAGTCCCCACGTTTTCTTGCATCCAGCATTTCTTTCATCTGTTGGGTCCACTCTTGGAAAGACAACTGAACCAAACAACCACTACATAAACCTTATATCATAGAACTTAAAAATTGCATGGAGATGTGAACCCTCTTGCACAAGTCAGTACCTCATTAGTTCCTTCGTCGTCCCGATAATGCATCTTAACCAAGATTTCATGGATTGCAGTCAGGTCCATCCGCGAACATGCATCGCCCATCGGTGAAAGAGGGCGTTGAGGGGTTGGCGGGGCTTCCACTTGCTTTGAAATCCCAAGCATGATATAAGAAGGAACCTGATAAATAGAACCACCGCAATCAGACCTAGATAGCAGTGATCCATGGACAATGACTACCTAAGCAGATTGGAACTGTTACAAAATGATAACAAACTAGCATAGCAATAGTATGGTTAGATAAACATTGATAATAATAACTTACATCGGATTTGGTTTGCAGTGGATCAAGTGATGCAGCAAGGTCCTTTGTACTAGGCCGCTCTCTAGGTTCATTTTGCAAACATTGTGAGGCAAGACCAATCACCGCTGTTGCTTCTTCTGCGGAAAATTTTCCCTCCAAGTGTGAATCCATTAAGAGAACAATGTTCTTGGCGCGTAGCATATCAAGAGCCTTCATAAATAAAAGGTACATGAAATTAACAGTCGAACTTGTATCTTGTATCTGGTTCTTGCATTAATCTTCAACAAATAGATGCTAGCAAATATTTAATCACCAAGATTCTCTCTTCGAGTGGGTAAGCGGAAGCACACTTCATATAAGGTTCCCACAATAAAGTACATTCAGGTTCCCACACGGCTCACAATACCCAAAATATTTGCTATGACACATGTCCTGCGTACAAAGAATGCACTTAAAAGATGTAAGCAACTTACATGACTAGGAGGGATGTGCTTTCCACTCAGAAGATCCAAAAGGACAGTGCCAAAACTATATATAACACTTTCAGGAGTGACCCTTCCTACAAAATAAATAAATAAATAAAATTTACTAAGCATAAGCTAGCACCACATACGAAAGATTAGTCACAGTAATAACAACCTCTTAACCCTTAAAACGGTTAAAACAGCAGGGTCACATGTAAAGAAAAACGGAATGCTGAGAAGAAAAAATACCAGTTCGTAGGTACTCTGGAGGCGTGTAAGCAAGATTTGTGCTATAGCTTCTACCATCCCTACTATTCTTCATCAAACCAAAACACGAAAGCCGTGGATCACCATCCTGCAATGTCCATCTAAATATAAGATCACAAATATGCAAATTGAGAATAGAAACTATTGTATCAGGAGATAAATCTACAATACCTCGTCAAAAAGAACCCTGTAAGCATTCAGGTCATGGTACAATGGACGACCTTCGGAGCTGCAATAATCTAAGGCTTCAGCTATGTAAAGTGCTACTCTCAAACGCATTGCCCATTCAATAGTCTGTTTATCCCCTGAAAGAAGAAACAAGTACCTCCATTTATCAAACAAATTGGAAACACCTCCACCATACCAATTTCCTAAATATTCTTACTGACTTAGAAGACGGAGGTCAATAGATCTTACTGAATTGAAGGAAAAGTAGAACTGCAAAATGTTTACCCATACTGTCGAAAGTTTCTTTTATACAAAATGTGGAACAAACCAAATGAACATGACGTTCATTTGTTAGACACATCATATCCGTGTGCATTAAGTGATTAAGATGACAGAGCATCAAACACCTTTCAAGACTACCAAATGGAAACCTGTTCTCATCTGTCATCATAGAATCAGATGACAAAGATCCATCAAAACACGGAAGACAACAGAATTAAACCTTACACAAGCAGTATCCAGTTCGAACTGCACCTAATTTTAAAAATAAAAATAAAAAAGGATCTGCAACACATTCATCCCTTTAACTCATCTGGTCTTTCTAAGTACATGAAACCTAAAATAAGGCAGAAGGACTAAACTTGAACAATTATTCCTTTCATGGACAAAGGTTCAATTTTATTTCTTTACTTTGATGAAGGCATATATTTCAATATGAATGCACATTGGTCAAAGTTAAAAACTAACAAAATCTCCAATTTACAAATTGACCACAACAGGGTACATTACGTAGATAATTTAGCAATCCAAGGGATGAAATAAATCCTGAGAAGCAAAATTAGCCAACTAACGGAGACCTAATCTCATCACGTACTTAAAGAAACGATGATCCATTAACCCCTGAAGAGTGAAGACTAGTTACCATATACCTAGTACAAGCATCTGCCAATTTTTTTGGTCCTTTGGACAGCTGATTCAGTCTTCCTTCGTGGACATAGCCCAACATTAGGCAGAATGTCAAAAACTCAAAATTCCATTGATAGGGCACCTAATGCTAGCTCCTATTTAAATGCCTATAAAAGGTAGGCAACTCCAATTTAGACATTCACCACAACAGGCTAGCTCAAGATTCAGATAATTTAGCAATCTAAAAGAACCGCATTAAATTCCGAAAAGATTAATTACCCAACCACAAAAAATGCCAAGAGCAATAAATCATATACATACAGTGAAACAGATGCTTAGCAAGAGTATCATTAGGCATGTACTCAGCAACAAGCAACCTCTCATCACCATCACAGCAGTACCCAATCAAATTCGCAAGCCTCCGATGCCGCAACTTCCCAACACCCCACGCCTCTTCCTAAAAAAACCCATCAAAAGTAATGCACATAAACACTTCAAAACAACGTCAGATTTGATTTAACAAACATAACCCATAAGAAGTAATGCACAAATACACTTCAAAACACAGTTCAAAAAAAAATACACTTCAAAACAATATCAGATTTGATTGAACGAACACAAACCCAGAAGAAAAAACATGATTACCGCAAATTGCTGGGGGTCAGGCCAGGCCAATTTGGTGAATTTCTTGACGGCGATCCAACGGCGGTTCTGCAGGCGGCCCTTGTAGACATGATTGGGGGCTCTTTCGCCGCTTTCGGATACGATGTAGTCTCGGCTGAAGTTGTTGGTGGCTGCTTTGAGGTCAGATAGAGAGAATTCAGAGAAGGACGGTACTCCTGCAGCGGCTGCCGCGGTGGTGGCGGAGGAGGGAAGTGAGTTGTGGCTGAATGGTGGGTCTGGGTTCTGCTGGTGCTGGTGGTTGTGGTGGTCCTTGTGTGGGTTTTTTCCTGCTGCCAACGCCGATTCACAGCAGCCCATGGAGAGAGAGAGAGAGAGAGAGAGAGAAATGGGTATCTTTTCTTGCTTTGATCTTGGTTCTCTCTCTTTCTTTCACTGTCTCTTCTAGTCTTCTTCAATCCAAAAGTGTTATTTTCACAGTGATTCTTTCGGGGCAATTACAAAACAGTTGTGGCTTTTGGGATTTGGGAGAGAGAGAGAGAGAGAGAGAGAGAGAGGGTAGGAGAGATATGGGTATCTTTCTTTCTTTGATTGATCCTGCTTCTTCTTTCTTTCACCGTCGCTTCTTCGCTCCAAAGAGTATTTTCACAGTGCTTCTTTGGGGGCAAATTACAAACAGTTCTTTTGTATTTTATTGTTGTGTCCGATAAATTTATACTCACTTTGACTAATTATCAACTAATTCCGATAAATTTATACACACGTCGACTAATTATCAACTAATTACGGAAGACTACTATAATGTTCTCTATCAGAATTGCAATTAAAATCGACCTCAGCTAATTAAAAACTCTAATACTACCACTCTCCAATGAAATTTCAATTAAAATCGAGACAAAGTCCTCGAGTTAATAGTAACTTGAGACAACAACAAATTACAAACAGTTTTGAGGGTTTTAGGACTGGTCCAAAGCTATTAGTGGATGATAAACAAAGCATATAATCGTGGCTTTGATTAATAATTGCGGTAAAGCAGGAGCATCTTGAGCTTTGCTAATATTTTAATTTTGTACTCAGTTTCGTGATAATCATATTCGAAGGTTCCATTGGCCTCAACCTGGGTAATGTTGAAGTCATTAGAATCTTTTATTTTCTTACTGAGTTTGAAAGCCAAACGGTAGATGTCAATAGATGCAGTGTTTAATATGCTGATATTAGGCAGCTTGGGACCTAGGAGTATTAAAAACTGGTTTAAGTTGTACTGTATAATACACAATAGTGATCTATTGAGCGATTCCTCGTGAAGATTCCATGTGGACCTCATGGATCGGGGTCGAATTTTGATGATTCGAACTGCTTAATAATGATCTATTGAGGAATTTCTCACAGAGATTTCTGTGAGGAATCCTTCAATAGATCATGATCCATATAATACATACATATATATATAGTCTCTCTCCCTCCCAAAATATTTGTATTGTCCGCAAAACAAGAACTTAGAAATTATAGACTTTTTTCAAGGCAAAAATCAAACATTTTTCATAAATTGAAATAACTAATTGTTATCCAGCACATTTTCGAATTTTCCTTGAAAAAAATTTGGAACATTTTCAAGTAATTATTTTGCGGACGGAACTAGCATTTTGGGATAGAGGAACTACATGGTAATTGATTTTGGTACTTTATATTTTGATAATCACATTCCATTATTTCCAAATATATAGTTGTGTGCGGAACTTTATAATTAGAAAAAAGAATTTTGCAAAGAGATGCCATTTCAATTTGGAAGAAATTATGCGGAAGTTTTATATTGCTTGATCGTTAATTTAAAAAAATTATAGGAGTAATTAGTACTCCCCATCAAACAAAATCTATATTGAATATCTTTTGAAATTCATATTAAAAAATATACGTAAGCAATTGAAAATGACTCATATTTTAAAAATAGACATCCAATTTGAGATAAATACAGTAATCGGAATCCGCACAAACTATCAATTTGAAATTGAGATTCAAAGCGGTAATCATTTGACCTGTTGCCGGGGGCATAATTATGTACTACGTACTAGCATGAAACCAAAACCCACATGGAAACAGTTCTTTATTTTGTTTTTTGATCTGGGAAAACGCCCACATGGAGACAGTTCAGAGAATGGATTCTCGTTGCCTTTTTATATGTCCTTTAAACGAATTTAAATAACCTTAGAGCTTCTTTGGCCGGGGGACGAGGATGTGCTATTGACCCATCATCCCCTTCTCCACGTTTAGATTTGGTGATGAGTAAATTTGGTAAAATATTTGAGTAAAATCAAATTTGGTAAAGGATTTGATGAAGGAGTGGAGTGTGTTTTTTACTCATATTTGAATTTGGTAAAAGATTTTATGAAGGGGTGGAGATGCTCTAATTTAGCAAGTTTTGTATGAAGGGGAACAAGTTATACCCTTCCCAAATTAATACCCCTCAATACCCCTTTAGGGGCACTAAATAACTAGCAAAAAACTCGAGCTATGCACAAGACAAATACTTTTGTGTAAATGATTCAATACGAATCCAAGTACACACGGTTAAGTTATTAGTGCTATGCACAAAAGGAAAATTATAAGTGTAATTAGATATTTTTATGTACCTACTTAATCCAAGACACACCCAAATTTCAATACGTGAACATCGGCTTAAATTCTAAGATGAATTGATGAACTTCTAAGGGTACCTATGATCTCATGTATCATACAAAATCTACTTTCTACATACATCATAATACTAATCAAATTCCAATCGTCAAGAGTATAAGTACAAACATGAATTCAAATTTTAATTTTTATATATGGTATGTAATGTTATGCCACGTTCCTCCTCTTTCTTTCTTTTTCTGAAAAGTAGAAAGAAGTTTCATTAAAACATCAAAGCAAACAATCAAGTCATAGTACAACTAAATAAGAGTAACATAACCAAAAGAACTGGAAATGAGCATTTCCGTCACCGGTGTCCAGGTGAGGAACAAAAATGGCTAGAGCGTGCTTCGTAAGAAGGTGAGCTCGCTGGACATTTTGACGCACAACCTTTGAAATTCTACACAAAAAAAGACAGCTTCTTAATCTTTGTTGCCATGTTCCTCTTCATTAATAGTCATTCTACAACAATTTATAAGAGAACATAAGTTTTTCTAAACGGCAAAAAAAAAATGAAATTATTTATTTGAATCAGACTACACTGTCATTGGATTGTATCCACATGATTTTTTTTTTTAAAGTGGATTGTACCCACATGTCAAACATTTATTTTTGAGCCCTCCTCACATAAGATGTAAGATACCCATAAAATTTCAAGGAGTTGGAAATTGCCTATCGCGTACATGTTTTAGAAGACATAGTAAAACGATATACACATATGCTCAAGATAAAATAAAATAAAATAAAATAGCACAATCTAGTCTATAAACAAAATAATGTAGTTCGACAAAAAAAAAAAAAAAAACTATTCGATCAAGACTTGGACATGCTTTGATGAAACTTCAAAAAGAAAGTATTTTTATTTATTTCGTATTTGGGTACACGTTCTCTATCATTTTGAATTCCACGATATAAATATCTCTACAAATTGTGTAATTTAAACACAACCTAAGCATGACTCAAGTACTAAAGTAAAACTATAAAATATATATATATATATATATATATATATATATATATATATATATATATATATATATATATATATTTATACATTGGAAATACTCCCCCCGTCCCAGTTTTATAGTCTCTCATTCTATCCTAACTGGATAAAAAAACGATTATATCTTTCAATCGGTAATACATTTTATATGCAATATGGATCTTGTTTGATTGATCTTGATTTAATCTAAAAAATAAAGTGTTTAAAATCACATAAAACATTGTAGATTATAAGATATAACACTTTGAAAAGTGGCACGAACTCCCAAAAAGGACTATAAAATTGGAACGAAGGGAGTAAGAAAGAAGTAGTAAACTACATCCTCTCAAAAGCCACACCCCTCATATCCGCCTCAAGGAGAAGAATGATGGCATCCGGTGGCGAGATCTGGGAAACCCATTTTTCATCTTGATCAACTCCTAGACTGGCTAGCTTATCCGCAACTTGGTTCCTTTCATGGAGAATATGCCTCAAGGTACAACCAGTGCTTGCCATCAACGCTTTGCACTCTTGAATCAAAACTGCATGAGGGGAATGAGCTGAATCTCCTTCATTGATTAGGGAGATGGCTTTTGTAAAGTCTAAATCCACTTCCAGCGCCTCCATACTTTGGCTTTGAACTAGTTCCAGCCCTTTAAAAATGCCCCATAATTCAGCTTCTAGGTTGGAGCAATCCTCCAGTCTTCTATTAAATCCTAGAACCTAGCATCCATGATCATCTCTAATCACTCCTCCATAACCCGCTTTCCCAAGATTCCTTCTACTGCCGCCATTCATGTTCAATTTGAATTTTCCAGCACCTGGAAATTTTCACAAGACCAATCTTGAGTGTTTGGGTTTAGCAATGATAGTAGGCACACATAATTGGACAATTTCAGAAGCAAGATTAATGCTATCCATGTATGTGTTCATAGGATTAGGACTAGTATCGTCAAAGACTTTCCTATTCCGCATCTTCTAGATATTCCACAAAGTAACTAAAGTTAAGATAGGGTTAAGAATACTCCCTGAGTTTCCTTTAGTTTGATTAACATTTCCTTTGAGCCATCTTTTCCAAACTTCAATATCTCCCTTGGTGATCACCTGAACATGTGTTAATCTGGACCAAACTGCTGCACTAAATGGACAGACAAAGAAAAGATGGAGAATATCCTCAATTGCAGAATCACACTGTAGACACACATCAATATCAGAAAATCCCATGTCTTTTCAGTGTTGATTGGTGAGTAGCTTCCCGTGCAAACAAGTCCAAAAGAAGCCCTGGAGTTTAGCAGAAACCTTCAAGTGCCAAACCTAACTTCAACTGTGATCCTCACTGAAATTCCGAGCTAGTTTATCATAGGCTGATTTCACCGAGAACACACCATTGGACTTAACAATCTAGCAAGGGGTGTCTTTCCTCTCAAAGTTTATGCGCAGTAAAGTATTAGTGATAGCACTAATACCACTACTGCCCAAAGCATCCGTAATCAAAGAAGAGTTCTAATTCTTATCATCGGTGATGAATTCACTCACTCTATCTTGATCCCCAGTGGTGATCTCATGACCTTTCTCAGCAAAGCTGGTTTCACCACACCACCAGTCATGCCAGAAGGAGATGTTTTCACCATTGCCAATAATCCATTTAATGTTTTGACAGTGAAGTCACGAATTCTAATGATGCTCCTCCATTGTGGGAGGCCTTCCTATTAATAGGCCAGTCTTTGAAGTTATGGTTCTGTAGTTATTTACTTTTAAACACTTGAATCCAAAGAGTTTTACTCTCTGAGGTGATTCTCCACCTTAACTTGGATACAAAGGCAACATTAGAAAGCCTAGTCTTTCTTATCCCAAGACCTCCACACTTTTTAGACTTGCAAACAGCATTCCAATTGACCAAATGCACTTTCTTTCTATTAGCCTTATCCCCCCATAGAAAATTTCTATTAATTTTGTCAATTTGGTTAGTGATAGAGGTGGGAATGGAGGTGGTTTGCATGGTATAGGAGGGTACAATAGAAGTCACAGATTTAACAAGAGTAGCACATCCCATAAGATTAAGAGAATCAGACTTCCATCCCGTAACTTTTTTAGAAAGTCTCTCAATAATATACTGATAGTTCCTTTTAGACACTTTCAGATGGATCAACGGGACTCCCAAGTACATTCCCAAGTCTTCAGTAAAGGCAAATCCACACTTGTGGCTCAAATTCCTAGCAACGCTAGTGGAAATATTAGGAGACACAAAAATTTTAGATTTATGGGAGCTAATCAGCTAGCCGGACTCCTCACAGAAGATATCCAGAGTATCTTTCATAACCTCACATTGGCTAGAAGTGGCGGCCCCGAAGAACATAATATCATTAGCAAAAAACAGGTGTGAGAAGCAAGGCCCTCTTGGGAAGCCTTAATGCCCACCCATTTGTTGAGGGCCACCCGTTGATTAATCTTGGTTGGAAAGTCTTTCCATACAAAGGACAAACAAATAGGGGGGAGAAGGGGTCCCCTATCTCAATCCTCTTAAAGGTTTGAAAGGGTTAAGGGGTTCCCCATTCTAGAGAATAGAGGCTTCCATAGTGGTGACACAACTCATGATAAGGGCAATAAGATTCTCGTTAAATTTAAAATATCTTAGAGTATCCAAAAGAAAGTCCCAAGAGATCCTATCATAAACTTTATCAAAGTCAATTTTCCAAATCATGCCCCAGTTTTAGACTTACACAACTTAAGAGTGTGAATGATCTCTTGACAAATGATGATATTATTAGTGGTTTGTCTCCCAGGAATAAAACTAGACTGAAAAGGGCTAATGATGTCATCCAACAAGGGTCTAATGCGATTAACAAAAAAATTGGAGATCACTTTGTAAGACACATTACAAAGACCAATGGGACAAAATTGATTGATAGTCTAAGGATTATCAACTTTAGGGATAAGAGCAATGTGGGTCTTATTAAGTAATGGGGGGATGGCTCTGTTGAGAAAACAGCTTTTAATTAAGTTGCACAAAGAAAACCCCACAATATCCCAATATCTATGATAGAACATAGCCTGAAAGTTGTCAAATCCAAAAGCTTTGTAAGCTCCTATACCCTTGATAGCTAAGAGGATTTCCTCATCAGTAGGAGTAAGAGCCAAAGTAAGATTATCTTCCCCACTAATACAATTGTGAATCCAATTGCTCCAATGCATAGAAGTATTGTTATCATCAACACAGAAAATAGACATAAAATGATTGTTAATGAGCAACTTGAGGTCAGGAATGTCATCAATCTAGTTCCCACTAGAGTCCTTAAGCGAGAGAATTCTATTTCTTCTTCTTCTAACAACAGTAGAAAGATGAAAAAACTTGGTATTCCGATCCCCTTCCAGAAACCATTTAGCCTTATATTTCTGAATCCAAAGTAACTCCTCTTATTTTAAAATATGTTGATAATCACGGATTAACTCTTTTTCAATAAGGAATAAATTTTGGGGAAAAGAGATGCACTAACTACGTTGAATCCCCTCAATTCTAGCAAGAAGCCTCCTTTTATTTTTGAAAATATTACCAAAAGTATCTCGGTTCCAGATGGTAATATCATCCATTAAATGGCTAAGGTTTTCCATGAAAGGGAGATCAGTATTATCCCACGATTCAAAGATGATTCTAGTAAAATCAGGGTGGCTAACCCACATGTCCTCAAAATGGAACAGACGGGTGGTGTGATGGGAGTCAAGGACCCCCTCAGTGAACACAATAAAAGGACAGTGATCAGAGTAAACTCTAGGTAGATTTTTGACAACATTAGGAAAAGGCAGTTGCTATCTACTGTTGCATATGGCTCCATCAAGTCTAACCATAGTATTCGCAAGCCCTACTCTGTTGTTAGACCAAGTGAGCTTAGGACCAACACAACCCAAATCAATAAAATTACAAGAATTAAGAAAATTGTTAAACTTATTGCATCTGTGATACAAATTACCTCTTTGAAAACACCTTTTCTCCGAACTTTCAGCATGGTCATTGAAATCTCCAGCTAAAAACCACTCCCTATTGTCGTTTGCAGCTCATTGTTGGAGATCATACCACATGAGGTCCCTTGCCACAGGATTGGTGCTCCCGTAGGCAGCAGAGAAAACCCACTCTTTAAAGTCAGCTCTGGCTATGGTAGCATGAATCACCTAGTTGGTTACCTCTGCAGCTGAGACATTAACCCTAGATGAATCCCATAGAACCCATATACCACTGAACGTCCAACCGGATCAGAGCAGGAGCTCGCAGTGAAACCTATGTTTTTGAAGATGTCATTTAGAGTTGATAGAGGCACTTTGGTTTGAACCAAAACAAGAAAATTAGGATTATGGGTCCTCAAAATATCTGCCATAGTTCTCTTAAACACACTGTTACCCGCACCTTTGCAATTCCAAATTAAGCAAATCATGGAGAAATGGAAGCGGGAGCAACTCATTCCAGCCTACCAGTTTCTTGACAGCTATTTGATCCCTCACTGTCCCATTCTAACTCTCCAGATCGACTATGTAATACGGGACTCTTGCTGCGTTGAATCCTGGAGCTGTCACTTTCATGCTCGATGCCCTCGTTAACCACTCGACTTTCACCAATGCTCTTTCCTCTACCTCTGGTTTGATTAAGGTGCAGATTGGATTCTATTGGAGGTGGGAGGTGTCTATTGTCAAAGGATCCATTGGGGGATAAGGCTAGGGATGAAATATAGGAGGGGGTGGAGAAAGGTTCGGATCAACCCTAGCAGCAGAAGTGGAAATGGCTTGAGGTGTCTCAGTGGGGCGTGTGGGGTTTAGGTTGGAAGGATGGGGATTGAGAATGGTTTGGGCTTGTGGAGATATAAAGCTGGAGGGAGGCGTAGTGTGAGTTGGTTGGGGAAGTGGGCTTGAGATATCCATGTTAGATGGGCCATTAAGTTGACTAGGATTGGGCTCGCCATTAGTTTTGTTTGTACCACTAGTTTTTACCTTGGCCGATGTTGGCTGACTAGATTTAGGCTCTCCATTTAGGTTTGCTATATGTATTGGGTTTTTTTGGAGCCCAAGGAGCTGGCATCAAACCAATTAAGAAGGGAATAACGGTTCTCTCTTGAGCCCATTCTTTGAGAGTTTGGGCCTAAAGGTTTGTTGGCATGGGGCAACTAATTTTGGTCCGCAGTCCTCTTTCCCATGTTGGGTCTTCTAGTTTTCTTCTGAACTAGGGTCCACTAACCATATTCAGGCTGGTTTGCATTTGGCTTCTCATCAGAGCTTGGCTCACTAGCCGTTATCGGTGGAGTGAGGGATTCAGCCACCACCAGTTGAGCTATTTTGGGCACCCAGGAGCATTGGTCATGGCGGTGACCTACCCTTCCGCATCGAAAGCACATTAAAGGAATGTGTTGATACTCAATACGATAGATTTTTCCCTCAATGAGAACCCTTGATTTAAGGGGTTTACTCAGATCAACTTCAATACAAACCCTAGCATACCGACCTCTCTCAGTTTCCACCGTTGTCGAATCCACTTTAATTGGACACCCCAGTCGTTTAGCAATTCAAAACATGTTCTACCCGTAATAGTACTCCAAGGGAAAGTTTGGAAAGAGGATCCACACAACAGTCTTAATCTCTTCAGCCTCGTCGGGTTTGAATCGCGGCTCCCATGCTCCCACAGTGATATATTGATCATTGATTATCCACAGGCCATTTGTTAGCACATTGGTGTGGTCTGCACCCATATCAAACTTGAACTCTAAAAAGCCCATACCAATGTCAAGAGCAGAAAAATCTCCTTGAAGGTCCCAGATAGATCTAACTTTCGAACAGAGTGACTTATACCCAATGGGGTAACCAATGGGTTTCACAATTAGCACATTTTTCCAATGTTCCCTTGCATAATCAAGGAGACTTTTGGGTAAGTGAATCACCGGGGTACCATTTTGTTCCTCTTCCTCGTTATCTATCTCATTATCTTCAGAAGTGTCCTCACCCAAGTTTAAGATTTCCACATCATCAGAGAAAGGGACTTCCTTTTCTTTGTTAGAAATCAGAGCTTGTTTGAACGAAATAGTCTTAGGAGGGGTAACCTTCAGATTAGCACTCTCTGGAATTGTAAGTTCTTGGAGAATTTCACTTTCGTTGCTCATAACCGTATCTTGAATAGGCACATTAATCTCAGATCTTGGAGGATCCTGCGCCATATCCGTTGAGAAATCGTGGTCGTTTTTTACTTTCTTGGTTCTGCCAATGAGATGATCTTCTTCTTCAGTGGTGATGTTTCCCGCTGAAGATCCGATCAGAAGGGAGGACGTTGCCGGTACCGGAGACTGTGATTGCATAGAGCTGTTGAAGGGAACAATAACTTTTTCTCTATAGAAAAAGTTTACATGAGCCTTTCGAATTTCCACATTGTATATTCTTGGTCTCATTGTTTTGATTGTTTATTCGATTATATATGATCATCAATTGAACATCACAAACCACCTTTCTTAAAGATTTAAGACTATCAAATCAGATAAATATCGTAAACAATTAGAACTAATGCAATCTAAAATTAAAGATGACATTTTTTTTATAGGGAAAACAAAAAAATGGTAAGTTGTGAATGTAATTTTGACCAAATCAAAATAATAGGTTGGTTATACGTTACACATTGCATGTTGGATTCCAATTACTGTGAGAAAGAACTTATGAGTTGAGGTGTTTGCATCCATGAACTGTGGCAGATAGAGAACGTGCAAATCAAGATTATAGCCGGACATCATAGTTAGCGTAAGCAGATATTAGTCCCTAAATATGAAAACACCGAATCAATACCAATT
This sequence comes from Vaccinium macrocarpon, assembly GCA_022606695.1. Lineage (NCBI taxonomy): Eukaryota > Viridiplantae > Streptophyta > Magnoliopsida > Ericales > Ericaceae > Vaccinium > Vaccinium macrocarpon. Next base: position 32,435,124 of record CM040172.1, read on the forward strand.
AGTTTTGCGGTTGTTAATTTTTATCAACGTAAATTTAATGACTAAATAAAATAGGGATCATTTGTTGCTCGTGTAGAATTTGAATTCGGTTGTGTTCTAGAAATGGAATAAGATATTCTTGGCTAGGGTTTCAGAATGATGGATGGATAAGGGTTTTCACTTGTTTGAAAATGGAAATACACATAAACACTCACCGAAGTGAAGTTTGATGAATTTTCGATTCAAAAATTGTTGTGAATTTGGGAGATTATCTCCTTTCTATCTTTCCTCTGAGTTGAAATTTTTCCAAATTTGAAACAAAAGTCACATTCGGCAAGAAAAGGAGATAAATAGGAATATTTCCATATTTAGTGTAGAAACCATTCCTTTCAATCTTTTCTTCGACTTCAACTTCTAAATTTTAAATAATCAGATAAAGTACCTCTACATCATTACTCACGAAAACTCATTCTGCAATACTATACTACAAAACAAGGGGTGTTATTACTTAATACCCCACCTGTTTCAAGATTAAGTGCAATTTTTGCGCAATTTGTTTTATGAGCTCTTGCAATTTTCTTTGAATAAAAAAATAAAGTACTTTTGCACTTAATTTTTAATTTTTTTTTTGCACCAAATTAAACAACTAATCGAGATCTTTAATTCGATAAAAAAAAACTTGAAATATTTTATACTTTAGAATTTGACATTGTTAGCTTGTTGAGTTGTTTTGCAATACCTTTCGATTAAAAAAAAAAGTACTTCCATGGGTTTTTTTTTTGCACCAAATTAAACTATATATTTTTATAAACCACCAAATTTTAATACTTTAGAATTTAACATTGTTGGGGTATAACATTAAAATTTACTAAATTAATATGTAAGTTACAAATAATTGAAACATATTAGGTGTTATGTTCCCGAAAAATAATAATAATAACATGTGTTAATTTTTATTTTATATAAAATTATTAAAAACTAGTTATTATAACTAAAAAAATTAATAATTTCTATATTTAATATAACTAAAAAAACACATAATTAGAAGAAAAAATAGCAAAAATTAGGTGGTATGCATAATTATTAAAATAAATAATTAAAAAATAATTAGATCTTTTAATTTTAGATATAACTAATAAAAGGAATTATTATATCATATTTATTGACAAGTATAATAAATTTAATTGGTCTTGAATTTATATTTTATCGTAAAATCTAATATGACCTATGCACAGGGGCAAATAAGTCATTGTCAATTTTTTACATCTTTCACCCAACTTTATCCCTCTTTTATCGCAAATTCATCCAAACCACTCCCTCCATAAATGTCATATCAATATGGGTCCTCCCTTACTAAAAAGTTTAGAAATCTATTGGCAGGTCCTATAATTTAGAATTTTGGCCATTTGGGTCGCGAAATTTAATATTTATTCTTTGGAGATCGCCTGGGCATGAAATATGGTTGGAGATTTTACTTTTTTGCCCATCCTCGTCGTCGTTCCTCTTTGTTTTTACTAACCATTTAGGCACTTTCATAACTACGGTTGAATTTTAGGCACAAATATGGTTGAATTTTAAATACTTTCATAGGGCACCCTACAGTTTAGGGTACCCTAAATTTAGAATGTATATTTTAGAATTTAGACCGTACATTTTAGAATTTAGACCGTACATTTTTTAATTTAAACCGTACATTTAAGAATTTAGACTGTATATTTAGAATTTAGGGTACCCTATAGTTTAAGGTACCCTAAATTTAGAATGTACATTTTAGAATTTAGACTGTATATTTAGAATTTAGGGTACCCTACAATTTAGGGTACCCTAAATTTAGACCTTATATTTTAGAATTTAGACCGTATATTTAGAATTTAGACCGTACATTTTAGAATTTAGACTGTATATTTAGAATTTAGGGTACCCTATAGTTTAGGGTACCCTAAATTTAGAATGTACATTTTAGAATTTAGACCGTATATTTAGAATTTAGAATGTACATTTTAACACTCAAAATGTACATTCTAATTTTCAGAATGGGAGTAATTTTGGAAAAAAAGTGTAAAACTTATGTCCAGGACCTAGTGAACTATGCGTATTATTTGTTCCAGACCTTACAAGTTATAAGACTTGTTTATAGGACCCGCCCACAAAAAGCCCTAAAAAGTTTTCCGTTTTTAGCAACCTAGTTGCTAAAATCATGGTTAATTTTAGCAAATGAGTTCAGCAGGTGCTAAAATCATGGTTAATTTTAAGGATGTTCACGGGTCAGATATCCTCAGGTTCTGATCGGGTTTGACCCGACCGACATTGACCGGATTGATGAAAACCCCACCCAACTCCAACCGAAACCATGGTCGGGTTCTAACCGAATAGGCAGTCGGGTGTATCGGATCGAGATCGGTCGGGTGAACGGATTGAGACTTGAGAGAGAGAGAGAGAGAGAGAGAGAGAGAGAGAGAGAGAGAGAGATTTTTCTGGGCAACAAAGTAGAGAACTAGAAATCGATTCTGATAAAAGCAAAAATAAAATAAGTACAGATCTATTATAAAACCCACCCAAATGCGTACATTAGTACATTTAAAACAAAAGTACAGATCTACCATAGATACTTTCTGAAACTTGATCTCTTCTATAGCCCACTGTCCATCTGTGAGCGGTGACCTCGCTGTCTAGCGACTCCATAGTCCATCCCATCGTTTTACTCGAGGCGTTGAGCCGCTGCCACACACACACACACACACACACACAAAGTTGGTGCGAGAGCGAGAGAAATCTGAGATGGTTTTGAAACTTGGAATCATGATGGCGATTACGGAAGAACTGTGGGAGGGAGGAGTGTAGAATGGAGAGTAAAGAGTGATACACGACGGCCAACGATTGGGTTTGCCAGTTTGGGGGTGAGAGAGAGAGAGAGAGAGAGAGAGAGAGAGAGAGAGAGAGAGAGAGAGAAAGCCAAGAGCTTCCAGATTTGGATTCTGAAGTGCTGCGGTGGCAAGTCTTAGCTGTGTGGGGTATTTTCCAAGCATTATGGAAGATGAATAGAATAACTCGTCCGGAGCTACCACGTGACATACACAAGGGAACTGACACGGAATAGTACACCGACGATCACCAAGCCATAATCCAGCAATAACTCATAACTACTTGTTCGTCGAATAACGCGGATAGAGCGGCCCAATGCGGGAGAAACCCTAAAATAAGATTACCTTACGAAGATAAGGGAATGAGGGAATATTCAAAGATATTCCCAGAGTCAGTAGAGCTTGCGAAGATAAACACAATCTTACTCGGAGATGGAAAGTCAGTCAACTTACTAAACAAGGAGCAAACTCCCATGTAGGGTAAAACTGCAAACAAGCAATATGTGGCCATCTTGGCAAGGATCCTTATCAAATAAGGATACAGAATCATACAGGCTACGCGACCCAATAAGGGAGAATCCTAGGCTTGGAAGGATTCCATACAGAAGAGAATTCCGTAGGGAATGTAAATGCAAACTAATCACCTATATAAGAAAACGACTCCGAAGTACTAGAGGTATGCCAAAACTCATTATCATACTTACACATTGGTTACAGTTAGCCTCCCGCTCGTCAATACTAACTTAGCCATCGGAGGGCCCTTGCCACCTAGAGGCTGGGGTGCTCTGACGGTTTGCTTGTGCTGTCGGATCGAGGTCGCTCCATTCGAAGAGGATTTAATCTCATAAGAGCAAGGAAATAACTTCATGAGTTTTTCCCCTCTTACATCAGCTTCTCAAGAGTGTGGGTTTATTTTAAGGTTAAAAGAGTTAGGGGTAATATTTATAGTATCCAAGTTTCAGTCGGTTCGAGTCTACCCGAGATAGTTTTACACAACCCGTAACCCGACCGAAAGTATTAAAATTCCAAAATATTTGACCCGGACCCGACCGTATTAACTCATCGGACGGATTAGGTCGGGGTTTTGGGTAGGGTCGAGTGACCGGGTCCGGATGAGTTGAACAACCCTAGTTAATTTTAGCAAATGAGTTCAGCAAGTGCTAAAATCATGGTATTTCAAATCAAAAAATTAAGAGTTTCCATGTATTATTTTTAAAAATTTTCAGATCGAATTAAAGTACACAAGGAGTACTTTAATTTGGTGCAAAAAATCAAAAAATAATACACGAAACTACTTCATTTTTTGATTTTAAAACCATGATTTTAGCACCTGTTGAACTCATTTGCTAAAATCTTTTGAAAAACTATGCCTAAATAATACCATTGATTATCTTATCCATTAGTACGATTTTATCCATCAATCCTCATCCCACATCCAATCCAATGGGGGACTCATAACCAAAGTAACCAAATCATGAAAAGAAGAAGCCGCATGCAGTCCCCATCCGAGCCGTTGATGCTCGGCGATCAATGGTCCAAATCAGCTCGGCAATCAACGGTGCAGATCTATTTGAGTCTAAACACATTTGGACCGTTGATTACCGAGCATCAATGGCTCGGATGGGAACTGCAACCATTCCCCAATTATTTGTATGACTTGGAGTTGCATTCAAACCCGATGCATAATAATCTTTCTTTAAAATCTCTCGGGTTCTAATTAATTTCTTTGAGGTCAGTTTACACAAAGTTTTTGTTCCGATTTTAGTGGGGCTCCTTGCAAGTGGTCTGTGGGATTGACCCGTAAGATTAATTAATGTACGTGTAAGTTTAACTAAACTTAGTTATTTAAAAATAAAGAATCGTTTGTACCATTTGTAGTTTGGCGGTAGAAGGGTTGGTAAAGTAGGCTTTTAAAGTAGGTGGATGTACTAGAGTATTTGCTTTTTTTTTCGCGTTGGTGTGAATCGTCTTGCAATAATAGTCCTCAAAATTCTTTTAGGAATCCGTTATGGGAATTTAGAATTCGTATAGTTGTTCCTGTTCACGAGAGATAATTATGTCTGTTGCTCTCTCTTCGACAGAAAATTTATGGGTACCTACCAGATACCACGTGGTACCCAAACGTTGCAATCGGGCCATTCAAAAGTGTATTGGATAGTTGAGATTAAACACTCTCTCTCATCTCTCTCTCCTTTTTCTCTCTCTAAATCCAGACCGCCCAAAGCCAAAATGAACAGCCTATATGCGCCGAGAGATACCATGCGGTACCCTCTCGTTACTGAAAAATTGCTCGCTCCTCTTCAACCCTCTTTAGTCTTGGGAAAAAGAAGTCAAGAAACCTACAACACGCTATCATCCCTGGAAAACCTTGGAAGTATGCGGAAACTGGAAGTTGGCAACAAACTCTTGAAAACATCATCAAATTCTTGAAAACATCATCAAAAATGGAAATTGGCAACAAACTCTTGAAAACATCATCAAAAAAGGAAGTTGGCAACAAACTCTTGAAAACCCAAAGACGGCATCTGATTTTGATCAAATCCCTAACAGTTACCAATACCGTCTTTCACGAACAAAATCAATAAGACTCAGAACTAAGTGTATGAATTCAACATGAACGTATGCTGGTGGGAAGTTTCGGAAATCACTTTATACCGTCCCTTTCACAACTTCAAATTCTATAGGATTTAGAACTAAGTGTACGGATTCGACATGAATGTATGCTAGCGGGAAGTATTCGGAAATCACGTGACAGTGCTCCAAGACTACCAGTAATTACTCTATGATACTGGCGAAGGAACAAGACAAGGTTGGGCCGGCTTACGTGTGGGTGACGAGGAATATAGATATATTTCATATTTGATTTTTCCCTACCAAACTATTCAGATAATATCAAGCCTTCAAATTAGACTTTTTATGTCACAATTGCTAGATAGATATCTCTTGTCAAGTTCAATGCCATCACTCTCAGAATTTGTACAACATTTTATCTGGCTCACGGAACTGCAACAAAAATGTCAACAAAATTACCTTTAGAAACAGAGAGTCCAAATGATATGTTAATACAGAAAATACTCAATTATTTTGAAAATAATCTAATCGCACCCGAAGAGGCGAGGCGAGTCTATTTAAAGGATTTTACACTCTTGCACTATCAACTAGAAAGAATTCTGTACAATAAATTTTAACTAACCAAGTTACTACAAGGAAGAATTGTTTCTATCCTATTATACAACCATCTAATGCTTCAGGCATTTCCATGACTTGCGTCACTAATAAACAAACAGCCTATATGCCTGAACTTATGCCTCATCTAGTCATATCCTAAAGCAAAATTTGAAGTAAAATCTGCCTCCCGCCAAGGACTTCACGGGCCACATGCCCAAACCGGTCTTCACTCCTAGATCACCGATAAGGAGGCTAGAAACAAGGGCCTTGTAAATCAAATCAATGTCGATGTCTCACACAGCAATGCCTCCATATGGAGAGGTAGAGCTGCTGAATTTTCTCATCGTTGAACGAGTGTAGGACATATCAAGGCAGGTTTGTACCAGCTACAACTAACCCATTTTTTGCTTTTGCTTCACCAGTATAATCGAAGGAATTTTAGCCGACAAGATTCTTTTTGCCCTTCTGATTCCCGCAAGAAGGTAGATTTTTCTGCTCGGGGGGACCATGGGTAGATTATAACCCACCAAAGCAGAGCAGCTGTGAGTGTAAACACCATAACGTAACCCCCAGCTTCCTCCCCATGGCCAATGACGTGAGAATCAACTGAAGAACCAGGCCAGCACAAACATTGTCCACAATGAGGGTAGCTTTTAAAGCTTCAACCATTTGCCCCTTGTTAATAATCCCATCCTCCAGACAACCAGTCAAGAGGGGACTGTGTTGGAACACTGAACCAAATCACTTACTGAAAAGTGAGAAAGCAGATTCATTTCCATATGTGCACCTATGAAACTTCCTCATTCGCCTGAGCAAGTCTTTCTTTTCTATCATCCTCAATACGTTGCAACAACTCCTCATATGCTTTCAATGTATTTGCAGCAAACCTCTCCATTGCTTCAAAAATATGTTGCAGACTCACCTGCAAATTACAAGTTTTGCTAGTTTCACTCTGATACACATGTCCAACCGGAAGACCACTGCTAACCCCAGACAACACAATCCTTTTGTCCAATGCCTGAATCCCCTTCTGGAGCTTCTGGTCCTCTCTTTCCAAGTTCTTAACTTTCTTCTCCATATCCTTGTTTGCCATCGCCCTCTGACGCAATTCTTGCTTATCTCGATCCCAGAGCTGAAGCACACTATTAGCAAAATCTCGCATAGAATCCACCACTTCCTTCTCAGAAATTTTATCCAATGCTTGTGACCATTGATGACAGATAACGAAAACTGGTGGTGCACCTATTCTACTAGGTGAGAAGGGAACAACTCCGTCAGCTGTTTCTTCAGGTATGTAAAGAAGACATTTTAGAAGCCAGCCATTCAATGCTGTGACAAAACCTCTTTGGGCACCAAACCAACATGAGAATCTCAATGTCCACTCCAGAAGTTCGCGTTCAAGCTGCAACGTGGCTTCAATTTGTGCATCGCTGAAGTGTTTGTGAGATGCAACGGCATCCAATCGTCTAGCTTGTAAAATAGCTTGACATTGACTATGATGGCATTCAAGCATGGATCTCCACATTCGGCTTAACCTGTTACAAAAGCCACGTATCAATCATCTAAACAATGCAGCATAAAAACCACCCAAAAAACTGATGTAAAAGAACAACTCGGTTTTTTAAGACTCCCCATGGTTAGATTACTAGATTGAATAACACATAAGGAAACCGTACCGAATTTAAGTAAGATTGCATAATGTTCCATTAGTAATGCACGTGTGAGGAAACAAAAGGCAAACAAAACCTCAAAAAGCTGATCAGAGTAACCATAGCTGCAATTGTTGATCTAAAAGACCATGACCAAATAATCTATGTGAAAGACCCGAGTAAAAAAATAATAGTATATGTGAAACAACTTCTGATGATAATAGGCTAGGCTCACATAACCTCCACAACTTTATTTGATCAACTTTTCTCCTTTTCCCGTTCTTTACCTATCATGGTTTACTCTCTTAACACTTCGTACTTTTACCCCGCAACCAGTAATCAAGAACAACGCAGAAACAAGGTTGTTTGACAGCATAAGCGAAGAATAGCAACCTCAAATTCTTCATTCTGTTTTTTATAGGACTTTTCGTATTCTTCATTTCTCTTACTTCGTGACACTCTACTACTACTTTTATGGCACTCTCCACCCTGACAGCAACAGCATAGGCGGGATATAATTCTCTCAATCCCCCAGACGCTTAATTCCAAAAAAAAAAAAGGCCAAAAAAGGGGAAATAAACTTTCCTCGTTTTTTTTTTAATAAGAAAAAATTATTGAAAAGGCAGCAAGGGCAATCACCATTCACCCATATACAAATTAGACCAAAGAACAAATGGTGAAAAGCCAACCATACCTAAAAGAGACCGAAAAACACCTCTCTAATGCCAAAAATATCCAACACGTAGAGAAATAGATGAAGGGTTGATTTGCACTCCCTCAGACTCGTAACTAAAGAAAGAAAGAAAGAAAAAAAAACTCTTAATTTTAAGCACCAGCATCTCGTCCCCAGGTAATGCAAGTATTTGGTTCTCCAGCCAAAACTTGGTAAAATTAATTCACCCGAGCAAGCCCATTTGCTATCAAATTCCACCTCAAATAATCCTCTCCCACCCCCAAGTTCATCATCTCATATAATTTTCCAAGAAGGGCCACTAATTCCTTTTAAGTTTGAGTCTTGTACCAACTTGCCAAGCACAATATCCCACCACACAGTCTCCCCATCCATCCTAAGATACTCCACCACCGCCACTGCCCATTTACCTTATATCGCAGAGGAGCAATACCATCTCCTGCATCTGCTATTTTTTTACCTGTCATTGTTAACCCATTATTCTACTTCTCTTTCTATTTACGAATACAAGTCCAGAAAGAACCATTAAATTTTTTACATAAGAGGAGTCAGCTTCCCCTCACTTAGAAATAATTTACAACTATCTAGGGGTGAGCAAAATAACCATCAAACAGAAAATCCAGTCCAAATTCATAATCTGCGTGTACTGGTTTGGTTCTTGGTTTACTGTAAAACTGGACCAATCCGGTCCACGCTACTATCAACTTTACTGAACCAAACTCAAACTTTACTCTAACCTCAACATGGAAGAAAACCAATAAGTTTCCACAACCAGTAACACTGCCTTCCTCACCTCCATCAACCTCCCCTAGGCGCACATGTGTGAAAGAACCAAAACCCCTAACATGTCATTTCCACTTTTATCTATAATCTACTGAAGCCATACTGTATAACCATTTGGCATACCCTTGGGTGGACCACGTTTCTTCTTTATGCAGTGGGCTGCTCAAGATAAGATCCTCAATATTTAAACTGATTCGCCGTAAGAAGATTATCATTAGTTGGTGTTGCATGTTCTTGAGACATGGGGAGGTGGTGGCTCACTTGCCCATTCATTGTACTTTGGCAGTGGAATTGTGGATATCAGTTCATTCTTGGTGCAGCGTTCTGGGGCTTAGTCTCAGCTAGCGGTCGAATGGCTTCATGGTTGACTAGAGTAGGGGGTAGGAGGCATTCTTCTGGCGTCAAAAGCTCTTTCTATAGACTTAAATGTCTTCAGCTTAGTAGTTTGTATAGGTGGAGTGGAAGGATAATCCAAAGCTCTTTGTATAGACTTAAATGTCTTTAGCTTAGTAGTTTGTATAGGTGGAGTCGAAGGATAATCCAACTATCCGTTCCTCGATTTGATAGATCTTATTGCGACACATAGGAATGCATTAGGTCCGTTTTTTTTTCTGCAACCTTTCTTACATTGGGTGGCATCCCTTGTACTGCATTCTTGATGTATTATTACTGTTTGAAAAACAAAAACACAAAAGAAGAAATTTTTAAAGATCACATACCCTTGAATAAAATCATTCAATTGTGGCCACAAGTCTTCATCCCTCAATTTGTTTATCTTCACAGATATCTTATCAACAACCTGAATTGCAATCCTTATTTTTGTGGAAAGACTCCTGACCAGAGTTCTTGTAGCATCAACTTTGTGGGCCTCAGCACCTCTTTCATCTAAACGTTTCAACTTACGACATTTCCTTTCATGGAGTACCCTCATTTTCTCCTCAACCTGCAAAAGCAAGAAAATTCAATAAAGAGAGATGCAAGGGAAGCAAGAATGACAAGTGGGGAAAATTTAAATGGTTCCATAACAACATGTTTGACAGTTTGAGCATATCATCCTTGATGGTGGCCGTGGTTACCATGTACACTTACTCTAGCCTTCTACCACTATCCTTGTGTAAATTTCAGTACATTGCACATCTAAGCAATATTCTATGCATGTATAAAACATACTTGTAATGCACCGAAGCTTTTCAACAGAAGTCAACATACCTTTACTTCTTCATATAGTTTCTTCTCCCATAGGTACAGCTTCTGCAAGGTAGAAGAAAGACTTCCGGACCTCACCACCACATCATCATCATTTTCCAAGTAAGCAGGATCAACATTGGCAATAGAGGATGGATTGGCATTTGTAGAAGTAGAAGGCTGTGATGATACTAGTGGTAACGAAGGTGTAAATACATGCAACATCTTGGAAGAAACTGCTTCAAAGAAATACACAAGGTTGACATTAAGGGCATATGAAAGAAATCCAATCAATCAAAATGATATAAATTCACTTTATGCGCACACAAGAATTCCAAAGTACGCCTAAGGATTTACGTTCCAACGTGATTAAGGTCCAGTTGGATTATAAATGGATTTCAAAGGAACAATTTGGATATTATCATTCATTAAGGAGCCAGTAAAGTTGATCGCTTACGTAGGGGTTTCAATAGAACTCTTTTACGTGATATAGAATTCATCATCTTGGGGATTACAGCTTATTCAATGATCCCAACAAAATACATCTCGCATAGTTCTTTTCCACCTTCCACTATGGTCACGCAACCTCCCTTAACTACAACTCTTGCAATTTTGTCAAAATTAAACATCGCATCCCTTCATTCGAAATCCACCGATCCATCAATCCAATCAAACTCTATCCAAACACCAAAACACGGGTATGTCCATCCACTAATTCTTTTTTATAACTCCCTATCCGGCCTAATGTACAGACTAATCCAGGCACCATGCCAATGTCTAGTAGAGGGGCCTCAAACGGGGTCAATTAAAGTCAGGACAAAGCTGATATAAAATTACTGAAAATGTAGTCGAACCCCAGGCTTCCTGAGGCCCTGGTGGCTGATTGCAAGAGGTTTGCAAGGTGACTACTACTACACCCCCACCTATCCCTGGGGTCATACGTCAGTCCAGTGTTAATCATAGATCAACCAAGCAATCAAAAAGACAGACAACTGATTTAAAGAAGAGCTGTTGGCAAGATAAAACTATTTTTTAAGATAAACAGTAGTATTTTTTAGCCTTGTTAAGATATGAAAATGTCAACTATATAAAAGATGTATGTTTCATACCATGATAGGCACCATGTTTCTTATACGGATGTTTTCCACATTCAATTATCTTTTCAAACTCACTCCCCGACTCTGAAGCTCGCTCGAACTGAATCTGAATTTCCTTCAAGACTTCAGAATCCCCACTCAACTTAACTGGAGCCTTGAAACCAGTCACATTTCCTGCATCCACAGACCTCTCCTCATTATCAACAACTTTCTTGTCCACCATATGCACCTCATACTCAACTGGATCACTACTCTCCATAGCAATAGGCCTCTGATTATGGTAAACCGAATCCGACCCATCCTTCACAACATCCTTATCATCATCTTCAACATCCACTGCTTTGGCATAAGCTTTCCCGTTATCAACAAACCTCTGGTGGTGGTTTCCATATGCTTCCTTCACCACTTCATGCTGCTGTGGATAATCCTCATCTTCCAAATCAGGAATCCCCTCCGCCTCTCTCAACTCCTTTGAGTCTCGACTCGGTGTGTACGGAGGGTAATAGGTCTCAACACTCTCAAATGGGAACAAGAAATCCCACGCCGACCCGCTAGGCGGCGGAGGTGGAGGCGGAGGCGGTTTCGAAGTTGACGCCTCCGACGAACCCTCCGCAGTAGGCCCCACAACCGCCCGCGGATAAGAACCACCACCATATTGCGGATATGACCCACCGAAAAACCCATTCATTCCACCACCACCATAACTTGGAGAACTGTGATTGGGATAAGAACTAGGGTTCTGAGGGTAATTATAGTACGAAGAAGAAGACGATTCACCTATGTGTACAGTCTCTGCGCTCCTCGGTTGTTGCTGGTACGACACAGACGGCGTCGCTTTGTTCTGCATATAATTCATGTTCATATTCATATTCATACCCATAAACCCATTTTCTTGATACGAACCACCCATCAACCCATTTTCTTGATACGAACCTAGGGTTTCGTGATCCGCATAGTCGATCTGACCGTAATGATTATACAGGGGGGAATTATTCCCTGAGAAATGGTGCGGCGGAGAATCATCAGAGCCGTCTGAATCAGAGTCGGACTGGAAGTGAAGATGCGAGCCGGAATTGGAGTGGGAGTGGAAGTGAACCGCCTTCCGCGGAGGCGAACCGGAAGGGGGTTCGAAATCGACTGTTTTCCGTTGAGCCGGGAGGTTGAGAACCGGAGACGGCGGCTCTTCGACCGAATAACTACCTCCCAGATCTCGATCGAAGAACCTCTGCAAGCAGACGCCGACGGCTTTGAGGGAGTGGAGATAGGATCGGTGATATTCAGCGAGGGCGTACCTCTCGTTGATTGCCTTGTTAAGAAAATCACACCGTTCCCGGCAGAGCGCCACCGCCGGTAGGTCGTCGAGCTTAGAGCTTGTACAGCCCATTATTTTTTTTACATGAAATATATCAACCAATTTTGAAGGGGAATAAATGACTGTTAAAGTGTGTGGGAGTGAGGGGTTATGGAGGAGGACATGGCTGCGATGAACTTGATGGGATAAGGGAATTGGGACATCGAAAGCACGAGCACGAGCATGAAAGCGTCTCCAATCTCGTTAATTAAAATTTACGAAAACGAGAATCGAGAAAACTAGAGCAAAAACGAGAATTGAGAGCGAGAGCGAAAAGTTTACAGTGATGATTATAGTAGGAGTATGTGAATCAGAATGGGACGAGAGAGACGATAAGGGAGAGAAAGGGTGGAGGAGGAGGTGGAAGGACAGAAGGGAATCTTTTGACAGCGGTGAGTTTGTCGTCGGGTTGTAGCAGAGGAGATAGAGAAAGTGGAGAGAGAGAGAGAGAGAGAGAGAGAGTGGAGAGAGAAGGCTGCAGAAATGAGGGGGGTGGGCATCGTCGGTAAGTGTGTTGCATGTACGTATGTCTGTATCTATACAGTAACTCATTTTACTACTTGGGGGTGGTACGTGGGAGTGTGTGAATAGTGTACTTTTGGTGTTCACTTTAAGAATTTTTACTTTCCCGATCATCGAGTATTCTGGTCTACTTACGCATATCATTTACGTCAAGATTAGAGGATTTACGATAAATTATGTTTTACGATCTAACTCTAAAAATCTAATCTTGATCAAACGTGTGAGCGACAAACACAGCAACCAACCGGACCGAGCTGGCTTTGCTTTAAGAAATTGTGTTATTTTAATTTAGATTTAGGATAATTACTAGTAACCGAAAGGCTTTTATTGGGTAGCTCACGCCGGACGTTGCCATACTCTTTTTGACATTCCACGCGGTGAAGGTTGGGACATGATACACGTATTTTAGAGAGAGAGAGAGAGAGTAGAGAGAGAGAGATGGAGGAGAAGAAACTAGAAGGGCGATTGTTGACTGGGGGATTTTGACGCCTGTTTATGGCCATTCTGCCTTTTCAGTTTCTATGACGTTATCACCAATGTTGAATTCCCTATATGCCCTTCTCTGCTCTCCGAATTTTTAAGTTTCCTTTTCTGGCTATGTTTCAAGTTTTTCAAGTTTTCTATTCAGGGTTATGTTTTAATCGAGAGTATGGGATAAAGATAAGAAAAACATGCCTAGGAAGTGATTATTTAGTGCACTTGAGTACCGTCACGTGACATTCTAAGTCCCTTCTTGATTATATACTTTTTTTAGAGTCCACTTACTTTGTAGTAGAGTTCACACAAATATGTGGTGAAAAAAGCTTTTGAAACACTGCCACGCTCAGCCTCTAGGAGCAAGTAATAATTTTCCCTTGGCAAAGGATGCTCAAAGCCTGTTTGATACCCTCTTATTTTTTTTCATTTTGTATTGTGAGTTGTAGGTTTTTTGTTGGAGCCACACGTTTTATGTTGGAGTCCACACAAATATGTGGTAGAAAAGATTTTTGGAACATTTACATCCTCAACATGTAGGAGCAAGTAATAATTTTTCCTTAGCAAAGGATGCTAAGGACCTATTTGGGCGTCTATTATTTTTTGCATTTTGTAGAGGGAGTTGTAAATTTTTTTATGATTATTAGTGTTAATTTGTAGAGTATTTCATTGAACCAATTTAATTTTTTAGACGGCCAAAACTAGTAACGCCAACTCCTTTTCAAATTTTTAGGTGTTCGAACTTCATCTACTTCCTTATCAACAAACTTTTGTTCATGTTCCTTACATATAAGTCTGAAAAAGAAAAAGGGAAAAGAGTTAATGCACTTGGGAAAATAAGTATGCAAGACGCTATTTTGTTGGAAATGGGTATGGTGTTGCCCAACAACATGGATGTTGGGCTGATTACGGCCGTCCGTGGTCGGCCAACGACGGCTTAGGTGGTCATGGACGGCTCAACCACGGACTGCCATGATCGGTCAGCATCTATGCTGCCCCGGAATTGCTTTTGAATATAAGCAAAAAGTTCTTAAGAGAATTCAAGCAAAATAAAATATGTTGATGATCTCCAGTATCCTTTTGATGTGTTTGAAGTTCCAGAGGGTTGTCAGAGAAGATGATAAAGAGATATAAAGGCAGGGTACCACCAAGAAGTGAATGTAGAATGGTAGATAAAAAATAGGATGATAGGAAGACAAGGACCATTCACGGGATGAATTTCCAATATTCATAAACTTTATGTTACTGAAAAACATAAATTGATTTTGTAATAATGGGCAATAAATTTAAGAATCAAAACTTGCACAACGGATCCATATTCCCCAAAAGGGGCAATTTGCATACAAGGACAGGACAGAGTGTATCCTCTGCTGGCTGTCACTTGACCGTTGGGTATTAATTTTTTTTTTTCTAGAAGATCTTTATTACGAGGAATTGGGAAAAAGGAAATGAATTATTGGGGAATTATTGAGTTTTATGAAGGACAATAATAGGAAAATGCAAAAACTGCTTTTTATTAATTTCAAAACTGCAATGCATAAAAACTTGTACCATGTGCAAAATCAATTTTGGCATTATCGTTTCTCTTTAAGAATTAAAAAAAAATTCATGTATTCCTAACGATATAATTATAGTACCTTGTTTGATCCTCGCAAAAATAAAAAAATTCATGGCAAATATGGTTGAGGCAAACAAAAACTTACTCTCATTGGATTACTTCTTAAAAAAACTCTATTAGGGTTTAATTAATATTTGAAAGTCATGTCTTCCTCCACCTTTTAGTTATGTTAAATTAAGTCGAGTCTTGAATTTTGAAACCAGGAGTATTATTTTTTTTGTAAATAGTACTGTATAAAAAGGCACGTCTTGTGGGTTGACAAAATATCAAATCATTTTTTACACCAATAAATCATATAAATTATCTTGTCTTGGTTCTATTTTTGTTGTAATTTTTTTAGCAACAATTTTTAGTCACTAGTTGCAATCCATTAAGAATTCACCATTCCGACATTTCTCGATGCATGTTGACACCACAATGTACATGGGTCCCATGAATGCACCGTAAAATCCATCACGCATCACACAACTTCAAATACTCCCTCCGTCCCAAATTTGTTGTCCATTTACGGGCATGCATGTCATTTTTCAATTATTTATATCTTTCAATCTATAATATTTTTTACAATTTTGAAAACTTTATTTAATAGAAGTTTTCGAGAGCTATCAAACAAAACTCATAGTGAATATATATAACATTATACATTTGAAAATATAAACAATTTTTTGAGGTTCTGTAAATAGTGCAACTAGACAAGAAATATGAAACAGAGAGAGTACATATTTAGAATATAAAAGTATATATTACTGGTATTTACTATTTAGAATTCCCTACTAACATATTTGTTAATTTTTTAATGCCAATGGGTCCCACGAACTCATTGTAAAATCCACTTACATCAATCCTTTCATTATATTAGGTATTAAAATTTACGCAATATTAAAGTGCAAATGATTTCACCATCACAATTATGTACAATTTTTTTTTTTTTTTTTGGGGGGTTGTACTTAAATAAAATGGATGGGTATTTCTGTAAATTTGGGTGTCCAATAAATAGCCGTTATTATATGACTAACTGTATCATTTTAAGAATTAAGCAATGGGTCAACATTTGGAAAAAGTAGCTTTCAGAATATTCATCCGTCTTCTTCGTACAAAACGTGTTCAAGTTCAATTAGGGGTCTTTCTTTGTCGCTGCATTATTTTGTTTAATTCTTGACCATGGTGGAAGAGGTTTGGGCGTTAGGAAATAAATAATCCCATGCAAAGGATGGATGTAAGGGTGGATTAGTCAGGGTGACTGATCTTATTCATATTTTAATTTTTTTTTTAAATATCGCAATGATTTTTTTTTAAAAAAAATTACGATTATGTAGGTTCGCCCGCCCAATTATGTTTTGAATTTTGTTGTAGTGTTCGCCAAACCTAAACTAGAATTCTGCGTCCGTCCCTGATTCCCCGACTGATTTATAAAGATATATTAGACTTAGCATGTTTTGGCTGGATAAAAAAGGAAGGGTTTTTTTTTTTGAGCCCAAGACTAAGAATCCAAAATATATTTTTTAATCAATAAATTTTTACTTTTTAGATCACTCCCGTCAAGATAAAATTGATGTAAAAAAATGAATCCAACATTTTTGTTATAACGGCTAAAAATAATTTAGCTTTCTTAGGCTTGTCTTAGGATTATTTTATTGGATAATAGTTCATACCGGAGTAATTTATATGAGTGAATATATAATACCGAATTTTGTGATATTATTTTATATTGCATATGTTGCATGATGTATAAAGATGGGACTAAATTAGGTTAAGATTATTTGGTCATTTTTTTTATCTTATATAAGAGATAATATAAAACGGCCCCACGGCCAAAAATGACTAATCAAACGTATTATAACTATTTACACACCACATTTTTCAATTCTTTAAAAAAACATAATTCGGCCACCAAACGTATCCTACTCCGTAGAGTACCATATACTACTACGTATGGTTGGTTATTTTGAAATGACTTTCACAGATGCGGTTTGGGCTCTGCTAAAAAGTTTGAGATGTGGCCGCTTTAGACTCCCGAAAATATACAATTTTTTTGATACCCTCCTTCTTTGGTACCGTTATAATAGTCAAAAAATAATAATCTCATATTTAGTGTTGGTTTGGGTGAATTGAAAAAACTAGTTTTTTGGTTTCTTTGATTTTGTCCTTATTCAAAAAAAAATTACATTTGTTGATTTTCGGTCGATTTTTGTGGTTTCCTGGCTTATGTCGACGAGAGGAATCTAAAAAGTATAAAATTATTGGCCAAACTTAAAATTTTGTGAATAAAGACGAAAAATAATCCAAAAAACCCAAGCCAAGAAACCATAAAAAATCGACCGAAAACCAACAAATGCAAAAAAATTTGAATAAGGACAAAATCAAAAAACCAAAAAACTAGTTTTTTCAATTCACCCAAACCAACCCTTAATCTTCGCTTTTAAAAGCCAACCCCATAGGACCGAAAAAGTCAAGGCCGCCACATGTGCTTTCGTTGGTTTAAAAATGCTACAAAATTGTAGAATTGTAAATAAATTGCTTAAGAACTTAGTCCAATGCAATGAAAGTTTGAGATGTGGCCGCTTTGGACCCCTGAAACCATACAAATTTTATAAGCGAAGTCATGATTAGCCCCGTGGTTTCATTGGTTTCAAAATGCTAGAAAATTGGGGAATTGCAAATAAATTGCTTAGGAACTTAGCCCATTAATGCAATGAGAGGTTTCCTTGAATAAAAAATTTTCTTCCTAGCTTGCTAGCTAGAATTCATAATACTCTACTAGATTAACCCATTGTTTTATAATTAGTTTGACTGGAACCCTAAATTAACAAATAATAAAACAAGTTATCAGCCCCTACAAGAATTCAAAGGTGAGAAAGATCACAGCCAACAAAAAATCTGTCACCAAACTGTTTTTCTATTCAAAGTTGATTGATTTGGAATATTCAATTTCCACCCTACGAGTGCACGTGGTTGACGGGTTGTATGTGGAACAAAAGGTGTCTGGGGGCATCAGATTAACTCTCCCCTCATGCACACTTAGGAATGTTAACATCTATATATACTGTATGTATAGCTGGTATTCCAATACCTGCAATTTGTTATACTCCATGACTAAAGTGTTTTTTGTCTAGGACTTTGACCATTGGTTCCAATAGAATAAGCATGGTTTGGACCTGCTTTAAATTATGGAGTAACTTTTTTCTTTTAACAATTCAGGTGTTCGGGCCAACTCATGCACACCTATACTAATCCTCTGCGTTTCGCATGACTAACATTCAAAGGAGTTGACAGCACCGAGGAGCTAGGTTTCAAACCTGATAGCTTAGGAGGGAGCAAACTCGCATGTTTCCTGTCCTAAATTATTACTCCCTCTGTCCCAAATTATCGGTCATGTTCAGATTTTGATATAATTTTTAAACTGTTCATATCTTTTAATCTATAACATATGTTATGTGCAATATGGACCGCTTATTTGCTAAAATTAACCCATTAATTTTATGAAATTCTTATTTTATCAAATGAAAAACTAGACCCAGGCCATCTCCAATACTTAACTTGGTTGTGTTACCTAACACAAAAATAAAAAATAATAGGGTCCACATATGTGGTGTTCCTGTTTTGCATTTGTACTCCAATGTTGTAGTTAGTCTATGGTTAAAGCAACAGAGTATGACCAGAACAGATTTCCAATTTCAGGACTTGGCAAGAGTCGTCCATTGTGATCCTAAGGCCAGATCCTGTTTCTGGAAATGAAGACCTAACACCATTACCTAAAATTTGGTACTCTATCAATTGTTTATGGTGTGACTCCCACATAAAATGAAACTATTGTCCATTTTATGACACAAATAACTTTGCACTAATTACACTATTGGAACGCTAAGAATGAAAATATCTTATTACCTGCTTTAATTCTGACCTTATTTTTGCCTTTAACTCCATTATTAGAGATGGCATTATTTCCTTTGTACGTAAACAATTTTTTTTTTATTTTATAATTTTTTGGAAATATTTAACTTTTTCTATTGATGAGAGAAATCATATAAGTTGAAATATTTTTTACTGTAAAAGTTAACACCGTTAGTCCTATTTTAATGGCATGGGTTCTATGTGTAAATAGTTTGTAAAGTAAGGGAGGTGACAGTAATTTTTAGAACCAGAGGGGAAGTCAATATATTTGTCAAAAACCTCAGGGTAGGTCAGTGTATTTTACCCCTATTTCTAGTAAACTGTTCGAACTTAAAGGGTAGTCTTTGAGATTTCAATACCAAAGTCAGATCCTCTGATCTTCACCAATTTGTTATCAACCCTTTTACTTTTCGTCCATTACTAGAAGATCCCCACCACTCAATAAGAATTTTTCGTCTTATTTGACATGACAGACTTTTTCATTTTTCAATTACATGATTGAAGGCATTTTGAAAGCAGGACCTACAATAAAAATCCACTTATGTTTCTATAGACTCCTATTTGAAGCAATATGGGTCCGTTAAAAGAAATAATTGAAAGCCCTAAAATCAGCATTCATCGACATTATGAAAAGTATCCAAGCTTTAAGTCAGCATCAATGAAATAAAATACTAAATTAAATTGTGAAATCCGAATTCGGTGCCTTTTATATATAATAAAATGGATTAAGTACAAAATCCTTTAAGATACTAGCTTGGCTCGATTTGTCAGGTTGTCATGCGCATCTTAGTCACATTGAGCCTCCGCTACACTTATCTAAACTTGCCTAGATGCTTTTTTTCATTTTGTGGAAAAAAAAAAAACACATCTTGGGGTTATTACTACGAAATATATATAGTTCTGCATACTAGAAGTTGTTTCGCTAATAATGGAAATCATTTTGAATGTTTCCACATTGCATTCATGCTTTATCGTTGTTATAAGTTTACAGAATTAAAAATATTCACTCAGTAGTTTCCAAAACAAAAATACTAGAAACACAATTATTTGGACATAATCCTGAACATATACATAGGTCCCACACACATTTATTACGTGGGACTCAAGTGTATGTGAGGGGTTGTATTTGGATGGTTGCGTTAAGAACAAAATACAAAGACAACAATGATACTAAACATATGCAAATTTTCCTTTTTGTACCTTTAAGACATGCTTCCCAGTTAGAACCACTTTTGTCACATCCTTTAATTTGTTCAAAGCATATGCATGCATGCTTCAAGAAGCAAAAGAAAAGTTGAAAAGTGAAAGAAACAAGAAAACACAAAATAAAATAGTAGTATATTCATTCAAGAGTTGGTTGAACATGAATTGATTTTTAGACGCAAGAAGGAGTATTTGATTATTAGATCAAGTGAGAGCCCATTCTAAATGGTTGTCCATCTACTTATGAATAAATTGTTTCTTGTGTTCTAGATTTCAGTAAAGCTTACCAAATTGGAAGAAATATTATATGGGTGGCTTAAACTTGTACAACATCAAAACTTTTGTTGGATATAATCTGCAAATGTTGAAATATTAATGACCCGTACCGGAGAAGATAGAACATTGTGACGGAAGCTAGGGAAAAAAATTTGGGTGCGTGTAGGGCAGGGTACGTGGTCTTTCTCTTAGCATCAAAAGATCCGTGCCCGCCCAAAAATGCGAATCGGACCGGTTTGACAAAACCCATTTTTCATTTTTCTTTTTGCTTTTTTTAAAAAATCTGTAAGAAGATTTTCAATCCGCTCGCCCATCAGATTTTTTTTGGGCCGGACCGGATGTAGTGGGCAGGCACCACGTGGTGCCCCATTTGAGCCCAAAATCTTCTCGAAGCTAGGGGTGTGAGTTAGGAGCCACTAACACACCTAAAATTTTGAGTAACTTACTTTTTCGATGGAGTATATTTTAGGAGGAAAACTTGGGTACAAATAGGGTATGGGTGACGTGACGCGATACACTCATCAAGATAGATCGCCTAAAAAACGATCAAACGTACTGCATTGAAATGCAATTTTTTTTTTCTTTTTTAAATCCGGACGGCACTTTTAATACCATGTGCTACCGTCCCGACCTGTACCCAAATTCTTCTCATATTTTAGTATTTCTAGTAAACTTTAATGTTTTTTACCCTTCAGTTAGACCCTTCAAATTTGAATTTTTTTGCCAGACCCATCGAACGCAAAATAATTTTGTATTTTCCCAATATTCATTATCTATTTTTTACGCCTGCCAGTGTTTGTGTGTAAGAAAATTGCGTTATGACCGAGAAGAAAATGAATGGATATGCTTCAAGAAATCCACTTGGAAAACCTTCTTCTTTTTTTTTTTTTGTGTGTGGCTTCTGGTTAATTTCCTTTTGTTTGGTAAGGATTAGGATGAGAAAAAGGAGTGCTTTCGCACGTCATTACAAATGCATTTATTAGTGCAAATGATGAATTATAGTGCAAGTCTTGCTTTTTGCAATATGCTCATTTCTTTCATTTTTTATATAGGAGCTTTGGTGATTTTTTTTTGTGTCAGATGACATCCACCAACGGAGATTAGTGGAGAAATTAGTTAGTACGTTAAATAACCAATAAGAGTTTAATGTCTCTCCGTAGACTCGAACTCCCGACCTCTCATTTACTTACTTGACAGATAAGAGGCACAACCAGATAGGTTATAAACCACGTTTAACTTTGGTAATATTCACTCACTTGTGTAAAAAAAAAAAAAAAAAAGGGTATTCACTCACCTGAAAAGAAGCCAAAAACTTTAGTACTTTAGTGGGGTTCCATGTGTAAGAGACATATTCCAAGACGACTCGAGAAAATTTGATTAACATCCAAATTGTATTGGAGGAGTTGGAACGATCTTGTCATCAAAAGTGAAGTTTATACCATATGCTGTCCATTGTAAGCCGTAAGGTAACCAAACCAGTGAAACCACACGGTTAGAGAGATGGTAATTCAACCCGCCCAGCCCCGAATCCACCCCTTTCCCGCTAGATTTTCATCAAATCTTTAGGTCAGGGGAAAATATAAAAAAAAAATCCGATCAGGTTGAGATATTTTCCATACAAAATATTAGGTACCCTAATATTTTTTCTCATTATACTAAAAAAAAATCATTTTACCTTTATATTTTTATCAATATATTAAATAACACCTTATATATTATTATTTTATTCTATTTCGTTTTTAGTTTGAACAAATTTTTTTTTCATTTTTACGACATGGGAACAGGGCCACAAATTACCTGGTCAGGGTTGAGGTGGGGTCGGGGCCATGTCTTAATATTTAGGTCGGGGTCGAGGTATGCTATACCCCGCCTCGCCCCGTCCTCTTGCCATTCTTAACCACAATATTTATATAGCTAGTGATACTACAAACAAGTTGAATTGAATCGATACAAGTTTTTCTTCTTCTTTTTTGAACAACAAAAAATATATATTAATTTTTTGAAGCAAATTACAAAGATTAAAAGAATCCAAAGAAAAAGACATCAAGACAGAGAGATAGCAAACCAACAAAGATAGCACTTCTAGCATCCAAACAATCACATGAATTAAGAGGAAATAACAACCAAGATTGGCAAGATGCCAACCAGAACAACAAAATACTCCTAACTCTTACCACACCCATCAGACCATAACCATGCACCCAAAAACTATGACCTTACTGTTGGGAGTTTAGAAAGATGCATCGATCCCGCCATCGCTTTTGCTTGGCCCAAACTTCTGAGGAGTATCCANCGGAGTCCACCACATTCGTGGAGCCCAATCTACATTAAATGACTCGTATCCACTTAAAAGGCTAAGCCTTGTAAGTGGTGAGTCATCTAATTGTATATTAATGTCCAACTCTTTTTCTATTTTTTCAATGTGGGACTTAACCTATACACATGTTCTAATAAATCTCTCCCTCACGTGTGAATTGCTCATTGAGCCTTGCTCGTTTCTTTGCATTCAAGCTCCCCTTTGATTCTAATCCTCCTACTCTCAACCCAATCTTCCAAACTAGGCTTATTCTGCACCAATTCCAACGATTCAGATCCATCCATTGAGTTCTCCATTGAGAGCCAATGTGCCCATTCACTGGCACCATGCTCCCCAACAAGTCAACGTGCAACACGTGTTCCATTCGCTTGCATCGGGCACACCGCATTACTTGCACTATCGGATTTTTTTGTTTCCATCACTTGGAGTTCACCATGCAAGCCTATCCATGGTGCACCGAGAGTCTGCCCATAGATCGTTAGTCATCGGCTCCGATACCACTTGTTGGGAGTTCTTATAGCTTCCACAAGGCCAAATGCAACAAGGCCCAAAGAGGGAAGTATCCATGGAGTCCACCACATTCGTTGGGCCCAATATACATTAAATTACCCAAGTCCACTTAAAACACTAAGCCTTGTAAGTGGTGAGTCATCTAATTGTATATTAAGGTCCAACCCTTTTTCTATTTTTTCAATGGGAGACTTAACCTTCACACTTGTTCTAACACTTACCAACCCCCAAAATGTACAGAAACCCAAAAATTCAACACTCAAAAACCACAACTGTCGCCCACAAACACACTGGCTCGAAATGACACAAGATCAAGAATCATTTCGAGGAGCCTAAGTATTGGCCATTCATCATCTTCGGCTTCCATTATCATGATCTTGCTTATAATTTCATCATCGTCTCCCATATAATCTACGTCCATGATCTTGTTTATTGACAAAGTAACTTGAGTCTCATTTTGGCAAATCCTGTTCCTAATTGGTAATGCCTTCAAATGAGATGGATAAAGTAGCTGCTGCTACATTAGATCCAAAACGCAATGCACTTTTGCTCCTTTCTGCCCCCCTCTTCTTGAGAATAAGGATGTCCAACATTTCTTCAATTGACTTATGTTTCTATTTTTCTTTACCTGTATCCCTTGTTTAGACTTGGTTCATATATTCCATCCTTGCCCTAATCCCCAGCAGGACTTTGTTTGCATCCTCCATCCCTACTTCAAATGAGGAACAGGGATCCCATGAGAATTCAGGGATCCAATATTTTTTTGAAAAGCAAAAACACTTAAAACCCAACCTGAAACTGAAACGAGGCCATAAAAGCCTAAATTCCTTGCCATTAAACTACTACATCAGAGCAGTTCAAAATACTACTACATAAAAAAATAGAACATGAAATCAAACACCGATGCCTAATTCCAAAGCAATCGGCTAGTTGTACAACTTGTAAAATACAAACATATCATTACTCTCTATTCTCTAACAAATATATTCAATTGAGAATACAATTTTAAAAAAAACTTTTTTATCAATCATCAATAGATGTTGCATTGAACATACACACATTAACGCCCGTATCTTCATCATTGATAGTTGGAATCTCTACTTTGAAGAAAAATTAGGCCTAATTAAAGATAATGAACATTACATAGCACATTTGCATAGAAAAAAATGTCTGAAAAAAAAAGATAATTAAAAAAATTACTTGCATCCCCAAAGGTTGCCAACCAACTTTGAGAACACATCAATGCTTAGGGTGAAGTCTATTTCTACTTAGAGTCACCACTCTACCACTAGTGTTGAAAGAGGACTCGGATGCAATAGTAGACACTGGTATGGCCAACACATCCCTAGCTATAGCTTGCAAAGTAGGGTACTTTAAACCATTAGATTTCCACTATGCTAATACATCAAAGTCCTCATGTTCATAACTCATGAATAGACCCCTAAGTTTTAGGGATAGGGCGGGACGGGGATGGATCGGAGAACAAAATTCTGGCGCGTGGATATGCCTATCTCCACCTCCTACACAATTCTCAAAAAAATTCAAAAAAAAAATCTCCATATCTTATCCAATCTCTAACCAGATTTCCAAATTACCGATCCATTAGAGGCGGGGATCGGATTGAATTCGGATGAAATGCCTAATCCTACATATGTGTCTAAGACTGCAAATAAATTCTTTATTGCGTAGATACACATATACGAGCTATTAAAAAAATCTCTATTCTAAAGAGAGAACAATATCCAGTAATCTTGTTTTCAAGATTAGGCTTCTCTAATTCGAACCCTTGAACCTTGTCGATTCCGGGTAAAACTTTGGGCGACCATATTTTGTTTTGTCTCCAGAATATATACTGGCAAAAAGGAAATAATACTTTATTTTTTATATCCCCCCAAAAGTAATATTTTCTGATTTGGAAGAAATATTATGGGAGCTGAGTTTGGGGCTCCCTTTTTTGATGTAAGCTCTCTAAAATTTAATAAAGTTACAAGACTACCCTTTTCAAAATATAAAAGTTACTGGAGGCACTCCACCTTAAAATTATCTCCTCATTTACTTGAGGCACTCCTAATGAAAATATGAACCAAAGCCTCTCTCAGTTGGCAGCGGATCCTCTATCCGAAGCTGCTTGTCTGACACGTCTATCCCACGCCCTTAGTGCTACCATGTCACCCATATTTCCCCTCCATTAAACCCACCAACTCTCTTAATGGCATTGTCAACTCAACAACTCTCTTAATGGCATTGTTAACTCAAGTCAATTGTTACTCTCTTTTCTTTTCTTTTGGTTTTGCAATATGCTTTGAATAAAAAAAAAAGTATTTCTACGTACAATTTTTTATTTTTGTTTGCACCAAATTAAAATTCTAGTAGAGATCTTTCATTTGATGGGCAAAAATTTTAAAAATTATATACGAAAGTATTTTACATTGTTGGTTTATTGAGTTGGCTTTGTAATCTCCTTCAGATAAAAAAAATAAAGTAAATCCGCACATAATTTTTTATTTTCTTTTGCACCAAAATAAACTACCAAAGAGATTTTTAATTCGATTCGAAAAATTTTAAAAAAAATTATACGAAAGTATTTTACATTGCTGGCTTGTTGGGTTTAAATTATTTCATACAAAATTTTCAATTTCTTTAGCAATGAAAAAATAAAAAATTATGCGCACAGTTACTTTATTTTTTTATCTGAAAGATATTGCAAAGCCAACTCAACAAGCCAACAATGTAAAATACTTTCGTATACATTTTTTCAAAAATTTTTGCACCGAATTAAAGTAGTTTAATTTGGTTTTTTTTTTTTGCGCCAAAGTAATTTATTTTTTTATTCGAAAGATATTGCAAAGTTGCTCAACAAGCTAACAATGTAAAATATGGCCCATATCCATCCCTCCCTCTCTCTCTCTCTCTCTCTCTCTCTCTTTCCTCTTTTTCTCTCCTTTCTCTCTCTTAATCAAGGCCATCCAAAAAGTGTTTTAATTTGGACGGCCGAGATGTGCGCTTGGGCACCACATAAGATGGTGCCTGCTCGGCACTGAAAAACCCCTCGTCAACAAAGGAGGAAAAGGAGGAGCAATTTTTTTTTTGGAGTGTCTGAAGTAAATTATAAAACTTGCAAAAGGGTAGTTTTGAAAAACCATTGTAGTTTGGAGCCCCTCCATCAATTTTTGGAGTGCGATTATCAATTCTCAATATTATTTATAATTTTATCATAGGCTCGCGAAGTCTAATCAATTGCACACTCCCAAGCTTGAAGTATTATTCACTAAACGAACATAAAATAGAGATTGAATTCAATTTTAGGTTTAGATTCGTTTAATTGATGACTCCAATTTAAATGAGTTCTAATTAAACCGAGACTTAAGCAGTTCACAAACGACTCAATTCATGTGCAGCTATCTTTTACGAGATTAGAAAAATAATTCAGGGGCTTGTAGTGAACAAGCTCACTATACCCATGTAGTGAGCAATCACAGACATCTGTTCGGTAATCAATGGTCTGGATTAAATGCAATTACCTTATATGTAAGACACTTATCTTTTATGTAAAATAATTTCGACCGTTGATTATCGAACGGATAATTGTAATTGCTCACTACAGAGGCAGTGAACTTATTAAATGCCCCGAATCTCAAAAAGACATTAGAGTGGTCCGACGCATGGTGATTGGACAATGATCCAGCCACTTAACGGTAAAGTTTTTGAAAGGATGTCAACAAACAAAATCCTAGTAACCTGATCAGAGAGGCACTAGAGTGAACATGAGCTACCAATCATAGGCTTCTTAACAAATCACATGTGGTCTCTTGTCCCCAACAACATCCGCTCACATGCCTTTTTCATCGACGGTCAAGGTTGTTCGGATCATTTTATGCATAACTCAATTATTTCTCTCTTGGTCAAAGCTAGGTAATTTAAGAAGAAGGCATTCTGTAGTGCGGCATTCAAATCATTGATCGCGCAATCAACGGCTCGGATTTCATCTTCGCCCTTGCATGATCCGGCAATTCGTTGATTGCCGAGATCAACGGCTCGTGTGCCGCACTATAGGGTTGTATTGTGGCACTACACTACAGTGCACTGCAGGATTCCCGGATCCTGTCACGCACACCAAAAACTAAGGGATTCACAAGATTTTCTTACAGTCCGACCCCAAAAATTAAAGCTTAATCAATTATACAAATAACAAATTCAACCACAATCGGAGTAACCCACGTGGCTTAGCCCACCCACATGGCTGCTAGTATATGAGAAAAACGAAAGTAATAGTACTAGATAATAGGGTCAGAAAAATACATATAATTGCTCTAACACCGTACGATAACATTAAATGATAAATTCCTTTTCTTTAGCTTTGGGCTAAAATTCTTTACTGTTTTTATTCATCAAAACAAGTAAAAAAATTAATACTCTGATTAAACTTATTCAAAATGCATTCAGAATTTGACATCCTGGATTCTATATAAAAAAATTAAATTTTGAATCAAATACTTATAATTATCTAGTGGAGCTAAATTATTATTTTATTTAATAAACAATTGGGATCGTTTGTGTGGGGCCAGCTGCCCACCACATCCATTTGTGGATCTGGGGTGGGTGTTATGTGGTAGGTGTTGTGTGTCGTATTGTGAGACAAAACTATGTTGTTTAGCTTGATTTTTATGCACAGCTCCAAAGCTTCCAAGGCTCTTATTTGAAGGAAGAAAAAACCACTATAAAGTGCCTAAAATTGAAGTGTCTAAATTCAAGTGCTTAAACCAATTATACCCTACCCCAAAGAGTCTAAATCTCTTAAAATTGAACCCCAAAATTGACTCTCCAAACAGGGCCCTTGGATGTCCAAGGAAAATGAGCAAAACGTCGTAGTTTTTCTACACAACACGGCGTACAACACCTACCGCACAACGCCTCTTCCGGATTTCCCATTTGTGCACATTCTGTCCACTGTGTTTATACTCACATTCCAACTCCATTTTCAACAGCATATGCATCTGAAACTCTACATTTTCGTACACAATTATATCAGAAATTGTTTAGGGACGGGTCTTGTAGCTCAAAGGATTAGAGTATTACGAACCGCAGTATCGAGAGTTCGTGTGGGTCCTACACGCAATGAAGGTTCTGAACACATTTGTGTCTAATTTGTGCAATTTATCTTTATTTGTGGTTCCTCTTTGAATTTCGCAACACTCTTCGGGGCTGGTTTTTTCACATTATCCCTTCACACAAACACCCATGCATGCACAAGCTCGCTCGCCGGCTCGCGCTCTCTCTCTCTCTCTCTCACACACACACACAATCTCTGGCGGGATATCTCTTTTTTCTCTCTCTGATCTATGATCACTTTCACTTTCTATGCATGATTTCTTCTGAATCCCTTCATATTCAGTACGGCGCGGGGAACAAATTGTCATGTTAAACGCATAATTGCCAAAAATGTAGGGTGTCTTGTCTTCTGCCAATTTAAATGCTTTCGCTATTTTGCTTTACAAAATGCTTTCCAGTGTGTTCCTTTTTTCGATTTGACAAACAGGAACAGGTAACAGTTTCTATATACTCGCGCGCACTGAAAACATGTGAGGCTCATTTTTTAGTCTCATACAAGTTTTGAACTGTTCATTAAATTGAAAATAATTTCTCGAGTAGCTTGAAGAATAATTAGTTCAATCAGATAGGTATAAGGTCTTAATCCAATCTTCTAATTTGTAAAAATCCGAAACCTAAATGACAAAGACGATTTTCTATGTGTCAATAAAACAGATGTGTTAAAGACTTAAAGTGTTCTTTTTCATGCCAAAAGAGAAAAAAATTCATTAATCAAACCGTGATGTTGCCTATACATGGAAAGGGCGCCGGCGACAAACAGTGACCGATCAAAGTTAACATGTCATGACTTAGCTTTAGGCCTAAAAAAAAACGAAACACAGTGATAGTCTGGTAAGAGTACAAGGCACATATAAACCTAAAGTGTCTTGAATAGTACTTTTTTTTCAAAATGGTAAAAGTATCATTGATAGAAAACAAAATTATATAAGATAATCTATAAGTAGCATTTGTTCTTAATTTTGGGACTAGAATGCCACAAAGGAAAGTAGCTTTCACAAGTATAGACAGTCAGGTCACTACTACTTGTCATAGCCACGAGCCACCCCAATGGGCACTCATACACCACAAAAAAAAAAAAAAAAAACTCACAATAATCAAACACAAACTTGTGATGTTGGGTGTCAACAATCACATTGACACATTGATAGCTAGCCAATCCAACCAATGTTAGTCTTCAGCGGACCACTTCCATCAACGCCTTGCTTTGTGAAAGGACCATCAACAATAACCTTGTTGGAACCAGAAACAACACCTCAATGATGAAAGATATGCCAAAAGAAAGGGAAAAGAAAGGAAAACACAAAGAAATTCTTAGTTCTCGGATCTAGAGAGAAGACCCTGATTGAAAATGAATGTTTATATATTGAAACGAGAAAAACGGGCATCAAGGATAAAACCCTACCCTCCCACCGCCGCATTAGGTCGACGAAAACCCAGGGGAGGAGAATGTGACTAGAGCCTTTTTTTTTTTTTTTAAAGCAAGAAGCTGTGCGTTTTGTCCTATGTGTAAATCCTTGAAAAGTATTAAAAGAGCATCATAATTTTATTTTTTTTGGTGCGTATGCTTATTGACTTATTGACAATGAGCTTATTGGGATGTTAGCATATATAATCAAATTTCTAATATTCTTTTTCCTGATTCATAAGCAAATTAATTAAGGAGTTGTGGTTGTTTCGCTGTACATTTTAGGATTATTAATTGAAGGAAATTGCCCCAACACCCCTATCAAGAAGAAAATGGTCAAATTATGTCATTCAACCAATTTCGTAATGGTAGCATAAGTATTCAAATTCATAGATGGGAACTTGAGTAGATTTCTCAAAGAACCTTGCTATTCGAACAAAGCGGTGGGTACTGATCACGTACTGACCGACATGAGGATTCCCTTGTGGGTTCCAAACGGTCAATCCATACCGTTCATCCATCTTAAAATCAAATTCCGCGTAAGCCGTAATAGAATCAATTCAATCAGACGACTCTAAGTGCTCGATCCAAATCACCCCATTTCACTCAAAAACATTTTGAACAAAATGGGCTAATTTTGGATCGAGCTCTTAAGGTCGTCCAATTGCATCAATTCCCCAATAGGCCCACTCGGAATTTAATTTTAAGATGGATGTACAATTCGGATTGACCTTTTGGGAGCCACAAGGGGACCTCCGACTCCAGTCGGTACCCTCAGATCGGTACCTCTGGATTTTCCGTTACTCAAACAGGAGGCCTACCTATTTAATTTTTTCATTATTTTTTAAATGTAAAACACACTTTTTATTGGCAAGAATAATAGAGAATATCCATGTAGGCCTAGCCCACACCGACTTTAATAGCCAATAATACAAAAAGTGATTGGGTGGAAGAATCCCAACTTGATGAGACTCCAACTTGATGATATCCTTTTCTCTCATAATAGGTCTATGAGAAAGTTGTTGAAGTGGAAAACAGTTGAGGAATCAAACAAAGAAATTCTTTCAACATTTAATAGGCTCTGTTTGGAATTTAAGGAAATAAAGAAAAAAAAAAAGGAAAAATAATTTAGAAAAAAATTAGAGGAAAATTGAAGAGAAAATGGGAAGAAAGTTCAATAGAAATTTGATTAGTTTCCTTCCTTTTTTTAAGAACCAAACAAAGCAAAGAAAAATTTTCTTTTTCTTTTCACGATTTTCCCCAAGTTTGAAAACTGATCCTGCTCTTGTGAAGAGCAATGGCTATTTAATCAGCCTAAATGAGTACATGAGTTGATCCAATGCATATTTAATCTTCAAGGTTAGTGTAATTGTTTTCGGCTATTTTTATGCAATTTCAGAAGTGAACAAATGTATTTCCGTCTAAGCAAAGAAAAAAGAAAAATTCAAATTAACCTTCAACCTTAGCTGAGGATAATTTGTAAAAAGTGTATGTATGGATCAGTATAAAAAAAAAAGTATATTCTTATTTGTGAAAATATATTGATATGCATGAAATAGGTATTGATATCCAAACTTCTTCTTTGGCTAATTTGAAAAAACTGTTTTTTTGGTTTTTTTTTCGTTTTGTTCTTATTAAAAAAATTCATTTGTTAGTTTTCGGTCAATTTTTTGTGGTTTCTTGGCTTGTCTCGATGAGAGGAATCTAAAAACTATAAAATTATTAGCCAAACTTAAAGTTTTGTAAATAAAGACGAAAAATAATCCAAAAAAACTGGTTTAATTTCAGTTTTATTCAAAAAAAACTATTACTTTTGATCAAAATTTTATACTCTTTGGATTCATTTCGACGAGATAAATTCATAAACCATAAAATCTTGACGCAAAACTAACAAATGCAAATTTATTTTTGAATAAAGACAAAATGAAAAAAAAAACCCAAAAAAATGGTTTTTTAAATTTAGCCAAAAGAGTATTTGTCATTATATACATAGTATTCTCCACCTTATGAGTGGAGGTTAGCAACACCCCTCAAAGCAACATCCATATCTATCTCGTTACCAGTTACTTTTGTCATAAGATCAATATTTGATTTTGTACTAATAAGAAGTAAAATGGTCGAAGTTACACGTCCGTTCGCCTATGTATTATCTTGTCGGGTAGGATTGTAAACGAAACAAACCGATTATGTAGAGTACTTGATCAAGAAGTGTTCAAGATAGCATTGCCTATTTTTCGTGCCAATTTTGAACGAGTTTTAATGGAGACGAATATGAGTTGAGCTACGGGAGCTTAGTTCTCTTATAAAGTACTTTCTCTATTCAAATTTGTTTGTCTCTCGTTCTATTATAACCGGAAAAAAATTTAGTGATAATTTTAAATTGGTAAGTAATTTATATATATAATATGGATCTTGTTTGATAGATCTCGCTTAGTTTTATAAGACAATATTTTTAAAATTACATAAAATATTGTAAATTACAAGATATAATCATTTGAAAAATGGTACAAACTCTCAAAATGGACTAACAAATCCGAAAGGAGGGGGTATAATTGATTAGCTTATTAATATGAGTTTGTCTCAACTTCAATATATATTCACGGATTTCCATGACAGTACACTGCAATAGCCAATATGGGTCCTAAATGTTCCTTTGTGGGAGCCCGCTACGGCATTTCGCTACCATCCTAACGCAAAATTATTACTACTTAGCTCGTGGAGCACCATCATGCGATATGTTTTAAGAACTTGTACCATGCATTCTTGATGGCTAAGTAGTAATAGTCCTTTTGAATTGAGTGATTTGATGAGAAAAAGAAAAGAAATTACTATTAGAGTTTTTCTCCAAATCACTCATTTGGTATGTATAATTTGGTGAGAAACGAAAAAAGAAGGTACCAAAATAAAATAAAAAAATTATGGACTCCCCTCCCTTTCTCATCTCATCATTTTTCACCCTTTAAAGAAGCTATAAGTGTATGAACCTCACATGAATGTGTAAAAGCCTCTGGAGCGGGTGCTCCAAAAGAAATCACTCCATATTACCAGTTTCCCATCTACAAAAATCTGATCCTGCTCTTGTGAAGAGCAATGGCTATGTAATTAGCCTAAATGACTGGAAGGTGTACAACCGCATTGGTCCAAGACCCGTCGCCGACGGAGTCTCGTGGCGACCACACACGCCGGTCAAAGGCGGCGCGTGCATGAGAGTTAGATCTACTCTCAGCGTGTGATTTACATGCGCCCGTGTGAGGAAGAAGGTGACGACGAGTTTTTTTTTTTTTTGAGCCTAATGGCTAGACTGGTGGGTGTTTTGCATTTTGGGGGGCTCGCCAAAATGGTATTTTGCACTTTTTCAAGCCAATTTGTTGAAAATTTTGGTGAGGCTATTGGAGATGCCCTTAATAACTCAGTTTTTTTTTTAAATTAGTTTTTCAAGGTTTTTTTATGTGATGTGTTGTGAGAGGATGATCTGTTTCGGTGTTTGAAAAAACCAATTTTTTTGTTAATGGAAAACCCCTCAATTTCTCAGTTTTGGTACAAACCCATGTGAGTGATTACACTGTTCCATATCTCGTTGCCAGTTACTTTTGTCCTAATATCAATATTTGATTTTGTACTAAGAACTGAAATGGTCATAGTCATACTGCCGTTTGCCTATTTACAAGAGTACATATATTTTCACATGGGGCAGGGTTGTAAACGAGACAAGCCGATTGTGCAAAATAATCCGTCAAGAAGTGTTCAAGATGGCATTGCCAATTTTTCGTGTCAATTTCAAACGAGTTTTAATGGAGACAAATATGAGTTGAGCTACGGGAGATTAGTTCTCTTATAAAGTATAATTGATTAGTTTCTCAGTAGAGTTTGTCCCAACTTTAACAGACCACTAGATTTAAATATGTGGTAAATCTAAATTAACTCGTTAACTATG
Source organism: Vaccinium macrocarpon (assembly GCA_022606695.1). NCBI lineage: Eukaryota > Viridiplantae > Streptophyta > Magnoliopsida > Ericales > Ericaceae > Vaccinium > Vaccinium macrocarpon. Next base: position 32,469,147 of record CM040172.1, read on the forward strand.
CAAGTCGATGGTACGTAAATAAGTAGTTGATTAATGGATGGAATTAGACCACTTAATAACTTCTCATGTTAAATATACTTTTGATGAGCCAAAGCCAAGTTAGTAAAGCTTAAAGTACTTAAGCAGTAGCTTATTTTACACCCCAAACACTAATTACAAGACCATTCTGCAGGACATATCTAGCAAGCCCTTGATAGATCTGCTAAAAAGTGACATAGGGCCTGTTTGATTTGGCGTCTTATTTACTTAAAATCTGGTTAGATTCGGAATTTATTTTCTTATTTGTTTAAAATCTGGTAGAATTTAAGTTCACCATATTTTTAATGAATAAGCAAATAAAACGCCGGACCTGCTAACTTTTAGACTAATTACGTGGGTTGGGCTTAAAAGGTTAATCTCAAATTGGCTTAAAAGGTTAATCTCAAGTTAACAATAGCTGGTAGGCATTTCCTTATACTCCACATCCATTACTTTAAACCCACCGATGTGGGATTTAGGGGAATGTTACCATAGTTGTTAATGTGAAACTACGAAATAGAATATCTTCATGTTCCACTATCAATTGACTTAAGTATTTTTTGGTTTGTCTTTCTTCAATTTTTTTCGGCGTTTGTTAGTTTTGCGTCAAATTTTTCACGTCTTTTTATTCATCTAGACCTGAGATTAACTGACTTAAGTTAGCTTTTGGTTGGATATTTTCCAAAAAAAATTGGGAAATTCTCATATTTTTTTACTTTTTCAATTTCTCAGGTCAAAACAAATCAAAAAACATAAAAGGTTTGACACAAAACTAAAGAAACGCGAAAAAAAAAATTAAATAAAAAAGAAATGAAAAATGAAAAAGCCTGTTGGCGTGGGACTACTGTATCAAGAAGTTATAAGTGAATGATTGAAATTGAATGCCAGCAGAGGATTTCTTGTCGCTTCAATCAGTTGAATCATTCTCGAGATTTCTGGCACAAAAAATATAGTAAACAGTAACAAGTGCAGGAGATAAATTGGACTATGCCATATGCCTGCCCCATGTTCATAATTCCGTTTGATTCTTATTTTCTCAGCTTTAATGATAATTAAGGCAGCAAAAAAGGAAATGACAAAACTCCACTTTGTTTGGTTTGGTGTGCAAGGGACGTCATCGTGGTAATGAATAGTAAGAACATCCTCATCAGACTCAATAAAAAAAAACATCAAATTTAACCACAAAAACACCTTTTACAATTTAGTAAGTCACTTTATCAAAAATTCAAAAAATCAGACTCTCTATCCATATTTTACTATATTAAACTATTCCCCCTCAAATCTGTTAAAAAAAATTCTTTTCCATTAAAAAACTTAACTCCTCCCCACTTGGGAGTTCTCTGTCAGATGAAAGGGGTATGTAAGTGTGTGTGTCAGCAGTAGAATGGCTCCTCCCTCTCTTGTTGTCCCCTGTTGCAAAGAAGAAAACAGTGCCTTTGCTCAACGGTACATTTAACCTATGAACGGTACCGTTGCCTCAATAGCGCATTACTGTAGCAATTTTATTTTAACCCAACCAAGTGGCTAACTTGATTTTTGGGAGGTTTTCACGGTTTTGCTCGGTAATTTGTCAAAAATAGTGTTTTAAATAACTAGATAAAGATGCTCTTAGATAGAAAGAGAAATGAGAGTAAAAAAATTTATTAGGAATTGTGATAAGAGAGATGGGGTAGTTAAAAATTGATGAAAAGTTTAGGGGTAGAAAATGCTAATAAAAATATTGTACTAGTATCTAGTACAGTATGAAAGATCGACACTCCTAGAGATGACCTTGTTTTTGTCATGCACTTGGGAAGACATATATGGAGATACAATATGATGATTTCTAAATTTAAATAGTTTTAGGGGATACAATACTTGTTATCTCAAAACATTGGGCCAAAAGCTTAGACAATTACATCTGATAGGACTCAGAAACTTTAAATACTCAGCAGTTATAATGTATGTTTGCATAAAACAATATCCATGCATGTCCATGTGGTGCCAGTATTCATCTTTTGTTGAGAATTGTAGAGTCTCTCGTATCCGTGTCCACACTTGTGCTACATAGTCGCCACCAAATATATATATATATATATAGGATAAGCTTCTAATGAGGGATCCCTCATTTTATTTAAAATGAGGACCAAGCAATTGTTCTACTTTCCGAATTGAATTTTGACGATCCAAACCGTTAGATGTGTTTAAAATGTATTTTTAAGGTCCGACGCGAGGATTCATCCAAAAAAAATACCCGTAAGGGCTTCAACCGATCGGTTTTTGTTAAAAACGCTTTAAAAAAAACCGACGGGTTGAAGTTTTTACGGTATTTTTTGGATTTAATCCTCGCGCGGACCTTAAAACACATTTTAAACACATCTAACGGTTCGGGTCGTCGAAATTTGGTAGGGAAGCATGAGGTCCTCATTTAAATAAAATGAGGAATCCCTCATTAGAAGCTTATCCTATATATCAATTATTATGAATTACTCCCTCCGTCCCAATTTCTTGGTCCTTCTTTCCATTTTGGGATGTCCTAAAATATTTGTCTCACTTCTAAAAACATCCATCAAAATTGGGTCACTTTTCAATTTTCCCCTTAAAAAGTATTTTTCTCATCTTAATTGGCTAGTCTTTTATCTTTTAATTTATAACGGTTTTTATGATTTTGAAAATTTTGTATAATAAAACTAAAACTAATTGATATCTATCAAATAAGATCCATATTGAATATGTTTTGACTTTCATATAATAAATTAGTCTTACAAATTTGATCACAGTAATATTGATTGGATCTAGGGGCAAAATAGAAAAGTCAATACAAAGTTTTTACAGTCCTTAAAAACCTGTTTCCCTAAAAGAGGCCAAGAAATTGGAACAGAGGGAGTAAGAATTTGTTGAGTAGGTAAAATTAACTCAATTAATGTAGATAAATTTTCTATATACATATTAAAGCCTAACTTCCCATTCCCCGCACTTAAAAAGGAATTTTCGTGAAGGGAAAAAACAAAATTTTTAAAAATTAAAATTGAAAGATTTTATTTTACTTTTTTTTTTTTTTTTTGCCAAAGTTTTGGAGCAATTTCATTAAGGAGCGCTAAAAAGAATAAACCAATACATCAATTGGGCCTCTCCTCCTCATGAGGAGAAGAAGAGAGCCAAGGGGGGAGGAGATAGAATTCCCATGTACGAGTCCCGCTCCCTCTCACTGCGTCTTAGGCCACTAAGTGCATCGCAGAATTGTCCATCCACCTAACAAAGCTTGCTTTGATCTCTTCGAAGTCCTGCCACATTCGCATCTTTATTGTGGAAACTTTATATCAATTTTAAAATTAATTGACAATAATTGGAGAGGTCTCAGCATATATTAAGTGATTGTCCATTTCACTCCTAAGTAATATGGGACAATATTTAACATCTCCCCTCACATGTAGACACATTTGAGGTCTGTCATGTGTGACCACTTTTTGAGTCCTATCATCACGCAGCTTTTTTGCTGGTTTGTCACGTGAGTGTGGATTATGATTTTCTTTTTAAAATATGGAGTGGAATGAGCCCCGCTCTAATACCATGCAGAAACTTTATATCCAACTCAAAACTAATTGGCAATGAATGGAGAGGTTTCAACATATATTAAGTGAAAATGTTAAATATTGTCCCACATTACTTAGGAGTGAAATGGGTAATCACATGCTGAGACCTCTCAAATTGTTGTCAATTGATTTTGAGATGGACATAAAGTTTTCATGTGATATTAGAGTGGGGCCCATTCCACCCTATATTTATAAATTAAAAAAAAAAAAAAAACAATGCACACCCCACGATGACAACCCAGCAAAAAAGGCTACGCGATGAATGGACCCAAGAAGTGGCACACGTGACAGACCTCAAATGCGGTTGCATGTGAAGAGGGATGTTAAGAAATATAGTCTCACATTGCTTAAGAGTAGAATAGATGATCAATTAATATATGTTGAAACCTCTCGATTCATTGTTAATTAATTTTGAGTTGGATATAAAGTTTTCACATTTATCATATCAGTGCTGCTCAAATAGAATTCAGTAATTGCCTCTGATTAACAATTAGTTACGTGAACGATTTATCCTTCTAAAGGCAACTTTCAAATTGGATCAAACCTCTTTAGTCATCGAGACTGATTATATTATGGTACTGTAAATGCTTTTTCGGAACACCACCGCTGAATTAGCGCTTATATTTCAATTGCTTAAAGACGTACATCAAGTATTACTATCAACGAATGAATCAGAGAGCCGCTCAATTGGTTTAGATTATTATTGTAACGTTCTTTGTAAAAAAATCATTCCAATATCGGTAAGAGTTTGTTTAGTCTCTACCAAGTGCCTATTTAGGATCGAAAACCGATCAAATCGTTACCGATATCCAAATGAGTTGTTTTTTACGAGGACTTTTAAATGGTCCTATCATTTATGTGATACCCACCTCACCATATGGTATTTTTTTTTTTTTTTTGCAAAATACTATATGGATAACCTAGTGTAAAAACACAAAACTCCACTGAAATTAAAGCAAGGGGTGATGCGACTTCCCCTGAGTGCGATTTTTCACAAACTGTAGTGTAGCTGTCTAACCAAAGAGAAAAGGAGTTGTTGGCTCATTCCTCGATCCTCATCAGTTAAATTTTTATTTTTGGAAAATTTACTCATCAATTTTATGATTGGTAGATTGGTTGGGGCTGAATTTCATGTCATAGTAATAAAGAGACAAGCGATCGTGTTATATCAACTGGCTTCACATGGATTGGTTGGTCCCCAGGCCATGTCAGACATCACTACTTTTGTGTCCTTTTAATTTGTTCCTACTAGAGGTAGATTGGGATTGATCCATCATATGTGTGAAACTATTTACAGTTCTAAGAAACCTCCGGCAGAGCTCAGATCCTCTGTGCTGAAAAATTTATGTACCTCTGTGCTGAGGAGTTTTTCGACTGTTAAATTACCCAGAAATATTAAAACATAAAAACAAAAATCACAATCCAACGGCACAAAATTCCTCAGCAAATGGATTTTTGGCATAGAGGATTTGGGGCGCCTCTGGCCAAAGCCAAAAAAAAAAAAAATCGCTTTGAGATCATTTCCCCCCTCTCTAATCGCAAGCCAAAGCTGGAGAAAAGAAGTAGCTCGCGGCCATTTCTCGGCCAAATTTGGCATGGAGAATAGCCCTGGCCATTTTTTGCGATAACTAGGATTGAGATTGATTATATCCCTATAATGCGGGAGTGATCCAACAGCTACAAAATCAAATTGGCCAAAAAAATTAGGTTTGGTACCTTGGAGCAATTTTGTCAAAATTTGGCAAAATCACTATGGGAAACCATAAATAGTTTTGGTTTTCATAAAATGGCTTCAACCACTGGAGATGCTCTTAAATTAAATATGAATGGGTTCTAATGTATAGGAGTTGCTGTGAGTCTGTGACCCTAAATTTGATTTTACCCTTACCAAAAAAATAGGTTCCGAATTATTTTTGGTCTTGCTATTTTTCTTGGCTTGTTCTTTTGATTGTTTTTTTTTTCTCAAGGCTTTTCCCCTTGATTCGTTGGGCTTGTTCCTTAATAAAAAAAAAACTTGTTCGGAAAAATAAAGTTCCGAATTATTTAGTTTGTAGAGCCTGACGAGTAAAACATCCATCCAAAACCTCAAATTAATCGGATATCCATCAACAATCCAGTGATCGAACTACATAATACTTGCTAAAATTTGAATGTCGAACACGATTTTGGAAATATACTTTCAAATTCATTTCATTGATCATTTGCTATTGAGGTCCAACTAACTTTTTGCAAGAATGTTCTTCTCGTCAAGCTCTTCATAATCAACAATGCTAATCAAAATTTTGATTTGGGCTGAAGCTTATTTTAAAGGCACATGCAACAGTTTGTTGCACAAGACCCTCATTTCCATAAATCTCTCACTACTTTCTAAGTTGAAGAAAGTTGATTGGCCAATATTTCAACCGATGGCACATGAAGAAAGTTGTCAATATGTGTTACATATTCAAATTCTAATCATTCAAGCTGTCAAAAAAAAAAATAAAATGAAAATTTAATCATTCAACTCACTCCTATTTTCCCTTGTCACGGCCTTTATTCATGCTCTGTGGGCCTTTTATTTTTCACTTTCAACTTGAAACATGGGGTACCAAAACAATGGGACTCTATCCAACTCAGAAGGACAAGCATAATAGTGTAATTACACAAGAGAATCATAAGGCAATCAACCAAGGAAAGCCGCGAGGGTTTTTTCTCTATATAATTGATCAAGTTCAATTCTTAGGGTGAAGTAGCAAAAAAGTAATTTTTTGTGAATCTCCTAGTTCCAGCATGAACAATGTGCTTTTGACCGGACCTAGGAGAGAATTAATCGAGCTGCATGTAAACTAGCCCAAATACCTCTGACCGTCGGAAAAAATAAAAATCAACAAAGGACAAAAATTAAAAAAATACTGTGTAGCTATACAGGACCACATGAATTGGGTTGTTTGAGAGTAGGTCCACCAACTTATTATCACTCCAACTTTTATCCCAAATTGATGTAGCAGGACAATTTATTTCCTTCAAACACTACCACCTAATTTGCCAATTTATTAAGTCTCCATTTACATCATTAGATAAGGGGGGGAGGGGTGAACCCTAGGTATGGGAGCCCCAATGGTTATGCGGCTTCGTTGGTGGTTTGATTTCTCACATGATTAGGGTTTGGTTTTTATGATCAGACGCAAGACAGTACTAATTTCTCATAAATCATCTAGCTCTGACATGAATGACATGTCTTTGACTGGACCCGAAGATTAATTGAGGTGCATGTGAGCTAACCCGGACACCCAAAAAAAGAAGGAAAAAGAAAAAAAAAGGAAAAAAGATAAGGGGTAGGGGTGAAACCTAGATGGAGGACCAAACCAGACATATTATTTTCACCTAGAAGCTTTGCATCAGATGCTACTAAAAGGCTCACATAGGGTTTTCTTTAGTGGCAAATTACACCTAGCCTTAGATTTCCTCTTTGACCGGCCGGTTACACTGAAAGTGGTCTAGAACTGAAAAATGATAGGGCACCTTGCATGGAGAAATCAGAAAGGGCAAAACCATATTGACATAGACACCCTTCTAGTCAGATGCTTTAGTTTTGAAAGAGAGTGGCAAAACTGGAATTTTATAATTCACTGCTAGTGGACAGCATACGTGTCCACGACTAATTTCTTCTGACGTTGACATGGACAGCATACAAGTCCACAACTAATTACTTCTAACATTGTCACAACTTTGCGAGAAATTCCATAAAGCTAAATGTATGACGAAGAGAAATGTGACGTGAATCCTAACCGGACAAAGTCCGGTCTTTAAAAATCGGTACTCTATGAGTATCTTTTTTGGGAAATCAATAATAATTCCGGGTCTGCTTTATCATCCTTTATATTGGTTGTGTTTTCGGATCAAACCTATGCAGCAAAGTATAAATTTTCAATTAGCTGGTGACTGGTGTTGATACTTGGACTGAAGTTGGGTCAAATAACAACCCATATTTTTACAAGGCTGACTCCATTGCTTATTGGGCCGCAAGCTATCCTCTCCATTGGGCCTCCAATTTTATTGTGGTTGTCCAGCCCAGTTTGAGCCCAATAACAAAACCTTACGACTGGGTGGTGGGTAATGTTTAGGCCTTTTTTGGTTAAGGTTTTTTTTTTTTTTTTTTGGCCGGACGATATACATTAGCCACCCGCGATTCGTTAAATAAAAATTGGAAGGAGGCAATTAGAGGCCCAAAGTTCACCAATCCTATTACGCGAAGATGGGATGAAGATATTAGAGTTTGGGCATCTAGGCGGCGATGGGCCTTTAGTTAGTGTAGGAGAGAATGTAATAGAACTGCACATTGGATAGCTTCTAATTGTCTAGATAAGCGTTCTTTTTTTCATACAAGTTGCCTTCCACCCATGCTTGAGCCTATTTTGTCCAAGGATGTGTCTTAGTTCTTCTTTAAACATTACTGGGCGTTTAAAAAAAACATATAATTCAAATAAACTTTTTATACTTTCACTTACTTTCTAAATACAATAGATTAAAAAACTTTGCTATCTAGGAGTAACTTACAATCTATTTTTTTTTCCAAAATACCCTAGATCTTGAAAAAAATACTCCTTCTGTCCCTTTTTAAGTGATTCACTTAGGAACCATGTATTTTTGCAGATGTTTAAAAATGTATTTTCATATAACATTTTATTTTTTATTTTTTGCACCAAATTAAAGTATACTCAATGAGCACTTTAATTTGGTATAAAACAAATTTAAGAGTATAAAGAGAAATATGTTTTTTAGGGGATTTGAAATTACATGTATTCTCATATAGATCATTTAAAAAAGAATAGAGGGAGTATAAAAAAAACAATAAAATTGTTTTACCTTCTTGCCTATTCGCCTTCTTCACCATCAATAAGGGTGAATTCTTAAATGAATTTTTGGTTGATAAAATCTTTCATCCTTTACAAATAGATGAAATGAAGAACTAATTTTATCCCCTTTTTTGTAACTCATTGTGGGAAAACAGGGTTGATTTTATTTATTGGGAAGACACCCTCCTTAAAACACCAACTAAAATAAGATTTTCCATTTTATCTCATAAATCGGATCGGTTGGACAACTCACCCCAACTCCCAACTTTCCTTGACTAATCGTGACCGGCTCCACCCCCTAGCCATCAGCACCATCGGAGACCTTCCGCCTCCAATCAGCAGCATTATTTTACTAGAACACTAGAGGCAAACTTTTTGTGATGAAAAAATTTTAAATTTGTTTCTTGACATAGGGTGGTTTGGCTTAATATAAAAAATTAGTTTTTTTTTTTTTTTGTTTTTTTGGTTTTGTCCTTATTCAAAAAAAATTGCATTTGTTAGTTTTCGGTCAATTTTTTGTGGTTTCTTGACTTATCTCGACGAGAGGAATCTAAAAAGTACAAAATAATTGGCCAAATTTAAAATTTTGTGAATAAAAACGAAAAAAAAACCCAAAAAACCAGTTTTTTGCCATAATTTTTCGTCTTTATTTTCAAAATTTTAAGTTTGGTTAATAATTTTATACTTTTTAGATTCTTCTCGTTAAGACAAACCAATAAATTACAAAAAATCGACCAAATACTAATAAATGCAAAAAAATTGAATAAAAACAAAACTCAAAAATTCAAAAAACTAGTTTTTTGTATTTAACCAAAGGAGACCATAATCAGATATCCAGTCACGAAAGAGAACAATGATAAGTACACACCCTCTCAACCACACCCTCTCTCACATGTGTGGTGGGGCCCACTCGGACCCACCGGCGTGAGTCCACTACACATGTGAGAGAAGATGTGGTAGGAAGTAGTTGAGAAAATGTGTAGTTATCATTTTTGCACGAGAAACTTCGGAAGGTAACTTCGTGACATTTATGCACACGTGGCGCGGCTAAGTTGCTTTGGTTTGCGTGAGGGGAATCATTTCGCCCCCTTTCTCCAACTACCGAACCGGAAAATGTAACCATTAGCAATCTGTGGCCAGGGGTCAAATTCTAGGGTTTTCTTTGTAATCCTCGCCTCAGATTATCCATTTCCTACGCGATCAGAACCAGCTCAAAGTAGAGCAGGTACCCTTCTCTCTCTCTCTCTCTCTCTCTCTCTCTCTCTCTCTCTCTCTCTCTGTGTGTACCAATGTGTGCTGTATTTTATGCACAATTTGGTTGCTCAAACATTGATGTTTTGGGGCCTAGTGAATAATCAATCACTCAAAGAGTATTTGGATGTCCGATCCACACACTAGGATTGGATCGATTTACACAGTTGCCTTCTAGGCTTCTACCAATTGCTTGCCCTGCTTCTGTATATATCTGCAACGAGTATGTTATTCGTGTATTTGATAGAAGTTGGATAGGTTGGACAATTGAACTGCTAATTATGTAAGGGTTTTGCTAATAGTCATTAAATGATAAAAATTCAACCCATAGGAAGTCGTAAAAGCAATTAAGAGGTTAGGCAAATATTGGACCAGGAGAAGAACTTGTTCCTGGTTAGACCAAATTACCCTTTTACGACAGAAAAGTAAAATGGACTGGATATCACCCCAGAGGTTATGAATGTTCTTTCTTGAAGTTTAATTTTTTCACCCCAGAGGTTATGAATGTGAATAAGGGAGTGGGGGTAGAGAGGTAAAAATGGACTGGATATCAGCGATGACTATAAATGATGGGCTATTCAAAGAAGCAAGACTATTTAGCCCAAGCCAGTCATCCCTCTTCTATAAACGCCATCCAAACGAGTCCTTAAGGTGTAAGATTAGCACGGACATGATATGGATACATACACACACATAGATATGGGACACAGCAATTCTAATAAATGGGGACACGGACAAGGCGGGTGATACGGCAAAACTTTTGTACACATAATATATAGATAGATATTTAGTTTTATTCCTATGAACATATAATCAGGAAATAACAAAAATTAATACTATCTTTACAACTCTTATTGTTTCCTTTTTAAATATTACAAGTTGAACAAGGGTATTATTTAGAAATAATTCATTTGTTCGTACATTTTCCTCATAATTTTGAAATATCATACCCCTGAAATAAACTAGACTTTTGTAAATTGATCCCGTCATTTTTCCCTCCAATAATTTGAGACATGGGTGTCCCCGAGGCATCCTTTGGTTAAGAAATAGTTGAATTTATTGGACACTCGCTGTGGTGTGTCCTATTCGTGCCCTCGTGTGTCTCGAACGTGTTGTGTACTCGTGTCTCTGGAGTGTCCAACATAGATACAACAAGTAGTTTGAATTTGGGAGTGTCAGTGCTTCATAGTACAAGGTCCATGTTTATTTAGAATCTTATTTATTCATATATATCTTCATGGGCAGAGAGAGAGAGCGGTGTTCCCAGATTCTGAGGAGTAGCATCTGTATTTGCACCAGTTTCGAGGGTATAACTTGTCCAAAAGTAGCACTTCTTCCATTGATTGAGAAATCATACGCTTAAATTTCCTGTTGGAGGGACGCTTTTGTCATTGTTATAATCTATGGACTTTGTTTACTCAGTTGACGGTGAAAGCTACAGGGAGGCCTAAAATGAGTAAACCAAACTCGTCAAGCTCCGAGTTGGATTTGGATAGGCCCAATATCGAAGATTATCTCCCTTATGGATCCATTCAAGAACCTCACGGCAAGCTTCGCCTGTAATTCTCTCTCTCTCTCTCTCTCTCTCTCTCTCTCTCTCTCTGTGTGTGTGTGTGTGTGTGTGTGTGTGTGTGTGTGTGTGTGTGTGTGTGTGTTTTGCATGCGTATACATATAAACATACATTTTGATCAGGCGTGATTTACTCGACATTTCACCAACTTTGACAGAAGCAGCTGGAGCCATTGTTGATGTAAGTTTTTTATGTTTCTTGGCACAATATCTATCTTTCCACTTCCTTAATCCATTTTTTTTGTTTGTCCCATTTCTATTTGATTGTGCTAATTTTCCCACAAAGCAATGTTTAAATATCACTTTAATTGGTAAATTCACATAATAATAGTACAATATAATGGTGAAGTGACTTGTATTTACTAGCAGTATTGTGGAATGCTCCCTTGTCATTATATATTTACGGCCCATAGTTTCAGCAGCACATCGTTGGCCCCAATATTGTTAAGTTTGCTGTCATGTTAATTGCAGATTTTTTTTGTTTATTTTAAGTTCCTTTTGCATATTTAATTTTCCTTTGACTTCTATTCACTTGGTCCTTGCAGTATTATAGTTCTTACTGATATGCTTATAATGCAATACTTCCCGTTTTACTCTGTTAAACTTCCTTGATTATTGAGCAGGACTCTTTTACACGTTGTTTCAAGTCAATTCCTCCAGAACCGTGGAACTGGAATGTGTATTTGTTTCCTCTCTGGTGTTTAGGAGTGGGAGTTAGATATCTGATTCTTTTCCCACTAAGGTTAGTTCTTTCACTGTTGAACAGCAAATTGAATTCCTTTCCAATTTTACTGCTTTCAGAAGTCTCTTATCTAAAGAAACAAAGAGAAAATTGTACAAAGAAGCCTATTGCAAAACTGGTATACCTCTGGCATTGGGTTCGAAAGAGTAAATTGTCCTTCACACATCCTTGCTATATAGGTTTCTATTATGAACGAACTTCTGTGAGTAAAACTACCCCCATTGGAGCTCTAATGCAGTATGTTGAAGCAATATTCCTTTTTTCATGTACAATGCTTAGATATATGATGTCTTACCATGTGAAAATGTTCAGACATATTCTATTTTCTAGTGAATATTTTCATCGTACTTTGTTGTAGCTTGATAAGGCTCACTCAGATGTTGCACATTTTCTAATACCAATGTCGGTTAGCATTTTGATGGTTTTACTCTATTTTGGAATGTTGCAGATGCCAACTGTGACTCTATATAGCATCATAAGGTTTAATGTTTTATTAGAAGTAATTTGGGGGCCTCATATTCGCTTTGATCCTCAAGGCCCAACCTATGAATTCGAATATCACTGCATTATAGGGTAGGCAGAGACTTATAACTAACTTTTTGGGGGAGTGTTCCAATAAACTTGCGAGTACTGCTTGAATGATTCTTACGTTTGAGAAAGTTTGACATCATTTGTTTTCAGTCTCAGTTTGATTTCTACCTCAATTTCTATTATTCTATTTTACCTCTTTAAGTTGCTAATGTATTAACAATACAAGGAGTCTGCTTCTATTTCCAAAGTGAAGTTGTCTATAGTTTTTGTGGTCTATTTTGAATTTGACGTAGGTTTAGGGTAACCTGGTGACATCACCATTCATCACAAAACAAATGACCCATCATTCTACTGGGATATTATTTGCGGAGAACAGGTGTTCAGTGAGTTGTTTTCGTTTGTGGTCTATTTTGAATTTGACATAGGGATAGAGTACCCCAGTGACATCACCATTCATCACAAAACAAATGACTCAGCATTTTACTTGGGTATTATTTTTGGTGACCAGGTGTTTGGGGACTGGGGAGTTCTTTGTGATTACATCTTATGTTTATCTTCATGAGTTTGCATTTTAATGCTTACCAATAATTTGTTAATTTATCATCAATCATCTCTTTTAAATCTGCAGGGTTCTAGTTTTGACACTCGGATGGATTGTATTTCTTTCTGCGTACTTCCCTGTGCATGTTCTTCTGAAAGGGCATGATAAGTTGAGGAAAAAGCTTGAGGTATGCTTCCTTACTAATTAGGTTGCACTTCTTACTATTGTTTTAGTCAATATTATGTTTACTCTTTTAAGTAGGGTATTTAAATATGACTCTAGGGAATAGAATAGAGCAGGGAACTCAATTATTTTTTTGAAGTTCCATTGGCTATAAATTTTGGAAGAGGATTTTTTTTCTCCCTTTCCTGTGTTTTACTTTTGTTTTGCTTCAGTAATTACGTATGTTGCGTGCACGAAGGAAGATAACCAATTATATTTAGTGGGTGCATTAATCAAGAGGAATACTGCCCCAGTTTATTTTGGTCAATTTTTGTCAAGTGATGTGATGTAAACTGATGCCTCTAATTTTTCCTTGTGCTTTTGATAAGAGTGTGATTATGTCCTTCTATTGGACCTTCTTATGAGCATTCATTATCTTGGTATTCTTTTTTCAGAGGGGTCTGGTGGAGTTAATTTGCAGCTTTTTTGTTGCATCTTGGACTGGGGTTGTCAAGTATCATGGACCGCGCCCTAGCATGAGGCCCAAGCAGGTATTTCTTACCAAAAGCCTTGATTTTTTTTCAGGTTTGTGGCTAAATTTATTTTAGTGCACGTATTCTGTTATTATTTTTAACATGGATCTGAGTTTCCCTTGCCATGATCTGAGCAGGTGTTTGTGTCCAATCATACTTCAATGATTGACTTTATTATTTTGGAGCAGATGACTGCATTTGCTGTTATTATGCAGAAGCATCCTGGATGGGTTGGTAAGTGTCTAGACTCCAGAGTTTAAAGCAATACAATTGATATATCCTGAAAACTAGGGTCCGTTAAGCTTCGTACTTCTGTTCTTGGCAGTTATCCTTTCCATAAACTATGTGTGCCCACATTTCATTTTCCTCATATTGTCTATGGCCATAACTTGCCAAAATGAATCTTATTTCTCCTCGCCCTTTTTCTTCAGTTACATTGGTTTACCTCCTTATCTGAAGGACTTTGTGTACTAGGGTGGTGCACTGCTATATTGGCACGCTTTTTACTCCAATGTACTGATTATGTAAACGTATCCCTAAGATTAGGGGGCTCTTTAGATTGGCAGTTGATTTTGCGAGATTAGAATGTGTGGCCTTGTTACCCTTGTAGACAACATGGACCAGCAAAAGGTTGGCTTTATTTTCCAGTTCAGCTAAACATTATGTGTACTTCTATGCAGGATTGTTGCAAAGCACTATTTTGGAAAGTGTAGGATGTATCTGGTTCAATCGCTCAGAGGCAAAGGATCGGGAAGTAGTAGCAAAAAAGTATGTGTTAGTGGAAAGGACATATATTGTTTGTTATAGAATATTATAGAGTGTTGAAAATATAACTTCTTTTTTCAGGTTGAGGGATCACGTTCAAGGGGCTGACAATAATCCCCTTCTTATATTCCCTGAAGGAACTTGTGTGAATAACCATTATACTGTAATGTTTAAAAAGGTACATTTGTGGAATCATCTATTGCAGCATATATTCAATCACACACTACAAAACAATCTACATTTGGCATTGTATATAGAGTAGAACTGCAGAAAAGACTATCTTTTATTGGAACTGGGATTTTACTTTTTGTGGCAAATTAAATTGAAATGATTTTTTTGGGGGTAAAATTGAAGTGATTGTTTCTTCACTTGACCAGTTCCCTACTTTTCTTCATTTTCTTAGGGTTTTTATCTACTTCACTCATTCTTGTTCTTCTGTGGTTAGGGTGCATTTGAGCTTGGCTGCACTGTTTGCCCGATAGCAATCAAGTATAACAAAATTTTCGTGGATGCTTTTTGGAACAGTAGAAAGTAAGAGCTCCAATTAAAAAAGCTTTTTATGTTTACAGTAGTATGACCAGCTGTGGGTGTTGGGCTGTGCATCCACTGAAGATGCATGTTCCCTTGTTTGGTTACGTCCCCCACCCTTCTATCTGGACATTGCATATTCATAGTCCTTGTAGTACTAACAAAATACTTCAATTTTCATATTGTATTTTCAGTCAATCCTTCACAATGCATCTATTGCAGCTTATGACATCGTGGGCTGTTGTTTGTGATGTCTGGTACTTGGAGCCTCAAAATTTGAAGCCCGGGGAGACACCAATTGAATTTGCCGAGAGGTGATTAATCTTTTCCGGTTTTTGCCCTTTTGTCCATTTGGTAATGTCCAGTTACTATTATTTACAGTCAATGGTATGTTTTAAGAGCTGTCAGAAAGAGTCAGCTTCTCATTGAAAATGGATGCTCCTTTTCAGGGTCAGGGACATTATTTCTGTTCGAGCAGGTCTCAAGAAGGTTCCCTGGGATGGATATTTGAAATACTCTCGCCCTAGCCCCAAGCACAGAGAGAGGAAGTAAGTGTCTCTTTGTGCTTTATTCATTCCGAGTGATCTTTTTCAGAACAATCATCTATTCTCACCCTCTCTCTCTCTTGTATCACTTCTTTCCTAAAAAAAAATTCATAGCTTACAAGCTTATATTGGTGGACTAGATTGTTAGGTGTAAGTGCCTACACTAAGTTTTTCTAGTTCCCTTCTAAGTTCGACTTTAAATCACGCTCTTTGTTCTCTGTCTATTAAGTCGGATGCGGATATGGCTCCAATAAACTCCATGTGCATCCCTGAAGTTATCGCATATAGCCAGTTGAACAAAACCATGTCTTAGTGTGTCTTTGTTTCTTCTATGTCTGATCTGAGGTTAAAAAGTATGGTGTACCCAGAAACAATTCTGGATTCGGTTTGGTCGTAGATGAGAACATTGCGCCTGTTAAACACAAATCACATGATTGTGGCCGACTATCCTAGATGCATCATTGCCCTAAACTTTGAGTAAGAAGAATCCCTGTTCTCATGTTTTCAGCAACATTGTATTTTTAACGTTTTGAATGAGAGATTTCAATGCAGTCCTGTTAATTGTTAAGATTCTGAACACCTCTGTTCTGAAGGAAGAGAAAGCAAAGTGCTTTTTACCACACAAGGTTTTTATTTATTTATTAAATAGAGATACTACACCAAGATACGAGAAGTACGAAAGTGTTGCATATTTACAAGATGAGGAGCGACCGAGCCAGCATTTTCACACATCAAACACTAGATAGGATGGTTGACGGGATACTAGCTACCACAAAACCACGTTACTCTATGGCTGCCTGCTTGGCCAAAACATCCGCCCTTAGATTGGCTTCACAGGTGGAAAAAGAAAGCTTCAAACTACCGAACTTAAACACTAGCTTAGCACTTTGGTTATTGTAATTTGTGCAGGCAACAAAGTTTTGCAGAATCAGTGCTGCGGTGCTTGGAGGAAAAATGAGACGTTCTTTTTTCCCCGGTTAGCCATCTCAAAAGTACAAGGTTACTGCCCTTCACCCATTCTCTCTCTGCTGGAATAAAGATTTGTCTGAGATACCACAGGATTAGTTGTTGAGACTCCGGAACAGTTGCTGGCTAGTTGCTTCCCTGGGCTTCATTGAAATGCCGCATGTAAATTTTTTTCCCCTGAAATTGTGGTAGCTTTTTGTTCTCAGTACGGTTTTGCTGATTTTAAATACTATAAGGTTCGATAACTTGTTTGCATTTTATGTTGTTCTTGTCGGGGCTTTACAATCTTATGTTCCAAACAAAGACTTGTACTTGCACAGTTTCTTTGATCAGTGTGTGGCAGTATGAGTTCGATATTAAGGTTTTCGTTTGGATCATGATTTGCGAAGAGGTTTATGGACGGAAAAGAAAAATGTGCAGCAGCAACGTACTAGCTTTTTTATTTTTGGGTGGTTGATTTCCCTGTTGTTTATCTTTCCATGCATACGTGATCCAAACACAGCCTAAGTAAATTATTTTTCTTGATTTTATTTTTGGGAGTGAAATTACGTATGAGTAACCAATTGACTTGGTAAGTACAGTATCTGTTAATTTCTATATTTCTCTTTTTTCTCGTACTCCCTTTTTCTTTGTAAGATCCAGAAGATAGAAATATGATCATTATTTTGCTGCCGTCTTTTTTTTGAAGATCCATTCTGCTGCTATTAATGACGTATTTTTGTGCCTGTTTAAGAGATTTTTTTTTTTTTGATGTCTACATAGGAGTATTTTGAAAAGCTATATAAAAATAAAAAAAAAGAATGAAATTCTGACAATCTTAAATCTTGGCCATTGGAGATAGAATTAGAATGTACCTCAATCAAATATTACAATACACAATTAATTCAAATGAGTACAACATATCGCAATATCAATTATATTTCTCATTTTGTAAAATATATTTTGTTATCATCAAAATCACTAAAGTTCTATAGAAGCCTTTGAGCTAACAATCTCTCCCTTTCTTATGATGATAAACCATTAATGATTTTATGTGAATAAAATTCAAAAATATAATTTGGAGCAAAAGAATTTAGATACTTGCCCTTAATTGGTGCATCTTTTGCTTGAGTTTTTTCTCCTCATCTAGCTTTCACAATATTTAATTACTCCCTCTGTCCCTTTTTAAATGTGTTACTTTGTAAATTCAACTTATTAAAAAAATATTACTAGTACACCTTCTAGGTCATTTTTTCCCTCCAATTTACATTTTTCACATCAAATTTTACCTTTATTTTCCAAAATTATCCTCCACTTTTACCTACTAACTTTTCAAAAGGGCAAAATGATAATTGTACAAACTTTTACCCAATAACTTTTCAAAATACACACTTATTTAGGTACAACTCAAAATAAAAAGTTAAACACTTAAAAAGGGACGGGGGAGTAGTTAGGATCAAGCGCTTACAATCGACTTTATTTCCTTATTCTCTATTGCGCCCAAGTAGCAACAAGTCAACTGAAACTTGGCCTACCCGACCTCCGCCCAACAATCCCCCTCTAGCACCTGCCCCGCAAGTAGCATGCTATCCAGGAGAGTTGAACTTTATTTCCTTATTTTTTATTGCACCCAAACGCCAATAAGTCAACTGAGACTTGCCCTCCACCCCAGCAAGATGCTAAACTTTGCCCAGTTAAACTCCGCCCAACACCTGGCAACTCTGAGTGACCTGCGTTGGTTTGTGTGCGCGCTAGCAAAGTAGAATCAGCAGTGATACAGTCCCATAAAAAAGACCCCGAAAATGACTCAAAAAACACATCCAAGGAATGAGTTTCACCCAATACACTGTTAAGTATTGGGTGAATCTCATCCCTTGGATATGTTTTCTGGTTCATTTTCGGGGGTCATTTTTCCGGGTATGTAGACTTATTGAAGTAGAATTGGAAGCAAGCGAAGCAAACAATGTGCACATGACGTTGTGACCTAGGAACCGCACATTGTTTGTCCCACGATGGGATGCCCTTGAGAATTGTGAGTAAATTTGTCGGTCAGTTTCAATTTATAAGTACCTAGCTTATTGATTGCCAGTCAGATTTTGGCAAGAATAGTTTGGGACAAGAAAACAAAGGACGAAAATAGTAATATGCCTAGAGAGAGCATGCATTTGAAAATAAAATGGGGATGAATTAATATCTGTTTTAAACATGAACCGAATCGTTTGTGAACTGTTTAAAACTCGATTCGGTAATAACTCGTGCAATTTCGATTCGGTGAAACAGAAAATTATTCTCCTACGGACTAGTTTGTTTTATGTACTTCTATAATTTATAAGGTATGTAGTCCCATGCAACTAATAATACCACACACACCTCGACTTGAGTTTACTTCCAACTAAATTCTTAAATTCAAAATTTTACAAATGTTATCAATTTTTGAGGACAGTTCATACAGAGTTTGGCTCCTGCAAGTTTTAAATGGGCTATAAATGGGCTCCAAATAGTAGACGATGGGATAGGTATCCCATAACTAGTCAAGGTGCTCGTAAATTGATTCGAACATCTGATTATAAAAAAAAAAAAAATTTTAAAAATAACCCCAAACACCTCACGGTATAATAAATCTCACGCTTTGTAGAATTTTATATCCAAATCACTTCTTACTCCTACAAACATTAGTTAACCACTTAATATGTGATCCCCTTGTGAATATACCGTGTCCCATTTAATTCTCAAATGCATTATCTCCCTATGCATAACTATTTTCTTCTAATTCTGTTCTTGTCCCAAAAATAAAACTGAACCATCCAGATTCTCATAAGAAAATCTGCAATTCAAAAGAAATTGCAACAGAAGTGGAGTAACAGATAGACAATGTAAAGTCAGAAAAATTTGAACTAGAAAATCTAGCTCTCGCTCGGGGAAGAATTCATGTTTCTTTCCTTCTCCTAATCTTGCTCTCGTCAAAAATTAAACCCTCTTTTAGGACAGACAAAATTGATCCTATGATGGTGTTTTACCAAGGGTATAAACCTGATACAAGGAAATATGGTTCAGAAAACATCGTAGGTTCGCGGGAGAAAAACCAGAGCATCAGCTGATGATCATCTTGTTAAGGAAATCAGCTTGTTCGGGAAAGTACTCCAGCAGTTCATCCTTCGTAACCCAAACAAAATCATCACACTTTCCAATCTTGAATTTGTTGGTTGCAATCACTTGAGATTTGAAGAAGAAGCGCTGCCGAAATCATAAGACTTAACTAATATACTCACAGAGTTTAGATTATAAAAAATGCCATAGATTGTTCAATATAAAGCATGAACACCCAATTTATAACAAACCACATTGACTCCATACCTTAAAAGATTGAAGATCTGGTGTATTATCTGTGGGCTTTACGACCGTGTGGCCCATTGGAGCATTTCCGACGAAATATGTGTTGGAAAGGTCGCCAATCACAGATTTTAATGCAGTCTCTGCACACTGCAAACATTTCTACATCCTTATATTTCACGAAGAAGGATGGGGATAGGTATTAAATAAGTATGCAGAAACTCTCACTTTGCGCAATGTCTCTTCTGACTCGTATACCTTTTCTGGAAAATGCCACACAGACTTCCCATCTGGAGCCACAATTGTCTTACCGTAGAGAAGAAGATAAAGCCTTCTGTCAAGTGCTCTCTGTAATGACCTTTGGGATATGGAGGCAGAAGAAAAACATTCATCAAAAAGATTTAGGAGAGAATGCATTAGCAAAAGGCTTGAAATGTCAGTCTGGAAGTAAATCGCACTAAGGACTAAGGAGCAGGCAGGCATATCTTAGAAGTTTCTCAAATTAGCCAATTGACGTAAAGTATGAACATCTATCCATCCAAAAGCAACCCGGTAAAATTAGGAGGAGCTTGTCCCAATGTAATTAAAAATGATGAAAGAAGTTCAAAATAAAAATTGCCAAAGCTCACAGCCAATTAAAATCTAGCAGTACATGATCAGAGAAAATCTCATCAGGTTCAAGAATGAAGTAAGAGATCAAACAGTCTAATTCAAAGAACCATAGGCACAGGCCCATAGCTCAAGATGATGCACCATATGAAGAAGATAAACAAAAGGTAATATGCAAAAATATAACGGTCGGTGCTCAAGGATCACGTTCTCTTCAAATCTATTTAAAGAGGAGCAATAACATCTTCTCAAGTAGCAAAGAATTGATAATCCTAACCACCACCACCAAATGTAAACTATAAAGTTTGTGTACCTTTTATCATTAGTTTTGTCAGCTTCAGTGACCCGAGGAGCTGGTACATAGTCCATTTGGTAATCACCTTTGCCCCTGTTTGCAACATAGATGTAACACAATAACAGGGACAGCTTAAAGCACACATAGACTTGACTTGACTTTAAGATCGATCAGTATCTGGAATATTTGACTGAATCAGATTTCACCTTTGATACATAATTTAATCAAAGCTTAACCTTATATGCTTCAAGTTTCTGATAACTTAACTCAATGAGTTAAGACCTAGAGGTGATCCGGTAGGACAGAAAACAATTAACAAACTTTACCTAGCATCAGACTTTTTCAAGAATTCATCTGGATATGCCCGTCGATATTGCTGTCTCCAACGGAACCTAAAAACATTCAGACAAATAAAAAACAAAAGCTTAAAAATAAATGTAAAACAACTGACCATATATCCATCTCCACCAACCATAGCAACTGAGGCAAATTACAATATTAGTTCCCAGATAATGCAAGGGAGAAAATGAAATTTCTAATATCCATCGTCTTCCAAAAGGACAAGAAAAAACTCAACTGAACTCAAACTGCTTTGGTTACGCCAAGTGGGTGTTTGTTGCAGCTGAACTTAAGCTAAAAGCTGATTAGTGCAAAGCAGAAACAAATCAAGTTCTAAAAAATCAGCTTTCTTTTAGCATTTTGCAGTTTGTTTTTGGTCCATAAGTCAAAAGTATGAAGTGAGCCAAACAGAATGGCAAAGATTCAGAAAGGAAAAAAAAGCTGTAGACAACAAGCACTCCTCAAGCAAAGAAACACTCATCCCTGTTTAGGAACCTACTAAAGGATCATAAATTATGCATTTTTCAATAAGAATCTGGGAGCCACTTCTATAATTCATTCTATCAAAATGCATTATCCGAATGAACTAAAGAATGTAGAATCCAAAAATCATGCTTTTTGTGACTGGTTACACTGCACACACTCACAAAACTATTTGTAAAATCTACTCGAAAATCAATAATCTATAATCCAAAAACCAATTACCTACAATCCACAATCCTGAATCCAAAAAATAATTGGCTCCCAAACACCCCCTCAGTATTTAATGCCCCAGTCCAATCCGAAATTGTATCACCATATAGATTTCCCTATTAAATTCGCATCATGAGAAGCTCTGGTTTACCCAACAAATGAAAAAACCCAAATTCGGAAAATCGGAACTTTTTCCCAGTTTCCAAAACGTACAATAAGGAAATGGAAACTTACGAGAATTCTTGAAACGCATAAACAACGGGATCGATCTTGGGAATAACGACAGGCAGTCGCTCGAAGAGAACAGAGGCCACGATCTTATCACTGTTGGATGTGCAAAACCCACGCGTACCTTTAAGAGATCGAGCTACCGATGTAAACGATCTCTGCATTCTTTGAAACCTAAACAAGTTCAATTCTAGTGAGAAATAGCTGGGAAAATGGTTCCTTACTCTCTATACATATGTTTATGCGTACATATAATTTCAGAACAACTGAAACGTTGGGGCGAAGAGGAAGAAGAGAGCGTGCGTGGATAACTGAAGATGATGATGGAATAGAATGGAGAGCAGTGCGCTGGGTTTTACCAGTCAACTCGTCAAAATTTCACGAATGGGTGCTTCGGCTTTCATTAGTAGGTCCAGTTTTTTAAAAGGTTTTAGCTTTTTAATTGTTAAAATTATGATATTTTAAATTAAAAAAAGAAATGGTTTTGTGTATAATTTTTTTGTACCAAATTAAAGTACATGAACAGAACCACTTCAAATCTTTTGAAAAACTAGGCCGAGAGAGAGAATTTTTCTTTTTCTTTGAGCAATTACATGTTCGGTTGGGTTCTCGAGAACCCGATCTTGAGAACTCATTTGCCAAAAAAGGGTTTCAAGAGTCATACGAAAATTTTCTGTGGGCCCCTCCCATGTTTGTTTAATTTAGGACACTGCAAAGTACAAAGAAATGACAATGTATGTATGTACCAGTAAATGATATGGGTACACTATTTGTGCACCCCAAATGCACATCACTCTAAGGTGACAACTGATGAGCAACTCAATGTGGGGCTCACCTAAAAAATGAGCCTCTTCTCATTTGTCACTTCAGGATGGTGTATATTTTGGATGCATAAGTGATGTACTCATATCATTATTACTCTCTCCGTCCCGTAAAGTTTGACACTTTTGGGAATTTGAACTTTTAAGAGAAAATATTTGGAGTACAATAGAAACACAAAATTTCCAATATTACCCCTATGTAGACTTTTGTGATTTGAAATTTGTTGACCCATTTCTTTTTCCCCTGATTGTACCAGAAAGGCGAAAGTAGTGTATGGCGCTAAGGCCTCGTTTGATTCGCGGACTAAAAAAAGTGAGATTAATAGTCCTGGGATTGATAGTCCTGGACTATTTATCCTGGGACTAATTTAGTACTGAATCTCATACAATCCCCTGTTTGATTCGTGCAGGATTAACATTGGGATATCTCATGTTTTGGCCAATCTCATATTTGGTTCCTTAAAACTACGTTTCGGGATTATTTCAAGAAGACAAGTGGCATTTTTGCAATTTGGTGGATTTCCCTTCCGCGTTCATTTTATCCGGGACTAAACAATCCCACCACTCCTCAGGTATTGTGTAATCCCATACGTATTGGATAAAACTTGTTCCGAGATTGTTAATCCCATGCCATTTTTGCAGAACCAAACAAGGGATAACGCGGGATTGGACAAAAATAGTCCAATCTCACCCTCCTAATACCCGAATCAAACGAGGCCTAAAAGTATGAGGTGTCTCTTATAGACTCCTCTTTCAACTTTTGAACTTACTTCAAAAAAATTTACTTTTGCAAGTGTGCTAAAAGTAGTGTATGGATTACAACTTTCTGAAATTTTGGCTTCAAATTTCCAAAATAAAAATTCAAGTGAGCCAAAAGTTTGCCGCTTTATTTACTTGAGATGTACAGACTTCCCCTATAAATTTCATGTTTCCTTTTCCAAGTGTCTCTCTCTCACCTTTTCTCCTGTCCATGTGTCCTTCTCTCTTTCCTTTCCTTATTTCGTCCTCTCCAGTCACAGTATTCCCTCCAAGCATAAACATCCTCTAAATAGTCTCCTCCTCCAAAATCAATATGAATCCTACACATGAAGTTGCCTCTCTTCATACAAGAACAACGAGAAATCTCACCAATCAACAGAGAGAAACTATTTTTGACGCTTTGTTGCTACGAAGTGCAGATGGAAAATTAAAAAGAAGTTCTGTACGAGAGGTTTCTAAATTGTTCTCCACCAATGTCAAAACGGTGCGCCAAATTTGGCAATGAGGAATTGCTTGTATTGTCAATGGATTGAAGGTCAATGTTTCTAGCAACATGACTGCGGGAGGTCGCATACAAGTAGAAATCGACTTCACGAAAATGAGGACAGTTGATCTTTGCCGCCGAACAAATATTCGATCATTGACAGTTGAAATGGAAGTCTCAAAATCAACCATTCAGAGGCGAATCAAAGAAGGTAAAATTCGCCCTCATTCTAATGCGTTGAAACCATTTTCATCTGAACAAGCTAAGAGGGCAAGGCTTCGGTTTTGCATTTAAATGCTTGAGCCCAATAATGGTGAAAATCAGCCAAAATTCAAGAGTATGTACAACTACATACACATTGATGAAAAATGGTTCTACATGACAAAAGAATCGGAGAAGTTTTATCTATTTCTGGAAGAAGAAGGCCCTCACCGCACTTGCAAAAGTAAAAGGTTCATCACGAAAGTCATGTTATTGGTAGTGGTTGCTCGGCCTCGATTTGATGCTAACCAAAATGAAGAATTCTCTGGTAAGATTGGTATTTTTCCTTTTATATCCAAACAACCACCCAAACGAGGCAATAAAAATCGCTCAGCGAGTACATTGGAGTCAAAGCCTTTAAATTATATGTAACCAAAGATATAATTCACTCTTGTTTGATTAACAAAGTTTTGCCTGCGATTCGCTCTAAATGGCCTCGTTCTAGTGCACATGACACCATATACATTCAACAAGACAATGCCACACCACATATCCAAGCATTCGATGTCAAATTTCTTGAAGCTTCAACCAAAGATTGATTTGATATCCGTTTATCAAATCAACCTCCAAGTAGTCCGGACATCTTGGTTTTTTTTAGAGCGATTCAATCATTACAATATCAAGAGGCGCCACACCACATATCCAAGCATTCGATGTCGAATTTCTAGACGCTTCAACCAAAGATGGATTTGATATCCGTTTATCAAATCAACCTCCAAGTAGTCCGGACATCTTGTTTTTTTTTAGCGATTCAACCATTACAATATCAAGAGGCGCCTAAGACCGTCGATGAGCTTGTCTGTGTGGTAGAGAAATCGTTTGAAGCTTTTTTGACGGATACTCTTAATCGTGTATTCGTGTCTGCTTGACACCTAGCTTTGTCGTAGAATAGGATGCCCCAAGCGTAGGGCTAGGTCGTCGAAGGCATAGTAACCTGGCAAGACCGGGGTCGATTTCCACAGAGACCAAATGTAACAAGCATGAAGTTTAACTCGCAGTGAGATTTTTGGCGTTAAGACGGCCAACTTATGAGGTGGTTTTGTTTGGTGATTCTCTTTCTACTGCTAGAATGACTCGGAGATTTAAAAGACTAATTAAAGGAAGGCAAGGTTTAGGGATTCTCAACACCCATGCCTTAGGCCAATTCACTCTCCTCTAAAATAACCGGCTTGGGGCGTAGTTAAACGACCCCGAATGGAAGATTTGGTACTTAAACTCGATTGACTAGAAAAATGGTGTTTCTCAAAGAGTAGGATTCTTGTGTCATTTATACAAACATTTTGATTGTCATAGCCCGAAGCATCACACGTGCCAAGCGGTCACTCCCTTCGCTACGCGTGATCAACGGGATTAACTAATCCCAATTTTGATACATAAAATTAATTCTAACTCTTTGATTAACATGCAAAGTTTGCAATATTAGTGAGGAGAGTGAATTTACCTAAGTCACGGGGTGCTAATCACCCCATGACCGAGCCTATAACGACTACTCGATCATAACTACGTAAACCATGACTGTTTCTATGAAGGAAATAAAGAACATAACATATAACATTAAAAACTGATTTTTATGGAAGATTATAGGTCTACCTACAACATTAAACTTTGAAAAATTAACAAACAACTCTAAGAACCAAGTGTTTTAGAAGGATTAAGCTAGAAACACAAGGAAATAAATTAACCGATGAAACCGGAAATAAACTTGATTTATATGAAGTTCTCGACAAGCACTACAACATTAAAGAAGAGGAAATACCTTGAATCTAAGTGTAAAACATGTAAATCTAGAGAGAAGGTGGAGCTTTGGCTACTAGCAAATTAATGGAGGTAGAGAGAGAGAGAATGAAGAACCAAGCTAACCCTAGAAATCTGAGGTTGGAGACCTTATAAAGGCCCCAAAAGTCGCCAAAAGTTATTACAAAATTGCCACTAGATATTTCTTGATCGGGCTAAAAAGTTGCAGAAAAGTGCAGCTTGTACCGGTAGAAACAAAAGTGCTCTATCGGTACAAGAACTCACTGTATTTTTACTGACTCTTTCTACCGGTAGAAACAAAAGTGCTCTACCGGTACAAGGTGCAAAAACTGAGAAATTTCTTGTCTTGATACCTTGACCTTCCGGCTTGTCATCGTGTCTTCTAGGCCTCTCGAACTTTGTTCAATGCTTCATTCCTTGACTCCCGGGACTCGGTGGCGGAGTGCCACGTGGCCTCGGGTGCTCAGGCAATCCTTTGTTCAACCATGGCGTTAAAAACAAGCCTTGTTCCTTCGATTTGCCTGTAACTAACAAAAGCCAACCACGCGCAATATCAATCGTATAAGAGCTAAAATATGCGTGCGTGTGTGCCAAAAATGAGAGAGATAAGTCCCTTTATTTACACTATTGGGGACTTATCAGTGTTCTTGCAAGCTTGTATGATTAAAGTGATGAAAGTTCATGGGGGAAACACAAGTTGCCCCACATTGGAAAAAATCAATTGATTCGAGTTGCGATGCTTCTCAACTCGAATGTGAACGTGGTATTGTGGAAAGTGCAATTGCTCATCTACAAAGTTTAAATCAAGGTACTCCACATTTTTTTTTATCTTTTGTTTGTTGAATGGTGAAAATCTGCTCCTTTTATATTTTTGTTGACTTCTTTTTTTCATCTTTTCTTTGTTTTATGAATTGGTAATTTTTCTCACTTTACTTTTTCAGGTTAGTTCTAGAAAGCATTGCAAATTTTTTGGCCAAGTTATTCAGTCAACTATGGTGTGTTTTTGAAGTCAAGTTGAAGTGAAGCATGCAAATATTTTGGCGGAGTTCATCAGCAAGTTGCTATGGTATTTTTTGAAGTCAAGTTTGAAGTGAAGCATTTCCAGATTTTTGGTTGCTGCAAAAGGAACATGCAAGTCCAGTTTCTGTGTTTGTTGGAGTAATTTCAAATTGTAACCTTGAATGGACGTAATGTACTGGTATTGTATCTAATGAAAAATGTACTTTTGTGTAATTGAATTAGGTGTTGTCTCTTGTGCAAAAGAAAAGGGTAAAATGGGAAGTTCACTAAATTTTCCTATTGACTTTTCAAATTGGACAAATGTTATGAGACAAGTAAAAACACCAAAGTGTCAAACTTTGCGGGACAGAGGGAGTAGTTTATATATAGAGAATACATATGCCTTTGCTCCTGTCCCATTATTAAAACGAAAGGGATGGGTGAGGGAGGAAATGACATGTCATGGGTTAGGTCTACTATACGCAGCTTACAAAAAAAAAAAGGGCAGAGAACCATTTTTGAAAACTGAACAAGGTTGGGTTTTCCCAGTCTCAAAAACCCAAACGAACACGTGTACAAAAACAATTTGGTACAAGAACTGAAGAACAGTAGGCCATGAAGATAACAATTAATTGCAAAAGAAGCAAGACAAAATTTTACAACTGATTGACTAAATAAACCATTTTTTTAAGATTATTGAATTATTTCTGTCTTTATTCAAATATTTTAGTTTAGTTAATAGTTTTTTAGTTTTAAGATTCATCACGTCAAGTTCTTTTTGAAAAAAGACTCAAAATTAACAAATGCAAGTTTTTTTTTTTGAATAAACACACAAAAAATATATATATTTGGTATTTTGCTGAAGTACCCTAAAAATTTAATGAACAAACATGAACATTTTAAGGGCTCTTTTGGCAAAAAAGTGCAGAATTAATTTTTTGGTTTTTAGTTTAATGAAGTTGAAAATAAACCAGTTTATTGGTTTAATTTTGGTTTTATTAAAAAAAATAGTTTTGACCATAATTTTATACTTTTTGTATTCGTCTCAATATACATAAACTACGAAAACTTGACGCAAAACTAACAAATTCAAATTTTTTTTGAATAAAGACAACACAAAAAAAAACCATTTTTTTATTTTTTGCCAAAGGAGCCCTAAAAACTCGACTTGATTCGCTCGTTTGCAGTCCTAATTAGAGTATCTCGGGTTAACTAGGTGCTTTGCCATTCAATCTTATATATTATTGCATGATGACTTTTGGTGAAGTGGAACGTGGATGCGACAAGTATCTTCTATTCTTTACACCTTCAATTTTATTTTATGAAATCCAAGAAAAAATTCGAAATGGTATTATTTTCTAAATGGAAAAGTTTTCCATGGAATTGTTACATTTTCTAATACCAATACAATCATGAGAAGGAAAGTTTTAGTAGTATATTTCCATTCCAATCTTGAATACCAACATAACAAAGAAAACAAATATTTTAAGGAAATTGATATTAGCACTTCCATTTTTATGCAGGGACTCCAAGCTATAGTAGTTTTCCAAAATTACCCTTTTGCAAGTTCCATGATTTACTTTAGGCACTCCAAAAAATCTTTACTCTTCTCCTTTACTTCAGGTACTCCAAAAAAAAGAAAATAATTTTTTTTATCAGAAAAAAGCAAACAGTTGCTAACTCTTTTTACTGCACGTCACTGAATTGCCTACTTCTATATGTAATGTTTCCTTGGTAGAGTCTTTATGTTATTGTCTCCATATTTTGCACTAGGACAACCTGGACAAGTGGTCTTCGGCCTAGATTGTAGAACTATCCTTTTATCCATGCAAAGTCTCTTTAGAGTTTTGTTACTTTTCCTCTTAAAAGTTCTCTAACTTTGGTGATGTGTTTTGTTTGTCTCACTATGAGTTTTAAAATGTAGATTTGTGGTCATTTTGAAGATTTTGAGGGAAAAATGGTAGATAATGAGTACAAAATATAAAGATCTTGTGTCGAAGCCGTTATGAAGATTTTGCAGCATCAACATTTTCGATTGTGTGCTTTTATTTTGGAGAATTCTTGAAATATTTAGTTTTTTTTTTGTGCAAAGTGGCATGATGCAATCTGACATAGATGCATGTTTAATGTTTGGAACCTAATGTTTACGTTGTGGATGTTTAATGTTTGAAACGTAATGTTCATGTTAATGTTTAGAACCTAATGTTTATGTTTGATTTTGGTTCATTTTTCCATTTGGAGTGCCTTAGTAAATGAGGAGATAATTTGGGGGTGGAGTGCCTCCAATAATTTTTATATCTAAAAAGGGTAGTTTTTGTTACTTCATTAGATATTGGAGTGTTTGCATAAAAAAAAAAAAAGGAGCCCCAAAATCAGCACCCATATTTTAAATGTCTGATTTCTACTTTATTTTTTTATCATCGTATTTGGTTCAAACGTTTGTTGTATCATGCGCCTAATGTTTCTCTCGATGTACCCAGTGTCGAGTTATAATAATATCATTTTTCCTGTTTCAAAAAAAAAAAATTCTGATTTATATGGAATCAATGGAGCAATATAAAATCTAATTGAGTTTACTTCTATTGTTACAGAATAATTTGTTTACAAAATCAATAATGAAGGATTTTTTCATATTCTCTTCCATACATAAATCCTAAAAGTTTTTATATAGAATTTTAATATCACACAAACTCTCTATATGTTGGGAACAAGGAAATATGTAGGTCACATTTATTGCTCTATATGAAGATTAAACTTAATATTTTAATATTTTTGTTACTTCATTTTTGTCGCTTTACGTCAATTCGATAATTTTTCTTATGATAACCCAATTGCCGATTAAATATATGGTGATCTGTGTAGCTCCATTGCTGTTACAAACAATACCATCTCCGAGCAACTACTATATATGAATTGTGGACAAGAACTTTTTTTCCTACTAGGTGCTCCATTGTCATTGTAACTTGATTATATATAGTGTTCATCATCTGTTGAAATTTTTCTGTTTCTGGAATTCGAATATTTATTGATTGTGATGAGAAAGTTAATTATTGTTTTCAGTATGTATTTTGTTCTTTTTTGTCGTTCTCTCTATAGGTAGTGATGCAATTCTCTTGATCTTAAATTAAGGAATGAGATCAAATTTGAGTGAACTCAAGAATATATGTGAGTTAATTTGATTGGTTATTGTGAATGGCTCCATTTTTTAAAATTCATTTACTAAACTTTGCTAGATGCATGGGTCCCGATGCTTTAGTTAATAAATAAATTTTGAGAGAAGTTAGGTCTATTTTTTAGAGAAGTTAGGTTTATTGTAAGGATTACATTTGCGTTGTGCTTTTAGGTAGAGACAAGTATTTAGACTTCACATAACCTAGTAACCTACAAAATAGTAACTCATAAGAACTAGTAAAAATGCCCAATATGAATTCATTTCAGAGATGGTACATATATTTTTCCAACTAAATGCACAATTTTATTTGTCAAATTTAAACTCTGAAATGGTATGTGAGACAACTCACCTAATAGCCAAACATTATGCAAGACACCTATATGAAACATTTGAATATATTGCAAGAACGAAATATGTCCTTAGAATTTTTCTCTCATTTTTTCCCTTCAATTGCCCGTACATAGCACGGGTTCATGCTAGTATACATTGATGGGGTTAGCGCGGGAGTTAGTAAGTTAGTGCAAAGGGGGTCTAAAAGATATTCATAGCCCTAAACCAATCTCAAACGTCTCTGCCGAGGCTCGAATCCTGATCTCCCTTATTGGAGAATCAAGCGATAACCACCCAGTTACAAGCCCTTGGTTGGTTTTTTTTTTTTTTTTTTGAGCAACAAGAAGCATAACCATTCAAAAAAGAAAAATTACACAATTGCACCTTGTCTTTTTGTCGTAATCTACTAAATGCCACTCAGTTTCTACGTCTCATATTTATTAACCAACATTTATTTTTTTAAAGGAAGAAGCAGAAAAAACCCAACCAAACAATGAAACAAACAAAACCAAAGCAGCATTAACAGCTGGGAAAATCTAGCACCAGGCAGGCACATCATGAATTGAAATAAATAAGGAAGAAAAAGGATAAGTTGCTGATTTAAATGGACTGTCGTTTATGTGGACCAACAACATGCATTTGAGGTAAATTGGGGCTGAATGAATGAATATCTGTTTTACCCACAAACTGAATTGTTTGTGAACTGTTCAAAATTTGATTCGGTAATAACTCGTACAATATCGATTCATTGAAAGGCAAATGATTCTCCTATGGACTAGTTTGTTTTATGTAATCTATAAGGTATGTAGTTTACTAGTCTCATGCAGCTAATAACACCACACACCTCGACTTAGGAGTTTGCTTCCTACTAAATTCTTAAATTCAAAATTTTTTATAATCAAAATATAAGCATCCATGTTATTCAAACTTCAATTTCCAAACGCATTGCACAAGAACAAAATGAGTAATTCTAGGACCAGTTTCACAAAATGAGTAATTGTAGCACCAGTTTCATGGGACACCAAATTTAGAGAAGCAAAAAGAAAAATAGATGCAACAGAGGAAACGTCAATAGTGTGACCAACTGTTTTTAAGGGCTACAAGCATGCTTCTACCAAAAGAGTTTTTAAGGGCCTTTAGACATACCATTGGCAACATAGTTTGTAATACTAACTTACCCACCAGGAGTAGTCAAAAACAAAAGGTTGTCCATTCACTTTAGACACAAAAATCATGAGAAGGGTTTTTTGATTAGGGCACTGGTGCCGAAGGTGCTTCATTCAGAGTCTTGCGATGAGAAAAGCTGTTTCTTTGCAGTAGGTTGTGTAGGCTTTGCATTGAGAGAAGAAGTATCAGCAACGGCAGGTGTGTCATCGTTAGGAAGAGGGCTAATCTTGAACTGCAACAATGTCATTCCACGAGGTTGATATTGCTGGGGTATCAGTTTTGGAGTTTGGTACTCATCAATGTTCAATGCTTGGAAAGCTTCTGATGAGACTTTAGTATCCTTTATTGTAGGTAAAATGTAATTAGTAAAATACATTAGTAATCAAAATAAACTGATCTTGTTCTGCAATAAATGTTACCTCTGATGTATATTTCATCAATTTAACGCCATCAACTGAGAAAAGTATTTCTGCGGTGTCTTCAAACATTGTTGCAGTCATTGAACCAATATTATCCTTAAGTTCAACTTGGAATCGAGCTCTGTTGAGTGTCAATTTTTCATTTAAGTTGCAGAATAACCGTACAGAGTATATGCATGATGCAATATATATTGGCCTAAGTATTCAGCTTTACCTTGGCTGTGCGACAACATGTTTTTCATCACAGTGAAGACAGTGAAAAACAGTTTGATATTTTGCATTGATTGTTTTGTTGCAGGAAGAACATGCCATGTACCAAAAACTTTGATCTAAAGATACAATTGATATTTGTGCTTTCACCCAGTAGCTATTTTGTTTTAGCTGTGACAGAGATTATTTTATACATGTTAGTAAGTTAAAACCACTGGCTTTGATCTGTAACGTCAAAAGATAAGGATTAGTTTTCTTAGAATTATAATGTAAATAGTGCATAAGCTTGAGAATTCTTACTCTTGATCTATAACAACAATCTCTCCGGCAACTAAAGATTTCCCTGAAAATTGCACCAGTTTCAATATTCTAACTTCGACGATTGCTGCAAGAATGTCTTTAGAGGGAAGAATATTAAAATCACTGAAGAATGACATCTGAACTGAAAATTTATGGATCTTAGGTGTCTGAACATACCGATGAGAACCTCTGAATTAAGATGATTGCCAAATTGGCTGAATGGCATACAATTGTAACCCAAGATATGGGTGTGTTTATCATTATTTTCAGCTGGCTCAATTAATGTGCCTGCATTTAGCACCCATTGCCATTGTGATTTGCAAATGCGGAATTTAGGCACGGCAAATTCAACTTGGGCATTTGAAATGTAGTACTTAATGAAGAACTTTAACTCTTTCCCTTAGCTTTTCAATGTTGTTCCCCCATATAATACCATGTACTACTTGAGTACCATGCACGTTAAATGAATAATATGGAATTAGCTCCTTTGAACATGTTTGTATTTTGACATTCTATAAGCATATATCTAAAATTTACCTCTGCATCTATAAGTACCAACTTTTGGTATTTTGACGGACTTGTCTTACAGCTGCGTTCATACCATTTCTTTGCAATTGTCACTTTTACTTTCCAGTCTTTAGTTTTGTCAGTAATGCGTCTTACTGGAGTTAGCTCTTCATTCATCCTACGAAGTCATGTAAACAGTTACTCCCTCCGTCCCAATTTGTTGCGCCTGTTTTCTTTTTGGAACTTCTCAAACAATTGTCTATATTTCATAATCTATAATATTTTTTACGATTTCGAAATCTTTGTTTTAAAAAATTAATTGAAATCTATCAAACAAGATCCATATTGACTATAAAAAAACATTATAGATTGAAAGATATAGAAGATTTTTTGAGACGTCCAAAAAAGGAAATAGACACAACTAATTGGGACAACAAATTGGGACGGAGGGAGTACTATATGGCAATGCTTCTGAAATGACCTTAACATCATTTTGTAGGTTCCACTAAGAATCTTAATGGCAGTAGGTTTTGTATAACAAAGATACCCTTTTGAGGAATCGATTTAAATATGCTATAATTGTAGCTTGTTCATGAGAAGGACAACCCAGATATTTCAGCATAAATATGCATATCAACACCTTTATGAAGCAACTAACGGCACTAACCTTAATAGGCTAAGATTCACATAGCAGTAAACTGTTTGTTTTTTTCTTTTTCCACCTTGCACTTTGAGTGTTTTCTCATTATAACACTTAGTACATTATACTGGTGGGGGAGACCCCCAAAGGGGCTCCCCAACGTCTCTCACTTCTATGCTCCCTTTCTCTTTTTTTCTTTTTTTTTTTTTTCTCTTTCAATTCCCACACAAATACAATACAAACAAACACTTATTTATACTACATGCACTACACCATTTACTACATATTCATCAACCACATGGAGCCTTTATTGTAGCTCCATAATGCACCGGAAAAACCCATTGCTTGGCCCCACTCTCACTTAAATTCCATCTTTCTTATCTTCTTCTTTGTCCCTCACCACACACACACAATTCTCAACCATGAGATTTGTTGTCTTGGCAATATTAAAATATGTTAGTGTTGTTGTTAGAATATGTTAGTGTTGTTGTTAGAATAAACTCACCTGATGCTCCTCTAGAGAAGGAAATTGATGACAGAATCGAAATTGTATGCAAATTTCCACACCAGCAGAGCACTCGGACTGGGAAATAGTTTTGTTTGGCAAGAGAGAGAAAATTAGTACTCCCTCCGTCCCATAAAGTTTGATCACTACGAAACTACGTGCAATTTTCAAGCTAAAAAATAAAATGCTTACGAAATAATTTTTTAGTCAATATGGATCTTGTTTGATAGATCTCATCGAGAACTTTTGTACGATGAAAAAAATTCAAAAATTATTTTGGTAAATACATTATTTTTTAGCCCAACACTTGAGTTAGCCCAACACTTGAGGGGTGAAAAATTATTTTGGTAAAATTATTTTGGTTTACTAATTTTTCAATCCGTGTCCGGACCGAACCGATCCGCGCGTTTTGGATTTTAACAGGTGGATTAATGGTTAGGACCGCGGATTGAAAATTAATAAAAAAATGACTTCATGGTCCGACACGGATTTTGATTTTGAAACCGTGGATTAACCGATCCGGACCGTGAGATTTTTATTATATATAAATTTTAAATATATATATATATATATATATACACACACACACACATAATTTTACACAAACTTCTACTACACAAACTAGGTGGTAAACCGTGATATTTTTCAAAACTTAGGGGTTAAACTATTACACATTTACACTAACTTCTACTATATGTACTTGTTATCTATTTTTGGGGTAAAAGCTGTGATCTCTTTTGTAGGTTGATAACAGGTGTTTGGATGTGTATTTTTGTTGATACTTAGTGTTTGGATGTGTATTTTATTGATGGCCCATGAAAGCGGTCCCTAATATTGCCGATCACGGAGTAAATAAAACTCAAGATTTGTGACAAATATAGTAGATTGATTAGTAGTTGTGTATTTGTGTTTACACCATTAGTGTGAGATCCAAACGAAGGCCTCTTCTCTAATTAGTTGTGTTTACACCATTAGGTAAAATTTCAAATATATAACTTTGTTGCTTATTTATATATAACATGTAATCCGTGGATAAAATCGGAACCGATCCGTGACTCGTGGATCGGATTGGAACCGAGCAGGTAGTGAGGCTTTTGATCAGGGGACAGCGGATTTTATTTTCTAAAACCGTATGACTCATGATTAGGATTGGATTAACGCTAATCCGTCGATCCGTCCGGGGCCAGTGTCACCTCTACTTTTATGTTTGGAACAAAACTGTCCTAAAAAGACAAAAGTTGCTCCTACTCCACTTTTTAGACGAGAAAAACAATTATTTATATTTATATTTTACAATCTATAAAATATTTTTTATGATTTTGAAATATTTATTTAATAAAAAATATTTGGCAACTATAAAACAATATCAATATTAAATATGTAAATTGTTACTGTATAAATATAAGAAGATAAGAATAGTTTTTTCCGAGGTCCATGTATATAAAATCAAGCAGAAAAGAAGGCTGGGAGAGAGGTTGCGTGGAGATGAGAGAGATCTTCGGTAAAGGTGGAGAGAGAGAGAGAGAGAGAGAGAGAGTAGGAGTCAGTGGTATTGTGGTAGACTCAGGATGTTTTGCCTTTGTTCCCTTTCACTTGTTCCAAAGCCACGTTACCCAAGAAGGCCAACAAATTGACTTGCTCTTTCACACAATTTACAAAGACCCACAGTTGAGTTGCAAGAAGCAAGGACAAAACAGGGAATTCACCAAGGACGATGGACGAAACTTTCGTCTCCTAACTTGCGCTTTATATATAGGAGAGAAAATGAGGAATCATATGCATTATCTCCCTATGCATAACTATTTTCTTCTATTCTCTTCTTGTCCCAAACAACTCCACAAAAAAAATTGATTAGCAACCAGGAACCACCTAATATGGCAAGTAGCCACGCAGCGGAATTACTCTACCCATCTAAAACTCAATTTTTTGGCCAACATATGTTGTAGCGTACTAGTATGTGCGCACCTCTACTAATTTCAAGATTTTTAAGGTAATATAGCATACTTGCGATAACCAAAAGGTTGCTTTCAAAAAGAATCGAGCTTTGAAATGCGTAGAGGCGGGAACAAATTCGAACAAATTCTTAATCTTAGGCCACTTTGTATACTCCTTGGGATTTGGAGATTTCATTGAGAATAAAAATCAGTTTAATTTTTTCTTAAAAATCAGTTGTTTTATTGGACTCCCCGCAAGTAGGGATGGGCTTGGGGACGGATCGGGGCCGGAGAGTACTATCTCCGCCCCAATCCACAAACCCTTTCTGCATATCTATCTCCTACCCAATCCCCAATGGAGCTTTAATTACATCCTCCATCCCCACTCCAAATGGGGAACGGGGGGATCTCCAGGAATTCGAGGATCCAATCATTTTTTTTATAAAAAAGATTACTAAAAATCTAGAATCTCAGTTACAAATTAAATGTTAAAATCAAGTTACAAGTAGAGGTATCGAATGGGCCAGCATGGTATATCCATGTATAAGTTGTATCAATTATCAACTAGAATTTTGATTTGAAAACTAAAGGAACCACAAACAAGATAGCATATTATGGTATCCATCAGTCGCAGAAAAAATTAAGTGGATCGCATATCAATAAACATTTAATCCGGATGAAAAGTATTATTAAAAAACACAAATTGGGTCCTAATCAATAAGCTTTTTAAACTCGATCGAGAAGAAAGTTTACACAATTGATTTCATCAATAAAAATAACAAAATCAATGACTTGATTGGAAAAATTTTGTTTTTATTTTGCATTTTTGTGTGTTTATTTTAATGAATGGATATGATTTATAGTTGAGTAGATGTCAACCTAGTTGGGATGTATTCAAATTATAGTGATGAATTTCTTATTTAATCACATTTATTGTATTACAAAGTTCAATTATAATAAAATGATTGGAGAAAATTTAGTGTGACCCCCATGTGTTTGGAGAAAATTTATGGGACCCAAAAGTTTCATAACTCATTAATAGACCCCTATATTTGGAGGATTCGGGGACGGGGCGGAGCGGGGAACGGATTCAGAGCATGTTCGGGGCAGGGACATGCCTATCTCCACCCCCTACATGATCTCCAAACATTTTCAAAAAAAAATTCTCATATCCTATCCAATCTTAAAACAAATCTCCATATTGCCGATCCGTTCGGATTAGGATTACATAGAATTCGAAAGGGTTGGAGGAAATGACCAACCCTACTCATAAGTGAACGGTCAGATTGATTCCCCAAACTAGTCGAGTTGCACATAGGACTGCAAATAAACCAAGTCGTTTGTGAGCTCGACTAAAAAAGAGTTTGTTCGAACTCAATTCAATAAGTTTTTATTGATGCTCGGCTCGACCTCGAGTTTGGTAAAAAATCCTAATAAATAAGCCTGAACACGGCAAGGCTCGGCTCGATAAGGCTCATTTACTTTTTAGATTGGAATAAAATAATATAACTTCTTATTCCAAATGGATATCTTAATGCACTATCTTTTCAAAAACTTACTAAATCTCACTGTTATTTTAAAATTGAAACTATTTTCCTGTAGAGTATATAGATATAAAACACACACACACACATGCTCCAAAAAAACTTTCTTTGTTGTCTTAAGCCTGTGTGAGAGTGCATGCACAAGTAAAATTTTATTTGTTGTCTTAAGCCTATACAAGAGAGTGTGTGTCTATATATACATATATTACCTATTTTTTTCGTTGGTTCGTTAAGGCTAATGAGTAATGAATATTGAATATGCTCGAGCTCAAGTTCAGCCTAGGCCAGCTCAGCTCATTAAGTTTTCACTGACCTCGAAATCTTTAAAAACTTACTCCCTCCGTCCCTTTTTAAATGTGTTACTTGGGATTCTGTGCCATTTTCAACGGCTTATAACTTTTAATGTGAACCTCAAAACATATGCATTATGGATCTTGTTTGATAGATCTTAATTATTTCTATTATACAAAATTTTCAAAATCATAAAGTATGCATTATGGATCTTGTTTGATAGATCTTAATTATTTCTATTATACAAAATTTTCAAAATCATAAAAGCTATTATAAATTAAAAGTTATAAGCCGTTGAAAATGGCACAGAATCCCAAGTAACACATTTAAAAAAAGACGGAGGGAGTAATAAATAAGGTTGAATATAATAAAGTTCAACTTGATTTGGCTTGTTTGCTGCTCTAGCTTGCACGTAAGTTGCTCATAGACTTAAGAGTTATCAAAAGGAAAAATCTCTATATATTTGCTTGCTCGCACAAAACGGATTGTGGCCAAGGTGGCAATGTCAATTTATGCAACCTAGCCTACCTAGGGTTGACATTTAAGGTGGTGATCCTCTTTAGTAGGAGTGAGGGCTAGGATACTGCTAGTGGAAAACGAAACAGTTTTCCCACAGGAGCACTGACCCACGAGATTAAGACCCCTCCCATCCTCTCATTAAGGTTGTTTTTAAAATAAATTAGTTTTCACGATTTTTTTATATAATGTATTATGAGAGAATGATATGTCTCAGTGTGCCCTTGTCCACCCACATGAGAATAAGACCCCTCCCCTTCCACCTCTAAGAAATAAGCTTGACCCTTGATGAAAAATAGTGCTTGTTATCAAGGACGGAGCCAGGATTTTACCTTTGTGGTGGCAAAAATATGTACTTAAAAAATAAAAAGACAAACTGTATTACAAATATTCATCCACTTTATGAAAAACTATAATAATATAAAAATCTAGTGATGGCGAGTCTATATAATTTGGGAATAAAAATCTATTTTCTATGAAATAATTGCATTTTTTGAAAACTTTGTGGTGGCGGCCGCCACCACTTGTCCCCCCTTGGCTCCATCCTTGCTTGTTATGAGTGGGGAATTAAAAAAGTGTCGAAATGGTGAACAATTGTGGACGTTACTAAATCCAAGTTTGGTTATGTAAAAAATTCAACAGTGCCAGGATTGGCTTAGTTTCATCGGTGGCCAGTTCTTGCACAAACAAAAAGGGGAGAATAGGGGTGACAACGCCATGGCTCTGTTTCTTGGCTCAACAACATAGATTATGTATCCTCAAACGCCCTTATTTTTTCCATTTATTTTACCATGCAATAAAAAATGACAGCTAAACATTTTTTATTCTTGATTTCATTGATTAAAAATCTGCAGATGGGGAAAAAATATATATATACAAGAGTAGTCACAGTATGAGAAAATTAAAGTTTGTTGGAGATTAAAATAACTTGCTGTTAGTATTAGTGAATCTACTTTTTTTTAAAAAAATAAAATTCTTCTGTTAGTGCACAATCTAAATCTATCAATAGCAGATCTAAGATAATCTTAATGGGTCATGGGTAGAGCAATATTTAATTATTCGATGCATAAACTCAATCTAGTCACTTGAATCTTTAAAAACATGTTTTGCAATAATCGATCCTTAAGATGGGTAGATAGGGTACAATACATGTGAAAGGAGGAGGAGAGAGAGGCACAGAGAAAGAGGAGAGATAGCATACAAGTGAGATGGGAAGGAGAGAGAGTGTTTGAGCAAAGTTGTAATATTTGGAGTGTCGTTTTATGTGTTATTTATTTATTTATTTATGTTTCTGGAACCGTCCCCATTAATATATATACACTAATGTTCTAGTCTACAACTCTTAAAGTTCACTACCGTCCACACTTTCATTTTCTGATAAAATTTTGATAATTTGAACTGTTCAATGTGTTTAAAACATACTTTTGTTTTTACGAGAAATCTGTAAGCCCAATAGGCCGAGCTTCCTTTGGTTTGACAAATCCATGCCCAAAACATATACATTTGGGTGTATCGTATTTTTATGGCACTGTAATCTTCGGTATTTATTTTTAGAGTGTCTGT
The DNA here is from genome assembly GCA_022606695.1 of Vaccinium macrocarpon. Lineage (NCBI taxonomy): Eukaryota > Viridiplantae > Streptophyta > Magnoliopsida > Ericales > Ericaceae > Vaccinium > Vaccinium macrocarpon. The sequence continues at coordinate 32,509,356 of CM040172.1, forward strand.
TTTAGGTATGGAAAAGGAATCATCTCAATATTTATTTTTGTTCGAGTGCGGTAGTTGTTTAGTCAAGACGGATTGCTCATTTTGAAGACAAGGTTGGATGCTACATGTTTTGCTCAAGTATTTCAAGGATTTCTACTAGCACAACATTCTGATGGAGTTTGCTGGACATTTTGCTCGAGCATAGCAGTCGGCAAAAAATGCACATAGAAAGTGTTAGATGCTACACATTTTGCTGGAGCATTTCATGGTCTTTTTATCAGTAAAACATTCTGTTTGTTTTTGCTGATTTTTTGCTCGAGAAAAACAGCCGGCAAAAATGCCCGATTCAGCAACTATAAAATCTCAACGATTAGGTTTTTTCTAATTACCACATCAGCCATATTTTCGACCCTCTGTGCCTCTCTCTTCGATATACCATTATAGAGTGCTAGGGTTCATGAACTTTGAAGATTTGTGAAGGCCGTCCAATGCCGTGAGATCAAGATCATCTTCAAAGGGTTTTTTCATTCATATTCAATTCAACATTTCTCAATCAAAGTCCTTTCGTGGAGTTCGAAAGGCAAAACATTTGGAAGGCTTGAGGATTCAAGAAATGACGATCATGCAAGGGTGTGATGTACGTGGATTCAGCAAGTAGGGCTTAGGATTCATGGTGAGGATACACGGTCATCGAATAAGTCTATTTGTAATCACACAATGTTTCTAGTGTATGATTCATTCCCGTGATTTTTTCTCATTTAGAATTTTCCACGTAAATCGGTGTTCTTCGATTGTTTGATTTCGTTTCATTGATTGGTTAAAGTTTTAATTGGTGGGTCGATATTTAAAAAAGATTAGATTAAAGAAAATCTATAAACCTAAACAAGCTAGGATTTTTACAAAATCATAAAAATAAAAAAAAAAATCCTCAAATGGTCCCACAGTCGTGCATGCACACTGCTATGCAGGGGGTGGACAGCAAACACCTGACCCCTGATTTATGAATTACGGAGTAATATACACTTATTTGATAACGTTTCAAATACTAGTAGAAAAGAAAGGCAAATTCTAGTTGAAAAGAAACCTTTTTCATTTATCAGTTTAATTTTAGTTTTAATTTTGATGACATCATCGTTTTTTTCATTTCTCTTTCGATCTCTCTCCATTCATTACATATTTTGACATCATCAAAACGAAATTAAACTATCTAACCAAATATAACGAAAGTAATTTGCGGTCAGCAGCAACACAAAAGAACACTGGTTTCTCGTAATAATAATTCAAGTCAAAAGTATGCCCATTTTAATAACCTTCCAGTCCCCGCAACAAACACCCCTACCCCTTTCCCCACTTCACATTCCCTTTACCACTTTATAAAAAGTATTGCTAAAATTGCTCTATACTTTTGCAAATCCTCTCAAAAACCCACTCCTCCCTTTGAGTCTTGATCAACTGTGTTCGGTTAAAGGTTTTCAGCAGCCAATTTTGAAAAGGCCCAGGTTTTTCTCTCTCAAAATTAAGGTTTTCTGGAAAACAGTTTTTAAGGAAAAACTACTTCTAAAACCCAAAATCTTTTAAACTTAGGGGTGTTCAGCTAAGATTGTTTGTAGAAGGAATTGATTTTTCACGATTTTTTATGTAATATACCATAGCAGAATAGCTTATCTTTATTTTTGAAAAAAACTAATTTTTGTTAGCGAAGTGTTCAGCTAACAAAACACCCCTCAAGTGTGGAGCTAACTTACAGCCAGAATATTTTAAACTTTCAAGTGTTCAGTTAACTTACACGCACGTCGACGTAATATTTTTGACACTCATATCCAAAATCTCCACTTTTCTTTTTTGTGAAAATTGAATTTTTTTTGTCTAGAATCTAAAATTGAGAGTGGGCAAGCAATGGATTTCACGGCTGCGGTTCTCACTGTCCTGTCCCTCTACGCAGCCGCCGTTACACCACCAGCGACAGCTCAATCCTCCTCCTCATTCAACTGCAATTCCACCGGTGCCACCTGCAACGGCCTAGTCGGCTACGTGTCCCCAAACGCCACCACACTCTCTCACATCAAAACCTTGTTCGGTATCAGAAACCTCCGCAACCTCCTCGGCGCAAACAACCTCCCCCTCTCCACAATCTCCTCTTACCCCGTCGCCGCCAACCAAACCTTACAAATACCCTTCCAGTGCCAATGCCGCAACGGCACCGGGCTCCCCCGCAACCGCCGCCCTATATACACGGTGGTCTCTGGCGACGGGCTCGACCACATCGCCGCCGACGTTTTTGGCAGGCTGGTGACGTTCCAACAGATCCAGGCAAGTATGAAGTTTTCAATTGCTTATATTTTTTTTACTTCCCATTTCTCATAGTTTTCAATTGCTGAATTTATTCGATAGTTTCTCGTATAATTTAATTATACAAAATTTTCAAAATCGTGAAAAGTAATAAAAATTGAAAGATACGTATAAGCAAACGAAAAATGACGCAAACACCAAAAATGGACAAACAAATTGAGACGAAGGGAGTGATAAGTAATTTGGTGATTTTTTTTTGTCTAAACCATCTGTCTGAAAGTCCACTAGACCTGACTAAATCCGGTTCGAGCCGGATCGGCCCACACAAAGGGGTAATTTGGTGATTTTTATTGATAAATGAAATGGTTCTTTACATTTCCAATTTTTTGTAGTTTCTAAGGACTGAGGGGCGGATGAGGACCGGATGATTTTTTATTTTTTTTTGGTAATTGTATTAGCTTTTTCGTAGAATTTTACAAATTCTTTATGGGTTCGACGTTTTTGTTTAACACCTGCCAACAGCCATCCTAAGTTGCATTGCAAATGTATTTTACATCATGAAAGAGCGTCAGAATATATTTTAATTGCTGACTTTTATATAGCGTTATAAAGGAATTGGGGATCCAGTAGTGTGGTGCAAAATCCGAGCCGTTGATCACGCAATCAATGGCTTGGATTTCATCATGGCACTTGCACGATCCGAGTTGACCATTGCTGAGATGAAATCAGACTATCAGAGCAGTTGATTACTGAGATCAATGGCTCGTATGCCGCACTACAGGATTCCTAGATCCCGTTATAACACTTAGTTCATAGTTTACTTAAAGTATAAATCCTGGGTTTGTTTTTGAATCCAGGCTGTTAATAACATATCGAATGTGAATTTGATCACAATTGGGGAGGAGCTGTGGATCCCATTGCCGTGTAGCTGTGATGAGTTGAATGGAGAGAGGGTGGTTCATTATGGGCATGTTGTGGAAGCTGGGACCACGGTGGAGGAGATTGCCCAGGAGTATAATACCACACAGGATACTCTCCTTGCTCTCAATGGTCTGGCTTCTCCTAAAGATCTGTTGGCTGGTGTTGTTCTTGATGTTCCACTTAAAGGTGATTTCCCCTTTTTTAATTTTCTCTCACGTTACATTACATACTTATCTTACAAGCAGTTTGAGTCTCAACTTTTTAGTAAACAGGTCGAGCTCGACTTTCAAGCTCATTCAGTAAACGAGCCGACTTCAAGTTAGTTGTAGCTCCGGCTTGCTTTTTTTTTTGTAGAGGCTTGTTTAGTAAACAAAACCAAGCTCAAAGCCTCACACAACTCAATACTAAACGAGCTTGAGCTTGAGCTCAATTTTTTGGGCTCGAGTTGAGCTTGAGGTTGACTGGCTTTGAACGATCTGAGCTTGAACACTGCAAAGCTTAGCTTAGCTAGGCTCATTTGTGGCCCCAGACTCAAAGAGACTACTTGGGGGTAGGGGAGCAAGAGAGTCGAATTGAACTTGATTAGTGTTTGAGAAATTGAGCTCGATTCGAGAACTAAACAAGCTTCTATAAAAGAATCGAGCACATACATATAAGCCGAGCTTACATACACACGTCGAGCTATGGCTAATTCGGGCTCCAACTCATTCACTATAATAGTCATATTCTGTTCAAAACGAACCGAGCCAAGCTAAGTCCTTCACGAGCCTAAGGCTTGAGCTGCTTGTGATTCTCGAATAGTTTGAACTGCTCTCACATAACATTTATGTGGATATGAACTTAAATTATACATTGTAGGAAAAATAATTGTCTGTTTTTTATTTTTTTTGATGTTGTTTAATGGGGGACTACCCTGTTGACATGATGGGATTAAGATATTGGGTTAAGCTCCCCTCCACTTCTCAACCCTGTATGCCACACCATGCTCAAGGATGATCCAAATCGTTCATAGTACACCAATGGAGAAAATATTTGAGGAAAAGTCAGCTGGGTCGGACATTATTAGACACGTCAGTATATTGTTTAAAATATATGGCATAAGTTTAAAATAAATTATACAGAGTATTTGCCTTGCCTTCATTCTATAAAACAAAAATAGAATCCGTTCATGCACCTTTCAATGCTCGAACTGATTTGTTATATACTAGATATGTTATTCTTTTGCTGTAAGACGAATGTTCATATCGTCATTAAGGATTCTGAATGGGGCCAAAAAGTGGCAGTTTTGTGTGGTATAGATAATTTGTCTATGGAGGGGAGCTTAACCATAAACTACCCAGATTAACATGCTTTTAGGGAATCCTGGAAAGAAAGAGGAAAAAAAGGAAACTCGTTAGAGGAGAAAGTTTACAGAATTGTTTTCCATTACTTTATTTTCTCGTTCTTTAGGTTCCAAATAATTGAAGGAAAAAAGATCAGATAAACAAAATAATAATAGTTCTAGTTGCTAGTTTTGTGAGTCTGCTTGATATTTATGTTGGGTGGCGTTTGTAAGGATTACTGGTTGGTATGTTTGTAAGGTCCTGGAGTCCTCTAGTTTGTTTGACAATCATGTTCTGCAAACACTTTATCGGCTGGTAAAAATTTTTCACTCGGGTTGTATGTTGTTTCCATTAGAGTTGTATGTTGATTAGACCTTGTATATTACCCAATTGAATTTGTCTTGCACCGAATCCTTCCATAGACTCAATTATCAAACAATTTCAATAGCATCAGAAGAGGTCCAGGATAATTGAGCCTAAGTAGTTTTAGTATTTTGGACCGGGGGAATCTTAACAAAGTTTTTCTTTTAGGCGCTTGATTAATTTGTTAAGCAATTCCATTGTAGTAAATCATCATCTCCATTTAAAATTAATACTTTCACTGTTATTTTCTCCAAAGATGATTCTTAATGGGCTTCTTTTTCATATGATCTACATCTTCGTTCAGTTAAATCAAAATATTTACCATTGGCATTGAAGTTAGATGTATTTGGTCACATTGAGTGCAAATCCCACTTATGGCTTGCTTTTTTCACGAGTTCATGTATCAGTAATATGTTTTCTGTTCTTCCGAATGAGTGATGTTTGATTGTGCCTTGACAGCTTGTACGTCAATGGTGGGAAATAACTCATTTGACTACCCTTTACTTGTCTCTAATGGCACCTCTGTCTTTACTGCCGGCAATTGTGTGATGTGCACATGCGACGCAGCAAACAACTGGACGTAAGTGCCACTTCGAACTTCATATTGTGGCAACTTCATTAGTTTTACAGAGTAATACCATCTTTTTGCCATTATTGCTCAGATTACAATGTGTGCCATCCCAAGTTAAATCAAATCTCTGGACGACGTGCCCTTCTTTGCAATGTGGAGGTGCAGAAAGCTTGTACCTCGGAAACATTACAACTTCAAGTTGTAATCGCACTTCTTGTGCCTATGCTGGTTACAATAACCAAACGATCTTCACTACCGTTTCCTCAGTGTCCACTTGTCCAGGTTAGTCGCCGATGCTCTAAACTTTACCAAGTTCAATCATTGTCCTTGTGATTGTTAATAAATATTGACATTTGGTAAGAAGTAAGATGGCCTTTTCTTCGTCCTCTAGAAGATCCGTGAGGAAAACTTCTAGAGTTAGCCACTACATTTGGGATACAAATTGCAATACTTAAGTGCTCATAACAATGCAATGAGTTGTAAAATCAGTTGTCTTAAAATGATAGATCGTAATGGTTGGACTCATGGTTTGAAATTATTAACTCAAGACTCCTCTTTTTTTTGGCTGGAGAACAGTTACGGCAAATAATGCTCCAAAGTTGAGTTTGCAAGGTTGGAGTTGGAGCTCTCTTCTCATTTCTATCCACTTGGTAGCGCTCTGTAGTCAATTGATTAACTAAGATGTTCATATTATTTGTATCAAGGTCCGAGTTTTTGCTTTCAAGTAGGGATCAGGATGATGGTTTCCATCTCGTGTATCCGTTTCCTCGACGTATGTAAGTTAGGCGAATGTCTATGACACTAGCCAGAACAGGTGCGGAAAATGTAACTGCACTTTGAGATTTGTATTGCCATTTGGAAGCTCAGAGATTGCTGTTATCAAATTTGCCACTTATTGCTATAAGCTCTATCTTGTTTTAAAGATGAATATTTGAAGGATATATACAAGAACCTCTAAAATACCAGGAACTAAAACCAGAACCTTTTATGTTTGGCCTTGTATCTCACTTGTAACACTCGAATGGTATTTTAGAATGGATATTATCCTATTTGCGATGCTTATGAATCTTGATGGAATGTTTTAAGACAAGTGACATGAAAGTATAGGTTCGGGAACATTTTTTTTTTTTTTTTCATTTTTGGGTATTCTGTTCATCAATCTAGGACTGATTCCCCTGCTTATTTTTTGTCATTTCACTTCAGAATAGAGTACGGTTTCAAGGAAGAATGGCTACTAGTTGTTACAGGAATGATTTTATAGATACTCACTTTGGCATATATACAGGCTTATGACATATGCATCCGAATGCTGCTCACGAAATTTTCACTACATCCAAATTTCGCAAGCTGTTAATTCAGCTTTCCCGATAAAATGCAGTGTTAGAATTGTTCAAATCTATGAGTTTGTGTTTTTCTTTTGGTATTACTGGAAGAACTGTAAGATGCTGTAATGAGAAAGAAGATAGTTGCTCGTTTCCTTTATACCTACATTCTGTAAACATCAAATATTCAGCCTCGCGAAAGGTTCATCAGTGTCACACGAGAGTATCGTTTCTCAACAACCAGTGTAGGTGCGAACTGATTCCTTACTTAGAATGCTCATTCCTTTCTGCCCATATTCTGTAAGGCACAAAATATTCTGGCTCGCGGAAAATTCATCACACGAGAGGATTGTTTGTTTCTCGACAACCAGCCTAGGCGCGAGCTGATTCCATACTGAGAACTGGTTTTCAGGTTAATGCTGCGGTGTCCATGACAGAGCTTTACATATTGCCTTTATTCCTTGATTCTTATGCATTTTCTTAGAAATGGCACGTTTGATTTTCGGAACAAATGGCAAAAATGAGACCGCGGGCACAATGCAAAGAGAGGCCTTCGCAAATTATAGAGAGAAAATTAAATAGAAAAAGAATTCTATTTTCTTGGAGAAAAGAGAGAATTACCAAATCCTGAGTTTGGGCTGTTTCAACTTATTTTTGTGAATCGCTCTTTTATTCCTTTGGTTATAAATAATAAAGAAAATGTTTTCGATGTCTCAACAAAATAAATGTACTATAGATGGAGATTCAGAAATTTTTAAGTTAATTTTTTTCATTGAATATTTTCAAGCTTTTTCTATTTTGATAACTTAGAGTGTTAACGTTAGCTTACGCACATCTTAACTCTCGGGACTAAGTTTACCTCCACTAACAGGAGAGCCCAATTAAAAACCGAGCGAGTCAATGTTTTCAAGCTTTCAGCCATAATTAATTTCTTCAATTTGTCGGAGTAGGAAAAAGTACAAATTAATTTCAAAACTAACAATATTTTTTAGGGCCACTTAGCCAAAAATCCAAAACATTTGACATTTTTTTTAGGGAAGGACAAAGAACTTTTGCAATTGAACATAAAAACAAACAATATTTGACATTTTTGAAGGAAAGGACAAAGAAGTTTTGCAATCGAATATAAGGACAAAAAAATTTTGTGAACTCTTACTAATTTTTAAAAATTCTAAATTCGAACATAAAATTCAAAAAAAAATCTTCACCCCACCTCCGTTCGACCAACACCCCACCATTGGCGACCACTTCCGGTGACCGGAAAAATTAGTAAGATGTCACTAATTTTTAAAAATTTTAATTTCGAACATAAAATTAAAAAAAAATCACCACTCCACCCCCAGCTGACCACCACCCCACCTTTGGCCAACCACTTTCGGCAACCAAAAAAATTAGTGAGATGTCACTAATTTTTAAAAATTTTAATTTCAAAAATAAAATTCAAAAAAATCATCACCCCACCTCTAGCCGACCACCACCCCACTTCTGGCCAATCACTTCCGGTGACCAAAAAAATTATTGAGATGTCACTAATTTTTAAAAATTATAAATTCGAACATAAAATTCAAAAAAATCATCACCTCACCTCTCCCCAACCACCACCCCACCTCTAGTTGACCACTTTTCTGGCGACTAAAAAATTATAGTGAAATGTCACTAATTTTTAAAAATTATAATTTCAAACATAAAATTCAAAAATATCACCACCCCATCTCTCGCCCATTCCACCAACCAAAAAAATTAGTGAGATGTTACTAATTCTTTAAAATTCTAATTTCGAACATAAAATTTAAAAAAATCTCCACCCCACCTCTGGCTGACCACCACTCCATCTCTGGCCGACCACTTCCGGCGACCAAACAAAAAATCAAATATCAACAAAATCAACTCCTACCTTTGGCTAACCACCAACCCCACCTCCAGCCGACTACTCCCTTTTCAAAGAGATCAATGATGTAAATTATTGGGATTAACGCCTAAGTCTTAAACTTTTATTGCGTAGATTCAACTTCAAGCATGCAAAGTAGTGTGTCCTTCATCAAACAGACTGATCCACAACGACAACAACTAACACCGCATTACTATCAGGATGAAATAGGGTCTAATTTCTTCTCAAATTGTTTCAAGATTTTTCTCGGGAGCCATATAAATTTCTGGAACAGACACAACCACGAAAAAAAAAAAATGAAAACAATGTCACAACCAAAATCAAGCAAGAAATAATGGGTCTAACCCTTCTCAAAAAAATTCAAGATTTTTCTTTGTCTAGTTAGGAATTGCAAATAGATCTAAAAATGCACCCCAAAAAAATAAAAAAATAGAACAATGTTACTATCAAAATCAAACAAGAGATAATGGGCACTACTTCTTCTGAAAAAAAAAAAATCAAGATTTTCAATTGTCTAGTTAGGAATTTTGCAAATTTCTGGAACAGACAGATTCACGAGTGTGAAGGGAAAAAAGAGGGTATTACTATCAAATTAAACATGAACTAGCTCCCTGAAAAAAGTGGATCATTGTTTTCTGAAATGATTCAGGCCCTTGTTTTTTTTTCGTATCAAAATTTAATTTTTGACATACCTATCGATGCCGAGTCGAGCTAATTTTTTGTGTACAAACACTATTATGCGGACCCTATAAGATGACCAATTCGGATCTTTGCGATGAGGTGTCGGTGGGCCCCCCAAAGGAGGCTTCCGTAAAAAACCTTTTTAAGGTTGCTCCATGAATAAGGCAACCCCTTTGTTAAGTACCGTGTCCTTCATCAAAAAAGAAAAAGTAGCGTGTCCTTGGGTTAAAAAGGATAAAAATATGTTGTATTTTTGACTAATTTTTCTTATTTTTTCTAAGATATACTTTAATTTTAGCTAAAATTTGCACCGAATATAACAGCAACATATTAAAATTATCATGATTATCACAACATACTTGATAAGAAAAAACACTTTCCTAGATTCTTCTTCAGTTTTTTGCCTTCTTTATGTACTAGCTCCCTGTCCCAAAAATTAATTCACTACGAAAGAATGTGAAATTTTTGGATCATAAACTGAAATACTCCCCCGCACAGTTTTTTTGAGCTCTTTAATTGGATACTATAATTTTTTTATAAATTATGAAAGAAAACATTTTATTTTTCTATCTGAAAATTATACGTATGTTCATAGAGCAGTCATTTTTGTCACAAAAGGAGTAGAAGAGAAGAATTTGGGTGCTGAGTGGATAGAGATTGACATGGTGCTAAGCATGCATCTCGGTGACCATGTCGTTACCGTTCCAAAATTATTAATTAAAACAAGACAATTACAACTACTCCATAGAAAAGTGGCAAAGTCCGAGTATCATTCCACAAGGACAACAACACGTCTTATCGGTTCCAACCAATTTTTATTTCAATTTGAGAACGAAATTTGAGTTTTGGGGTTTTTAATTAAAACTAAGAAAGCAAAAGGAAAATATGATTTTGTAAAACAAATGGGAGAAAAGCCGAGGGTTTTGAAGCCACTTGTCACCTTGTAATGAAATTCATGCAATGATAAGGGTACACTATTCGAATCAAACCGGACAATTATAGGGTTCGCGAGCCCTATAAGTGCCACCTAAATATAATTGTGATTATCAAATGGCCTGGGATATTGCCGCCTGACACAACCGTCTTGCTAGTACAATCCATCTCAATGGCACGAATCATCTAATAGCACAGCTTGTCTTACAAAAGTATAGCCCAATCTCACCCAATTACAAACTGATGAAACCGTTATATGAACTGTGCTTAGAATCTAGAAACCCAACGCACAAGTTAATGGGAAAAATAATCGCAAGCCCAATTCTCAAAATTCATACAACAACGTTGGAATAAAAGTACCCGAAGTCGAAACATAAAATACATTACTCGGAGTACAATCTTCATCTATACCCTAGGAGAGGGTTGAGCTAGACATGGAGTACAAATATGTAAACATGTAGAAACAGAACTCCATTGAAAGATCAGTTAAATGTTCACAAAGAATAAAGGATTTTTTAAGGGAGCTTCTATTTACAACCCTTTTTTGGCTTCATATAATCCTTTTGCTACATACAACCCTGCTGATGTGGCAAATTTTTGTTTTTGCTTCATACAACCCAGTACATTTTCCAAATTACCCCTTGTTATTTTTCTTCCAAATTTCAACACTCAAAACTCTCAAAAACCCATTCAAAACCTTTTTCTCTTCCCTCCGTCTGACCTCAGCCATCGCCCTCTCCGTCGAACCAGTAGAAGAAATCGCCGCTATTTTACTTGTCTGATTTTGGCACATTTCAGATATTTACTCCCGAAACTAAGTACATAATTCGGATACAAACTACTAAATTATGACCAATATTGCAGATATTAACTACCATCACCAATTTCGGATATAAACTCCCGGTTTTATAGGTAAATTTCGGGTATTAATTACCGAAATGTATTGCAATTTTCGGGATTGTGGTACCGTTTCGAACAAACAGCAATTGAGAAATCGAAAAAACAATGGGTTACTTTTGGGTCATTTTTTGCTCGAAAATTTTCACCTCCATGTTTTCCTCTAACTCCTTCGTGGTCTGTATTTGTGCATCCATTGGTGGATTTGGAGTTGTAAATTGCTCTAATACTATTTGGAACTCTTCTCCCAAATCTAGTGAGGGAGAAGATCTTCTATTGAGAGTGAGGAGAGATGAGGGGCAGGAGAAGACAATGAGGGTTAATGGGTGGAGGATGAGGAGGGATTTTTTCGACGTGGGAGGGAGAAAAGTGAGAAAATGATGGAGCTGAAGGAAGAAGAAGATACACTGGGTTGGTATTAGCAATTGGGAAAAAGTGGGGTGGGTTGGTATGAAGTAATTTGAGGGACTAAATGATCTTTTCGAGAAAGAAGTTTTGATATTTATTTTGCATGAATTGTATTGAGAGAAAAAGGGTTTTAAATAGAAGCTCCCTTTTTTAATCTAGTGCTGCCGACCTTCTTTGCCAAAAGCCCTTTTGGATTTTGCTTCCCCGTGGCAAACCGACCGACCTTGTTTTGTCTATGTGTACCAAATTGCTAATTGAGGGCCCCACAAAAGCCTAAAATTCCCAGCAGCGCTTGCTGCTGCCTTTTCTTTAGCCTTTGTAAACCAAATAACCCCATTGCATCGTAATCTATGGGTAATTAGATCCAATTTATAGGCTGCCTCATTTCCACGTCCAGTCTCCAAAATCCCATCACATAGAAAAATGATTGGGTGCTTCTCGGTATGGTTGCACCCATCGAATCCAACAGCCAAAATAACCTCGTTAACACCGAAGCATTCAACTCTGAGTAATAATATAAATGAGCTTAGGGAGCGTAAATTAAATGATGTTAATGTGAACATTTATACGCTTAAATGACGCTAATGTGAATATTTATGCGCTTATCACTTGGCCGTTGAAGAGTATTTTGGAGGGCAAAGATCGAAGTAGGGGAGAGAAATAGGAGTATTTATTTGCCGTCAACCAAACGAAGTTCGGGAGTCAGTACGCTTGACGAGCGCGGGACGGCTCTTCTTTCTTTCGTTAACCCAAAACCACCGCCTCTGTCACTCTGCTTACGATTACGGTGGCAACTGGACCATTCCTTCACAGAAACCTAATGAACCCAACAAAAAAGCTGCCCATTCCCTATCACTTTCGCATCAAGAAAAGGTTCTTTCTTTCTCTCTCACCTCTTCTTTTATCCTTTCCCAGCAAACTTGAAGCATTTTCTTTTTTCGAAGTTGGATAAACCCTCATATTCAAGAATTTTCTTGTACCCATTTGGATAAACCCTCATAATTTTCTAGAATTTTCTTCTTCCCTTTGATTTTGGAATTCTTCGTATTTCGATTCTTGACACAATTCAGGTTGCCCTTGTATTTTGTTGTTTTTTGTCCCTAACACAAGCATATGAACGTATATGAAGTAGTATGTATTGCATATGGACATATCACTTCAAACGGTAAAAGGGTTCAATTATGTTTTTTGATTACTCTTGATGATGTAAAGGGTATGTGTTATTTGTACATTTTTTTTTACAGCTTTCGTGTGTATTAGTTTGATCGTCTCAGTGGTAAACTTTGGTTCTGACCTGTTCATTGAACATATGTAGTTATCTGCGGGGACTTCTCATTTGACTGCAAAGATTACGAACACCGATTTGCAGCTATGACTGTGGCGCAAATTACTGGTGGTACACTCTCTGGTGAACAGATAAGTACGAGTAGGGAATGGAACACGGTAAACCACATGACAAGGTCATGCTGTTCAGGACAGCTGAGGGGACCTTGTAATTTTGTTGCATTAGTTGGTAGGAACAGATTGAATCATGCAGCTGTTTTTCGGCACTTGTCCTTGAGATTGGCTTTTCAAAGAAGGCACAATTTTTCTGTGGTGAAAAATCAATTCAGTTCAGATTATGGAGTGGAGTCCTCTTCTTATGTGGACGATAGTTCTACTATGGACAATCGTCGGCTAACGAGTTCAATTGAAAGATCTTCGTAAGACTCGTAGACCCAACATGCACTTTTTCAAATTTTATGGGCACTACCTGCCGATCAATATGTTTTTGTTTTACTTATATTGCTATTTTTCCACTCATTCGGTGGAAGTTTTAATGTGAACAGGGAAAGGTTTTTTCAAATTTAGATTCTTTGGTACTAGCTATCATGTGTCCTTGCTTTGTTTACAGGGAGGTCGCAGAGAACCAAAGCTTTCAACCGCGCGTTGAGAGTGTGAAACGTGAGCTTCTAATGCTTTCTCTGCCAGCGATTGCTGGACAGGCTATTGAGCCATTGGCACAATTGATGGAGACTGCATATATTGGTAGATTGGGTAAGGAGTTATTTTTCTTGTTAAGTTCCCAAGCCGGTTTTTGCTGGTCAGAGCGGTGATTAGCTGCTGGTTACTTTTCTGTCAGGGATGGATGTCTGTCCGGACGACAACCGTTTCTTGCGCCACCCTGTCTATTTAGGATAGGCTGCATGAATTTCGATTCAGTATAACCCGCTTGCTTGTTTTTACCATATCTATCTCAACGTTTGCATTTTGGCTATGCTCATTCTATGAGCATGATTCTTGGTTGCCTTGTATCTGTTGTGTGGAACATGGTTTTATGGCCATCCTGCCATTAACGCCGCATAGTTTTGTATGCTGCTGGATGACTGCTTAATTTGTTTGTTTTGATGATGAAGTATACTTCAGCGTTTACCATGATCTTCAGATCTCTACTCTTCGTGTTGCATTTGTAGGTCCTGTGGAGTTGGCGTCAGCTGGTGTTTCCATGTCAATCTTTAACATTATATCAAAGCTATTTAATATTCCTCTCCTCAGTGTTGCTACATCTTTTGTGGCTGAAGACATTTCAAAAATTGCAAGCAGAATTTCCACTTCAGGTGAAGTTATTGTGCTTGGTGTCATGGTGCTCTTTTTAGTCACATTGCTTGTCACTCTAATGTCTAATTTCAGGCAGATTTCTTACAGAAGATGGTTGCCGACATGAAAGTGGAAATGGTAAACCTTTTGATGGTACAACTACGAGGCACCAACTATCCTCCGTGTCTACGGCACTATTTTTAGCAGTTGTCATTGGTATTGTCGAGGCTTCAGCCTTGTATCTGGGATCAGGATTTTTTCTTACTTTGATGGGAATACCACCGGTAAGCTCTAGATGTGTCGTGTTATTTATTATAACAGTTGACCTTCCTCTTCCCTCTTCACATGCTTATGTGCATCATGTGGATCCCAGTAAAGGTGATTTCTGCTACTTGGGAATTGGGATTGGTTCATGAGTAATGCCTAATGGAATGCAAATAAGTGGAATGCCCTAGCTTCGGATTGGTATTCCTTTAGTTACGGCCGACAAAGACTCAATTTTCAACCTTTTTTGATTGGCGTACGGAAAGGAATAGTTGATCATTCAGTTGTCTTATAATCAGCTCTAGAGTCTAGACGCTGAAAATGTCTAAATTTGGTTTGCGATGCTAGTTGTGTTCTCTGCATCATATGGTAATTTGTTTAAAACTTGCATTTGTTTCTATTGCTTAGAGAAATAAGTCATTCATGCAAAGGGTCTCCCCATAGTTGAGGCTAAGCTTGGGCCCAAGAATTAGGCCTCTATAAACTGGATTTGACGTTGTCTTTATTGATGTAGAGTTGCGGGCCATTAGGTGCATGAATGAGTCATTGGTGGTTTAATATTTAGTACAGTCCTTTTTCAAGAACATTGCTTTTCAGGGCTCTCGTAATTTTTTTTTAAAGTGGCAGGTCACAACGTCTTATATGTGTTCACCTCCCTATCTCCCTCTTCTTCTGTTTAGCTGTCTCTCCCTCTCATCTTTCTTTTTCTTGGTGTATGATTTTCATGTATATGAAAGTGATTTTACCAAGAGGTTTGCTTATTTGGGTAATAAGTCTGGTCTTTTAAACAGGACTCCTCCATGCGCTCTCCAGCAAAGCGATTTCTTTCTCTCAGAGCCCTTGGTGCTCCTGCAGTTGTAGTTTCCTTAGCTCTTCAAGGCGTTTTCCGTGGTTTTAAGGATACAAAAACTCCTGTATTATGTCTAGGCAAGTGTTGAGATATATGTACAATTTTGCATATTCTCAATTCATTTGGCATGCTTCTATGTGCATGGAATTAATAATAGAGCGTAGAGATTTTGAGATTTTATTGTTTTGGACAATAACTCCCCATTTTCAAAGATCTTTAATGCCTTCATTTTCCTTTATCAGAGTATTAAATTTTTTGTTGTCGAGATGCATGCTTACCATCATCACTGGCCATGTGGTAACCAGATCTCTGGATCATCTGCAGATGTTTTCAAGTGTTGTGTGTTATATGTCTCTAGATGTTAAAATTGTTCAGCAACCTTATCCTAGCTTGAGGGAATGTACATGCACAGATATCTCACTCATTGGGAAGAAAAGCAGTTTCTGAAAAGGCTTAGTTGACATGGAAAGAAATTATTCGGCTAAGAATTATATAATTTATACTTGTGCATGACTGTATCTAGATCCTTTTTTGTATTTTTGCACATTATACAAGGATGAATATCTACTGGTTCTGAATAAGTGGAACATTTCTCAACTTTGGATATGGGGTGGGAAATTTGTACTCGTTACTCATGCTAGTATATAAAAGGATGGGCAGCGTGAAGGCTGAATATCTAATAGTTCTTACTATGGGAATCATTTATACAATTTGAGTATTGGACCAGAAATTTGTACCCACACTCATGGTTCTGGAAAAGTCCTGTGAATATTGGGTAGTTGTTGTCTTAAAGCAGTCAGTGATGCCATAAAGAATTTGAAAGTCAAGGGTCCTAGGTATCGGATGTACTTAATGGCTTCAGGGAACAGAAGCAAAATTCGTCTATGTGGCTTCCGATATGGGAAGTAGTTTCTGATGGTTTGACATTTTTTTTTCATTGGCAAGATGGTTTTGACAATTTGGTAGCAATTGAGTACCGGAATAGTGCTTGAAGTAGCAATTTGTGATTTGAATTCTTTGTCCAGTTAAATTTTTTCTTTCTATCATTCACTAGTACCATATTGTTTGTATTTTGGGTTTCTTTTTTCTCCTGTATCCACTATTGATGCAGTTGTGCTCTTTGCAGGTGTTGGTAATTTTTGTGCTATATTTCTGTTTCCCATACTCATGTACTATTTCAAGTTAGGTGTGACTGGAGCAGCAATTTCCACTATTATCTCTCAGTACGTGTGTTGTTTATTCTCTTTCCAGTTTTTCTTATGTTTCACTGAATAGTTGACCATGGAATATTTCCCATGCATCAGATACATTGTTACCGTCTCAATGATTTGGCATTTGAATAAGAGAGCTGTATTATTGCCTCCAAAGTTGAAAAATCTGCAATTTGGGGGTTATATAAAATCTGGTGAGAGTTCTTCTGAGATACTACTGCTGGGGTGATTCAAATTTAGCTGCATGCATCTGACAGTTCCACTTATGCTTTATCATATGTTGTGATTATGGTCTTCAATTGCACATTGAGATTATGGATTTAGAATGCTGGCATTACATTTTATATATAAATATTGGCGGGAATTGTTTGCGATCCTGTTTTGTCAAGGTTGCACTTTTTTCACATCACTTGCTTCTGTAGGTGGGTTTCTTCTCGGGAGAACTCTTGCTGTTCTCGTAACAATGACACTAGGGACTTCAATGGCTGCCCGTCAAGGTCCGGTAGCTATGGCTGCTCACCAAATATGCTTGCAAGTGTGGTTGGCTGTATCTCTTCTCACAGATGCACTAGCAGCATCTGGTCAGGTGCAATAATCCTTTTTTTTTTGTGTGTGTGAAGAAATATACAATATGGTCGACCAACATATGTCCACTTGTCTGGATTATCATTGTCTCATTGAATCTACTCTAGTCAGAGTATATGGGTTAGGATTTCGATTGCTGATGCCAATATGGCTCAGTAGCTTGTACTATGGGAATCATCATTATGAAGTCTAATATTGGATGTTTTAGGGTTAGATGCAAGCTTTTTATTTTCAGGCAGAAGGGTTCTTCCCCTGCCAAGAGTGATTTTGAGCAGCTGACATTAGGGGTTCTCTTTGATATTCCCAAGCCATTCCGGCTTGTGTTTCTACGGGATTTAGTTTCTTCTTTTCCTATCTGACGGCTAAATTTGTTTCTTGTAGACTTTGATTGCAAGTTCTTTATCAAAAGGTGATTACAGAACTTTGAGGGAGGTTACAAACTTTGTGTTAAAGGTTTGTCATTCTTTTATGCCTCTCCATCGTTTGGCATTATGCTACTTATAACAGTTTGGATTTTAGGTTTACTTAGGTATCTAGGTTCCTTGTTAAACCTGCATTCTCTTGCAGATAGGGTTGCTGACGGGGGTTTCCTTGGCTGCTATTTTGGGTGTATCTTTTGGTTCTTTAGCCACCTTGTTTACCAAGGATGCTGAAGTATTAGCAGTTGTTAGAACTGGGGTATTGGTATGTTTTCCTACCTTATTGTCCCATTCAATTTTTCATACTTTTATCAGGTGGAAATGACAAGATCTTTCTTGTCTGATGTTACCGGCAAATATTGCAGTTTGTCAGTGCCAGTCAACCTCTAAATGCTCTAGCTTTTATTTTTGATGGTCTCCATTATGGTGTTTCAGACTTCCCCTATGCGGCTTGTTCCATGGTAAGCTTATTGAAAACAACTTAGGCTGGGTTTGCCATAAGATTTTATGGGAAATCCCAAAAACTCAACTGGATGATTTATGGGATTTCCCGTAAAATCTTATGGGAAACCTCGCCTTATCTGAGATGCTATTAGCTGGTTGTCAATATTGCGTAATGGCTTCTGTTAACGTCTTTAACGTACAATAGATGGTGGTTGGGGCAATATCTTCTGCATATCTGCTTTATATTCCTTCCGTTTTTGGCCTCCATGGGGTGTGGTCCGGCTTGGCTCTTTTTATGGCTTTACGTACAGCAGCAGGATTCATCAGGTAACTGTTGTATCTTATGTCGAGTCCGCTGTCTCTTGATATTGATCAAAGTATTTTGCTGTCTTTTATTGATCAAAACCAGCTCTTGGTCCTGTGACTCCTGTCCTCCCTAGTTTCCTCCTCCACTTTTCTTCTTTCTTACAAATGTTAATGTTGTTCCTTTGACGTTTTCAGATTATCATCGAAAACTGGTCCGTGGTGGTTTCTGCATGTGGAGTTAAAGAGACCCTAGGTCAGCTTTTAGTCATTTCTTGATTCTTAATTCCTTACTGTGTAGTGATGCTTAAGCCTGCCTGTAATTTGTTTATCTTCATAGGCTTCATTGTATTCTACTTCTGTGGACTTCTAGAGAGGGTAACTGTAACTAAAAGTTTTTTCTTTCTGTTTTGAATTGTTTCTTTTTTTCTTCTCAGTTCATAAGCCATCTTTCCTCATGAACTAAACTATCAACTGGGATTTTGTGTTTTTAAGAAGTGGTGGGAAGGGGTACTAAGGTGAGTTTAATCTGGGTTGAAGCATGTAAACCTAGACCAATTAGTCTGGGGGAGTCTTTAGTTGGATCTTTCGAGTCAAGTTTGATTAAGGTTTAGCTGGTAAGCCTGGAATCCAGAAAGGATTGCAATTCAGAGGAGAAGTATCTTCAACACCTAAAACTACTAGGAGAAATTAGTTCAGTTGCCAAATAGTCCATTACAGTGGTATTCTAGGAGCAGCCACTTTGTGCATTTATTGCCAAAGGTTAGGTCTGTCTCCTATCCATCCCCCGCCCATACCCCCAATTATTGGAGACTTAATGGGTTTTGTTATTGTTGTTGTTGTTGTTGCCAAATAGTCCATTACACATTTTTTCAAGTGAAATATTTCAATGCGGAAGGACTGAGACAGATTTTGCGTTAAGCAGTGTATCTCAGTTTCATTTTTGTCTCTTTCTATTTTATTTTTGAGCGCTGGATTCTCTCTAAATATCGATCTTTGGTTGTATAACTAGCTACCCTTCTTTAATTGGCAGAATGTCGATTGAGATAGGGGGAATCAGGTCTCTTTAGCTCGTCATCAGCCACTGGAGCATTACCGTAAGCCCCATTTTCTGTCTATATGGTGAGTAATGCCATTGGATGATTTACTCCAGTCAGCTGATGCACACTTTTTGGTTTTGATTGTTATTGCTAGAACTTTAAGTAGAGCCTTGGTACTTACAAACCCATACGTACGCAAGATCGTTGACCTATTTTAGAGATTCATGCTAGCAGAGATGTTAATTGAGGAAAATCGATCTTGATAGCATCATCAATATCTATTGCTTATTCTCTCATTATCTGCTTGTCTATTCTAACGAAGGGAAGTCATGGTGGTTTACGTTTTGTTCGTCACTAGAACCAGAATTTCCGGTTTTCCAACTGTTCTAACTGTGTTAAGTATTGACAGATACTATATAGGAACAGGCATTCTGAGTAAATGGATGAAGCTCATTTTTAAAGAATATCATTCAAAAATATGGAATGCGATTGGGATAAGCCCTCTAAGCTTGTTTTATTTGGTAGTTCCTACTGGCTTTCAAGTTCTTCCCAAGGTTTCACAAAGACTGTGTGTAACTCGGATTAGATTAGAATCACATGTCCTGTAGCTTTCTTCTATTAGGCAGTCAGATGTGACCTCAGTTGTTTCTGGATGTATAACCCTTGGTCATGTTGCTCCTGTAGTTTTAGCAGCAGCTAGTTCAGAATCATAAAGAGAGTCAGAGGTAAGAAAGGTAGGATGTATGCGGAGGTCTAGAAACACAAAAACATCCACAACATGGTGCCTACCATTGGGCTAGCACTCCAGTCGCTCTTTTTGTGTGCATTTGCACAAACAGGCACAATATGCTAATGTAAAAGAATAAAAAACTAATTCTGATTCTGATTCTGCACGGTAGTAGAAAATCAGTATGGAATGCTCAAATGAGTGTATAGATAGGGGAGAGGGAGTGACGAATTTCAGAGTGTTCTTTAGACTGATGTAACATGGCTTATTTATAGGTAACGCACACGGCCTTTCTAACCAGATGAATCCGTAAGGTATAGATTATATGAGTACACCGAACCAGCAATATGGCTGATGTGTAAAGTACAATGCAAAGTTCTCTGAAAAGCCATAGCATGAGCCGTGGGTGCAAAGTGCAGGCTCGTTTGGTACATGGTGCTTCACATTGTAGGAACCTAGCCATTTTAGAGTTGGGGTAGTAAAGTTAACATACTATAAGTGCTACTCAAACTTTCCCCATCCAAGCAATGTGGGAAAGAACACACCTGAGAAATGTACTTTCTCAAAGGAACAAGGAAGAAGCTTTTCATAACACTCAACTTAAATCCTTTTATTTTGAAAATCTCCTACATACTTGGTGGTTTGATTTTCTGTTTGTGACTAGAAACAGTATTTTCAGATCTCCAATTTTATCCAAACATTGTTGTTCTTAGTTGGTAAAATCGCCACAATGTAAAATGCAGCTGACATTGCCACACTAACACCTTATTCAGAAAACCTTGAGGTTTTAGGGAGAAGCGTAGTCTGTGGGACCGTAAGGCTCAAACAATTCGGCAAACCATCCTTTCTTTCTCTTTGGGTTCCATCCCATGTCCTTGCAGAGCTGGTCATTGTACCATATATGAAGTGCACCGATACAAGATCTTCGGTAGTTTTTGTCGGAGTATTGCTTCATGTACGCATCCCATTTGTCTATATCTTTTTCCATCTCTTTAATGCTGGGTAGCTTGAATGTGCCGTCCAATAACTCTGCTAGCCATCGACACCTTATCTCCGATGTGTACAAATTCGCAAGACTCTCTGAGAATCCAATCACCGCAAGCTGTGGAATTCGGGGGTGAATGCATTCCCTTTTGAAACAACAGTTTGTGTTAATATCTAGATTACAAATTCAGACTGAATTTCGTTAAACTGTAGTTATTTTTAGCATAGAGTAAGTTACTAAACCATTTCCTTGTTTTGGACGCTAACCTGTAGAGAGGAACTGTTTTATCAGGCGACCCAACTATCAGATCCTGAAAGGTTGGGGAGACGAAAATGTCTCTAAGCTTTTCAACACCCTTGAATCCAGTACCCAATATGACCAAATCTGTCTTTAAAATTTCGGTCTCCCCATCTATCAGAATGCCTTCTTTGAAAAAGCTGAAGCTTGAAGCTTTCTTCAGCCTTATGCTTCCCTTCTCAACCCTATTGTAGAAGTCCTCGGGCACGGTCGAGCTCAAACAAGAACTGAGCTCTTGTAGGAAACTATGTTTTGGCACCATACCAAATTTCGCCAGATTAAGCTTCCATTTTACATAACTTTCGACAAATTTTGAAGATGCCCATCTCTGTCAAATTGTGTGACAAATAAGATTCTGTGATCTAAATATGAGTGTACATTTATTGGCTGGGAATTAGTACAAATTAGAAAACAAGAGGTTACCACAGGAGAAAGCAATGTTGCTAGAAGACTAAGTAGAAGCCCTTCACCAGGCTTGTGATTTGATAGCTCTGAGAAGCGATTAAGGTAGAGATAGGCTAAGGGAACTCCCCATGGCTGGTAATCAGGGATGTTCCAGTGCTCAGTCCTGTATATTACAGTACAGGGATTATCCACTCCTACAAGCCGCAAAAATATAAGGTAGTTAGAGGGGTAATAAACTCAATCTTTGCAATGAAAAGGACGAAACTAAATCGCTGTTGATTTACTTATGTATGAACAATACAAAGGTGATTCTGTTGAATGCCTTGATCTGATAAATTTCGGTCCTGTGTTCTCACCATTTGATGTTGAGCACTCCATTGCAATGTCGAGTGCTGATTTCTGGAGTCCAACAACGACGACCCGCTTTCCTCTGACAAATTCTTTAGCACTTGCATAATCCATGGCAGCATAATCCATGGAGTGTATAACCTTTCCCTGAAACACCTCAGGACCCTTGCCTTGAGGAAATTCGGGAATGTTCGGGACACCACTGAACCTTCCCACACATATAATCACAAAATCAACTTGACAAACCTGGGCATGTAACCATGAATCAATACATAGGATCATCGTAATCAAACTTTATATATATATAGTTATAGTTATAGTTATAGTTAAGCTTCTAATCTGGGATTCCCGTTTCCGGACCTCCATGATCCAAATTTTTTTTTGACGATCCGAGCCGTCCAATGTGTTCAGAAATTGTTTTCAACGGCCTCACTAGAAATCTTCAAAAAAAAAAAAAATACCGGGAAGGGCTTTATCCAAGAAGTTTTCGCAAAAAAGACAAAAAATTGTATATATGCCCTTATGGTATTTTTTTTTGAAGATTTCCGCGTGGACGCTTGAAAACACCTTCTAAACACATTGGACGGCTCGGATTTTTCAAAAATAATTTGCAACACAAAAAAATTCAATTTTTTCTTATTCTCGGGAGGTTTGAATAAGAAAATTTACCTATATATATATATATATATATATATATAGAGAGAGAGAGAGAGAGAGAGAGAGAGAGAGATTGGTGGATACCTCAGTAGAAAGGCTTTTGGTGTCTTGGATCGTAATATTCCATTTTCCTCCTTTAGAGTCGAAGGGCTCACCAGTTCCACCCCAAAGTGCCCATGCTTGTTGCACCTCTGATGTTGCGCCTTCATAGTCGATGCTGACCACTTTAGTGTTGAATCTTATGTGGTGTAGCAAATCAAAGTGACGAGCATACGACTCGAGGTACTCCAACACTTGGTTTTGGTCGGGAAAGACTTCGGTGACAGAATCTGGCCATGGGAAATCGGAGAACTGGTATGCAGGTTTGGGAGTCTGGAGCTTAGTAATCTCTATCGTTTTAGTCCACACTCCTCCGATGCCGCTCTGGGCCTCGAACACTATCGGACGATAACCCTTCGATAGAGTGTACTTACACGCTAGAAGACCGCTGATACCGGCTCCGATTATGGCCACCTTCCTCTCCATCACTCCTGGCCCCCCCCAACTGTAGCAATTAAAATCCTGGTACACTTCTTTATGTCCTGGTCCGATCTTCGAGATATATATCGAAACTTTGGCCAGAAATAATGCACCAACCTACTCTTGGATAACATTATTAAAGAAGGTGCATCCCATATTCCCATTTCCCCTTTCTTAGCTGGCATGGCTCGTAGTATATATGAATGTCGTGTTCCTGACTTTGAATATGAATTGATTTTTTGCTGGTAGTTGGTTGTAAGTCCTATACAATCCCGATCACGGGAATACTCGTATACGGTCATTGAACTTTTTTTCCCCCCAAAATTCATTAAGAATTCAAGATCCTAAATTCTGAATGAAAGATATGAAGATTAGATCGATTGTTTACAATTGTCTAATTCAAGTGATTTTTTAACGAGACCACCCAAATAATTATTCCAAAATTATTAGATGGCTTGGATTATTTTTGTAATATCCCAAAGTGAGTTCCACACAATCATTTATACCATATGAAAGCATACGAAAGAGAGAGGAGCAAAAAAAAAAAGAGTATGTACTGAGTCAGAGACCAAATTACCCATAAAACTAAACCAGTAACCATTCCATAACCGTTCAAATTGAGGGGCAAGATCGGAAAAATCAAGTCAAAATTAGCAAGCCTTCAATTCAGCAGTCTCTCTCTGTCAGTATTATATAGTATAAAAATGATACACGTACAACAGAGTTTTCTAACAAAGTTCTCCAACATGCCAAAACGATGTCGTTTTGGCATGCTGAACTATAAAAAAAAACTCAAAATCAGATCCGCCTCTCTCCCCCTCCCCCATTTCAGACCAAAACCTCCCATTCCATCACCATCGCCACCAGCAATCCAGCTCCTCTGCCCTCCCTCTCCACCTTCGGCGACCGCTGCCGCCGCCAAGAACACCTTAAACCAAAAAGCTACTCGATTCAGAACTTTCAATACACCCAACTTTCAACTTTCAGGGTGTTCTTGGAGGCGGCGGTGGTTGCCAAAGGTGAAGAGGGAGGGCAGAGGAGCTGGGTCACCGGCGGCGGTGGCGGTGGTGGAATGGGAGGTGTTCTTGGCGGCGGCGATCGCCAGAGGTGGAGAGGGAGGGTGGAGGAGTTGGGTCGCCGGCGGCAGTGGTGGTGGAATGGGAGGTTTTAGTTGGAAATGGGGGAGGGGAAGAGAGGCAGATCTGATTTTGAGTTTTTTTTTTTAGTCCAGCATGTTGGAGAACTTTGTTGGAAAACTCTGCTGTACGTGTATCATTTTTCTATACAGTATTGATGATTACTGTTCCTTATGGAAAGTTAACATGCACGACACCTACAGGTGATCTCCTTTTTTAGGATTTTGGATCGGACAGATCTTGTTTGCTATCCACAAAATACATCACATTATGACATAATCTTGGCTTAAAAAGTCAAAAGAAATGGGAGAAATTATTCAGTGCCTTGGTAATCACGTGACCGTGTTCACTAGTACGAGAGGATGTTTGGGAATCTTATTTTTAGATTATGTTTTTTGCATTCTCTAGTTATTATTTGAGCGCCAATTACAAAACCTATTTTTTCATAATGCATTCTGCAAGTGTAACAAAAAAAAAATACATAATCCAAAAATCACCTTCAGATGAGTTTTTTGGATTTTGTTTAGGTTTCCACTCACAAGACCATTTTGAAAAATCAATAACGCATGAACCATCCAAACACTTTTACCAAAACAATCTATAATCTACATTCTGCAATTCAGAATGTAGAATTAGAAAAATAATTGCCTGCAACATTTCTCTCTATTGGGGAGGATAGTCACTTCTCCACTTTCAAGTGCAAGAACAATGTATTGATTGCAATAGACATACATAAAGTAGAAATTTGAAAGAAGAAAAATTCTCACGTCAAGTAGAAAACTTGAATAAGTAAAACTCATAGTTCGAGTGATATAAACATGTTAGAGAAATCACCACACATAATAATAATGAAATACAAGAAATAGTAAAGAAATTAACACAAGAATTTATTGGGTTTCTCAAAATCGGTACAACTAAAAAAAAAAAAAAAAAAAAAAAATTGTTCGGCCCTGTGGTCTAGCCACAACAGTTGAATCTATGATGGGCTAGATGCCGAGCTCCACTCCACTCTACTCCGTTTCGCTCGGCAACTAACCTTCATAAGAACTTCTCGATACTTCTTCATATGAACCATAAGTTCCAACAAAACATATATTTCCAAACTCATAAGCTCGATTCGCATTATTCAGTATAACAATATTTCTCTGAAGAGCTGCAGCACAAAAAATTGTTGGAAACCAATAGATCTCCACTAGGAATAAGTGACAATTTCGTAAGAAGCGGGGAGTGAAATATGTGAGGGGGTTAGTCTGCCCTCTGAGATCACACGCTAATTGGCAGTCTCCAGCCGATCGGCACATGAAGGGAACCGGAGATGTCTCAACATCGCCGGTGAAAGAAGAAAGAAGTAACAAAGACAATTCATTCTTCCTAAATTTATTTGTCTTGCTCATTCCTCCTTAAATTAGTTTGCCGAAAAAATTAATCCAAAATATTTACCTGGAATGCTTAGTATTTTTGCAATTGGGTGAAGACAAAATATAAAATAAAAAAATTGAACTAGTTACAGACCCATTTTACACAACAATTTATGAGAGGAATAATAAAACAAGCATGACTACACTAATGCCTAGAATTGTGAAAACTACAAGCAGAAATCAAATATGTTTCTTCCTCCCAGTGGCTGTCATCAAGAGTATTAGCTCGTGCACATGGACAAGAAATAAAACGAGATAGGGCTCTTTTTTTTTTATTAAGATATTTCCTTTTTTTAACTGCAAAAAGGGTGGGAAGAAGTGACCAGTGTAGCAACCCCTCATGAGAGTGACCATTGGGGTTCCTGACCCGCTGTGGAATGCCCGGTTGAGCAATAGCTATTGTCCGAAAGGACAGACCGTAACCACAGTACCACCTAGGCAACTAGTTGGCCAAGGGCCCTCCATGCAAATCTACACACTAACAAAAGTCCCAGCAATGGCATGGGAGGGATTCGAACATGGGAGGTCCATGCACGGGGAAAGAGAGGAATCTTATCTCACTTACTTTGGCCAACTAGGCTACCACCTCAGTGATTCTAAGATATTTACTTGAGTATACTTTTTAGTTCTCCTATTATGTCTTCCAAATTGTCTACACGACTACACTAACAATCCATCCTTCCCAACCAAAGGGGTGATTTTAGTTAATAACCAAATAGAATACTGGTCTAAGGGTCAAGTTGGTAATTTTTGGTATATCCCCCCTCCAGGAGCCTATGTATCATATATGCCCCAGCTATCCAAGTGGTGAGGCTCTACCTCCCAATTGATTTGGGACTAAGCACTCACTGGACCGGTTGACAGCCCTTAAAAATCAAGCTACCACTCCCCTAAATCTGCATAATCTTGAATACATTGAATTTATAACAAGTTTTAAACAAGTTCATAAAATTTCGCATGGAGATTTATACTAACATTTAATAAAATTTCACATTTGAATGTTTTGAATTCATGTCCAAATGCGGCAAATTTCATTGCAAAACTTGTGAATATAATATGGATATTATAAAATTCATCATAGTACCTTGTAATTGCAAGGCAACTCAAAGACTGCATATCGTACATATCTAAATATGCAACGCATGTGTAATGTAGCATTGTTTCACTTGCTCCATTTCATCGTCTAATTTCACCATTTGGGATCTCTCAAAATATTATCTATAATTTCCAATATAGAATACTACTTTTCATATATCTCAATTTGTGTTCTATTAGACAAAGTTTCTTAAATTATAAATCTTTGTATTTGAATATATAAATAATTTTTTGAAATGCATCTATGTCGAAAGTGGATAACAATTTGAGATTTGAGAACAAGGGAACCTTTTTTTTTAATATTCATTCTATTAATGAACATACGAAGGACGTATTAAAAAAGAAAAGAAAAGAAAAGGAACATGCCATAAGATTTTGCCGTTTACAATCTAAATTCCAACATAATCAAAATAAATAACTAAATGTTAAACTTTTCTTAATGTGTTTAACCCACATTAGCGACAAAACATCAAAGGAAACTTTTTTTTTAAAGTAATATTAAAAGAAATAACTAAATGATAAACTTTTCTTAATGTGTTTAACTCACATCAACGACAAAACATCAAAGGAAACTTTTTTTAAAGTAATATTATATGAATTGAAAAATTAAAATTGCATGTATATATATATATTTATTTATATTTATATTTATATTTATATTTATAAAAGTAACACTTCTAGTCCGGGATCCGGGATTCCGAACCTCCTTGTTCCCGATATTTTTTTGACGATCTGATCCGTCCAATGTGTTCAGAAGGTGTTTTCAAGAGTTGACGTAAGAAATCTCCAAGAAAAAATACTGGGGAAGGCTTGATCCAAGTATTTTTTGCAAAACTGTAAATATATAGTTTTTGTGAATAACTACTTAGATCAAGCCCTTCCTGGTATTTTTTTTGAATATTTTCCGCGTACACCTTGGAAAACACCTTTTGAACACATTGGACAGATCAGATTTTCCCCAAACAATTGGCAACACATAAAAAAATACCCAAAAGTCTCTAATCCGGGATCCCGGATTAGAAGCTCTTAGTGTGTGTATATATATTATAGATCGATTTGGATTGGGTTTGAGTTTGACCGAATACTTGCTAAGACCAAATCCAAATCCAAACCTGTCATGTAATCATGTTTCAAAAACAAAACCTGCCCAATGGGGAGGAATTTTTTTAAAAACCACCCCAATAAGTCGGTTTGGTTTGGGTATCCATTAGTTTTGGGTGAAATTGTCATCCCTAAGTCTAAGGGGTGTTCCACTAACAAAAAAAAAAAAATTTTTTTTCAAAAACTAAGACATTTTATTTTATCATAATACATTACATAAAAACTAGTTTATTCTAAAAACACCATTAACGAAACACCCCCTAAATCCCCAGAAAAGATACGCATAACATACCCATAATTTGAAAATATCTGGACCATTGAATTTAAATTTTGGCTAAATTTATGGGTGTATTTTCTAGGGCAACCCGTAGTTTTGCTAGAAAAATCCAGTATTTATACTTGTACAGGGGGTGTTAAGTTGAGTGGTGTCTGTACAGGGGTAGCAGGATGTCACTATCGGTTCGTCTAATCGCGTACACAATAACTTTCAATAACTTTCGGCCAAACTTCCACTTTTGTTTTGTTTTTTCTTTTTTTTCTTTTTCGCTTTTTTTCTTTTAACTTTATTTATTTAATTACTTATTTAATTTAGTTTACTCAAATTACATTTGCAAGTAAATTATTTTTTTACATTAACATTTAAATTTGAATTTATATTTTAATTAGTTAATTAATTTTTCTTAACAATGAATAATTCAAAAAAAAGTCTAAAAGTGAATAATATTTCAATCATGTTTGAAAGTTAATAAATATTACAATCACGTATAAAAGAGAATAAATATTACAATTAACAATGTTCAACTCTAATCAATATTACTTCCAAATTGTGGTCCTGGAACGACACCCAGTATGTTGTACCACAAATCAACACATACGTTTTAAGTAAAAGGTCATCCTTTGGCGACATTCGACGCATTCTGCTGCCACCATATTGGAATTGGGGGTACAGGGGTGATGAGGGTGCAAAAAAAGTTGCACGAAGTGATTGTTCATAAGGCCAATAGCTATTTGTTTGCGTTGTTAGACTGGAACTGAAGGGGATCTCAAGGGCAAGTGAGTAAAATAACCAACAACATTCGCGTCAAATGTATGTAGTACAATATCGTACCGTGATGCGATGACTACTCCCAAACTCATACACTCCATCCAATTTTCCATATCAGCTGTAGGTAAGAAACATGTCAGTGACTTTAGTGCCTCATCTGCCATATTATGTTGTGGATAAATTGCATTGTAGAGATCTCCATTTTAGAGTTTTGGGTCTCCAAAATAGAGGTGTGGTCTCCAAAATAGACATGTGGTGTCCATATTTGAAGACCCAAAATAAATTTAGAGACCCAAAGTTCTAAGAAAACAATGGATCCCTCAAAAAAGTATAAAGGGTCATACCTGTCACCTGGTAAACAAAAAGTTTTGGGTTGGTGTTGAACAAATCTACACTTTGGATTGTGTGAAATGAGCCTTTTGGAATTTTTTAAATTGATATATTGTGAGAGAATTACTTATCTCGAAAAGCACAATAAGCAAAAAAAATAAAAAAATTCCATTTGTAGATCGGGGCCTCACTTTGGGATCACACGTAAATGATAAAGAGTCATTCAGTTTTTTAACATGCTTTTAAAGAATCCGTGTAAAGAATTAGCTCATTTGGATATCGGTAATGACTTAGTTGATTTATGTCCCTGAATTCGCAAAGATATTTTTTTTTTGAATAAATCAATTAATCCCTTATTGATATCTAAATGAGCTTTTAGTGCAAAAGGGTGGGAAGGAGCGACTAGCGTAGCAAACCCCCATGACCATGACTATTGGGGTTCCTAGCCTGCTGTGGAATGTCCAGTTGAGCCATAACTATTGCTTGCGACCTTAGATTGTATCGTAGATGGTGTCGCCCCAAGCGTAGGGCTAGGTCGGCGGTAGCATAATAACCAGTAAGATCGGGTCGAATCCACAGGGACCGAACGCACCCGGCGTGAGAGTTGTCTTGCAAGTGTAGGTTTTAGCCTTCGGCAAACTTGGCTTTTGGAGTTTGGTTGGTGGAATTCTCTCTCTACCTCTAACGCAATTGAAAATGAAGATATAAACTATAAATTAAAGGCGGCAACGTCTAGAGGTTCATACCACCCATGAATAAATATATTCAATGGCTCTCAACTATAACTCAAGTGAGAGACAAAGTCACTTGCTCTCACTCGGAAGATTTAACAATGAAGATCATTTTGACTCTAGAAAATGGGTTTAACAATGGAATAAGTTCTTTGAGGCACTTTGACAAACACTTTGAATGCCATAGCTCTAAGCATCATGTGTGGCAAGTAGTCAAGCCCTTGCCTACACAAGATCAAATAGGTTAACAAGACTAAGTTTTGATACATAAAATTGAACTTACCCAATAAAAACCAATCTTAATCACAAGAATGAGGTTTGTAAATGGAAAGACACCCTTTTAGACATTTTGTCAAACACCCAAAGTGACATAGCTCAAAGCATTATGTGTGCCAAAGGAGTTGTCTACACCCAATCAAAGAGGTTAACAACTCTAAGTTTAGACCGAAAATAGAGTGATCAATCCATTCACAAACCCACAATAAGCATATAAACATGAGAAACCATTGAAACACCGAAGTCATGGAGCGATCTTCACCCCATGACCAAGTCTAAACTACTACTCAACCATGATCAAGCTAAACATTAAAGGAAATATAAAGGAAATACAAAACATGATGAAAATGAAAATAAACTACGAATTTATAAAGATTAGAGAAGTGCTTACAACATTAATGAAGGAGAAAACCTTGGTTCTTGAAGATTGAAACCTAAAAACTAGAGAGAAGGTGGAGCTAATTTAGACTAAAAAGAAAATAAAATGAAAGTGTAGGAGATATGAGAGAGATAGAGAGAGGGAGAGATATATACACATAACCCTTCTCTCTCACAAAAATATCCTAAATGCAACTAAAAGTAATAAGTTTCCATAAGTGGAAAGTCTAACAAGTGGATTAAACACTTTTTCGGGTTGCTGGGTATTGATACCTATCAATACTGGTATCAATACCTACATTTACAATGCTACTCGAGAAGCCTGGGTATCGATACCAAGGTTGGGGGTATCGATACCCACGGTTCTGTCCAACTTTGTTCTTCAGAGGTATTGATACCTAGCTTCACTGGTATCAATACCTCTATCAATACTTAGGCATTTGAGCTTGCCACTTCTTTCTTCATCATCCATTGGTCTTGTGTGCTACCGGGCATCTTCCAAGACACTTCCAAACATCGTGTGAGCCTTGGAAAGAGGGGCATTTGGTCTCGTGAGTACTTGTTCACTCCTGGACACCACCGGGAGTCTTTGAGAGCGTGAGACACGGCTTTTAACGCACCAGTTTGGCTTTGTGGCTTTTTGACTTCCCGGGCCTTAACCGAGTCTTCATTTCTTGGCTCTTAAGGCCCGGTGGTGGCATGTCATGGGGCAACTTGGCACTCGGTAACTTGGGACGGCTTCCAATGCGCTCCAAAACGTGCTTATTCACGTGTTTTACCTATAACTAACAAAAACAACACTACTCACATATCAAACACATAAAGCACGAAATCACATGTGTGTGTGAGCAAAAATGAGCTAGATAAGCCCGGATTATATACAACATTGGGGGCTTATCAACTATTGTCTAAGAGGACAGACCGTCACCACAGCATCACCTAGACGACTAGTTAGCCAAAGGCGCCCCTCCACGTAAATCTACACAAGTCCCAACAATGACATGGGGGGAGATTCGAACATAGAAGGTCCATGCATGAAGAGAGAGGAGAATCTTATCCCACTCACTTTGGCCAACTAGGCTACCACCTCAGTGGTTCTACGATATTTACTTGAGTCTATTTTTCAGTTCTCCTATTATGTCTTCCAAATTGTCTACACTAACAATCCATCCTTCCCAACCAAAGGGGCGATTTTAGTTAATAACCAAATAGAATACTGGTCTAAGGGTCAAGTTGGTAATTCTTGGTACATCCCCCCCTCTAGGAGCCTACGTATCATATATGCCCCAGTTATCCGAGAGGTGAGGCTCTACCTCCCAATTGATTTGGGACTAAGCACTCACTAGACAAGTCGACCGCCCCTGAAGATCAGGCTACCACTCCCCTAAATCTGGGTAATCTTGAATACATCAAATTTATAACATGTTTTAAACAAGTTCATAAATTTCATGTGGAGATTTATACTAACATTTAATAAAACTTTCCAAACATCACCATGAAACCTCATAACATTTGAATGTTTTGAATTTATGTCCAAATGTGACGAATTTCGATACAAAACTTATGAATATAATATGGATGTTATAAAATTTATCATAGTACCTTGTAATTGCAAGGCAACTCAAAGACTGCATATCGTACATATCTAAATATGCAACACGTGTAATGTAGCATTGTTTCACTTGCTCTGTTCCATCGTCTAGTTTCACTATTTGCAATCTCTCAAAATGTTATCTATAGTTTCCAATACAGAATACTACTTTTTATATGCATTTTGAATCGCGTTTCATGTATCTCAATTTGTTTTCTATTAGATAAAGTTTTTAAAATTATAAAATGTTTATATTTGTATCGATAAACAATTCTTTTGAAGGCATTTATGTCGAAAGTGGACAACAAATTAAGAACAGGGAACCTTTTTTTAAGACACAATTTAAGCCATTTAAGCCTAGTCTTGGGGCTGGGCATGGAAGGTGGTTCACGTTGAGCCCAAAGGCCCAATTTCACAAATAAATGAGAAAAACGGTGTGCAAAACCCCCAAACCTGCAAAACAAATGGAAAAAGCGCTCTCTCCTGGCTCTCCAGTTATAGTAGTCCACTGGTTTGATAATTGAAAATTTGAAAAATGCTCGGTTGAAGCATAAAAAATGGAGACAAATCAAAGGATCAGAGCTCTCAAAACAGGGGAGGGGCTTCAATCGATCATTATGGTAACTGTAATTCTGTAAGTTGTTCTGTCCAACTTTCACTGTCTTCTGGTTTTTCTCGACGTTCGTGTGTACTGGGATTTGGTGCCCACCCCACCACTTATGAGTACATGCTAGTGTTTATTGTTTACGAGTATGTGGATGTAAAGCAGAGAAAATTTCCTTCCAAGGTTGAGCTTTACACCCAAGGCACAGGATCATGGAGATGCATCACTTTTGTTGGTCATCCACACTATGTTCCTCATGATCATTGTTTCCAGACTTTTATCAATGGAGCCATACATTGGATTGCAGTTGACAGAAGAGCGGTGAATGGTTTCCGCAATTTGATAATTTTTTTCAATATGGGTTCTCAAGCATTCTCGGTGATGATGATGCCTACAGCTCTAGTCAATCAAAACTCGGTGCGCCTATGCATTATGTTGTATGGAGAATCAGTGGCAGTGTTATGTCGTGAAAAACTGGGGGAGGATTCTTGTTGCATATGGGTGATGAAAGAATATGGAGCTGCAGAATCTTGGGCTAAATTATATAATATTACTCTTCCAGGAGTTTTGAAAAATATAATGGGTTGAGGAAAATGGTGAGATTTTGCTATCAACCATTGAAAACCATCTACTTTGTTACGACTGTGAGACCAAAACTTTGACATATTCTGGATATGCAGGGAGTTCTGGTCGATTTGCGGCTCAAACTTTCACGGAATCCCTAGTTTTAGTGGAACCAGGAAATGGTGTCTTCTAGCGGTAGTTTGTTCTTTGGAGATTCTATGCTTCCAAACTCCAAGAAAGCAAAAGATAAAGATGAAAGAGCGGCAATTTTGAAGAATGATGATGGTCCGGGCAAAGATTTGTGGAACAAAATCGAGATATCTACTGGTTCTCCTTAGGAAACTGGGAGTAAAAGCCAACTCAAAACCATTTTTGTACACACAATCTCAACGTTTTGTCGATGTGCACACAAACACAAGTAATCCTTTCATTGATATAGTATGTGGCGATAACTATGTGATGTGCTGCTTTAAACAAAACAAAAAAAAACTAATATGTGATGTGCTGCCGATTATACTAGTTTTGTTATCTCTTATTCTTACCCATATCTTAGGAATGTGTTTGCACAAGTTGTTCTATGCTTGATCCTCTTCCTTTTTTTCACTCGTTAATTTTTACTTAATGTTCTTCCCTTGGCTTCCTATCTTAGTCTATTTTTCAAATGCTCTATAGTCTATACATCTCATGTCAAGTTGATAGTAAAACATTACCCAAAACCAGTGGCGACTCCACGATTTTGGGAGTATGGGGTCAATCATAAATATATCCTAGACAATTAAATGGTTAATATCCTAAATATATGCAATTCCCAAACCTATTAGACTCTCATGCTTTACACCTTAAGCAATGTATGTGTAAATTATTCACATATTATAATTACATCTAGGGTAATGATTTCCACATCTCCTTTACTTATAAATGCACTCACTTTTTTGTTTTTGATGAAAAAATTACACATGAAAATTCCCTACACGATAAAAAAGGAGTGCATTTACATGCAAATGGGGTGCGAAAATCATTTTGATACAAATTTGATGATAAATGTTCAAAAGAGATGTGAAAAAAAAATTGGCACGGACTTTCATCGACTGAAGAGGAACTTATCGTTTCTAGCTTGTATTTTGTCGATTTAATTTTATTGGGTTTTTTTCTAAGATGGAAAAATTATCTAGTGTATATTTAATCCTTTCATTGCTATAGTATATAACTATGTGTGCTGCTGATTATAACACTTCGATTATCTCTTTCCCATATCTTAGGAATGTATTTGCATAACTTGTTTTATGTTTGATCCACTTTATTTTCCCAAAAGTTAATTTTTACTTAATATTATTCCCTTGGCTTCCTATCTTAGTCTATTTATGAAATGCCATATGCATGTCATGTCAAGCTGATATTGAGCTTGAATATTATGCAACGAGTTGAGTTTTCAAACTGAAAGTGCTCAATCATCTTGATACTTGTCTCTGCAAGGCGTGTAGCTTCCCCTACTCAGCATGAGGGGATCTAGATTCTAGAAACACAACATGCACAACATGGTGCCTACCACTCCTCTTGCTCTTTCGTGTGCATTTGCACAAACAGACACAATACGCAAATGTAAAAGAATAAAAAAAACTACTTGTGATTCTGATTATGCAGAGTAATAGAAACTCAGTATGGAATGCTTGAATGAGTGTATGGATAGGGGAGAGAGCGTGACAAATTTCAGAGTGTTTTTAGACTGATGTAAAATGGTCTATTTAAGGCCACAGACATGGCCTGTCTTACCGTTGGACCAATCCACAAGGTATAGATTAAATGACTACACCGAACCAGCAATATCGCCGATGTGCCAAGTACAATGCAATGTTCTCTGAAAAGCCATAGCATGAGCCGTGGATGCAAAGTGCAGGCTTGTTTGGTACATGGTGCTTTGTATGTAGGAGCTTAGCCATTTTAGAGTTGGGCTAGTAAAGTTAACATACAAGAAGTGCTACTCAAACTTTCCCCGTCTACGCAATGTGGTACAAAACATATCTAAGAAATGAACCTTCTCAAACGAACAAGGAAGAAGCTTTTCAAAACTCTAAACCAAAAGTCTTTTATTTTGAAAATCTCCAAACATATATGGTGATTTGATTTTCTGTTTGTGAATAGAAACAGAATTGTGTTTGGTTTAGTTTTGGGTTTTGGTTTTTATAATGATTAGAGGGAGAAATAGGGGTAATAATTAAAAAATAGGTATTAATGATTAGAGAGAGATAGAGAGAAAAATAAGAATAATATTTAAAAATAGGGATAATAATTGAATAATGATTAGAGGGACCCACTAATTTTGAAATGGGGCTTGAAAACTTGAAACCAACCGAACAAAGCGGAACCAGTTCTCCAATTTTATCCAAACATTGGTTTTGGTAGTTGGTAAAATCGTCACAATATAAAAGGCAACTGACATTGCCACAACAACACCTTATTGAGAAAACCTTGAGGTTTTAGGGACAAGCGTAGTCTGTGGGACCGTAAGGCTCGAAAAATTCGGCAAACCATCCTTTCTTTCTCTATGGGTTCCATCCCATGTCCTTGCAGAGCTGGTCATTGTACCATATATGAAGTGCACCGATACAAGATCTTCCGTAGTTTTTGTCGGAGTATTGCTTCATGTATGGATCCCATTTGTCTATATCTTTTTCCATCTCTTTAATGCTGGGTAGCTTGAATGTGCCGTCCAATAGCTCTGCTAGCCACGGACACCTTATCTCCAATGTGTACGAATTCGCTACACTCTCTGAGAATCCAATCACCGCAAGCTGTGGAATTCGGGGGTGAATGCATTCCCTTTTGAAACAACAGTTTGTGTTAATATCTAGCTTACAAATTCAGACTGAATTTCGTTAAACTGTAGTTATTGTTAACATAGAGTAAGTTACTAAACCATTTCCTTATTTTGGACGCTAACCTGTAGAGAGGAACTGTTTTATCAGGCGACCCAACTATCAGATCCTGAAAGGTTGGGGAGACGAAAATGTCTCTAAGCTTTTCAACACCCTTGAATCCAGTACTCAATATGACAGATTGTCTTTAAAATTTCGGTCTCCCCATCTATCAGAACGCCTTCTCTACAAAAGCCGAAGCTTGAAGCTTTCTTCAGCCTTATGCTTCCCTTCTCAACCCTATTGTAGAAGTCCTCGGTCACCCCTGGAAAGTTATCACTAGAAACAATTGTACTAGCCATTTCTAGTTTTATGACTTTATCCAACACTCCATTAGATTGTGCAGTAACCTTTGTCCTATCAAATTAAGCGACGGGGAAGACAGATTCATCTAAATGACAAGAATTTCAATTTTCAAGACTCTTCCAGTTGGTTTGGATACTCCTACACATACGAGATACTCGTGCTGTAAGTAGGGGCTGATACACAAAACAAACTGCTCCAGTTCGAGCTCACGTTCCCTTGTTTATGAGTGATTTATTGCATAAATAATAAATCAAACTTGAAATCTTTTTGAAGCTTGTTAAGCTTTCGACAGACTGATTTCCTCTCCTAATGG
Source organism: Vaccinium macrocarpon (assembly GCA_022606695.1). Lineage (NCBI taxonomy): Eukaryota > Viridiplantae > Streptophyta > Magnoliopsida > Ericales > Ericaceae > Vaccinium > Vaccinium macrocarpon. The sequence goes on from CM040172.1 coordinate 32,546,361, forward strand.
TATTTTTTGGGATTTGGCACCCACCCCACGACTTATGAGAACATGTTAGTGTTTATTGTTTACAAGCCTACAAGCATGGGGCAGCGAAAACTTCCTTCCAAGTTCCAAGGTTGAGCTTTACACCCAAGGCACCGGACCATGGAGATGCGTCACTTGTGTTGGTCATCCACCTCACATTGCACTTTTTGATTGCTTCCTGGCTTTCTTCAATGGAGCCACACATTGGATTGCATTTGAAATGACACGAATGAATGCAAGGACGGCGGTGGATAGTTTCTGCAGTTTGATAATGTTGTTCAATATGGGTTCTCTTGCATTCTCGGTGATGATGATGCCTTTCACTCTAGACACGCAAACCTTGTTGAACGTGTCCATTATGCCGTATAGAGAATCGCTGGCAGTGTTATGTCATGAAAAACTGGTAACGCGTTCTTGTTGCATATGGGTGATGAAAGAATATGGAGTTGAAGAACCTTGGGCAAAGTTATACAATATTTATGTTCCCGGAATGTTTGGAAAATATAATAGGATTGAGGGGAAATGGACAACCTGCTACATTGTTACAACTGTGAGACCAAAACTTGGACAAATACTACTAGGATTTCAGGTGTTCTTGATGCTTTGGTGATGCTATGCTTCCAAACCCAAGAGAGCAAAGGATAACGATGAAAGAGTAGCAATTTTGAAAAATGCTGGTCCAAGCAAAGATTTGGTGAACAAAATCACTGATTCTTTTTATGAAACTAAGGAGTGTCGATAATCAACGCTTGTCAATCCCAGTGTCAAGTGTGAGCACGATGTCAAATTGTGGCACCCGTTGTTCAGTGGAGGTAACCTTGTTCTTTAGGTATCACATCTCGAAATTATAGTTTGCTCATTTGCATTTGGAATATGTTTGTTTTCATTATTATTTTTTGAACAGTTCCCCATAGATACTCCTACTATGTAGTTGTAATTAGGTTAAGATCTTTGGCTACGAGTGCTTGGACATCCTTTGTTGATTTTTCCCCCATTGAACTTACCAGGGCCGATCTTGATGTTTGGGTTGCCCAAGCCCAACTATAGGCTTGGTTGCCCACTCATAAAAAAAATGTTACATTGTGCTTTTAGTTTGAATTACATTAAAAATATAAAAATCAAAATGTAATCCTAGTTATAGTGCCTTATGAATTCTTCTTGATTTTTACTATATCCGAGAAGGATACGCTTTCCCTTCTTTGAATAATCAATTTTTTTCAAGTATGTCGGGACAATAGCCGATTTCACATTCTTGGACCAAAAAATAAAGGTTGGGACCCAAGAGTTTGAGGAACCAAGAAAATTACATTTGTCTCTCTCAAAGAAAAATGACCAAATATGGGGTCAACACTAATATTTTGAAGGCTTAAAGTGAATTTAAAAAATGCGCCCTTAGTTTTAGAAACCAAATCCAAATAGGTGGCTTGTATAAGGTAAATAGATTAACAACAAAGTACCACTCTAGTGTTGTTTCTAACTAATCATTTTATCAACTTTACTCTTGTAAGAAAAGTTATCAAAAAACTCTTTTAAGAATACTATCTTAACAATAAAGATTATATATTTTATTTCTTTACGTGTAAATAAATTCGATTTGAAAAGTTATGAGTAGAATAAAAGTAAACTAAGTGAGAATAAAAAAATATTTATAAAAACATTTAAATAATGCTCAAAAGATTTGAAACTTGGATTCTACAACCGTGAAAGCCTAATAACATTTTTGTGCTAGTTGTGTAAAAGGTATATTTTATCTACAATATAAATCCAATTGAAAAATAAGGTCAAAAATCAAATGTCCAAAAATGTAACCACCAAGACTTGAATCCTGTCCACTAGGGAAGTGAGAACATGCATAGACCACCACTACTACTAGGTTTCACCTTGGTGATAAAAGCCGGAGTAATTTATATATATCTCTTCACTTTTTTTTTTGGTTGCCCCTCCCCAAGGGTTGCCCAAACCTGGGGACTTGCGGAGCTTACCCTGGGGCCGACCCTCAAGTTACTGCAATGAAAGTAGATTCCACCCATTAGAATTGCATTTCAGTAGGCATCATGATTGCAACGGTCACAGTACAGATAACTAGTGGCCTTGAATTCTAATATTGCACTTGTAACCAAAAGAAAAAAACTACCATAACATTTACTCCTTTTTGTTATGTTACACCAGGAATTTTCTTTTTCCTAACAATTAATGATGAGAATAAAACACTACCCAAAGGCCAAAACCATGTATGTTTGCACCCAGAATCTCAACGTTTTGTCAATGCGAAGACAAACACAAGTAATCCTTTCATTGCTATAGTACGTACCGATAACTATGTGTGCTACTAATTATACCAGTTCTGTTATCTCTTTCCCTCTTAGGATTGTATTTGCACTTGCCCAAGTTGTTTTATGTTTGATCCTCTTCAATATTCCACAAGTTAATTTTTACTTAATATTATTCCCTTGGCTTCCTATCTTAGGCTATTTGTCGAATGCCCTATGCATTTCAAGCAGTGTTCTAAAAGAAAGTCTTGGAAGGCCAAGTACTTAGTGCCTAGGCGCTAGAAGACCCCTCACTGACTAGCCCGCTAGTCGCCCAACTAGACCAACTAACCCGACTAGTTGTCTGACTAGGCGCCAAATACTCGACCTGGAAGCTAGAAGGTGCCCGGCCGCCCTGGGACCACTTAGCGAGTTTTAGAACCTTGATTTCATGTCAACCTGATCTTGAGCTTGAGTATTACTATGTAACGAGTAGAGCTAAAGTTTTGATGCAAAAGAAACTGAAAATTCTTTTCTTTGCTTTCCAAACCAAGTTTCAGCCGAGATTTCAGCTCAAGTATTAAATGAAAGCGCTCAAGCATCTTGATACTTGTATTTACAACCTAAGAGTGTCCTTGTATCATCGACATTTGGAGCTGATTTTTTGTTCCAATAATTATTACTATCACTATGGATGCACCTAAATTGATTAGGGTCTCTAGCCTACCCTCTCTGATTCCTTTCGGCTTTGATTTGAGTGCATGATTTTGCAGCAAAACGTTCTTGTAGCATCTTGGTTCTTCGAATTTAGGGGGACTACTATTTTAGACTTTCAATGGTATTTTGAGAGTTGCTACTTTATGCATATTGCTAAAGATTAGGTCTATCTCCAATCAACTCCCTCAAAAGAGTTAATTTTAGCTATGTTGAATACTCATTATCCATGTTCCTAAATGACTCATTTCTATGTTGAATTCTCATTATCCATATTCCTAAATGACTCATTTTTCTTAAAATCTTTGTTTCGTATGAGAACCAAAAAAGGTCATGAAGTAAATTACATGAATCTTGTCTTTGGGTTCACTTTTTGAATTTTTAGACATAATTATTATTATTCAATTTTGCATCTATGATAAGAATGACAAAAATCCACATTTGGACCAGTTGCAATAAATAAATTAACAATAAAGAAAAATCTCAATAAAGTTTGAGTTTTTAATTTTTTCTATTGGGTACATAATTTAGCATTTAAAAAATAAGATAGTCTTTTATACTTGTGACAAGTTAATTGTGTAACCTTAGGTTTTAATATAAAGCAAGGGAGGCTAGGGTAATTCAAACTATATGTATGTAGGGTATCACGATCTTTCATACATCAAAGTTAACATTGTTAGAAAAAATTTAATTGCAAGGGTCTATCCACATATTAGTAGTTTGTGGAGTAATGCGGATGAGAGCAATTTCCAAAACTAGAGGGGAGGTTAGTGTATTATCAAAAAGAGCAATTTCTAGAACTAGAGGGGAGGTGTATTGTCAAAAATCTCAGGAAAGATTAGCGTAATTTATCCAAATAGAAAAGAAAAGGTGTAATCTGTCTTAGCAGCAAACCTGAGGGGCTGTGAGAGAAATTTACCATTTAAATTCTTATTATATTTCCACACACACAACCACCCCATGCAAAAATTGGAAAACCAAAAATGAAGGAAACAGGATTATTACAAGAATAGCAGGTGTACGAAGAAATCTGCACCAGGAGCGAGTGAGATTTGCATACAAGGATGGGAGCAATGATTGATGGGAGTCAGTCTAGTTTTGCGATGACTGCATCAACAACCTCTTGGGTAGTGCTGTCTCCTCCGAGATCTTTCGTCCGAACCTTGCCCTCTGAGATCACGCGCTTCACAGCAGTCTCTAGCCGATCAGCAAATGAAGGGAACTGGAGATGTCTCAACATCATGGCCGACGAAAGAAGTAATGCTACTGGGTTTGCTTTCTTTTGCTGCACTATCTTCTCATTTCCCACATTTCCTGCCGACGCACCTTGTTCAAAAACAGCATGATCGGCCCCCACGTTACCTGAAGTCACCGAAATATTGCATCACTTGTTAGTACCATAAGTTGCAAACATATCAACCCTGACTGAATCTGCTAGACTGCCTTTTAAAGGGTACATTGAAAGCAACCACACACAATCATTTCTTGTTACGGAATGTAAGTCACAATAAAGAAAGCAAGGGGAGTTGCTTGAAACCATATGGACTCGCGAAAAGACATAAACCACTACAAATGTGTTGGATGATGATGATGAGTACCTCCAGGCATGACACCAGTGCCTCCAGCAATACCAGCTGCTGTATTTGCCACTAGATTGCCATAAAGATTAGGAGTCACCTACAAAACATAATACAGACTTGTCAACTTCCTGTCAATAAAGGTGACCTTTTTTCCTTTTGGCCAGACGATAGGATGTTAGCATGTTAGTGAGCTAAATTCCCGCAAGGGCCGACTGCTAGGGATGGCAATATCGACCAAACCGACGGGTAACCGAACCGAAACCTGTTTTTTTTACCGAACCATAACCGATTTTTGCCCCATGGGGCAGGTGTGGGTTCGATTCAATGGATGAAAAACCGAACGGGTTTGGTTCGGTTATGGGTTCACCTGGAACCCGAACCGATACCCGAACCAAACTTATATTAATTACATAAGACCCCCTATATTATATATAAATATTACATAAACCCTATATATATTTGAAAATTACCCAAACCCTATATATATTTGAAAATTACCCTTTTCCCCTTCTGTACATTTTAAGACTCTCTTGACTGATATTTGTAGTTTCTTTTTGTTATTTTTTTCATGTTTTTTCAATTTTTTTGAGATAATAAAATATCATAAACTCAATTTATTCATGTTTTAGTACAGTTTGGGGCGGGGCGGGATGGGTACAATTCGGTTACCCAAATGGGTAGCTATTTTTTCCTTCACAAAATCGGTTACCCGAAATTACCCGTACCCCGAATGGTTAGGTTATGGTTCATCCTCTCCCTTTTCCGAACCGAACCCGAACCGAACCGAAACCCTTTGGGTTTGGGTGCGGATCGGCCAAAAGCCGAACTGATCCGCCCCATTGCCATCCCTACCGACTGCTGCTCCATCAGCTCAAACCCATAACCTGACCCTCAGGAATCAAACCCAAGGTGAAAGACCACTGAGCCAAAGCCCAAGGTCTTGTCAATAAGGTGCCTGAGGAAGTGAAAAGTTTTCAGAATTCATACATGTAGAAATTGGGATAATTTAAACAGAAACGGAGGGGAAATCAAGAGGAACACTACGTATAACATTCCAGGAAAGATTCATATCAATCCCTGAGGCATAAAAGAAACAGAGAATTAGTATAGGTCCACTTAAAATAGTACTTCCATGTACAGAAAATCCCCAACCGCATCGCAGCAGTTTAAAAAATGGGTCTTCCACCTTTGGAGACTCAAGTTCCCAAGTTATCTTTTCAAGGACATCAGGATATCACTTGGACCAATCAGGACATCACTTGGACAATCATTCTGTCATATAAACCAAATAGATCATTGAAGGCTATCTATGAAAGACTTTAGATCAAAGTTGCATTACCATAACATCAAATTGCTCAGGCTTCGAAACAAGTTGCATGCAGCAGTTGTCTACAATAATCTCATTGTACTTAATACTGGTGTACTTGCTTGCGACCTCTCGGCAGGATTCTAAAAACAGACCATCAGCCAGTTTCATAATGTTGGCTTTATGCACAGCTGTCACCTTCTTTCTGTTGTTGAGGTAAGCATACTCAAAGGCATATTTTGCAATCCGTTCTGAGCAGAACTTGGTCATCACCTAGCAAAATGACAGGCTGAACTTTTAACAAAACTGTTCTCAATTTTAAGCGACAGAAATTTCTCTTGCAGTGTTGAAACCATATAAAAATTGCTCTTAGTTTTAAGCCACATAAACTTCTTTTCAAGTGTTGAATGCAAGAAGTGAAATGCATTTTTATCTCACCTTTAAAATACGCTTTACAATCAGATTATTCAACTTAATGCATAATTATAAAGTTTGGGCCCCAGAAACTCAGTACCTATATGGCACCGACACGGAGACGTGACACAACATTGACAAGTAAAACATAAAAAATTGGAGGACACGACACAGTGGGGGATACATTTTAAAAAAACATATATGTACGCTATTATATGAATTAAAACTCAGAAAAGGAAGGCTCGAAGGGTAAACATGCAACACCACGTATAGCTTAAATTATATTCATGGTGAATTCACAAAAGTATTTCAATGACATGGTTCCGATTATGAATATGATATATGAATTCGATTATGAATATGACATGTGCTAGGGCATTCCCTATCCCAAAACATGGTGCAATGGAGCTCAATGAAGAAAATGGATTCATTTAGCTAATCCGAATTGTTTGGGATGCTTGGGTCACTTTGGTTTGGATAATATACCAAGAGCAAAGTATTCTCTCTGATTTTACATAATCTGTACGAGAATCTGAGAAAACTCCCCCTTCATTCCAACAAAACATTCATTAAATACCATGAGTTGCACTTTGAAGTTAATAAACTGCCATTAGATAAATAATAAAGAAATTTTCCTAGTTGCACTTTGAAGTTACTTAACAGCCATTTAATTAATAGCAAAGTAATATCAATACATAGGATTCTAAGTTAATCTACTTCTACTCCCAGTTATAACCCAATAGTTGAGTTGATTCTTCTCTATGAGAAGCCGTTTTGTTTGTTTAATTAATGGATCTCTATTAAACCTAATGAGGCTATTGACAGAGACAAAATGTGTAGGAAATAAGTCCATGAAATTAATTTAAACGTCTTCAATCCTTGAGCAGTTGTGCTTCCACCCAGAGGCAGCTATTGAGCTCTTTGCCTAAGGTCTCCTAGTTTAGGAAGACCTTGTTATTCCAAAGGTTCGCATATTACTCTAGCCCGAGACCTAAAAAACTGTAAAACTGCCTTGTTCCACCAACTTGGCTTTTTTTAGCTTTTGGGGCTCTTTCAGTTGATCAGTTGATGTATGTAAGGAGAAAACCGGTCTCGAAAAAACGTGAAAAGCCAAAAAACCAAAAAGCCAAGTTAGTGGTTATCTATTTACGGTATGCTTTGTGAGATTCGCGTCTGCTAAAAAGCAAAGCTTTGAGCACCTTTGATTCTCATTTGCTAAAAGTAGCAAGATGATTTTCGCAACTCGTTTTTAGCAAAAGGAATATGTGATAGAAAATTGACTTTAAGCAACTTGCTTTTATCTAATGGGAACCAAAAGTGATTTTACCAACCTTGCAAAAACTCAACTTTTATGGAATTTCCCATTTCAGCAAATGGGATTAGGCCCTCAAACAAGTTTTTCAAAAAAAAAAAAAATCCTTCAAAACAAACTTTTTTTCCAACAGTGCCAGATTTGATCCAAAATCTGTTGAATTGGCCATGTAGGAGTAATCAACTTATCAACGTAACACAAGTTCTGTGTTTGTTTAAAACAAAGGTTGAATAAGCACAAATAGATGGCAACATTTCTTGTAGAACACGAGATTCTGAAATTCATCTCCCTGAATAATGATGGTAGATTATTATTATTTTTTTTTTTGGTCCTAATCTTCAAAAAAGATTGTTCTTGAAATCCATATTAGTGAAGGCAAGAAAAAATCTTTGTTGATTTACACAAGGCCTTGAATTAAGGGTCATCATTTGGCCTGCGAGCCCGAAGCCCGCCTGGCCTGGCCCAACCCCATCAAGCGGGTGGGCTACCCAGCCCAAATAGTGAATGGGCTGGGCTCGGGCTGGATGATTTAAGCTTGGCCCGCCCGACCCAAAAGCCTGCTATCTAGCCCGTAAAGTAAGCAATGAATGTCCATATTTCAAGGTTTGAACTCCTTAGGCTTCGAAGAGGGTCGGACCGGACCTGCTTCCTCTTGTCAAAAAACTGCTTTTTAACTTCAATGAGTTGGAGCACACATGTCCATTTACCTACCAAGTTCCAAGTGAGTACAATCACACTATGATGACCATACAATTTATCTAAGTGAGAAATATTTAGCTCATGGAGAACAGTAGAAGGTTTTCACAGCTAATTTCTATGGTGCAAACACAAGAACCATGGGTTGCAATTGAAGTTACTTAACAGCCTTTTTTTGCTTTACCAATCAATTAACAGCAAAGTAAGATATTCAAAATTTCTACAGCAGGCAAACTCCGAAAAAATACCCCATCTCAAAGGGCAGTCAATATGTATACCTTAAGGCTTTCGACGACACCAGGAACGACTTCATGCTCGAGTCCCGAATACTCACCCTCCGTATTCTCCCTCACCACAACGATATCCACGTTCTCGTGCCGCGTCGGCAACCCCTGCAAATTAAAGCAATTCACAAGCGAAGCATACAAATCGAGCTCCTTCCGCAGCTGCACATTCAGCGAGCTCACGCCGCCGCCCACCGGAGTCCTCAGCCCTCCTTTCATACACACCTTGTTCTTCCGTATCGAATCCAAGACCTCCTGTGGGACCGACTTCATGTCGCCGTGGACCTCGTAACGCTCGAAGTACACCGGCGCGTGCATCGCCTGCATGACTTGTTCGACGGCGTTGGTGACTAGCGGTCCGACTCCGTCACCGGGGATTAGGGTGACGGCTCGTGGAGTGCCGTCTCCGGGTCGGGGCATGTAGGTTACGGACCGTGATGCACCCAACCCTAGGTGAGGAAGATTTTTAAGGATCGGAAGGGCTCGTCGAGCCATGGGTGTGAAATTCTACTCCTTTTGACTTTCTTTGTGGTCTTTGTAGTGGAGAAGATGAAGGATTTTAGGGCTTTGACTTCATTAAAGGAAGAGAGAGGTCTCGAGGTGGAGAGATTCGTTCAAAAGCCATGGGGAGAGAGAGAGAGAGAGAGAGAGAGAGAGGAAAAGAAACAACGTCTGATTTCACTAATTTAAAATACGCAAATGATTTTCACACCCTTAATTCACACTCTCTTTTTTGTTTTTATCCATATGAATTTACAATATTGTCCTTCTTCAATATATTTTTTCACACATGCAAGGATAATATTGTAAATTCATGTGGATAAAGACAAAAAATGGAGTTTGAATTGTAAAATGGGTTGTGGCGAAAATCATTTCCCTTTAAAAAACTGATTTTTAGTTTTTTTTTCGCTTCGTCCTTATTCAATTTTTTTTTGCACTTGTTAGTTTTCGGTTGATTTTTTTGTGTTTTTTTATTTGTCTCAACAAGAATAATCTAAAAAGTATAAAATTGTTAACCAAATTTAAAGTTTTGTGAATAAAGAAATTGATTTATTTTTTGTTTTATTCAGAAAACTATTACTTTTGATCATAATTTTATACTCTTTGGATTTGCCTCAACGAGATAAATATAGAACTACAAAATTCTTGATGTAAAACTAACAAATGCAATTTTTTAATAAGTTACAAAACGAAAAAAAAAAACCAAAAAACCGGTTTTTTTCAATTTAGCCAAATCAAGTTGTGGTTATTTTCTGTTTTACCCTATTAATTTGGATTTTCTGCATTTTAAGCTCTCACCTCTTTGTACGTTTTTCGGTCAAGTCCCAACATTTGCCTCTCTTTCTTTTTTTTTTTGACACGGATAACAATAGATCGGTTTAGTCTCCGTTTTGGAAAAACTAAAAGGATCGAGTCCGAACTGAAAATTTGGATCCAAATCTAGTAAAACTTGAAGAAATTTACAGAAAAACAAAAGCGTTTCAAAAAGTCCTTATGCTAGGGGCACTAACTTACTTTATGTTCTGTAAATTGTGAGGTTCAACTTTCAAATATATTTACCATTCATTTTTTTTTCATAACGATTCCGAAGTGTTCAAGTGAATATTGATATTCAGTAAAATTATTTTTTGTAGAAAAGTTGTTCATCATCTATTTTACAACATGAAAAGTTTAGATCATAGTTGGAGGCCCGAGATCCGGGCAAAAGTTAAGAGGATGGAGAGATGGGATATGGATGGGAGCTAAGAGCATTTCCAGTGGACTGAAAAGAAGTGTTCTAGAATTTACACCATCTTAAAAACTAAATTAAAAAGTGGTATACATTTATTTATTTATTTATTTTTAGCTAAAGAGATAGAAATATCATTGATAAAGTAAGACAACATAGATACAACGAACTACACAGCAAAATAACATAATGATGTAACTAAGCGGCGCCTCCATCACTAGTATCCGGGTGAGGAACAAAAGTGGCAAGCTCATGATTTGTCAAAAGATGCGCACATTGGAGTTCCCTCTGATCTACTTTAAAAATCCGACAAAAACTTAGCTTTGCAATCTCCACTTGTAGGTTGCTAACAAAAAAAGACTCCAAATAGTGATCCTCACTCCTCCTCCCTATCTGCATAATGACATTAAAACAATTAGAAAGAATATAGGCAACATTAAAATTATAATTTAAAGCCCACTTAATTGCTTGTATTTCCATTTGGACAGGACTATTGTCGTATATTGATACAAAGTGTTCTGCTATTATACTTCCGTTCGAGTCCTTAGCAGTGAAACTTATCCCGCTTCAAGAATTTCCTTCTTTCCATGCCCCATCCTCCTAAAGTACACATTTTCTTAGGATGGTTGAAGGCTCCTTTGTTTTCTCAAACACTCCTTTTCGGAGTGATGATGTTCTTTCAATGGCACGGGACAATGCTCATTGGTTCTAAAGGGATTCCAATTGGCTAAATAAGGCTAAACAATCATTTATTAGAAGTGTGTTAGTTTAGGATTTCATTTATTCGTGTTAGGAGTGTGTTAATTTATGATTTCAATAAATGGTAGTACAATGGTATAATTAGAATATATGCTAAAGCTAAACACATTAAAACATCTATTCTATTATATATGAGGGAAGAGCACCACTTTGGTGTCCTCTATTTTTGAGGGACTTGGGGGAGGTTGCTGCGTGGCCGTGCCAGCTACTTCCTAGAGATCCAAGACGTTCACCGGATACCTCTCGTCGAGTACTATAAGTGTACCCAAAAATCAACTTGATCAGATAACATTAAGTCCCTAATCAGAACACAAATAGCTTGAAAAAAATGAGTTTAGTGATTTGGATTCAATGTTTATGTACATTTGTGTTCCATTTTGTTTCAATCTATTTGTGTTCCGATTAAGCACTTAACGTTATCCGATCAAGTTAATTTTGGGTACACTTATAGTACTCGACGAGAGGTATCCGGTGAACGCCTTGAAACGGCAGAAAGTAGCCGGCGCAGCCATGCCGTGCCGTGCACAGCACTCTGTGCATCACCACTCCCAGGTCGTTTTTTAAGAGCATGTACTTTTCATCTACCAATATTAACCTTTAACGAAGTTAGATTTTACAACTGCAATTACTCTTATCCTTTTACAACCACCGCAAGGATTGAAATGTAAAATGCCAACATTTTAATTTGTAACTACTGCAGTAGTTACCAAGCGGTTGATAATTTAACATCTCCAGTGGACTGAAAAAAAGTGTGGATACTTGTCATCTACCACTTAATTTAGTGTCTCTTTTGTATCATTGTGTCGACTTTTCGTCTTCTTATATTGCCTTTTAACAATTTTCCCAATTACAAATCAGGTGCCCTTCAGCCACATTAACTATAAGGAGAAATATATCCAAGTACACCACACTATAACTCCTAAAAACCTCCCGCACATGGTAAGTTGGCAACTGTTATATAATTTGTAAACTAATTTCCCTTCTCATAGTGCTGTGAAGATCAATGACTAAATTTTCGAGAAGTTCCATGATATCTCAACCGCCAATCTCCATGTCTCTCTTCTTTCTTCCATTTATTAATTAATGAAACTCGACATGCAAACGCACCATCTTTTATCCCAGACAAAAAAATAGAGTTTCTTCCACATTCAGTCCCTTCTTCCTTTGGTTCAAGATTGCACTTGTACACGCATCGCGTGTGTCCCGGCCTCCGGTACGAACGAATTACTCAATGATTGGTCCCATCTTTTCTCTCTACTCTACCGAAATCTAATTGCCAGCAGACTGCCACAATGGGTGGGTTTATCAGAAAAACATCAACAAAAACAGGAAAAGAGGGAAAAAAAAATCCCCAATCACAACACAAATAAAGTTAATAGTATTGCACTTGCAAAATAATACTAATAATGAAAAAAAACATAATCAGGACATCCAACTGAGAACCGGTGAAGGATGAACCCAAATTGGTTCAATCCACACCACAATAGTTCGACAACCTTTGTTTTGTCTGAGACAACTCCTTCCCTCCAATTCAAAACAGTTATTGATCCAGCTTCTGAAATGGTGCTAAAGGAATGCAATGGTGCCGCCGTTATCTTTCTCGGTGGCACAAAGGCACCACACCATTCAGGAAGATTGAACGAATCTACTTACAACTCATTTTGTAACTAAAGAAAAGCTTTCTCAGGTTCAATTCTGATCAAGTGTTCAACGTCAAGTTGTCAGTCTGCATCACTCATAGGATCTATTGCAAGCTTGAGGGGTTCCTTCAATAAAACCTTGGAGAAAGCCACTCCGTGAATGCACAGGTAAACTTGGTCATCACCACGCTTAACGACATATTACACAAGATTCGACTCAGTGAACCACTTCAGACCCTCTGGTAGACCGAAAAACCTATAACAACTGTTGGCCATATCAAAAGCACCGAAACATCCGGAATCATGAAAGCAATACCAAATTCCATTCACAAGCATTGTGTTCACTGCAGGAGCAATATCCGAGTAACTGGTGGGCAAGATGGTCGTCCATGTAGACTCCCCTCTTTGACATGTACTAATTTTGATACGACATAAAGCCTGATGGCATACCATAAACACCACGCAATCTGGAGATGTAGGAGGAGTTGATATGTCAAACACAAGAAAGCATAACTCTTTTACATCTACGAAGGGGATGCCAATTCTTGCCCTTGAAAATGGATTGAGGAAACAATGTGCAGAGGACCCATTCTTGGAAGAGAATAAGAGAAGCCACCCATGCCTCGATAGAAGCAGTTGTTTGTTGCATAGCTCTGGAATCTCAACATTGTAAATACATTGTCGGCTAGATAAGTCTCCAAGTTTGCCTATTGATTTGAGCAAAAAACGCTCATAATGTGGAACATGATGAGTGATATCTAGAAACTCCTCGCATTTCATGATCATGAACCATGGCAACTGGCTGTGTTCTAATTTATGGGGTATTAATGTTGGACATTGTGAGAAAGCAGAGTGCCAGCACTTGCAAACGTATTGTCTTTGCTCTTGCTTGGATCCGCAACCATCCAACAAATGTATTCATGTCTGGATTGATAATATCTAGAGTTCTTATTTCACAAGACAAGTTTGTTTCCAATTATCACCGCAGAGGTATTGTGGAGATGATTTTAAGCCAATGGGGAAAGCCCCGCTTCTCGAAAGGGTTAGTGAAGTGCTCGAGGATAATAAGCATCCTAAACTTTTTCAAAGGCTGGAAACTATTAAACAGGAAGAATTGCTGGCATCAGTAATATGCTTGTTGGGTATCGGAGGTGAGAGGGCAAATCAGGCGATGATGGTCTGATTTAGAGGGAATAAAAGGATTGATGGAGCAAAATTCAGGGTAGGCTGGGCCTCCATGGAAGGGCAACCCAAGTATGGTGGATTGTGGTTCAGATTTGGTCAAAAACCTTATCATAGGAAGCATGCACCCTCCCGCCCAAATTGCTTGCAACAAGTTTATGTCAAAATTCCTTCTTTACAAGTGTGTTTATCACTGGTTGGACTACATTTTTTTAATCGTATATTTCGTCCATCTATGGGTCGACCCTATCAAAGTTTTAACAAGGGCATACGTCACGGAACCGTTGGGATGTTGTTATCTCATTGATGAAATGGTTTAGGAGCTCCTTCCTGTTATTGAGGAGCACAAAATTGAAGGGGTGGAGATTGTTGACATCTTACTTGAATGCACACCTTTGAGTAGCGATTTACCAACACAAGGGAATGTTTATTGATGAGAATAGCTCAGACAATGGGTGCAATGTAAGGAAACGTGAGAGAAGCTATGAGTTCGCTTGTGATTAAGATTCTGAAACTTTGTCAAGTTGACCCAAACCAAAATGCTGAAGTGATTAAAGAAGTTGAGGGCCTGATAGGTTTTAGGTCCAGTGTAGGGAGTCATGCTCGCAAAATCATCTTGGTAAGTTTTTTTTGTCCTACTTTGACTTTGCTTTTAATAGGTTTTCTTATGAGTTTCACGGTGTTGCTTCTGTTTTAGACTGGTAGCTTTAGTGGGTGCTGAAGAGCTGTTGAAAATTGTGAAAAAGATTGAGCCAGTGATGCATTAGCTTTCATTACCTCCTGCCACACTGGATACCACCTCAAGTCTTGCCAGCTCAGCAAAGGATAACCGACGTATTAAGTCCAGTTAGTTAGTAGTGGTTTAGTGCTTAAGTGCTCTGTTAAGAGCACAAGCATAAAAGAAAACATTCTTTACACCGGCGGTGTAAACCAAAATTTCCTCCAAATTGATTGCATTGTGACATGTGTCCATGTTCTACCTTTGGAGACCACTGTTTGGACACATGGCACAATGTCATAGATTTGGAGGAAACTTTGGTTTACACAACTGGTGTAAAGAATATTCTCCCCAAGAATAAGTGGGTGGTTTTCATCTTTTGAACACAGACACGAAATAACAGATCTACTCTCTCTCTCTTTCTCTCTCTACTTTGTTTTCTTTGTATACTTTTCTTTCTCTCTCTTGTTCTTGAGTTGTTCATCTAGTTCAAATTGCAATGAATTCCTTTATTTTTCATGGTATTAGAGCACTATAGATGGAAGTCTTCGATCTAATTATCTCGTGAATCCGTTTGAGATTTCAAGCAAAGTATAATGGGGTTTTCAGATCATGGCATAACACAATCCATGATGGTATGGATGGTGTTATTCCATGATCTGGAAACCCCATTGTACTTTGCGAGCATGGCTCCCTACACTAGACCTAGCTAAAACCTACCAAGCCCTCAACTTCTTTAATCACTTTAGCATTTTGGTTTGGGTCAACCTGACAAAGTTTCAGAATCTTAATCACTAGGTGATCTCGTGGCTTCTCTTGCGTTTCCCTGCATTGCACCCATTGTCTGAGTTATTCTCATCAATAAACGTTCCCTTGTGTTGGTGAATCACATACTTAAAGGTGTGCATTCAAGTAAAATGTCAAACAATCTCCACCGCTTCAATTATGTGCTTCTCAATGACAGGAAGGAGCTCATGAACCATTTCGTCAATGAAATAACACCATCCCATCGGTTCCGTGACGTATGCCCTTTGCTAAAACTTTGATAGGGTTGACCCATAGATGGACGAAATATACGATTAAAAAAATATAGTCCAACCAGTGATAAACACACTTGTAAAGTAGGAATTTTGCCAAAAACTTGTTGCAAGCAACTCGGGTGGGAGAGTGCATGCTTTCTAAGATGAGGTTTTTGACCAAATCTGAACCACAAGTCACCATGTTGGGTTGCCCGTCCATGGAGGCCTAGTCTGCCCTAAATTTCGCTCTGTCAATCCTTGTATTCCCTCCAAAGCAGACCATCATCGCTTGATTTGCCCTTCTCACCTCCAATACCCAGCAAGCATATAAATGATGCCACTAATGTTTTCAAATCAGGATATGTGTGGGCACCCGTGACCTGCGCGAGAAACCTTGAAAGTACTAGAACATCGCATTCGTTGGAGTCACCACTTGATTTTAAGGTTAACAAAGCAACCGAATTCAACGTACAAAATTCGAGACAACCGGCCCGTCATAACTAGAGTGATCTTGGTTCAGGAGCTAAGTTACGGGATGGGAACGTTTTATTTGAAAAATGCATCCATCCCGCCTAATCAAAATGATTAGTCTCTACTCAAAATTATGAGATTTTAAAAGAAGATTTAGAGTGATTTAGACAATTACGGGAAAGGGAACAAGGAAAAACAAATAAAATTAACGATGCATGAGGCTAGATTTAGAGAAATGAAATATTACCGAAAATTAATAAAAGGGACGAAGAATGAACTTCTTTTGATCAACGTTTGGATGCTCCCCTCAAAATCAGGAATTCGGCAAGTATAACTCCGTTCGCCGCGAAAAGCACGTTATTTAACTAATGCTTCGAAAAACTTGGATTAACAGGAAGGGTTTTAGGTTATTTTGGAAAGTAGGATTATGACTAATATTTTTGGAATTTTGATGGCTAATTTTTGAAGAGGGTTTTCTTGGTTTTTGGGATGAGAAACACTAGAGGAAAGTTTTGGATGCAAATAATAGGCTAGAACAAGGTTTTTAGGCTAGGATTTCTTGAGGTTTCTTTTTGTGTGTTGAAATGAGAAGCCTAAGGTCCTTTTTATAGGCACCATGGAAGCTTCTTAAAGTTATTTCCACCAAAAATCGGATGGGAGGTGAGTGAATGGAACATGGGCAGCTATGCCAAGCTGTAGCATCTGTCTGGCTTTTGACCTTGCGTCCGCAAGTTTGGACCTTGCATCCGCAAGTTTTGACCTTGCATCCGTAAGGTTGACCTGGCATCCGCAAGGTCTGACTTTCACAATTTATAGCATGGAAGCCCATGCTCTTGCATGCGTATGTCGGTTGTTCTTGTGATATTTCGTCCGTAAAATGACATTTTGGATTAAAAATTGGGCTTTTTATTGGGCTAGAACTTGGGCTTATTTGTTGGGATTTATATCGGGCCAAATGAATTGATTTGGGTGAGTTTGGTGGTCTTTTTCTTGGTGGATGGTAAATCCAAGTTCATCGAAGCATTGATTTAAATAAAATAAATTTCGCAACGTCGTCAATAATTTTTCATCATTGGAGACACACTCGGACTCTTGCTTAGGATTCACGGATAATCAAATTGGGGTGTCTACAATATGTATTGTATATTTTTTTCATCACATAAATTGTATTGGGTTATGTATCACTTATCTTAAGATACGTTTGTTGGAAGAGTAGGAGTTTCTAAAGTTTAGCTGGACAACATTTTGGAAAATAGAGAAATACTACAAGGTTGGAATGAGGGTATTTACATGCAATACACTTGAACTCCAACTTTTTTTAGCTTGGTACAAAATTACTTTAATCCATCCCTATTTATACTACCCCATGAAAGGCTCTAGTCCGAAGATATTTTTATAGAAGATAAATGGGTAGATTTTAGAACTACGCATGTGACTAAATCTCAGAAAACAAACTAGATATTTCACAAGAATATCCTAGAACTTCTAAAAACTAAATATTCTAGAGCTTCTATAACCACCTTCAATAATATCTAAATCTGTGGGCTTTATCAATTGGGCTTGTTTGAACTTTACTTTCTTGTGTTAAAAAAATAAATCTAGTTTAGGCTTCAACTATGTTAAACATACATTAATTAATGTATGCAATTAAAAAATAATTATACTAACAACATCAACACACTATGCTTGCATTTTAAAAATAAATTATAAATTAAAATACAAAATTTCATCTCTCTCAACCGGGTCTATCACACTAAGGCTTTCTACTGTCTTTGTTATGAAAAGAAAAGAAGAGTTATAATGTGATTCAAACAAAACACAATCAAAGTATGATTCTTTTATTCATGCCCTACATTAAGGTTGAATTTTCTATCAAATGATTTGAATGTCGCCATAATTAGATCAAACGGCTTAGATTAATGTGTTTGGGGTTCTATTTCTGAAAATAAGGTCCAACTTTTTCCCAATAAGTAATCATAGGATACGTACTGAATCAAGATACATATATATATCGTAGGATACGCAAATGTACCGTAGGATTTCGATGCGGATAGGATACATATCTTGTATCTTAGGTTTTAACAACTATGGATGCCAGCAATTAGTTTCCAACCTTTGAAAAAGTTCAGGATGCTCATTATCCTCGAGCACTTCACTAACCCTTTCGAGAAGCGGGGCTTTCCCCCATCAGCTTCAAATCATCTCCACAATAGCTCTGCGGTGATCATTGGAAACAAACTCGTATTGTGAAAGAAGAATTCTAGATAATGTCAACCCAGACATGAATACATTTGTTGGATGGTCGCGGATCCAAGCGAGAGAAAAGACGATATGTTTTGAAACTTCTGCACAAGATGAAAACGTTTTAAAAAAAAGGAGACAAAATTGGATCTTGGGCGGGTTATGCTCTATCGATTATGAGAAAATGGGGATCTGGTTTGTTCTCTTTCTGAGGAGAAGATGAGATGAGACATCAGATAGAACACACTATGCGGCAGGGGGGAAGGGACTGGACCGTGATTCCAGACTTGAGTGCCCATCAAAGCTCGGAAATTTACATATCATGCATCAGAGCTTGAAAACCATTTTTATTTATACTACTTCTACTTAGGGGTGGTTTGGGTAAATTGAAAAAACTAGTTTTTTGGTTTTTTTGATTTTGTCCTTATTCAAATTTTTTTTTCATTTGTTGGTTTTCGGTGTTTTTTTGTGGTTTCTTGGCTTGTCTCTACGAGAGGAATCTAAAAAGTATAAAATTATTAGCCTCCATAAAAATTTTGTGAATAAAGACGAAAAATAATCCAAAAAACCACAAAAAACCAACAAATGCAAAAAAAAATTGAATAAAGACAACCAAAAAACCAAAAAACTAGTTTTTTCAATTCACCCAAACCAACCCTTAGGCTTGGAAATATTTTGCAAGGACAACTTTCACAAGAGACAAAGACAAATGGTGCAATTCTATTTCTAAATGAGCGTTAAAAAAACTGGTTTTTTATGTGATGTATTGTGAGAGAATGACATGTCTTAGTGTTTGAAAAAAACAATTTTTTGTTAGTGGAGATTTCTGAATTATCAAAAAAACAAATACCAAAACACTGTTCAATGGTCGGACCCCTAGGAAGCACTGACAAGTTTATCGGCCTTGCATGTTCTTTTCGGTACGGACATGACACAATACGACACAAACACATTGGTGACACTTTTAGAACATGCTAAGAACACATTAAAAGGTGGAAATATAATTTTTAATTAAAAGTCCTCTCATGGTGAAGATTTCTACAAATGTGGAGATCATGTATACTTGTACATATAGACCGTTGATTTGTATCGTCATGGTATTGTTCATCACTTCCTAGAAACACAATGTTACCAATTTTTATGTGAATTTATAACGTGCAATGTGTCCTTGACATTCACTTCATAGTACAAATAGATTTTACATCCAATGTCTCCTTGACATGTATTAAAAAATTCGCTCTTACACTGAAATTAGCGTGATTTTTTTGTTTATTCCAATTTATTTTCTCGAGACAAACAATTAATTCACAAAATTTAATCCGCATTTCATAAAAATTAGGAGCAACAACAATTAAAACTAGTTCAAAAAGACCAAAGAACAACGAAATTCATCAGTCACAAGTAATAATCGATAAATGAACAACGAAATTCGTCAGTCACCGTGCACATAGGATGGAGCCAGAAGGGGGGTCAGTAGGGGCAGTCGCCCTGTAAAAAAAGAGAAAAACCTCTAGTATTTTATAAAAAAAATAAAATTTCTCCCATGAATTATATAGACTCGCCCCTGCAAAGTATTTTAGGAAAAAAATTTGCTCCTACGTAATGAGATTCCTGGCTCCATCCCTGCATGCATATGAACACACATACACACATATATATCCACTTATCCACATATGTATATGTATATGTATATACTCTCTATATTGGAGAAAGGTAGGGGAGGTTTACCAAATTCCTGATCAACGATCACTTCTTCCATCTGGTGATCCGCAGCGACGTCGTCTTCAAAAAATTACAAGAAATAGTAACAATCAAATTAGAAAGGCTTTAGTAATATATTGTGTATCTTTCTATTTCTAATCTTTTGAGTTAGTTTTTGTCAATTAATTGATAAAAGTTGAGTTTGATTTTACCAAAATCATCCTTCTCATTCAATTCAATATGCGTATACATATACACATCCCAAGCATACACTCGAGAACAGAAATGCACAAGATCACAACTCCACGCGATCAATGACATTCATCACGTGGAATTGCAGCAACCACTACTCTAGAGGTACCCTTCTTGGTGGCCACATCGCAGTTAATCTTGAAATGTCTCCCCGGGGGTACCTAGTTAGAAAAAAAAAAAACCTGACTTGGAATACTGGTGCGACGTTGAAGACTTTGGATCATTTGGTTCAAATTGAACTCGTCCCAAGCATAAGAGGCTCTTCTAATAGTCTCTCCCAGATCCACTGGAATATAGTTAAAAACCCAATCATTTCGAGATTTCCAAATTTGCCAAGCCAAAAAGATGCATCTGGTCAAAAGATGTTTGGATCACTCGTGTGAGACCCAAAAGTGAGTCACCAAGCATGCTATGTGCATTTTCTATGCATTTATATCAGTACATGTAGCAAGATCCGTCCAAAAAAGGACATTGCTAGGAGTTACCAACCCCAAGGATACCGAAATCGTACAAAGCGCATTGCGGGGCTCATTTTTGGGTTCTGCACAAATAATCCGAATTGTTTAATAATTTGAAAATAATTTTTCAAAGGTGTTTGTAAAAAAACTCAACTCAATTGGATACATGTAAGTAATTCATCCAAACTTCAAGTTTTTCATTCAGTCTTGAACGAAAAACTTGAAATTGTGAGGGGGCTAACCACACACAGCCTAAAGCGCGAGGAGGTAAAATGGACTTTACCCTAAATATCACTTATATGGCGGTCAAACTGGAAACTATAGATTGATGCCAAAAGGGAAACCATTATATGAGATTGTTAAGAATTATAGAGTGAGTTTTTACATTATTTGATAAAAACTTTTATCCTTCTGGTAATTTATAATTCAGCTGATATCTTTGAAAATTAATTAAACACTGGTTGAATATTTCAAAGACTAAAATTTTGAGCACTAAATTGAAACTTAAATAATTCTTTGAAGAATAAATCGGCTAAATAAATTTGTTGACCAAATTGAAACCTATCTGTGAGGATTACAAAATCGTAGTAAAAAAAAAAAGCGTCCAAATTTTCGGGGGCAAATTTGTCGTTCACAAATATGAACCATGTCCAATAATTTTTTTTTTTTTTGAAGAAACATAATCCTACTTTTTAGCAATTTTTTTTTTTTCATTCGTCATTCCTAATCTATTACACGAGGGGAGGTGGAATGGGATTTGATCCTGGGATGCAGTGCGATTGTAGGCCCAGGAGTAGGGATGGCAACAGGGCGATTTGGGGCCCTGACCCTAATATTCCCGAACAACCCCTAACCTGCCTTTAACCCGATCGGGTAACATATGGGTATCCCACCCCTATCAGGTATCAGGTTTACCTGCTCCGTCCCTTTTTTTTTTGCATATTAAGAAAGTATATTTTAGACTTTAATATTAATGGCACAAATGATTAAAAAGTTCACAAAATAACTATTACAATTTAACCAAAATCTATTATCTAATATTGTAGTTTAGTTGTAAAAATAAAATTAAAAGAATATGAATAAAATTGGATACATTCAAGGGAGAATTTAATTTCATGTATGCATATCAGAGTATATAAATATATTTATACATATATTTGTATGTTGGGGCAAGTATTGGGGTGGCCATACCCCTGCCCTTACCTAACCCTGGCAGGTTTTCCAAAATGACCTCCTGCCCTTACCAGTTACCCAACAAAAAAGAGTAGAAAAAATCCTACCCTATCGAGGTAGGGTAGGCCGGGTTTCGGGCAGGGCGAATTGAATTGCCATCCCTACCCGAGAGAGTTGTACACCGGCCCAATAGCACGCCCAATCCAACTGGGGTTTTTTAGGGTTTGGAAAAAATAATTTTGGCCCATAGGGCCGGGTTGGGTTAAGATTTTAAGTCTTCTTACTAATTGGGCCGGGTTTGAGAAATTCTTCTGAGATCCAACCTGGCCCAATTTTATTTTATTTTAATACTATATGTTACCTGTTTGTGTTTATGGTTAAAAAAAAAACAATATGTTATTGCTAGAACCTAGCTACTTTCAGTTTGTTTATCTTAATGAAGTAGATCTCCTAAACTCCCCTTATTTAGTAAAATCTCATCTCTTATTCAAGAGTACGATCATCTTCGACTACTCCTCGATATCTCCTCTTTTCTTTTTAATAGCTTTTTTTTACTATTCGTCTTGTTGATTTCCTTAATCTTTTGGTTTGAGGTCTTTCTTGATTATTATGGTTGATTAATTTATGTTTGTGATAGGATGCTTTAGAAAACAAATGAGATTGTTGGACGGGCTTGAAGAGTTAAAATTTTAATTGGTCTAGACTTGGACATTAAATGAAACCCGATTATTAATGGGTCGGGCTTAAAAATGGACAAATATCTTTATTAGCTAATATAAGAGCGGCCCAAAACTGGTCTAGCCTAGTGTTTGTGGACCCTTACGGCCTGGTTGGATGGAGCTAAAGCTCCCCTCCAAAAATTATCACCCCTGATAAGGGGTAGGTCCGAACTTTAGTGGTAGCCCAGTTGATAAGGGAGCCCATACTCGGTTCATGAGGTGGCAGGTTCATACCCTGCTAGCCTCCCCCCTTCCCCTCGTAGGTTAGAATAGTTTAGGGATTTCTACTGTTCAAAAAAAAAAAGATAAGGGGTAGGTCCCACCCATATGTCTGGGTTTGGCAACCAAAACCCCTCCCCTGATAACTCTTTACCCCTTCTTAGGTTTCACCGATCGACAACTTTCTCCTGATAATTTTTGGGCACTCCTTAGCCTACCTAAAAATTATCCGGGAGTGGAAGGTGTGTTTTGTGACCATTAAACCCCTCATTATCCCCCTTCTCCACCAACTAACATAAACCAAATAAAAATCATGGATTAATTTCCAATCTTCATCTCCGGTGATCTCAAAAAATGCATATCGGTTGATCGGAACCCAGGAGAGGAGAAGAGAGAGGACAAATCAGAACGATAAATAGAGAGAGGGAGTATGGATGTGTGATACCTGATGCATGCTTGCTTGAGAGAGAGAGAGAGAGAGAGAGAGAGAGAGAAAGAGAGAGAGAGAGAGAGAGAGAGAGAAAGAGAAGCAGAAGGAAGAAGAAGGAAGAAATTTCTTTTTTTGTTGAACTGGAAGGAAGAAAGTGGGGTGCAGCTTCCATAGAGAAGAGAGATGCTTTAGTTTATACACATGCTACAATGAGACGAGTACCCTAAAATCACACAATGACAGAATTACCCCTTTGAACTATCAACTTTAATAATAATAATAATAATAATAATAATGATAATAAAAGAATTAACCCCCATTGAACTCTCAAGTTTGGAAATAGGTTTAGCTTTTGATAATAATAATAAATAAACAAAAACTCTCTAACTTAGGATAGACATGGGAGTTAAGTTGGTAATTTAATATAAAATAACGATAGCATAATTGGTATGGGATTTTTTTTTTTTTTTGGGTAAGCGTATGAAATTGCAAAATTGTATTTTTTGTTAGCATTTTAGACATATATTAAATAAAAAAATTAAGTTTTCAATGAAATAAATTAATATAACTTGAAATTGTCCAAAATTTATTAAATAGATTAAGTTTTGTAATTATATAATTAATTTAATGCATAATAAAGTTTGATACACCACAAGAGTAAGAAAGTCATTTGACAGTTTTTTTCATCATTAACCCCTCTTATTTATAACATATCCAAATCAAGTCAAAAGTTATCCTCATGTTTAATATCTCATCTAAACTATCTACTTTTTTATCCCCTCCATAAATATCATATCAATGTGGACAACTCTCTAAAAATAATATCCCTTCTTATCTTATCTTATCTATAATTTATCTCCTAAAAATTTAGTATCATCCAATCGGAACCCTTTAAGACAGGCCAGATGGACCAAAACTGAACCACTCCGATGGAGGATAAAGAACCGGATGGGAGCTTGGTCCGCACTCTTCCCAGACCCGTCCTTGTCCTGGTGGGTCTAGTAATCGCCAATCGGACGTCATACGCATAGAAAAGAAAATTTGGGAGAAAATAGGAGAAAGAAAGAGTAAGAGGGGGTTGATTTGGGGCAATGGCGACATCTTCTTTCCTGGGAAACAATTATTGGGTGTTGAGACATGGTAAAAGCATTCCAAACGAGAGGGGTCTCATTGTTTCATCCATGGTTGGTCCTCCGTTCCTTCTATTCATTTCTATTTGATCAAATAATTCTGGGTGTAGAAGCCTTTATTCATATCTGTCTCTGAATTGAAAATAAGGAACTGGGTTATCTAAATTGATCTTATTTGGTTGAATGAATTATCAATGATTTCAGATCGTGATGCTTGGTTGGGGTTCTTCAGAAAATTGGTTTACTGCGCTCTGTTAAGTGTCAACAGCTTGAAGTAGATACATTTAGTCATTTAGTATTAACAGAAGCCGAAAAAGAGAATTTCAATTGGGTTTATTGTGAACCCATCTCAACCCTCTTACTTGGATTCAGCATAAGTTTGTGTGAAAGGCTTCATTTGATAGATAATACCCGAATGGGCAATCTCAAAATTAAGTAAATGGCCAAGTGGCGGGTACAAGTAGAAGCTGATAGCCCCTTTGAATGCATTGATTTCATAAGAAATGAAAAGAAAGGGATATGGTTTCTAGTCAAATCACTCATTTGGATTGAGTATATTGGTGGGAAAACTACAAAAATGAATTTTTTTGTTTGGCTCTTCCCCTTTCTTATCTCACATTCTCACCCTTTCTCACAATTCGAAGGGTCTGTAAGGGTTGCAAATTTGCAATAAATGAGTGAATGGATAAGTTGCAAATTGTCTACTTGGGGTATGGTAGGAATTTGAGTAACCCATCCATGATACAATGATTACTCTCAATTGGAAATGTCTTCAACTTTTCTGTAGCATTGAAGATTTGTCTTGTCCTATCAATTTTTATGTAGCTTATACGTTCATATGTTTCCACAGGATTTTTAGGTTTCTATGATTACCTCAACCCTCAGTTTCATAATAGCAATTGGTATTTTAACAGGAAAATGGTACACTTGAGGAATACAAATTGGCTACTGAAGGTGTAATTCAAGCACAATTGGCAGGAGAATTATTTCGAAAGGTAGGGTTCCAATAGACATTACCTTGTTCCTTTCTTTAACAGATGCTTATGCCTGCTCATATAAATTGTTTTTAGAGGAGAATATTACTATGTGCAGGAACTGACAGAAAAGAAAATACCACTTAAAAATGTGCGAAATTTGCTACTCCCCTTCTCAAGAACAATTCACACTGCTAAAGTTGTTGCATCTGTCTTGGATATACCGTTGGAAGGTCCTCAATGCAAGGTATGTCATCCAATATTAACAAATTCATTCCGCGGTGGAAGATTGAAGGGAATAGGACACATTTTTGTTATTCTATGAAAATGCTGTCACAATTATTGTTCTAAACCACTGCATGCAAAAAGTTCCTTTGTTCATTTAGTTTCTTGTCGATGATGCCATACCTCAGCGTTCTAAACATTAGCAGATTCTATGCACTTGAGGGCTCTTTAGGATATATTGTGTATTCTTGTGCAATTTGTAGTGTCATATTGTTAATTTTTATGTGGTCTTTTGTGGTTATGTTAGATGGCTGTATTAACTATAGTAACATTCTCATGAACTTGGAAATGGATCCATGCAACCAAAGTCCGGGTAAAATAGGACAAAGGTTTCTTCGGTTAAGTTGTACAGATACAGTATTTCACCATTTCACTCTTTGTTCTTCCAAAAGGGACATGTCCTTATAAAAGAAGTGGTTTTTTCCATTTGCTTCCATACACTTTCAGGATGTATTGCTCATTTTAGTAGGAATTTGATACACATCACCGTGTATGCATACTACAGAGCTTGGTACAGTTGTTATAGACATTTACCGTGCTTTTGGTTGCCTGTCCTCTCTGAAACTTTCTGCTGCAGCATAATGCGATCAACTTGGTTGTTGAGCCCCATGCAAATTATGGATTTAGATGTTAAATTGTGCTGAGATTTTGTTCTTTTTTATATTCAATCCCAGTCTGACTTTCTGATATTTGCTGGACAGGTGGTAGAAGATCTCCGGGAGCGTTTCTTTGGACCTTCATTCGAACTTTCCTCTCATGATAAGGTATGCAATCTGTTTGAGGAACTAAAGGTGGATTTCATATGAAGGGCACAGACTGATGATTGGCTTATGCTCTAGCTCTTCTTTTTACCAATGAGTAATGAGAGAGTCATTAAACAAACTAATATTGTGCTC
Organism: Vaccinium macrocarpon; assembly: GCA_022606695.1. Classification (NCBI taxonomy): domain Eukaryota; kingdom Viridiplantae; phylum Streptophyta; class Magnoliopsida; order Ericales; family Ericaceae; genus Vaccinium; species Vaccinium macrocarpon. The sequence goes on from CM040172.1 coordinate 32,572,930, forward strand.
TTTCATGACCAGTACTCAGAGATATGGGCTCTCGATGAGAAAGACCCATTCAGAAAGCTAGAAGAAGGTGGAGAAAGTGTTGCTGATGTTGTTTCTAGACTCACAAATGCTTTGATAACCGTTGAGTCAGAGTTCCACGGGTAATAAAATCTTCTCTTTATTTGTTTCCATTCCTATTTCTGGATTTCGAGCATAAAATATTGTGCATCTATTTCTAGACCTGAAATTAGACCTGATGGGCCCATACATGTGAGATATCTGGCATGTAGAGACCAGAAGCTGAGTGTGAAAAGCAGCAATTGAGGAGCTAGTCGCGGGCCTTGGGGAAACTTCTTGACTTGTGGTTTTCCTCGATTAGTGACCAGCTTCATAATTATGCTACTTTTACTGACCTGCATTATTGCCTTCACACATTCTTCTTAAGGTTTAAATAGCTAGTTATCCTTAATTTTCTATATTTCACCGACAGGTATCAATAATTTCCAGTATTCACTCCAACTTCTTGTGTTGCAGCTGCACAATCTTGGTTGTCAGCCACGGTGATCCTCTTCAAATCTTGCAGACAATACTCCATGCAGCTAAAGAGCATGACAGACCCAATTGTACTGACTTGGCATCAAGAATACAGGCAGTTAAAGTTCCTTCTGTCCTCTCACGACACAGGAAGTATGCCCTTCTAACTGGAGAACTTAGGGCAGTCTTATAAATGATAGCTTCCATGGAGTAGGCAAAACCCTAGGGACAATAATTAGCAATGGAAATTAATTTTCATTTATGACTACATTCTTGTCATACCCAACAAGCTAGGTAATGCGCCCAGAGCCCAGCTATTTGCAGTTATGTCATATTGATATTGGATTGAAGCAATACTAATTGTATAGCCTCTCAGAAGGTTTGTGCAACTGTTTTGTGGCTGAAAATATAGCTGCTTTTGAATTAGAGGAAGACCTCAATATTGCGAATAAGATGGCATTTATATAGCATGAATAACTAAAAAAGATGCAAGATTGAATGGTAATGAGTTTGTGTGACTAAATAAGATGGCATCTAGTACTCTGTGACTGTGTTTTGAGCTCTGTTTTAACATCCCGATCTCCTAATACATCCTTGTCAGAAGAAAGTTGCAACTTAGGAAATACATCACTGATAAATGACTGGGAATGATTGGGTTGGATTACCACTCTGTGACGAGTAAGATTGCATTAGGCCAAAAAGCCATCGTCTTACTGCACTTGACGAGGCAGGAATAGATTGACTAAGGCCTGTTCATATATACTGTGAAATAACGAAACCTGATGCAATAATGTACTCTACTATGTGACTACGTGTTTTGAGCTCCTTTGTAATATCTCTGTTTTCATAATAAATCTTTGCTTGTCACAAAAACAAGTTACAACTTAGAAAGTACACTCATTATAACTGAGGACTAAGTGGGAGTGTAGGACTTTGGAACCAAAAAACCCACCAAGTTTTGACAGCTTCATTTACTGGAGCAACTCAAGTTGCTCATTCACACACGATGTTCTAAAACTCGCTAGGCGCTAGTAGGGCGAAGAAAGGGCATCTAGGGTCGGCTTCCTAACCCAGGCACTGGACGACCACCTAGTGACTAGTCCCTGACTAGTCAGCTGACTATTAGAACACTGGTTGCACAACTACTCGTTCACTCAGTGAACTAAAGATCCAAGAGGAATTGAGCTGGTTCAGAGTTCGTTGCACACCCAAACTTTCACGAACTATACTCCTTGTAAACACCAGTTAGTTTCCCAGTTCCAGCTTTCTGATGTTAAGTAACCATCAATCTTGAGCAGTACCTATAGACACAGTGAAAGAACTAACTTGTCTGTTTACTAATCTGCATAATTTCTGGACAGACTAGCTTGAAATTAGGAGACTAAAAGAAAAAAAAATCTCACATAGGCTGGTCTTCTGAGTAGGCGGTGTGCCTCTCAGTGGCTTTAGTCCACTGCTTACACCTGTTAAGACTACACTGAGCAGTGAAAATGGCTGCTGCAGCTAGCAAAGAGGGTGGGAACTTGAGCATTTCATACTCGACTAAGGCAAGTTCAACGATGAAGAAAGGCAGAACTTCAAGCTGAATTCTTTTCATTAGGAGCACGTAAAAGAATCATCAGGATTTATCTTACACGAGGGTTTTCATCTTCCACCTTTGGTATATATCCAACAAGAGTGCTAGTAGTACTGGCCTTGTTATCGGATTGAGCAGCCTGGAGAAATCTCCTCATAAATACATAAGGTGTTGGAACAGACATAATGAATTGCAGTGCATTCATCATTTCCTTCTCCTATAGGCACAAAGATGGCAATGAAACATTTTAAGATTCTTAAACTCTCAAAGAAGAAAGAAGTGAACAGCTATCTTAGACAAGTTACAATCTGCAGAATTTCTTTCCTTGTATAAGTCAGATCTGAGATGGCAATTAGGTCATCGACGAGAGGAACAGATATCTCCTCATATTTGCATGCTAACAGCAAGGCTGTCACCCCAACTAACCGAAGCTTCTTTCTGACCGCAGTTTTGCACTCTAAGAACCTGTCAATAAGGTTGACAGTGAGGAACAATGTCTCCTCCATGAGTTTAAACTTGCAATCCACCTGTTAATTCTACAAACGTAGTCAGCCAGCCGTTCAAGAGAGAAATACGAATTGGTAAAAGGATGCTACAGGGAAGATATAGTCAGAGCATGACAAAGCCAATCACCTTGCTCTGTAGAGCACAAACTGTAGTGAATTAATTTAAATGAGATGTGCTAACTGCTAAGCACTGGTGATATTTGGGCTCAGTAGATAATAAACCAAGCTCGAATTGGCGTACCTCAATAAGCCAATCGATAAGGATGGCTCTCATCTTCTCATTAATATCAAACTGACGCACCATATAAGGTGGCGATACACAACCAGAATCCTGCATTTGTTTTAGTAATCGGGTTGACGTTATGAAAAAGTTTTACATGAGATCTCCTTTTCTTCATACCCCTCCTAACCCCTTGTAGCTGATGGACCTCGATTTATCCAAGACTAACAGGTAGTGCAGTTGGTAGAATTGGTTTCTTTCATGAATCCATCCAGCAGTTACACTAATTTTTCAATGTAAACACATATTTTAGTAGATATAAAATTGGTTCTGGTTTTCTTCTGCACCATCTTCCCTTTGAAAAATACATATTCGTACAGTCGGAAATTATTTCTTTACCAGGTGACTGAACGGGTGAAATTTGAAAAGATGCAGAAACCAAATTCACAGTTACAAAACTTGAAATTTGCAGTTTTCCATCAGGTGACTAGGAGTTCTAGTTTCATGGTCTTGACAGACTCAGTTTGAAGGCCTGGTTTTCAGGAGTATAACGTATTTTAACAATTCACACTGATACAACATATATTGTGATGACAAATTCAAGGGTTTGAGTTCCTCCCCAAAGCAAGAACATGGTGACGATTATTGTTAGCGGACCTCAGTTTCTCTGTAGTAAGCATGAATGCTTTCGATATACTCTACAACTGCAAGCGGATCCTTGCACCGCTGTCTATATCCATAACAGGGTACTCCTCAACATCTTCCATTTCAACCTCCACCTGCAGCATTCGGACCTCATTTCTGTCACACACATATATACCCCAAAACCGATATCAATAGAAGTAAAACTTGAAACGTCGTACCAGCCAATCAATTTCATCCATCATGGCTTCTGTGTGCTTCAGAAACATTGGGATCGGGTTCATCACTAGGTAACTCAAGGTCTTCCATATTTGTTGTTGCACAATGTTCAATCCCCTTTGGAGTCGTGGTTGTCCGGTTTGGTTCCCCATTTTCCTCCCATGTCAGGTTTAAATTTTTTCTTCAAGTGGAGAATTACACTAAGGTCCATTATAGCTTTTTGTAATATGTCTAATCCACCTCTTAGTTCCATAACTCCTCTAATCCACTTTTTTGCAATTTTTAAGGTGCAAGGTCCACTCTCCATTTTTAATAGACAAATGTACCCTCACATTAAATTTAATACATAATATACTTTCATATGGTACCCTAGGGTTTAGGTTTAGGCACTTTCATAGGGTACCCTAGGGTTTAGGTTTATGGTACACTTTCCTATTATATGGTTTTTAGTGGTTCAGACACTTTCATAGGATACCCTATGGTTTAGGTTTACACACTTTCATAGGGTACCCTAAGGTTTAGGTTTAGGGTGCACTTTCCTATTATAGGGTTTTTAGTGGTTTAGGCACTTTCATAGGGTATTTTAGGATTTAGGTTTAAGCACTTTCATAGGGTACCCTAGAGTTTAGGTTTATGGTGCACTTTCCTATTATAGAGTTTTTAGTGGTTTAGACACTTTCATAAGGTACCCTAGGATTTAGGGTAGGGTACCCTAGGGTTTTAGGGTACCTTAAGAAGAAGTGCCTAAAATCCTAGTTAGGGTACCCTAAGGGTTTTAGGGTAGGGTACTCTAAGATCTTAGGGTATCCTAAGAAGCGAAGGGTATTGGTACGTGTGAGTGAATTGGATGTGTTAGAATAATATTAGGTAGACTAGAAGTGTTAGAAAATAGCTATAGTGGACTTTATAGCAATTCTCTCTTAACTTTTTTGCAAATTTTGATTTTTGTCTTTATTAAAAAAAGAAAATTCGCATTTGTTAGTTTTGCATCAAACTTTTTAGACAAGAGAAATCCGTAAAGTACAAAATTATGAGTATAAGACCGAAATTCGAATATAGACAAAACTCAAAATGTGCAAAAAGTCGCATAAATAAGTTATGTGGAACGAGGCCTTAGGAAAGATTCAAACGATGAGAATAATTCTTTGATGTTATATCCCCACCCACTAACCACTCCTCATCACTAGCATTGGCTACCCTGAATAGAGGTAGGTGCATACACCCCAGTAAAACGAAAATGACATTGATCCACTGTAATGTAACTATCAATCAAACACGAACTACTACTAAGACATTGAAACGACACTCCCTTCCTCCAATATATACACAAACCACCCGCCAAACCCACAAGATTAACACAAAAATAGCCACCTACACCCGAGCGTTTCTGAAGCCAAACCAAAACTTGTGAATCATTTTTGGTTTCCATGAGAAACACCATATTCGGGGAATGGAGTCTCCACAACTCCCTCAACCGGGAAACTATCAGAGGGTTCCCCACACCCTAACAGTTCCACACCAGAACCTTCATTGAGGTGTCAGGGGCCGATTTGGGTGGCCACCTCCACCCTACAAGAGTTTGTAATATCCCCCAAAAAAGTCCTCTTACCTGCCTACTCTACCAAACCATCAGACTCCAATACATCCAAACGCTGCTTGCTAGCATTTTGAGAGGAAGATCGGCCTTCCTTGCTCACCCCCACAACTGGGCCCTTCCTTTTGCCAACAAAGGTTTGCTTCCATTCTCTCGTCTTCCCTCTGAGAGAGTCGGACAAACCCTCACCGATTTCTCTAACTAAAGCAACTCAGGCACATCAGAGACCTGGGCATCCGCCGAGTTGTTTTGGTCGTTGACCCATGGTTCTGAATCTTGTACCGGACAAGGTACCGGTTTTCCTACTGGTACGGTACTGTACCGGTACCGGGCCGATACCGGTACCGTTTCGGATTTAGCGGAACTATATATATATATATATATATATAAATTCACATGTCCGACCAAAAACAAAAAAAAGGAAAAAAAAAAACCCAATAACTTATACTACTTAAGTAACGATTTTTTTGTTTTTTACTTTGTATTTATTACTATATTATTACTCACTTATTTTGGATCAGACATCCAATTCACGGCAACCCATAGCCACTTCAAATGCCCATCTAAAAAAAAGGGTAATTTAGTCATTAGCTGACTAGGGTTTCTCACAATAGATAAAATGTTGTTTTCATCAGCATCTTTCCGCGCCGTTCAAAAAAATTTGCACGAGAGGTCTCCATAGTATACTCCATCCAGAATGACAGCGACGAGCAATCAACATAAAACTCCGGAAAGCTCCAGAAACTCTGGCGAGTATACTCCACTTTCCCTTTCTCTAACGGATCTCTCTCTCTCTCTCTCTCTCTCTCTCTCTCTCTCCGCGGCGAGTTTTGGGCTGGTTAAGGGTCAACAACAGCTACGAGCATCAAACAATCAAAATCCGTCAGAGCTATACAGATCTGTGCCTTCATCGCCGATTCACGATGGTGTGGAGCAGCCTGCAAAAAACCGGACGAAATCTGTTTTTCCGCTATCTCGGCTGAGATCTTCCGAAACGGACGGTACCAGCCGGTAAGCCCCGGTATTGAAGACGGAACGGTAGTGGGGGTCAAGGTATTGTTTATAGCCAAATCCGGTACGTACCGGCCGGTATGGTACGGGATTGACAACCTCGTGTTGACCCCTTCACCCACCACATTACCCAAATTCTGAGCTGGCCCAGAGGAAAACAAAGGCCCACTACTCTCACTGCAGCCCAAACCAACATAATCTTTGCTCAAATTCAGCAGATCATTATTGGAGACTTGGGCTTCTTTAACAGCATGGCCCAGCCTCCCATCAGCCCATGAAGCACTCCTGGATCCCGCCTCTGAAGATGGCCTATAAGTCAGACCACCACATGTCTCTGTGATATTCAAATTCCGAGAAAAATATCTGGTATTAAATATCCCTCATTCGAAACGAAACTCATTACCATTTATCGCCACCACCATATTATCCGCTACCTCAATCAAGCGAGAATCTCGTGATACCGTCTCCTCCACATCCTTACCATTTCCATCCCATTACTGCTCTCCCCGTCGTACGATCCCGGCAGCCGTCTCCGTATCCTTACTGCCGGAAGCCCCACCGTCGCTGATACTCCTGATCCATTTCCTTCCACTTATTGTTGAAAGATCATCACCACCTCTCTTGAATTTTCCAGAGTCTTCTGGACGTCGCCGGAAACTTCCGGGCTATTCCGGAAATATCTAGACTTCTTTAGAATGCTCCGGAATCGTCTAGAATATGCTAGAGTCTTCTGGACCTTTCCGGAATGTTGTGGATTATACTAGACCATTCTAGGCTCTACTAGAATGTTCCGGAATATTATGGACCACACCAGAGCTTTCCGGATGTTACAAGAATATTCCGGAATATGATGGAAGCTTATGGGCTCCACTAGAAGCATCTAGAGGCATGGAGTGATGAGTGCTTCTAGAACTATCCATTGGTGCCTATAAATAGAGGTGAGGTCCTCATTTGTGGGTATGCAATGCATGTGAATGCAAGTGAAGGCAACAAAGAGAGACTCCAAGCAAGTGAGTGAGAGTCCAAGTGTGTGGTGTCCAAGTACTAAAAGAGTTTGTGTCCAAAGTTAAAGTGTCTTCCTAGATTGTGTGTGTACTACCTCTTGTGTGCAAGAGAGTCTTCCACTGTGAGTGATAGTATGTGTTGTTGTACACAACTTAAGTGTACAAGTTCTTGTAATCAATAAAATTACCTTTGTTTGTTGTGTTCAAACTCTACACTTATAGCCTCTCCGAAAACTCAGAGCCGCTGCCATCCATGGCCCATAAGAGGCCTCTTTAACACAGCCCTCTAGGACATCCTTACTTTTAGATGGCCACTCCCTAATCTCATGATCAAGCATGCCACAATAATGGCACAAAAATAGGAAGTCGTTCATACTTGTAATCAACCCAGCATTTAGACCCCTCTCTTAAAACGATATTACTTGTAGTGAGTAGTTGCACAGGGGTTTATGTTTCCCATTTTCCCTTTTCTTTTCTTTTCTTTTCTTTTTTTTTTTTTGCTTTCACGCTAGAGTTTTTGCCTATATGTTATGTTGTGAAAAGGGCCTTGATTTGTGAAAGACAGCTGTGGGATGTATGCGGTGATGTGTGATATTATGTGTGCGTGAGCGGGAGCAAATCAAAACCTCATGGGAAAGTTACAAAATGGGTCTATTTCGCGTATCAACGGTCCAGATCACATCAAGCAATGGATAGCTCAGATATGCTTAGGCGAGGTGAGATTTGAGTCATGGATGTGCGAAACGGATGGGGTTGGCACCCCCCTAATCCCTATCAACACAAGGGACGGCAAGCTCCACCCAATTCAACTAAAAACTCATACATTCTGCGTTCAAAATTTTTTACAACTTATTAGGGTTAGGCGGAAAGAGAGAAATATCTTGTGAGCTCGGTAAAGCTCGGCTCGTTTAAGGAAGCTCGCTAAGTAATTTACCTTAGCTCGGCTCGTTCATAGCTCAAGCTCATTTTTTTGGCACGTTTATTAAACGAGCCAAACTCAAGCTATATAAAGCTCTTTGCATCCTTACTCGTGAATCCCTTAGTCCTACCATGGATGATTTGCCTTTGTCATACAATGGGGGGAAATAATTTAGGTCCGCATAAACTGTCCTGGACACACCTGTTTGGAATTTGAGGATGGAAAGAAAATGGGAGAGAAAATAATAAGAAGGAAAGTTTGAGGGAAAATTAGGAAGAAATTGGAGAAAAAATTATACTTGTTTTTTAAACTTTCCCTTCTATTTCTTTAGGAACCAAACAAGGGAAAGAAATTTTTTTAAATTTTTTATCCTCTTTCCTTTCCATCCCTAAGTTCCAAACAGAGCCTTAGCTATCGGAAAAGAAAACAGAGAGAGCAAATCAAAGTTTTTTAAGATTATGGGGTCATAGGTGTGGACCGTGGAGTAGTTAAAGGAGATTGGGAAGAAGGGTATGGCCAACAACCAAGAAGGTATTGGATCCCTGCCTGTCGGTTTGAGTGGATCCCACAAATCAGAATCCGGATCCACTGCAATTGCGACATTTAATTATTGATTAAGGTCTGTGATACTACTGTATTTCTCAAAAAGGATTTCCAGCGTCTTTTAAGGAATAAAATAATTCGAGCCATTTATTTCAATAATTCAAATTTCAACTTGCATGTGAAATATATATATCTTTCATGCAGCATACTTAGCAATTTTGAACTATTAAAATACTTTTAGACAGCTTAGATTGTAGATTACACTCCTGTAGATTGTAGTCTACTCTCCTCGGTTTCAAAATAGTTAGATTGTTTTCTTTTAATCTTTACAACATTCGAGTTAAATTATGAAACCATATTGTCGTCTCAACTGGGAGGAATAAAAAAAAAGAATAATATATATATATATATATATATATATATATATATATATATATATATAAAAGATATTACTCCTTTAAGAGATGACGAAAAAGACCAAAAAGGTTATACCGATCTTCTTTTTAAGTCTTTTTCTTCATATTTAGTCTATATTTTTATACTTTATTGCATTTGCCCGACGTTTATTATTTTAGTACAATGCGACTTTTCTTTGCTCCCTGCCCTAACTAAACAAAGATTGGTTGTCCATAAATCGGATTACAATAAGATTTGAAGCAAAAAGAAGTTGATCCGTGTTCATGCAAACCAAGTATGTGAATCTTGATTGCAAAAGTTTGTGATTAGATTTGTTTGTAGGTCTGACAAAAACATGAGCGATCCATGTCCATTCTAGATACTATTGTCCTTTCAATGTTTGCACTTTGCGGGTAGCTAAAAATGTAATGTGCGGACTGCAGAGGTAGACCTTAATTGGATGAAGTATTATTTTTAGAAGTGGGTGTTATATATGGTGGGAGATAAGATTGTAGATGAGAATATATATGGAAGGTGGTCCCACGTTAATGTGACATTTATGGAGGGAGAGGTAAGTAGTGCTTAGTTTGGATGATTTTGGTAATATGATGGTATAAGGATGTAAAAAACTGTCAAAAAACAAATTTGTCCTTATGAATGCCCAATTTAAATTTTAAGTGTTATTTAAATATTAAATACAAAACTTATTAATTTATTACACTTGTCAACAAATAAGTTATAATAACTATTTTTTTAACTCTCAAATAATTTTATTAATTTATTTGAAATACAATTACAAAGGCTTAAAAAAAACACAACTTTGGTGCAACAAAAATAAAAAAATTATGGGCGGAAGTACATTATTTTGATCCGAAGGATATTACAAAGCAACTCAATACCAATAATAATGTAAAATACTAAAGAGTATAATTTTTCTAATTTTTTGTATCGAATTAAAGATCTCTATGAGTAGTTTAATTTGGTGCAAAAAAACTAAAAAATTATGGGCAAAAATATTTTATTTTTTTATCCGAAAAAAATTGCAAAGCTTAAAAAAATGTCTAGAATGTGCACCAATTGTAGCAATACAAAGCAGTAGCAAATACCAGGGGTATTGGGCGAGGGTATTAAAAGGGGTACAATGGTAATTTTTCAGGGGTATTAAAGGGTCATAAATATGCACCCTCTAGGGTGTCCATAAATAACACCCCTGCAGGGGTGATATTTAGTCCGGGTGATAAATAACACCCGTGCACTTATTTTTGACAAACTATTCCATAGATGTGCTATTCAATAAGAAACCATCCAAACGGCCCTAAGTGTGCTACTCTTCTTGAGGGAGTAATTAACAAGAAAACGCTAACTATTCCTCGGGAAAAGTTTATTCGATATTAATATTTAAAGGCCTAATGTAGTAGGTATGACACTAGGTAGGGTATAGATCAGGGGATCCTATTCCATTCCGGATTCTCGACTAGAGGGTCTTTCACCATTCCGCCCCCATCCCCATTTGGGATACTAAACAAAGAACCAAATCCACTTTTTATTGGGGATCGGGGTTTCCCCAAATATACCCATATCCAAACAAAACAAAAAGATAAAGAAGGCAAGAATGAAAATAAATTGATATTTATATTTAGAAATGTAATCTGAACGAATATTCTTTAAACATTAATTACTCTATGATAGGTAGTAATTGGTAAAAATAGCTAATTAAAGATGTACTAATTGTTTACATATGTAACTATACTCAAGATTTAAACGTATTTTCTTATTTATATGTCTATATATAATATAATATATGTAATATGTATAAACGGGTATGGGAAGAGTATGGGGCGGATACAGGTATTTGGGGGTGGGGATAACAAAATCATACCCGCTCCATATCTAAGATACAAATTGCATGGTCCATAGACCTAAGAACAACCGTTAAAACAAAGCAAAAAACTACAAAATACAACACAACAACAAAACAAAACAAAAAATCCTCATAAAATCAGCTCCGGTGTCGAACTCATCAATCTGCTCAAGAAGGTCAACGGGGAGAATCACGGTTTGCTCCATGCACCACATATGATTATTCCCATCTCAAGTCGGAGTTCAACGCCAGAACATCGCCAGATCCACTGCAAACCCCGTCACCGTCACTATCAAGGAGCTCCAAAGACCGTTGCCATGATTGGTTGGTTGCAAGAGCCAAAACCTAGATTTGACTCTCTGAGTCCAAAAATGATGGGGAGATCGAGATATCTTCTTTAATTTTTGGCCTAATAATAGGGCCCCCAATTTCTAAATCATACTCCCTCCGTCCCTTTTTAAATGATCCATGCAGGAATACGTGCAATTTCAAACCCCTAAAAAACATATTTCTCTATTTAACTTTTTAATTTGTTTAATACAAATTAAAGTGCTCATTGAGTACTTTAATTTGGTGCAAAAAAAATTTAAAAACATTATATGTAAGTACATTTTTTAACATCTGCAAAAAATACATGTTTACCAAGTAGATCACTTAAAAAGGGACAGAGGGAGTAATAAATATTATATAGGTCTTTCACTTACCAGATAATGTTACCATCAGTTTAGCAGTAATCCTTCCTTAATGTAATTGTTAGATCTTACGTTCGAGTTTTCCAAATCACAATTTTTTGAAGCCTTGACATTTGGAATATGCACAAAAATTTCTACACCATTGCAGACGGTGCAAATTGTGTTAGAAAAAGCTTTTAAAATTTCTTTAAAAATAATTTATTGTGTCTGAGTATATTTGATTAATAAATGGGTGGTTATTGGATATAAATATTGTAACTCCCACACATATAATTAGGGGATTTTATGCCCTATATTAGATGGTATTTATAGGGTTTTATATTATATAATTATTGGTGCATTAACTTTTGACCTATATATATGGGTGTTGGAAACCACAAGTCATATGGAGTTTTTCACTTCACAAAATTATGAAGTATTGCTTGTGTGTTGTTTTATAAGCGAAGTGAGATACAGCTTGAGTATCTAATATTTCGAGCATACGGGCGGTTCTTGATTCGTGTTGAAAGCTTTAGTTGCACACAAAGCTTCCGTGGACGATCGTTGTATCTTGGGAGTGAAATGTCACACAACTTGGTGCAAGCGGGGACATATCTTCTCTTAGGAGAGCGTTTTACGAGTGCCTCGATCAATATAAGTTTTTCTAATCTCTCTTATTTCATATTTGCAGTATGATCGTATTATTTATTTCTTATGTCATTATTTCCAACAAATTGAACTCGCGACCTTGTGTTCCAAGACCAAACAAGCTCCTACATCTCGCTCTCGCTCTCATGTCCTTCGCATTTTTTAGCCAAATTTTAGCACATTAGTCGCTGGAAGGGAACAAAATTTGCTAGTTACCGCGTGCATTTATATTAAGCAATGTGAAAAACAAGTGTCAAGTAAATGTTCCGTATGTAGCCCTGACTAATGGATAGTTCTGATGTAGCAGTCACCTGTGGAGTAATTGTCGATTTTTCCTTCTTTTTTTTATTTGTCCTTTAGGTACATGATTATTTTTATATTGGAGGGGATATCTATGTAATTACCTATATTTCCTTAACGTAACTGGACACGGTATCACAATGTTTTTTTCTTTTCTTTTTTTCCTCAGGTCTGTTCTGCCAAATATCATTTTAAATTTTAGATAAATCAGTCACTGAATGCTTTCTATTTTTAGAAGGGACGAAATTTTTTCAAAAAACCTATTCTTTTTTTATAGGGTCACACTTGTCTCCGGGACAAAAGAATTCATGTCATCACTTTACCTCCTTAAGATTAGGTATCCTATGAAATCTACTTTACTTCCATCAAACAAACGTGAAACAAAACAAATCTAATCAGTTGAAGAAGAATCCAGATTTCAAATAGTGTGGTTGAGGCCAAAGGATTTGGCCGGCCTTGTCTCTTTTACAGGTCAGAGACGGGTAGCAGCAATCAACTTTATCTTTGATTCTGAGTACATGATTTATGGGTTCAAGAAACTTGCAAACAAGCTATAGAATACTCAAATTTCGAGATGCTTACTCTAATGCTAGTGACACAAAAAGGGAAGGAAAACAAAAGGTTACATTTGTAAAACTAATAACACATTGAAAAAGATATCAAAAACTCTACTTTCATGCTGATTAAGATTTTGGTCACCTAGAGCATCAGCTGGCCCGGACATTCAGTTATAAAAAAATAAAATAGAATAAATAAATAAATAAAAGAGATTCTGGTCACCTAGTTTGGCTTCTTATGCATCTCCAATTTATTGAAGCGATTTAGCCGCTTGATCATATCTATGGAATCAAATCATGTGTAATTCAACAAAACTCCCCAGCTCCCTCATCAAGGAATCCATCCTTTACTACCAAGCATTGCCATCGATTAGATACCGATCAACGTGTCTGCCATCTTCATGTGGATGGTGCTTGAAAAGAGCGGAATTATTGGAGCGGAATTGGTTTTACGGCCAATCATCCTAATTGGATTCTTACTGCTCAACATGGTTTATCAACTTATGCCTCGACGCCTATCCAAACAGAAATTATAGCTTGTTTTGAGGCTATTAAATGGGCTTTTATCTCATAATTATATTGTGGTTTGTATATTTTCTGATGTTTCAATGCAATAATGCAGATAGCAGGGAAGGTTGAGTGTCATTTTCATGACACTTTTTTGTTGCACAACATGACAGCAAAGATCTCAAAGCTGTCTTTTTGTCATATCTCAAAAGTTGCGTGCCACACTGTCCAGCGAGCCCATATCCTAGCCAAGCATGCTCTCGACTTTTTTGTTCCTCACCCGGACAACGGTGATGGATTTTCAGCCTTCCAGTGTCATTAGTGTTGGTTAATTCCTGTTTGTGTTTTAGTGTTGTTTCTGTTTTATGGTTCTCAGCTCCCTTTATGTCTCTTTTGTTACGGTGTTCTATTGTGATGCTTGTACTCTAGTTTTCATCTAATGAATTTCTTCCTTCTTATCAAAAAGAAAAAAAAAAACTGAAGGTATTTTCGTCCAGATTTTATTCACCTAACCAACAAGAGAATTCAATTTCTAGCCGAATTTCCTTTATGAAAACGTCCGACCATGTTACCAGCTTGCCACATCTTAACGTCAAAATCAATCTCTGGCTCAAATTATTGAATCGCGATCACCTCATGTGATGATATGTCATGCGGTCAATCAATTACTCATTTGACTCAAAATGGAACCGAGCATGAGTTCATTTGACAATCCAAACAGTTTACTTTGTAAATCTCGTTGTGTTAAGGTCGCAAAAAATCAAATTGATCGAACATTGGTATCTAGTTAAACAAATCAAATTAGTAGCAAGACAAAAAGACCAGTAGACCCTGACCATTTATTACTTTTCAAACAAGTACGATCTGATCATGCTTTTTTACCGATCAACTTGATTTTTTTTTGAATGCCCGCTGAACTCATTGAGGGTTACTAGAGACACTAGGGGGGGAAATGCCAGGGACAAAGCTCAAAAGCCAGTACCATCAACAAACCAGCCCACACGGCTGGATGATTAGCATTCATAGGAATTCCAACGCCTGAATCACTCTCTTTTTGCTCTTTTCCCTAAGATCCAGCTAGGGAATGAGGCTAATATACAGCCTCTCCAATCGTTTGATCTTTTTTTTTTTCTTTCAAACCAAAGTTATATTTTGGTTAATATTTCGCCAGATTCTGGCAAAATTGCTCTAAGCAAGAGCCATTTTTTACCCTAATCCTTCACGGCCATTAGAAAATTGAATCATTTTATAGAGATTTGAACCCCAAAAATCTACACCCCGGACTTTTGTGAGATAAAGCTCACTGCGAATCAAATGTTCCAGCCCGGACGACATTTGCCAACGTAGTGGTCCAACGCCAGTGCAGTCTTATCTGTAAGTGAAGGGTGATCCAACCGTCTGCCACAAGTCCTCTTGGTTATTCTCACTGTCTGGACCTTGAAAAAAGAGATGATACCTGAAGAGAAGTAATTGGAGAAATGTAATATAAACAAGCTGTATAGCTCGGGTTTAATCCGGGGTTGCCGGGCTTATGCAATATAAATAAGCTATGAGACCTCAATCATCCTCATTTTCCTCTTGATTATTCCTTTGGTTGCTTTTCTGGGCATTATACATCTCAGCAACCTGAAACAAGGAGGATGAACTCTTAAGGAACTTGGGCCAACACATGGTAACCACTAGAATGAGGAAAAATCAAACCGATAGAATGAACTGCTTCTAACCATATCAGATGATGAGGCCTGCTCTGGAGGTTTATCTTCCCTGACACGAAGCAAACGTGGAAATCGGAGAGAAATGCCCTTTTGCAAAAATAAGAAACTAAGTAAGCGCATGGAAAAAAATTATACAATTTCTCTGTACAAAATTAGCCAGTATGAAGGGTAGTAGTAACCAGTAACACAGCCTCTGGACCGTAGAGTACTTAATGGGACTAAAAGAAGAAAACTATAGCCACTAAGACTTGGTGCATCAGTGAGTTCAATCATGTAAGAGAACAATTAGGCCATCTCTGTGCTAGGAAATTACAAACACCTTCAAATATAAAATAAAATCCTTTAAACCTTGTCAGAATCCACAATGCCAACGGCAGCACGATGAACGGGACTGATAGTCAAGTCTGCAGCTTTCACCTCCCATACCTGGAAGAGAATAAAACCTAGTATCTGTCAATCCAAAGGCGGAATAAATACTCTTCCAGCACAAAACAGTACATGAACATAAAGTCCAACCAATATGGTCTCTAGCGCAAAAGAAAGAAATTAAAAAGCACAATTTGGATGTAACATGATAAAAGTAAGATAAAAATTACTCCCTCCCTCCGTGTTTGTTGGTCTATTTTGGGGTTTTCAATTTTTTTAGGGAACATCATCATTGCTTGTACAATTCTTGTCTTTTCAAATGTATCCTTCAATCAGGATTGATCTGTTAATCAAATATTTGAAGACAAGGGTAAAAGAATAAAATTGACACAATTTACTCATTCACTTCCGAACATGGACAAACTTTAAGGGAAGGAAAAAAATATTTTTGTGGATCAACAAACACAGACGGAGGGAGTATATAGCTGTTCTAGAGAACAAAATTCTTTAAGCATGGCGCCAATTAATTAGTAAATAAAGGTTTTCTAGCCAAAAAAGAAAGTAGCTTCAATCCACAGGCAAAGAGCTTCAGTGGAAAAAAAATCCTGAAAAAGGTCAATTTAGCGAGGAAAAAAAAAAATACACAACTGCCACCAGATTCCTTGATGCTTAATGTATATTGAAAATTTTATGACTCCATCAATGATTTTTCTAGTTACATGATTCCTGATAAAGAAATTGTCCCTATGGATTCAAATGATATAACAATGCAGGAAAGCATATTATTAAACCACAACTCCTCCATTTCAAAAAGATTGTCTGGTCCGCAAAAAGAGGACTTGCAAAAATGCATATTTGTTGAGAAAAATTTAAACATTTTTTGATAAATTAAAATAGCACATTGATATCTAGTAATTAGATTTTTCGACAAAAATGCATTATATTTAGGTTCTCGTTGTGCGGATCAAACAATCTTTATGGGACAGAGTGGTGCAAACCAAATCAAATGATAGATTAATAAGAGAGAAAATCCCAAACTGGGATACTAGGAGCAAAAGCTCGCAATTTTCTTTAATTAATATATCAAAAGCTAGTAAATGAAAGACTCTCACACCTATTTATAGACCCACTAACACTAAAGACACAAAATGACACTATTAACCCAAAAGTTACTTCATCAAACTCTCCCTCTAAAGAAAACAATTTGTCCTCAAGTTGGACTACTAACATAAGACACTAAAATAAAGACAACGTAAAGATTTTTTTATTGTGCAGCTTCAAAGTAGACATGTTGCTGCATTCCTTGTTCAACACGTCACCCCACAACCAATCTTCAATATCAACTTCTTTTTATATACATCCACCGCGTCCATGCTTATGTGCAATGAAATCATCCATGTATCTTGTAAATCAAAATATCGTCGTAGTAGCACATCACACACATTTCCAAGTTGCACCAAGAACTATCCACCTTAGCACGTTGAAAAGTCACCACACTATGCTTGAAACTTGCTTGCTTGAAGACAGAACCCAGAGGGTCTACAAGCTATCCCTAATCATCTTTTCCATCTTTTGGTAGTCCTGAATAGCATGTGCAATGAAAAGGAGCCAATTCAAACACCCCTTGCACCATGTGCAACTCGGAAGGCAAATAATGGAGGCAATCATCAAGTTTTGGCTCTCCAAACTCTTCACTCATTGGTGGATAGTCAAAAACTACTTCATCCAACTTCGGTGACACAACCAAAGCATAAGGGCACTTCCTTGCTTTCTTGCCTATCCACAAAACACTCATCACTTCCTTGCTTTCTTGCCTATCCAGAAGGAAGTTTTCCTTGATCATATCAACTAGTTTACCCTCTTCATTGTCAACACATAACTCTTCTTCAAACTCATCAGAGATTGGAACATTTTTCAAATTCACCACTACTCTTAAAGGCAAGATCAACTTCCAAGTTACTTCTAATCTTAATGACAATATCATCCTTAAAATCTTCTCCAATCTCCAAGATAGAGTCACTTTCAAGATCATTTTCTTCTCTTAGGAACTCATCAAAGACGGGAAGGTCTTTGAAACCGCCATCTTTAAAGTCATCTTCAAGCTCTTCACGTATAAAGAGAGAAACATCATCATCACCATCAATATCATGATTTGGAAACTCATCAAACACGGGAACTCCTTCAAACTTACCTACAAAGTCTTCATTTAGAGACTCGTCAAAGATGGGCAATTCTTCCGACTCATCATCAATCTCAAAGGCGTTATTATCTTTAAGACTACCTGATGTAGGACAAGATATATACCCCTATTATTTATGGAAACTTTATTTTGGTAATAATTTTTATTTTCGATTAGAATTAGGAGTTTTTTTTTGTGCAGCCTGTTTTGCACGTTTTTAGTTTAGTTTGGGTTAAGACTTTATTTTATTTCCTTTTAGCAAATAGTCTAGGTTTCCAAGTAATGCTTTGATTGGTCGCCACTCTAAATAATTTCCTTCTAATTAGGACTTCTAATATTATAAATAAGGATGTAACCTATGGGCAAATTTACCTTTCACTCAATAACAATTTTTGAGTTAAATCTCCATTTTTTGTGGAATCAAGAACTCTCGAGGATTCGAGACCTATCATCGTTTGGAATAGTACGCTAACTTTTCTCTTGTGAATTCTGCTACGTCAAGTGGTACCAAAGGTTCTATAGATGTCAGGTATCTAAGGGTCAGTCTCAAAATACTGGTCTTTATACACCTTTACCTGTTCCTAATAATATTTGGGAAGATTTGTCTATGGATTTCGTGTTGGGGCTGACTCGTACCCAGCGTGGTATGGATTCTGTGTTTGTGGTGGTAGACAGGTTTTCCAAGATGGTGCATTTATTGTGTGTCAAAAGACGTCTGATGCATCGCATGTGGCCCATTTGTTCTTTAGAGAGGTCGTACGCTTACATGGGGTTCCACAGTCTATTACTTCTAACCGGGATGTGAAGTTCCTCAGCCATTTTTGGATCACTTTGTGGAAGATGTTTGGAACTTCACTAAAGCGGAGTTCTACTGCGCATCCACAGACTGATGGTCAAACGGAAGTGACTAACAAAAGCTTGGGTAATCTGATTCGAAGCATATGTGGGGACAAGCCAAGGCAATGGGATAATGTATTATCACAAGCTGAGTTTGTTTTCAATAGTGCAGTTCACAGTGCCACGGGAAAATCACCTTTTTTCCTTGGTTTATGTGACACCTCCAAAGCATGCAGTGGATTTAGATCGTCTTCCACGAGATGGTTGATTATGTGAGGCAAAAGTTGGCTGAGACAAATGCAAAGAACAAGGCAGTTGCGGACAAGGATAGGCGTGTTAAACTGTTCAACAATGGTGATGAGGTGATGATTTTTCTAAGGAAGAAGAGGTTTCCCGCCGGCACCTAGAACAAGTTACAGCCAAGGAAATAAGGTCCATACAAGATTTTGTAGAAAATCGGGGACAATGCTTATGTGATTGATCTTCCTGAGTCCATGCAGATCTTCAATGTGTTCAATGTGGCGGATATTTTTGTGTATCATGAGGAACCGCTCTATCCAGATTCGAACTCAAGGTCGAGTTCTTTTGAAAAAGAGAGGATTGATGTAGAACAAGTAGCAGCCTAGTTCTATGATCAGTTGGACCGGTCGAAGCCTAGGAGGCCCAAACAACTCTTAATTGAAAATTGCCAATTTCGGCACGACGAGCCCGGAATAGGCCCAAACATGGTGGGCTGAAGCAGAATCACGTTGCGATCTATACTCACAACCCTAATCGTGACTAATGGTGGAATTTGACTAAATTCATTCGTTTAGGCTTTCAATTTAGTAATTTTGCTATTTTAGGTAAAAATTAGATTACGAATTACTCTTAGCGTGTAATTCCATTTACGTTGTTTCCAATTGGGAATTTCTTATTTTTCTTTCTAGTTTTCAATTTTGGGAGTTTTCCCAATTTTCGGGATATTTTATTTTTTAGGTAAGTTTTGCTAGGGTTTGCTAGTTTTCCCTATAAAATGGCATGTAACCTCTATCCTTATTCAACTTTTAATCAATTATAAATCAGAGTTTCTCTCTTTCTTCTTGTGGATTCAAGAACCCTCGGGAATTTGAGACACATCATCGTTTGAACTAGCACGCTAACTAGTTTCTCGTGTATTCCGCTGCGTCAAGTGAACTCGACCTCGAGTTCTCTTTAGGAATCTGCCATCTTCCATACCAAATAAATAGATACTTGGAATAGTTCAATCACTTGATTTCCTTCAAAAAAAAAGTTTCATACCAAAAATTACTTGCAATGCTATCTTCTCTACATGCTTCAATTGACTCATAAGATCCAGTAGATGAATATTAGAAATCCAATTATATCGCTGCACTCCAAGAAACTCAACATCAACTTGACTTTGTGGGTTCTCTTGATTTTGTACCATTTTGGTTTTGGTTGACACGTCAATGATCAACCCATGTAGAAAGGCCAGCTTGCTCATATAGCCATCAAATAAGGTGGCAACATTGATCACCTCTTGTGAAAAATTATGTTTGTCCTCAACAACTTGATCACCAACATCAATAACAATTTTTTGCTTCTCCTTCTTACTCGTACAATACTGTGGTAAATTGGGCAGACTTTCCCCAGGCACCAGCTCAATTTGATGTTGAATATCCATCATTGGAGAGAGCTCGTTAGGCACATTATTAGTAACCAGCTCGTCAAACTCCTCCAATAATGGTTGTATCTTCTTAGGCACTGAAATCACAGCCTCGTTTTTATCTTTCACTACCAGCGCCTTCACCGTCATGGTACAAATCTGTTCAGACTTATTAAAATATGTCACAAACTTAGCTTTTGAACTAGCAACAGTTAGAAACGATCACTGCTCTATTTTAGGTTTGACAGGCACCCTTTGGCTGGAAGAAATCATAACCACCTTATGACCCTCCCAACTAAAAGAGTATGCGTTGTCACGACGCCTATATACCACATCAACATCAAACTGCCAAGGCCTGCCTAATAGCACATGGCTAACATCCATCTCAATAACATCACATATAACATCAGCCTTATAAAATTTTCCAATTGAAAAAGGAATTTTATATAGTTCTGTTACCTTCGCTATAGGGCCTTTCTTTACCCATCCAATGTTGTAAGGTGAAGAATGGGGTTCTGTCGGCAACTTCAGATGGTCCACTAGCCTCCTCGCCACAAAATTCTCACAACTTCCATTGTCCACAATCAAATCACAAACTTTCTTGTTGATCGAACAGCTTGATCGAAAGATGTCGTGCCGCTGGTTGTTATCCTCTGATTTTGGTGCAAACAGCACCCTTTGCACTACACAATTTACTCGATCCCCTTCTTCTTCTGGCTCCTTTTCAACTTCAAGTTTTGATTCTTCTTCATTATCCACACGATTAGTTGGGCGTCTCTCAACTACAATCTAGTTACCGGGCTGGCATTGGGCAAATCCCACCGCGTGTTCCCAAACCTGGTTAAGAGGACGGCGTTGGGCAACTCCCACCGCATGATCTTTCTTCAACCCTTACTGCTCCTTGGTCGAGGCGTAGAGTCAGCTGCCGCAAAGCTTCATGAATTTCTGTTCAGAAATTGTGAAACTGCGTTTGTTGTTCTTCTAAGACCACCCTTAGATCAGCAAGCCCTTGAGCAACGTCAAGGGGTGTGTCTTCAGCTTTGTTCGGTGACTTCGAGCCAGAAACGTTCTTGCTCTGATACCACTTGATGTAGCGGAATACAAGAGAAACTAGTTAGCGTACTAGTTTAAACGATGATAGGTCTCGAATTCACGAGGGTTCTTGAATCCACAAGAAGAAAGAGAGAAACCCTGATTTATAATTGATTAAAAGCTAGATAATGATAGAGGTTACATGCCCTTTTATAGGAAAAACTAGCAAACCCTAGCAAAACTTACCTAAAAAATAAAGTACCCCGAAAATTGGGGAAACTCCCAAAATTGGGAAGAAAAAAAAAAGAAGAAAGAAATTCCCAATTGGAAACAACGTAAATGGAATTACACGCTCAGAGTAATTCGTAATCTAATTATTACCTAAAATAGCAAAATTACTGAATTGAAGGCCTAAACGAATGAATTTGGCGAATTCCCACCATCAGTTGCGATTAGGGTTGTGAGTATTGATCGAACGCCATTCTGCTTCAGCTCACCAAGTTTGGGCCTATTCCGGGCTCGTAGATAAATTGCCGAAATTGGCAATTTTCAATTAAGAGTTGTTTGGGATTTTCAATTAAGAGTTGTTTGGACCTCCTAGGCTTCGACCGGTCCAACTGATCATAGAACTGGGCTGCTACTTGTTCTGCATCACTACCTCCAACTTCATCCGTATCGAAGATTCTCTCTTCCTCAAACTCATTCGATTTGAAGTTTTCATGAGATTCGACGAGGCCATCATCAATGTTGGTTTTCTCCTTGTAGTCAAAACTAGACTCCAATTTACTTTGAGAATCATTTGTACCTTTATTCGAAGGTAGCAATCGTTGCACCTTCTTCATTAAGGTAGCAACTTGTCTATTTAACAACACACATTGCACCTTGTCACTCAAGGTAGCAATTTGTGCCATCAACTCTTTAATCTCATGCCTATTTGGATTGCCATAGTCGTAACCATCATCTTTACCATTTTTCACCATAAATCCTTCACCTCTTACACTTCTCCTACCTCTATCTCTTCTTTGAGCCATTACAATACCCAAAAATCAACTATTCAACCTTGATCAAGTAATACCCAATCTAGGCGAGGAAATATCCAAACTTTAGTAAATAACAAGCAATCAACACAAATGACTCCAAATAATGACCCCATAGCAAATCACAGCAAAACCAAAGCAAAATCGCACCAAATGAGATAAACCCACTTGAAATCTAACCTGAAACAGTGCTTCGAGTGTACAAACTGAGATTTCGAGTGGTGTTTTCGAGTGCTGACTCGATTTGAAGTCTTGACAACCAAATAATGAACTGAAATCGAACTTAACAAGTTCGCAAATCAGATTTGGTTCGAAATACCCCTTAGTCAACCTCGAAAATGACTAAAAAAGGCTGAATCGAGTTTGAAATAGCTCGAAATGCTTCGAATCACCTACGAACAGGTTCGATTGAGGTTAGACCAGGTTCGAATCCCTTCAGAGGCCTTGATTGGGGCTAGACCAGGTTCAAATCCCTTCAAAAGCCTTCGATATAGCTGATTTGGGTTTCGAAATAAGGTTTCCCAGTGATTTCGACTATGCATCAGCAGCTTCAGAGTTCGAATCAAGTCAGATAACCTGTGAACTTCGAATCCACACTTTTAGGTTTCGAATCTGCACTTTTAGGCTTCGAATCAACAAATTAGGTTTGAATCTGCAGTTTTAGGCTTCGAAACTGACTTTCCATTGCTCGAATAGGATCAATTTGGTTCAAAATGGGCAGATCTGTGAATTTCAAGTAGAGAGAGGTGTTTTGGGTTTTCCAGCGAAGTTCCAGCGAGGTTCCAGCACCATTTTCCGGTGAGGTCTAGGTTTCAAACAAAGTTCCGGCGATATGAAGAGCTAGGATCGAACCTTGATGCTCTGATACCAAATGGTGCAAACCAAATCAAAGGATAGCTTAATAAGAGAGAAAATCCCAAACTGGAATACTAGGAGCAAAAGCTCTCAATTTTCTTTAATTAATATATCAAAAGCTACTAAATGAAAGACTCTCACTCCTATTTATAGACCCACTAACACTAAAGACACAAAATGGCACTATTAACCCAAAAGTTACTGCATCAAAAGAGGTAGTAATACATTGAAGAAGAAAAGAAGTGGAAGACAACAATGGACTTAACGAGATACTGAAATAAAAATCAAACCCTCCTTTGGCAGTTCAAATAATAACAATGAAAAATAAATAATAGTAACAAGATAACAAAAGGAAGTATGTTTAAAAATGATTTATATTATTACCTCAGTGGGTTCAAACCAGACATCTGGATTTATAGAATCTCCATAGCGATAGTATGCCTGGAAATGACAGGAAAGAGAAATTTTTCATGCTAAATCACGAGGAAAGTCCCAGAATATTCATCTTCCTGCAGAATCCACCGGGATAAAAGAGAGAAGCAGCACAACCTTTGGTTTGGGAATAACTTTAGAACGAAGGCTGGCAGAACGCTCCTCAAGCACAGATTCAGAAAATCCAGTGCCTGCCAAATATAAACTAAATTATCCAGCTGTCCAAGCACTTCGAATAATGGCATGTAGTGAAAAGTGACTGCAATAAACAGTATTTTTCTTTTTCTTTGTTGTAGGTTTTTTTCCTACTCATTATCTCCTCAGTTTGGGTGCTCCTTTTATTTCCATCCAAGGGGCGGGGAAAGATGGAAGTGATGGTAAGACATAACCATCTGACAAACAGAGCAGTCTTACCAATTTTGCATATGCTTTGAAATTCTTCATTGCTGCTGTCATAGCAAGCAAGAAGAAAGGCGCCATAAACACCTGTGGAAACCGATATAGTACATCAAAATAGTTCAGTCCCAAATGAGAAGAGAGTTTTGATAATCAGGCACACAAGACTGAAGGGGCCATAAGTTGAAGCCATCAATGCAATCAATTGGAGTGAACCATGTAAGTAGGCTATGAGATGATTACCAGTACGTTTCCCCCGGCCATGGAAAGCAGCAATAGGAACTAAATCGAGGGAGTCACCAATGCTGCAGAGCACAACTGATATTAGTAATCTATCAAATAGTCAGAAAGAACAAGAAAAGGAGCATATGGTACCACTTACCTCTCCAAATAGTCTTTCTTCAATTTTAGCCAGTTATGCAACCTTTTCGAGGGCTCATATGTAGCATCTTTACTCAATGTTTTGATAATCAGACCCTCAGAACTGAAAACTACGATGAATTAATGGAGAAGATGACTACGGCTTGGAGTATAACATTAAAAAAGCCACTGAAAATATCATCCCATGAGATCATTTCAATAACAAGAAGAGTGGAAGCCTATGATTTTAATCAACTTACACAAATAAGTCATTATCTTCAAATACACACACACACACACACACACACACACACTAATAATAACAAGTCACCAGTTTTCCAAAAGATTTTAGCACCTGAGTGCTAAAATCTTTTGGAAAACTGAGCATTCGGCTGACACACTCAAAAAATGTCTTTCCATGTGATAAGTTGAACTCGTATACGATCTGCTATGCCCAACTGTGATGAATATGCAAACAAGGATCGACGATATGTGTGAGTCGTGACAATCAGTAGTCAGTAACATTTAACACCTGCCCTGCAGGTGTTATGAGATAATTACCAAGTATTAACAGCAGCTTCAAGGAACGTCTGTATTTCCTCGAGATCATTTGATTTTAATGCAGTTGCAAACTGAAAATATCCGCGTTCTTCCTCAAATGACTTGTACAGATGCTGCACAAACCAAGAACCCAGATGTATGAATATTAACAAAAAAAAGTCTGAACTTGCCAGACTCAGAGATCTGAGAAAATTTTTCCATAGTAATCCACGCAAGTCAAGAGATCCTATTCAAAAGAACTTCAGATGTGACGCATTACCTAAGACAACCTAGTTAGCATCCTTTGTTCCAGTCTTGGGAAATTTTCCAAGGCGTAGCCAGAGGAAAAGTTCCACCAATCATTAGAGTAAACGAAGAAGTTACTATTCTTGAACATCAATTTTAATTACCCCCCCCAAAAAAAAAAAAAAGTTACTGCTGACAAGGATGATAGATTTATTTCTAGAACTTATCAACCAGTAGTCACAGCAATACCAGAGGTGAGCAGTTAAGATTGTCCAGTCATAGACTAAATTCTGATCTCACACTCTAAAATCAGCACTTACAACGTTTCACAAAATTGTAAAGAAAAAGTTGCAAATTGTTTTCAAGGTTTCGGGGAAACATGAATTCAAAGCTATGGCAGGTGTCAGGGTAAGACCCTCAAGGGTTGAATGTGTTGGACATGGGAGTGATGGGACTATTGTTCGAATATCTAGTGAAACACAGTGAGAGGTGTCACAAGATGGAAATGACAGGTCTAGAATGTTCATTAGAGGATGCATCCAAGTTTGATTTGCTCTCACCAACTAGGGCTAGCTCTGGCAGACAGAATCCTTGTTCCTCACTAGGAGGTTGAGGGTTCAAAGCCGCTGCCCCATGCTACACACTAAATGTACCAAAAAAGAAGTTCAACCCGCTCTCAACATAGTGATTAACGTGCAGAAGCAGAAGGAGATGGACAGACTTACCTCTCTACGAACATTAAGTTGCTCCTGCATAAGGGGTTGGCCATCAAGATACAAGATGTCAAAAGCAAAAATGCATACATCAACCTTTATGTTGCTCAACACCACATTTTTTCGAGCTCGTGTACCGAGGATCTGACAGGCCAAAAAACAAAATTAAACAAAAACAAATTATGAAGAAGTCCTCTCTAAAAAGGGATCTATACATGCGCTCATAGAAGATATTTACAGCACGTTGAGGGACTATATTGTCCACAAAAAGTGGAAAGCAATGGATTGTGAAGATTCAACTATAACAAGGAGGTAAAACAAGGCCGCAACAACTAAATTTGGAAATTCAACAAAACCACAAAAGCTAAACAATTTTTAGTGACTGAGAATGAACGTTGATAACATTTTGTTGCGAAAGAACAAAAAAATATAAGCATCCAATCCGAAAGGGTTATCTAAATATAGTGTGACTTGTGCAAAACTATAAACCACCATCGTGATCTAAATCACAGCGATTTCCTATACAATTCGATCCTACATGCACCATCAAATGATATATATTCCTACATAGTGTGACTTGTGCAAAACTAAAAGCCACCATCATGATCAAAATCACAGCGAGTTCCTACGCACTTCATCCTACATTAACCATCAAATGTTACATACATCAGTATTTGTGTTCCTCTTGATCAACTTTTTTTAAGGATGAACTAACAATCTGCTAGAAATATGTGCAAGGATTACCAGTTTAAATACACCAAAAGGAATAAATTCCTTCTTCCATCGGGCTTCTATAAGATATTTTCCTCTCCAACTAAGCTTGAGAGAAAACGACTGCAAAAGGAAGAGCTAAGAGGCCAAAGCCATTGAAAAGGAGTCCACAAAACAAGAAGCCCTTCGGGATATTCAACTGGCTCCAAGGGATATAGGTGACCGGGACCAGGGTTCAATTTAAAGTTTGATAATAGAATTTCAGGTTTCTAGCACCAGCACTACACCAATTCTACACATACAAAAAAAAATTAGAGAATTTTGAGAAGAATAATTTGAAAAATATTTTTGAGATAGTGTTTGGATGGGTTTTTGGAAAAAGTAATAATTAGAGAGGTGTAATAATTGGAGAGGGATAGAGAGAGAAATGAAAATAATGATTGGAGAGAGAGGTATGAGTAGAGAGAGAAATGTGATTAATGATTGGAAAGATGAGAGATGAAGAAAGAATACAACAATAACAACAATAACATAACCCATTTAGTCCCCAATAATTGGGGGTATGGGCAGGGGATGGATAGGAGACAGACCTAACCTTTGGCAATAAATGCACAAAGTGGCTGCTCCCAGAATACCACTGAAACAGATGGATTTGAGACAGACCTAACCTTTGGCAATAAATACACAAAGTGGTTGCTCATAGAATACCACTGAAACAGTAGTCCCCCTATACCGTCGAGTTTGCTGCGGAATCATGCCCTCAAATCAAAGCCAAAAGGCATCAGAGATGGCAGACCCAAGAATCATTTTGATTTATGTGCACATTACCATGCTTCTTTCATTCAACATCCAGAGCATTGGCGTTGCACAATAGAGATGAAGAAAGAATCTTTTTGGAAAAAATTTTGGAAATGTGAAGTGAACACAGTGAACGTTAATGGCAAACAAATCACCTGGAAGGGCATGATTCTCTGCTTCTCACGGTCATATGCCACGATTTCACCATCCAAAACAAATGATGATACAGATGGCTTCTTTAATCTGAAACAGAACCATAAGCATTAGCTCACTCTCTTGACAATAGAATTCCGTCATGTCCAATATAGAAAGCAAACTATAGTACAAGTGCTTACTGCTGTGTCACTTGTGTAAATTAAGCACTAAAAGGTTTTCTTATTTACATACAATTCAAGTACAAAAATCGAACTGCATTTAGCAACTGGAACCAAAATATGAACAACTCTAGTTAATAAGTCACGCCATCAATACACACCACTTGATGCGGACCAATGAAAGACATGAAATACAAATGAATCAACGTTGGATAGTATCACCAACAACAGATTGAAACAATTGTCAATGATATGACAACTGCCATGACTTGAAGAGTGTCCATCTGGTGCATCCCCGCTCCTAATGCTTAAGGGATGATTGTACCTTGACCAAAAAATTGAAAATAAGATCTCATTCATTCACCAACTCACAGCACCATCATGAAATAAAAAACTAAAGAAGGGATGTTTGAAGCGAAAATGTTCTCTTAAAATGACAATCAAATTACAGAAGACAAAAGCTACCCGGGGCCTCAATTTGAGAATGACCTCTAATGTGGGCAAAACAGCAGTTGCCTCTTCCTCAAATATATAACATTTCACATGTTCCTGAATAGCTTCTTGCAAAAGGGCTTCTGCTTCCTCGGTGAATGTTTTGCTAGAAAATATGATTTCTTGGAACAGAGGTTTCTTACTTTTAATGAAATTCCATAAGTCTTCAAGAAATTTCATTGGCTGTCCAAAACAGGCAGCCATCGATCCCCTCTCCCCCAAGTAAAATAGTAAATGAATAAATTCTTGTGGTACTGCGCCACTTTGAGCCAGCAACTGCCACCTCAACATAATAAACAACTACTAGTAGTGTTGTCAAACAAGTAACTCCTCCCACATTCGCCCATTTTGCTCTAATAAGCAATATAATACGTAGAACACTGTTAACAGCCAATACGCATACAAAGTTCAGCTTCAAGGCCTTTTTTAAGTTGTAGACTGATGATGAAATAATTCAATGAATTGACAAAATGAAGA
Organism: Vaccinium macrocarpon; assembly: GCA_022606695.1. Lineage (NCBI taxonomy): Eukaryota > Viridiplantae > Streptophyta > Magnoliopsida > Ericales > Ericaceae > Vaccinium > Vaccinium macrocarpon. Next base: position 32,601,765 of record CM040172.1, read on the forward strand.
ACTTCAGATACTAATGCAGATTCAGGTGGAAACACCCAGGTAAAAAATCTATCACATGTATTTAACCATCAAATAAATACACATCTAGACTCTATTGTGCTGTGCATATCAAAATTGTTATGGAATCTCAGTCTCCCATATACCACCGCAAAATCCCAAGAAGATAAATCAACCATAAAAAAGCAGGACAACCTTGAGACTGCACCAACTACATCAGGAAACTTTCCAGTAATCCGCTCAGCATTCCGACTGTATATCTCAACTGAACCATTCTCTAGGTAATGTATCTGTGTAGGATTAGAGTTAGCGACAAAACAAAGGTACCACATTCAGCAAATAAACAAATGCATTTTTAACCACATACAATTACCTGAGCGCGTTCTCCATCATACTTATATTCACATGTGAACTCCATATCCTGAAATTTATCCAATATCTCAGACACCCCTTTAGCTGCTTTTGCCAGCATAGGTCCGATGGGGACGCCTGCAGTGAAACTACATGTCTTTGGAAGAGTCCATACGCCCCCAGCAAGAAGAGCATCGACTATTATATTATACACGGGTATTACAGAATATACTTGCTTAACGATCTTCACAGCCTGACAGATGCAATCAAAGGATTTACTACACAAGGATATCCAAAAGAAACCATTCCATACATTAGTTTAGGCCTTTAGGGATTGTCTTTAAAAGATGAAATCAGATTTTGACATCAGAAATCCAAATTTGGATTGAATGGCATTGTGCAACCTAATTGCAAGCATCAGACCAAGAGACCCCACCAAGCATCCACTCCACAACCCAGTGTCCTTGAATCAGTAGTACAATGATAAGAAATTGACTGTAACACATTACTACCATTCTTCAGTGTGAACTATAAATAAGCATATAGGGACAACGGCCAATACCGGGACTAAAGAGTGAATAAGCCATAGGAATTGCCAGACTATTCAAAGGACAGTTTTATAAAAACTTGACGCCTGTCATAGACTATCTGCCATTGCGCTTATCAACAATGTAGATAAACGTTAAAGGATGGCATAGTGTTATCAGCAATGTATTAACATTATTTCATAGCAGTGTTACAGGAAATTAACAGATTTTCAACCATGGGGAGAAAGAACCGCTAACTCACTTCTTCTAATGGGGAATCAATATGAGCAGGTGGTGAAGAATGTTTTTCAGCATATACAGCAGCTTGCCCCAGTGCAGCTAACAGGGTTTGCTCTGCCAAACCAATCCGCAATTCTGACTGCACAAAGTATCCAAAGCATGTTAATGATGGGAGAAAGGATAAAAAACCACATACATGACAGCATTACAGCAATACCACTAGTAACCTGAAGTAAGCGAATAAGATATTGAGGTTCACAATCAGTAGCTGCAACGACGAGTCCCTTTATATGGTTTTTCTTCTTCCTTCGACTATCCTTTCCAGATTCCTATAAGGATTCGACAAAAAGAGATCAAATAAGTCATACCATTTGTACATAGTGGCATAGTTGTCAAAGGCGCGCCTAGGAGTGTGCCTAGGCGAGAGGCGCAGCGAGGCGCAGCCAATGCGCCTGGGGTACACCCAGGCGAGGCGAGTGGAATAAGGCAAGGCCTAGGCGCAAAAGGCGAGAGGCGCAAAGGCGCAAAAAAAGCGCGCCTTATTGAAGTTTAATCACAACCCTAGATTTTTGTTACCTAGGTTACAAATCTTATCTTGGCCGTCGATTTTTGGGTTTCTAAAAGTCCATCGTGGGTCTCGAAAAGTCTGATTCTCAGCCCTAAATCATCTCTCTCTCTCTCTCAAAGACTTGAAATCGATTGAAGTTTGATTGTGGCCTTGTGGGTGTCAGACTTGAAGTCCATTGTGGCCTTGTGGGTGTCGATCAAGAAGACCAAAAGCTAAACTGAAGTCAATTCTGGGTTTGAAGTCGATTCTGGATTTGAAGTCGATTCTGGGTTTGAAATCGAAGGCAGACTTGAACTGAGTCGTTTTTGGGTGTCGATCTGCTAAACCGAAGGCTTTCTATGCAAGAACCGTAAACTATTTGACATTTGGTAGATGTTTTTATGTATCTTTTGGATGGTATGTTATCTAAAACCCATTGGCTTAGTGTTATTAGTTAAAGTATTAGTGTATGCTATTTTTCCTCTCTTTTTTCCGCATAGGTGCGCCTCGCTTCAAAAAGGCGCTCGCCTCTCGCCTTAGTCCCCACGGGACTTTGCACCTCGTTGCGCCTTTCTCCTTTGACAACTATGCATAGTGGCTAAATTTGTGATATTTTCAAAGGACCTTTTTTCCTCCTCTCAACTTGAACATAGGCCCCGCCGAAAATAATGCAATCAAAAGTAAGAATAGGTCAAAAATTGATTGGTTCATAGCTTTTTTCACTTGAATTATATCAATAACGAATGCAACATTAGCTCAAGAAACATAATCCCAAAATCCAAATTTGGCTGCAGTGCCCCTTAGAAAAGCCATTTGAACAATAGATATCAATTACATAGCAATAAGAAAATCTAGGCCACAGTTTTATTTCCAACTTACAATCAAGTTTCGGACATTATCTGGATGAACATGATGTTTAGCATTATCAAAAGAGCATACCAGAAGAAAATTAGATCAAAGATTTTACATCTCAGTAAGAACGACAATAAAGCACCTTAGCAATATGCTCAAATGTCTGAAAAACCTTGGCAACTGTCAATGCTTCCGGTCTACGCATCAACCCTTGAGACAAACGACTAGCTTTTGCAACAAGGCCCAAGTCTCCCAATGCCTAATATTCACAGAAGGTTAGATATACAAAGTATAGTGAGCAATTATAATACGTGTGTAAGGAATGCTAACCATTTCCCAATGGGTGGTGGTTAAGGTTCAAAAAATACTAAAATATCAAAAAAATACTGAAATTGTATCGGTAAGTGTGAAAACTGTACTGTATTAAAGTTGTAATGTTTTACAATTATTAACGTCTTAAGAATCATAACCCCACCCGTTTGGCGGTTGCCGAGGTTGTGGAGATAACCATTAAATTAAGGCCCACAAGAGAGCAAAAAGCATGTCACATTCTTGCGTAGATAACTCTATCATTTTAAACTTCAGATCATAAATGGATCAATGTCCGCCAATGCAGGCCCTACTTCTTCCTTAGTAAGGATGGAAACATGTACATTATGAAGCTATACAACAAGAAGCGAGAAATTTGGTAAGTTAGGTTTAAAATATAAGCAACAATAAAGTTTGACAGCATATCCAAATGGCCATCATGTAATGACTGCCACATTAGTAGAAATTCCATTCCTACCATAGGCTCGTAGCCAATAAGTAATGGAATTCCATGACAAACCAGTACTAGAGTCCTCAAAGACATTTTCTAGCGGAAAATTGGATTGACTTGACACAAACCCATTATTCATTACGAAGAGCTAGAATTTAAAAAAGAAACCATTTGCTACAAATGAGTTCAAATCCTTCACGTTAAGAATTGCAGTAATTGACAGTAACATAAAAATAACTGTATTCTACTCTAGTTTCACAAGTCCTTTATTATATATACACTTATTCTGTTTCTGTTGAAATTGAACATCACATCCTTTCAATATCAAATCTACATCTATCCAAAAGGGCCCATATATACAGCTTTTGAAGTGCAACAATATTAGACTTTACATTAGCTAGTGCCTAATAATCTATTCCCTGCTTCGATCTCAAAACAACATGGCCAATCTCATGCGACAACACAAATGAGAAAACCCAAAGTGAAGCCATAGAACAATTAACGACAAACAAAGAACCTCATATTCGCTCTTAATTTGTGATTCTTTAGCCCCACAGACTTCAGCAAGTGCCTTAATAATCGAAGCATCTCCAATACCAAGCTCCACCCCTTCCTGTGCCGGTGCAATCTGTTTGTACCATAATTTTCAATTTTTAAAACGTGGCAATAATTTTGGCCAAAAAGATTTTTAATTTGAATTCGGAATTATCCCTAAACCGAATTCCCTACAATTTAGGAAATAATGCATCTTTTTGAAAATGATAAGGTGGTTACCTAAATTGTAGGAAGCAACATTTATCCTATGATTTTTTCAAGAGGCCAAAATTAACATGTGATAATTATATAAAATCACAAATAGTTAATTTCGGCCATATGGGACATTTGTAAGCACAATATCTCCTAGAAGATCCATCCAAATTGCCAGAAGATATCATGGAAATCTTCTGCCAAATCTGATGATATCTTACGGGCGAAAATCTTCATGAATGTCAAAGACTATATCTTACAGTGCGAATATCTTACGTGGCGTGGCGATACATTGATGAGAGCATCAGACATTCTTTCAAATGCATGAAGCTTAAATCAAGGAAAATGGGTAGTTATTGCCACATGGAATTAGTTACCACTTTTTATGGGAAGTGGTTAATAAACTAATTCCTAGATTTCAGGAGATACGGCTGAGGCTATGCCAAGTTGTCCCACATTTTGCACATGTTGTGGTAGTTATGGAAGTAGTGGGACACTTGGCAGCCCAAGATTTACTTTCAGGAGCTAATAAAAAAGGATGACCAAGTCAAAGGGACACTTGGGCATTTCTAGAAGATTTACGAAGAAAGTGGGGAAGATGTCTTGAGTGAGTCCGAAAATCTTTTGAACCATTCATAAGGGCCGAAATTAACATGTGCAAATTATGAAGAAAACATGGGTAGTTATTTTCGGTCAACTTATGGACACTTGTCACGCCCTTATGCATTTTCAAGAAGACATGGCGTAATGGTTGGAGATCATGGGCGGTTACGCTCGGAAGTTACAAGTGGATCCAGAGGCTATAAATACAAATCTTGGTGCAACATTGCAAAGGTCCCAACACCAACAACGCTCACAGCAGCAAATTAATTTAGTTTTTATCTCCTAACTCTCCCAGTTAGTCGATCGATTTCTTTTAACTATGTCTATCTCCTACTCCTCCCCCTCTTCCGAAATCTTTTCTTTTTCTTCTATGTAATTTTCTTCAAGTGTGGAAGTCCTTGTTCAAGGCCCCACGAACCCTTGTAACTTTAGCTCGAGTTTCTCAATTGCTTGAAAGAAGTTAGTCAGTACATTCAGGCGCTTTTCTACATTCCTCTTGGAGATTCAAATCTCCTGGCACGCCCTCGCATCTTCTACACCACTCGGTGTTGGCCACTCCCGTTTCTCCTGTCCCTGGGGAAATCGGTGGACAACACAATCTTATTCGCCAAGAGATAAACAACCACACCTAAATCTTTCGGAGTAGTCTGAATCACAGTCCTCAACAAATTACACACAATGTCTGTTATTGCTATCCGACTCGACTCATTGTCTATCGCATCGAGCGCCTTGGCAAGAAATAGAAACGGCACCGGCTCTCTGTCCTTCCAAAACGCAGCCGATTTCGGATCAAAATCTTTCGGTTTCTTCTTCAACATAGCAACACTTTCATCAGCAGTAACCAAACCCAGTTTCGAATCAGGTTCTGACACACGAGGTTTCTTTACCGTGGACTTCTCCTCTGAGGCAATCGAATTAGGGTTTGGTACGTCTAATTTGGACCCATTTGAGATATGGGTATCTTCAATCTGGTTTGAAAGATTGGAGCTTTTTTTGGGACTAGTGGGAGTTAGGGTTTCTTCAGCTGGTTTTTGGGTTTTAGGGTTTGAATCTAGGGTTTTACGCTTCTTGGGGGAAAAAGAATGGGATTGGGATTGGGATTGGGATTGGGCTTGGGGTTTTTCCTTGAAAGCGGCGGCTCGAGCGCTGGACATGAGGACGTCGAAGGCGGAGGGGCGAGAAGACATGATTCGTGCAGAATTAGGGTTTGGAGAGAAGCGGAGTTTGAGGATGGTGGTGGGTTTGGGTGGGAAGAGGGAGTCGTCGAGGAGAGAGAGTGAGAGTGAAAGTGAGACGAGGAGAGTGAATGGTGTGGGTTACACAGCTGGACAGGGCAGAGAACATCAATTGAACGGAATTTGCTGTTAAGTGTTTGAGAAGTTTGGTTTGTGGCGGGAGAAATTGAAATGGCTGGGGAAGGATTTCCCCTGAAGTGCGGCAACGGGGTGGAGGGGGGAGGTTTTCGTAATTTTCTGAATCGTGGCAGAAACGTTTGGGAAAATTGCACTTCACCCCTTTAAACGGTTTCAAGTGTTGTCCCTGGACAGATCAAAAATAAATAAATATAGTAAGTGTTGTCCCTGGACTATACGTATTACTACGTATCATACCAGTGGGCACCGGTTCTCAACTGCCGTTAACTTTTAGCCCCGAGGGGTTTTTTTCCCCAACTGCACTCCCGAGAGTTCAGCCAACAATTGTTCCTGTCCCGAGAGAAGGTTCTACGTCTTCTACTACTACTACTTCTGTGCACCTTTGGCCATCAAGGCCAGTCTTGAGATTTTCGGGGACCCTAAACTTAATTTAATTATGGGACCTCTTTTACAAGTATATATATTACGATTTCCGAGATAATACCAAAAAATCCTTGTGGTGCAGTGGTGTCATGTGGAGAATAGTAGTTATTACCTTGGGGTCAAGTCTTAGTGTTGACAGGACATGACGGTTTTTTATTACATTTTCGACATATATTGGTATAAAAAAAAAGAAGGCAGTAGGAATCGATACAACCATATTTGCAGAACAAGCGATGTACTAAATATATAATATATCCTTCAATTTTGGGGCCCTGTCATTTGACAAAAAATGGGAGCCCTGAGCGGTAGCTTGGTGGACTTATGCCCAAGGCTAGTCCTATTGGGCAGACTAGGGTTGTTCATGCGACAACCCAAAAAAATAGCATAACAGTCTTTAACACACTCACATGGTGTGCGGAGCCCACACACTTGATGTGAGTGTGTTGGAGACTCGTTGGAGATTTTGTTGTACATGTATCATTTTTCTTAAAAGACCGGGTTAGGTGATTTTCTGGAATTTTAAGATTTTCAATCTAGGTTCGTGTTGGAAAAAATTAAGTCAGGTATACCTGATCCGACCAAATTAGGATTAGAGGATAAATACCAACCTGAAAAATTTTACCATGTCGTTGCACATCCAGATTTGAAAACCCTCTCTCTCAAGTATCATCCCTCTCACACAATCACACTCCCATCTCTCTCTAGCGATACTTCCACTAAGAGATGTAGACTCATGTAGGCTTGGCAATCGTGCCCATTTCGTCTTGAAGGGTAGAGGGGAAATTTTTGAAAATCCAACCGGATTCGGATTTGGATAGGGTTCAGGGTGCAGTCACCATGCCCATCTCCGACCCTTTACATCTATATAATAAGGGAGCCCAGTGTTTGAAATCTCTACATTTTCGATCCTTGGACCATAATTCAAGGGCTCGGATTGCAAGGAAATTATTTAAAGGCTGAGATTTGGCCTTTGGGTGTAGACTCAATACCTACCGTTGGATGCCTTCCCTTTTTAACTGCATTATACCAAAACCAATTCCATGTTTTACTCCTCTCTCCTCACCCACGTACACCATCTTTATCTCTCTCTCAAGCCCATTTAACCACATTCCCCTCTTCTCTCTCTCTCTTTCTGCTATTTTGAAATTTGAACTACACACAGACCATCGAAAGCATTCCCTAGAGTCCCTACCTCTCACTCACGCACATTAATTCCACATCTGAATTTGAATCTCACTCTCTCTATCTCTCTCACACACACAAGCACACACACAAGCTCCACTTCTCTGCCTGGCGTATCAACTACGATTGCGGGAGAGGAATAGCGTAGCAACTACGATTGCGGGAGAGGAAGTAGTAAAGTGAAGATGGGTCTGGCAACTAGAAATCTATGTTTCAATATTTTTTTAGGATTTCTTCTATGGTTTATGATGGGTAATATTAGTTTTTTTCCTATTTCAAATTGTTAATTGAGTTGTTGCTACTTTTTTTTTTTAAATGCGATCCTTTTGTTGGGTTTTAGTGACCCTTGAAGTAATCGTGAGACTTCGACAAAGGTTGGCGAGTAGCATCTCCAATATTCGAATGTGATAACTAAATTTGCTTCTCATGCTGCATTACTATCTATTGCCTAAATCACAAATCAATACCATCTATTTCTTGCAGAATAGAAATAGATTTGTGTCGAGCAAGAGGAAGGCAATACACTTTTAAACAGTGATTAGAGAAAAGAAAAATGAAAGAGTATACTCTACAATAGTCAAGAACATTGAGTAGAGTCTACTCTCAATAAATTAGTCAGGCTTGGGAATATAGAGACTTCCCTCTGAAACCAATTATTCAAATTCTGTTTGACACGGTCGTTACGCTTGTGTAGACACCCCAATCCGGACCCCTGGAATTACGCAACTTCCCCAAGGATGAAAGTGCCTAAACATAGCATGCGAGACTTGATTGAGGACTTGAAAACCCCCCACATACCCATTTAGAACCCTCCAAAACACTTTTGAAACCCTACAAACTGACCCGGAATCTAAGAACACATGCACCTGGATTGGCTCATTGGCACCTGGATGGCTCTATTCCAAGCACCTAGATGGAGTCTAGGCCCCTGGATTGATTGATTCCAGGCGCTTGGATCATCCTAATATGGGCACCTAGGGTTCAACCTAGGTTGAGTGTTGTTCAAGTTAATAATGGGTGGGAAGGAGATTTTCTGGTGATTTTGTGCAAAATCAGTTGAAGGGGAGCGTGGGAGAAATGATGGCACTACTGTTGCCCCCCTCCCTTGACCCCTAAGGGTTCAAATGGCCCTCTTTGGACCTTTCTTCGCCTATATAAACCAATACCCTCCTTCATTTGGGGGCTCTCACTCACACTCCCTCTCTCTACTGTAATGCTGTCACTCTTCTAGAAACTAATTTCCAGTAAACTCTCCTCAAATCTTTTTCCTTTCCACCTTCAAAACCTATCTTAATACCACATAAATTTTCTATATCCTATATCCTACCATCAAACTCCATTGCAACATCCATATTCTGTCCTTGGTACCTTTGAAAACCCAAGTCCAGTAGCCACACATTCCCAAAACTCACTCAAAAATCCATCTTTAAGTCTCTTGATCAAGCCCAAAAGGTAGTTTTTCTACTTAAAATGCTCAAACAGGCCCTGAGGGGGATACCACCCATCCTTTACTGACCATAAATGTCAATTTAAGGTTTGGGAGGGTTGAAAAACAATATAAAGAAAGCTCATTTTGTACATCTAAAACAGGTCCAGGCGCCTGGTCCTGCCTAATGCAGGTGTCCATATTCCATCCAGGCACCTGGATCATCCCAATATGGGCACCTGAACCATCTCCCATATTTTGCTTTATTGTTTTCTTTGCATCTTAACCAATCTCATTGAAGCCATCTGTATGCATTTATGGTTATTTAAGTTCATCATATGATTATAAAATCTTCATTGAACATATGGGAATGTTTTTTGAAACCAAAAATCATGAGAAAATGGAAGAAAATATGGGGATGCTTGTATGTATTCATTAGTCATTCATGAATTTGATCATTGAATTCCAAATGAGTTTAGATCATTGATGCATTTTTTAATTGTTAAGGACCATTGTTAGCATATTTTTTTTGTTTTCTTGAATCATTGATAAAAACTCATCTCATCTCCCATCCTGTAAGCACAAATTATCTAAGAGAGCATATTCTATACATAAATATGATGCATCAAAATCAGAAACATGTTTGATCCTCCCATCTCATCATTTAAATCATTTTAAAGTCATGGCTTCTAATGCATATGTTGTCACTAGGATGAGGTTTTGAGGTGCATTTAGTCCAAAACATCATCAAACAGTAATTAAGAGCATGAAAGAACAAGCACAAGAAGTTATATTTGTTGGTTGTTTTGAAACTTAGTTCAAGTGAAGTTTTGTGGCTGAAAGACTTATAGGCGCCTACACTGTGCATTTTCAGGCGCCTGGAGTCCTCCATTCCAAGTGCCCACACCTACTCCAGACGCCTGGATCTGCCTAGTCCAGGTGTCCAAATTGCCTTCCAAGTGTGATTCGTGTGATGGTAGTGGTTGATTTCTGGGGCCCTTCAAGGCAGTCTAAGCATGGTTTAATAAAGTTGAAGTACTCTGTGCGCGTTGATCAATCACTCATGACACTTTGCACAAGCATCCACACTTATTTCATTAATTTCTTTGATATGCTTTACATGTTCCCATATGAATTCGCGATTGAAGTCTATTTAAATGGTGTTTTCAAAATCCCTTCAACATTGAGTAGAGACTGGTGGTCATACCGGGCGAAAGTGGTGCTTTAAATTCCTTCCTCTCTCGTAACCTAGCTCCCGGACCTGAGAAATCTCATTTTGGAAAGACCGGTGAAAATGTTTTCTATACTAAGGGCTAAAGAGTCATTTGAAAAAGGATTTCTCGGGTACAATCCTCAAACCCGGGTGGCGACTCCATCCAATCAATCAACATCCAATCAATCAAATCATTTTCCAAAACCATAATCATTTTCGTGAACGTTATGCTGCTACTGAGATTGATCCTCCTCCTGCAAACTATCAAAATGTACCAACCAAGGTAGGAGTGCAGCCAGCGAAGGTAGGTAGATCAGGAAACCCTCGTTTCTGTTATGAACCAGGGGATCCACCATCTATTCTACATGAATTCTTCTAAATATATGCAAGCACAGGTGTCGGACACATGGTGCTTGAGTAAGGAGCAAGTTATGTACCCAGCACATGTACCCAATTTAGACACTCTAGTTTCTATGATGTTCAAAAGAAAAAAAAGGCTCGTATTAGCTAGAAAAGCAGCATTTCATTAATGAGGAATAGAAATTCCATACTTTCTTTATCGTTAGCCCGCACGATTTCCAGTACGTGTAGTGTATTGCATGTTTTCTAGAAATAATATAAACTATAGCAATAGGAAGTATTCACTTAGTGTCCATGTACCCGCAGCTATCTATCCCATATTCCTAAGATTTAAGTTTAGGAAGGCCTGATGCTTGGACACGCCCTCATTTGATACTCTTGCCCGAGAAATCCTGGAGACTTGGAGTTACCTTTTGGACCCAATGACGTTGCCGCTGAAGTGAACTGCCCATAACTTCACTCGAGCAAAATGCCCTAATTTTTCTGTTTCCAAACAAGCCTTGCTTGTGGATCTTAAGAATCGGCTCTTCTTTGTAGGACTCTGTGGGGTCTGTTGGTGCAACAGTGAAGACTGAAAGTGAGCGTCGTGAAGATATGCGGAGCAGGTTGAACAGGTAGTTGATCCCTTCTTCATTTGCCATGTTTGAAGCTGCATTATACTCGTTAGCTTTTCTATTCACTGTCATCTTCATTTTGCGGCTAGAATCCCTGTACCGATTGTCACTAGGAGCATACTGGAAGTCGTCATACCACAGCATGCAGGTCCCAAACTCATAACAAAATGGAAAAACAAACTTGCCCAGATCAGTGAGGTCAGTCTGCATACTACGATGATAGACTTATGAATTGTATTTATATAAGACTATTTTAGGAAAAAAAAATTAAAAAATAGCTCAATATAGAATGTCGAAAGATTGGACAAAGTAAATAATAATACTAGTCTTTCTCCTCTACTTTCGAGTGTTTAACTGAGAGGCAGTTTATAGAAATCATTGTTAATCAAAACAACTATCTGGGGCCAGTGTTAAACTCATTGAAGATACACCAGAGACAATAGAGAAGACGATCCAAATCTCAGGTACTCCAGACCAGGCTGAGAGAGCCCAGATCTTGCTTCAGGGTTTTATTTTGATCAGTAAGTCTGTGTGTGTGTGTGTGATTTGTCCCTAGCTTCCCCTATTAGAATGACTCTAACACACACTTAATGGTTGTTATTTCCCAATAAATTCAGCCCAAGAAGATGCTTGAAGCATTTCAAGGAGGCAGTGATGATGTGATTCATGCGAATCCTATCGTTGTTCTAAGTGTTTGTGAATGATTTTATCATTATTCGTGCGAACAATGTTTTCACCATTAGTGCCAGTAGCTACTTGCGTGACGAGGAATTTCGGTATCTTAGGATAGGGTTTTCATTGCTCGTTTAATTTTTGCTAATCTGTCACGCTCAGATAATCGTCCTACATTTAATTAGAGAACTAAAATTATAAAAGCATGTGTAGGTAATGCATATAAATATTTCTAGCTTATACAACTACTTGATTGGAGACTAGATGTGTTCTGTTATTGTTGTTGTTGTTGTATACTTTTCACTATTTGCTTCACAGTTTTTTGCCTACACATTGGGAATTCACATTCAGCCTTTTTTTGACAATTTTTTGGCAAAATAATACGGCAGTCAGCTAAAAAAGAAATTTTCTTAATCCCCAACAATCGATTTAGTGGTCAAAACCTGAGACTTAAGGGTTTTTGTTCCTCCCAAAGTCTTTGATTCGAAACCATTTGATACCTGCTTAAAAGTTAGTATAACATTGCTAACAAAAAAAGTTGAAACAAACACAAAATCCATTAAAGACATGAACAATTGTGCTTTGAATTGTTGGTTTTCGAAGCATTTAAGTAGTACTTGACATACACAATTGTCCCACTGCTTCCTGTCCTTCCCAAAGATGACCTGTTAAGTCATATGTCATGCAGAATTGCTCAATTTCAAAGAACTCCAGCATTACATTGCAATTGTAAACAAATCAGTTTTAAACATCAACTAAACCAATAAATCACTAGAAAGGCTAATATTGAAAAAATAGCAATCACATTCAACACGGAAGAGAGAACAGAAGTTTGCGAAAATATCAAAGTACTAAGGCCATCTGACTATGGGAGGAAAGTAGAACCTCGTTCGCTGCAAGTACTAGGTGATAAAACTAATTGAGGAGAACTTGCCAATATTCAAGGAGTAGTATTTGCAGTACCAAAGGGAAAACAAACAACATTTTCTGATTTTTTTGGTAATTGTCAATTCAAAGAAGCTGATTGAGGTTGAATTTGAACCTGAAAGCTGGAGAAGGGAAGGACGGGTATGGGAAAACTGGTTTAAATTTCAATGAGCAGAATGGGTACTTCTTTCGGCTGGATTTGGTTCTGGTCACATATAAAGCTTTCATATTTGGGATGGAACCACTACTAGGGACCGTCGGTCACACACACACAACACAGATACACAAGTGATTTGACCGGAAAATACACTCTATTTCGATCGCCAAAAATAAGGGAGGAATTACAAGATTCCTACTCACTATTCTCTGTGATTCTCTCCTTGCAGTCTGTTACTTATCCCTCTCCCATCTACACACACACACACACACACATATATATAGAAGAAGCAAAACAATAAAAACAAAAGGAGGAGTCATCAACGGCTATCACATCTGCATTTGGGTTTGTGAGGTTGGCTTGTAGAGCTTTCCTTGAGCTTTTCATAGTTGAATAAGAATGTCAAACACACAGATTTCGGTGAGAATTTGGGCAAGTTCAGTTGCTCATGCCCATGTACAAGCCAATTAGCTAGTTGATGTTATTCATATCCAAATCAACCCATTCATATAAAGTGAAACACAACCTGCACAGTACCCCAAGGCAATTGGACATATCATATTTAAATTTACTTATAATACATAGTTATACACAAAGAAAGATGGTGTGTAATTAATCAATTTGGTGCACCGTCAGCAAATTTTGATACGACATTAGTAACTTTCAGCATGCCGCTAGCAATTTTGGAGCAGCATTAGTGAAGTTTTGAGTACTATTACTGATTTCAGCATAGCATAGGTAAGTATGGTGTGGCAATACTTATTGGTGGTATGAATGAATAAGGTGAATATCCCAAACTTGTGAAAAACAATTTAACAAATTGTCGAAAGAAATTTATTAATCAGTATTACATATTCGGTTGGACTACAGTAGTATAAAAAGGGAAACTGGAATTTAAACTACAGGGGATTAACAGACATAGACCTATACAACTGGTTCACTTTTCTTTTGAGAGGGAAGATACGAAACCTCAGGAACACAGAATTCTCTTCGACCTCCCTGGCTCCATCTATCATTAGCTTTGTATTCAATGTTACAATAACATAGCTCCTTCTATCCTGCCTCATTTACGTGCGTTCTATATTTCGGGCAACATTGAAGAAAAGACACTATTTATTGCTTCTCAGTTCTCTCTGATTTCTTACTTCCATTTCTGTAGAAAAATTCTTCAGCCGTAAGCAGATCAGCATATGCAGCAGGAGCCATTTTTTCATTGGCAACAAGAAGGGAAGGATCAAAACTTGATTGGAGAGCCATTTGGATTTGCTCAAGGTGCAGCTTAGCTTCTTCAACACTATCAAATATGTGGCTACACTAAGTCACATTTAAAAGGCTTTTAACTCTGATTTTAAAGATCCTAACTTAGAAAACAGTTGATACATAGGCTGGCCTATAACAACACCTTTCCAGCTATCAGACAATAGTTTCAAGGTTAGGATAATTAGCCCAATATGAAAGAACTGTTGCCCACATCGATTAATTATCACCTTGAAAAGTTGCACTTTTTGAACATTGCATTGATAATTTTCAAAAACGCGAAAAGGGTACCCATAATTTGAAACCAAAAAAGAAAACAAGCTTATACAATAGAAACCAAGTGACATCACAATATGAGAGGATATGGTTGCACAACTACAAAGAGCACCAGCCTAAAGTACACTCTGAAAGTTTCCACATAGCTGCCTTCCAAACTCTAGTCCTAAAATCATCTAATGTAAGATCATTTCCAATAATCAGCTGAAGGATGTCTAAACTCTAGCACTTGAATTTGTCTCTTTAGAATAGATTTTTATCCACCTAAACGAAAATCAGATTCATCAACGTCCACCATGAATCATCATCAACCCAGCAAGGAAACTATGACTAAGAACCCAAAACAAAAATCACATAAACCAAAAGAGGAGAGACACTTATGATCAGAGTGTGTTGTGATGCGTGGTTCCATTGACACACCCCAAACTGCATCTGGATCATCATCATCATCAGCCTGGCAAAGAGGAGGTTGAGTGCCAAGTTCTCGTTCTCTCCCTTTCCCCTTATTCCTTGCTCAAATTATATATTCTCTGCTAAAAAAATGATTTTGATCCAATGTAGACAAATCTATTATCAGAAAAACAATCTGGCATGTGCTCAACTAGACTTGGGGATCCTTTAGGGAGTACCTGGACAGTCCGTCTCAGCAGTCAATTGTTCAAATTGGCAGATGAGCTCTTGTCCTAAACCATGCAAACCACTTTTGGATGGTCTGGATGCTCCCTACACGTCTCCCTGCGGGGAACTCGCTACATGCTCCCTATATCTGTGGTCAACCGCGTCCTCTTCGCATTAACCAGCGTTCCCTTACTAAGTAAAATAGGCCAATTACCTGGTGTAGCTAGTAGAGTAAATCAAACCCAAAACCACATATACTCCACAACACTAGAATTTTCAAGATTTATCCCTCATTTTCTTTCTACCCAAGAGAAGCTAAATTGCCAGAAATACAAATGGAAAGAGAAATCAATGGAAACCCAATAAGCAAATTGAACAAATTGCAGCACTAGATTAAAGAGCGAAAAAAATTTCAAAAGCTTCTCAGATTTTACCTGCATCGTCGTCGTCAGCTATAAAGAAGTAGTTGCATCGTCGTCCTCAGCCATACTCGGTTCAATTTCACCGTAATTAGACTCTATTATAGGTTTCTATGCTAAAAATGGGTTTGATCCAGTGTAGCCAAATCTATTTTCAGAAAAATAATTTCACACAAATCATCTTCGATCATGTACGATTCAATTCTCGATTGACATGATTCTTGATATGGTTTATCTTCTTTAAAAGTTCTACAACATGAACTCTTTCGATTGTATTAATAATCATGTAATGAATCACAATCGAGTAATTACTTGTCCTCCTTGCAGTTGACAGTATTCTCAGACAATGGGGTTGATCATATGTGGCCGAATCTATTTTTCGAAAAACAAAATCACACAAATCATATCAGATCATGTACTAATAAGAACGAAATTTGTATAATAATTAACAGAATTTATTCTATGGAGAAGATGTAAACGCTGAACAATTTCGATCGGATTAATAATTTCGGAATAAATCTCGAGTGACGATTAAAGTTGGAAGCTTCAAACAAACAAAACGGGGTCGTTTTGGGTACATGACACAGGTTGAACCTATGTCATGTACCCAAAACGACGCCGTTTTGTATAACATCTCATCTCTCCCTTTCGTCTACAACAGTATATGACCCGCCATTCCTGTCGCGCGAAACTTACAACTCTCTCTCAGCCATGTCCCAAGCCACCTCAACCAGTACCAGTGCATCCGCCGGAGCCTCGCATCCGACTACCATGATTCCCGGTGACTCCACTTCGTCATCTTCGTCCAACCCCACTCAGGCCTTCCATTTTTCTTCTGGAAACCCTAGAATCGAAGAGACCAGAGGTGTCATGCACCTCTACCGGGACGACTTCGCATCAACGTCTTCTGAACTACCTGTAATCTCATTCTCTTTTTCATAATTCACATCCAATTTTCGTTTTGATCTGCGTAGAATCTATTCCCTTTGCGCCTCGCTGCAGCACCTCCGAAACCTAGACAGACAGGTTAATACAGTAATTGATGATGTAGATGTTATAAATACTTGCTATATGCAACAGAAACCGACGTAGTACATGGTAAAAACCGGTGTGAGCCGTGATGTACTCAGCTACATAGTTGGGAACTGGGTAAAAAAAATCTGTGTTTTGCGTTCTTTGTTTCCGTTCCTGATTATTCTCTGCGTGTTGTGTGTTTGTTGATTCTCCGGATTTCTTAATAGCGAATTCGTATTCAAACAAGTTTAATCCATTTGGAAGTTGAGCTGTTATTTCCCTTGGGTTAGGGTTTATTCATGAGATTTTAATCTTGAATTTGTGCATTTGAACTGGCAATCATGGTTATATATAGTGGTGCAGAGAATATGGATCACAAGTATAGAATTAATCACTATCAAAATTAAATAGAGAGTCCTGTTCAGAGAAGTCTTTGAAAGTCTATTAACCATGTTAAGGTATCCAAATCTAGATTGATTGGCAATTGAATGCTTTGGATCGTCTGATGTTTTGACTTTTGCATAATGTCTAAGTACAACAGTGAGCTCCTTAGAACTTTTTTGGTTCCTGAAAAAATTGGTTAACACCTAAAACTTTGATATTTTAAATTTGCAACCATAAGTCACCTGGGCTTTAGGGGAATTAGTTTACTTGTTGAAGATCACGAAAGACTGAAAGACTTTGTCTTTGTATTCCTGTATATTCTCAGGAATTCAAATGGCTTCGAAATTTAATGTTGTATGAGAGGACTTAATTGGTCTTTGTATCCCTCTGTTGTTGAAATTATATGTTGTTGGAAAATAATTTCTCCTTCTACCATATGCCTGGTTGCTTAATGAACTGAGGAAGAAGAAAAGAGAAGTCTTAGTCGTGACCTTCAAAAAGTTTATGCTCGCAGATGACTTAATAGGTTCTTTTCCTCTCATTCCAATAACTACCTTCTCATTTGAGGCTTTTTTGGTTTGAAGTCCAAACTGATATTTTTGGCTATCATGTGATAAAAATGTGAAGAATTGTTGGAGATTCAAAACCTTTATGTTTGGTGCCTATAAAAAACAGCATTAAGATTTTAAGGTTCTCATTTGTTGTTGAGTCCTATTTGATCTTCGAGTATATGATCCTGAGGTTGAAGAATTTTCACTGATTCTCTCATCCTTGCTATTAAGGTCGGAAGGAAAACTCTTGTCTGTGTGCTAGGGGTGCCAAATCACATGACATATGCAGATTTCTGTCAGTTTTGTGGTTCATTCATTCAGCATATGTTGGAAATGCGGATTGTCAGGTTCAATTACTAAAACTTATTGCCTTCGATATGGAAATAGTGGTGGTTGTTCTTGTTCTGAGTTTGGTTTTGATTGTTCTCTATCTTGCTTGAGGGTCTAGGAATGATGGAGTGGAGGATAAGTATAGTGTCCTGATAAGGTTTGACGATCAGAGCTCGACTGATGCTTTCTACAAGCATTTCAATGGGAAACACTTTTCCTCTCTTGAGGTTTGCTATGCTCTTAGTTATTTTCTTTATTTTCAACTAATGCTGAATAATATTTTTCAAAAGTTTGTCTTCTTCTTTTGTTATGGATGATTATATTTTATTTTGTTTTCTTGTGATTACAGATGGAGGCTTGTCATGTACTCTTTACGTTTGATGTGCAGTACACAGGTTCAATTGAACATACACAGAGCACCCCTGCAAGCTCTACAGAGCAGCCCTCATGTCCAGTCTGTCTCGGTCTGTTTCTTATCCTCAGTGACTCAGTCGCAGATCGATATCCGTTTTCTTAATTTTATAATGATAGTAATTGCATACATAAAAATATTTATAGCTTGGAAACAGGATCTGAAAAAGTAATGAAAGCTCGCTGGATATCATATTTTACAAGCTAAACTAGTTAATGTGAAGTCAGTTTGGTAGGTTGGCATATGAGATTTGACTTATCAATTAAAGAAATAGGAGTACGTAAAAAGCAACAAATGTTTTTGGTATTTTTTTGTTTCACATTGCAGAAAACATGAGTGGACTGAAAAACTGTTTAGTTCTTATGGAAAGGAAATATGAAAGACAAAATGAGAATTCAGGGCGGCACTGCAGTGTGAATAATTCTCCAGGTTAGAATGCAAAAGTCTTATAGAGTTTGCAGTCTTTGTTGGATGGGCAAATTTGTGCTGTGTTAAGTAACATATTAGATTTTCAACTACCAACTCATAGATAACCTTGTGCATTTGGAAATTACCAACAATGGGCACTAAGCTAACTCTCTTCACGCATAACCGCTGCCTCGCATGCGGAGTGACAAACAGACTGATTAGAATGAGGTGTATGAACACTTGCAGCTTTGATATCATGCCATGTTGATTGGTTGACTACCATCTCATCTAGATGCTTAAACCTATTAGGAATTCACTTTTTGAGAAAGTAGTTTGTTCACTTCGAAATTGCGGTACAAGTATCAGGTTCCTGCTTTGCTTGTTGTCCTTTATTAACCACATTTACCTTTTGATAACTCTTCCAAGTCTTCCTGACATTGTCCAATCGGAAGCTTATAGTTGATTTGTAATTTTGTAATTCTCTACAGAGAGGTTGGACCAAGACACTAGTGGAGTTCTCACAACTATCTGCAATCATTCTTTCCACTGCTCTTGTATTTCTAAATGGACAGATTCTTCTTGTCCGGTAAGTAATGTTGATTTCTTGTTACATCAAACAGATGGACATGAATTGTGACTTAATTAGCTCAGACGTCTTGTAAGGCTATGCATAGGTTTTTGTTATGTATTGAGACAGACACGCTATGGGCTCTGTGTACTTGTTACTTGTTAGATATATGCCATCCTATGTCCAAAATTTTCCTACATTCTTCTTTGTTGCTGACCACAAGAATGGCGCACAAAGTGAAATGGTTAGTAGAGAACTCGTTCATTTTACCCTATCAGAGCAAGGTGTCATTTTGACAGTTTTATGGGTGGCTGGTGTCACCTGCAATTGATAACTTGAAATAGTTTTTAACAGCAATAGAAGAATTAGGGGAGGTTGAGTATCATTGTTTGTATCAGCAGGGCAGGAATGGAATCAATGGAAGACAATAAGTCAATAAGGCACTTGCACAGCCAGAGCTGCCAACCAGTCTTCAATTTTGCTCAACTCCTTCGACTAAAGCTCATTGGAAGCCACCTATTTTACCCTCGCCTTGTCAAATCGTCAACTTTCTTTAATCTTTTCTTTTTTTGTTGGAGACCTCTACAGCTCTTTAATTGTGGCTAGAAGTTTTTTACATTAGATTTCAGTGGCCCAACTATTTATTCATGGACTTTACATTGGGAGATCATTACATGGGCTCGAGCATCAAGTATGTTTGGTCATGGGGAAAAGATCTTGCAAGAAGAAGTAGAAAATAAATAAGGGAAAAAGCGACCTGTCTAACCAAGAAAGAAAACAAAACATAAAACTCATACTTATTGTTTTTCCCAGCGCATGAGGCTCTTTGGTTACAGCATGATTAGGAAGAAGTGAGAGGTTGGCACCTTACGTCCACTTGAAGAAAGTATGTTGTTGTCATGGTAAACACACCCTAATCGTGTTTTGCAAATGGGGCCTTTTGCTTTGTGTCTGGAATTATTGTTTCCCTTCCGGCTTCCATCATCTTACTCTCTCTAGGCTATATGGGTTGTTTGGATTGTGGAAATGGAACTGGGTTTCACTTGGTGTGTACTTGTTATTGCAGGTATGCCGATATTGCCAGCAGCAACCTGAAAAGTCAATTTGTTTCGTTTGTCAAACGGCTGAGAATCTCTGGATATGTGTTATTTGTGGTTTTGTTGGTTGTGGGAGGTAACCACTGAACTTTTCTTTTAGTGAGAGATTATTCTTCACTCAGAAGGAAGGATTAGCATTATCGTCATCTGCAGGTATAAAGAAGGACATGCTATAACACATTGGAAAGATACACAGCACTGCTACTCTCTTGAATTAGATACTCAACGCGTTTGGGATTATGCTGGAGACAACTATGTCCACCGTTTGATTCAATCTAAAACCGATGGGAAGTTGGTGGAGTTCAATCAATGTGCGCATGTTGATGATGGGTGTGGTAGTTGCAACTGCAGTATTGATCCTGGATTTAGTGAAGCTCTTCTGAACAGTCAAGTTGAAACTGTAATGTTTTTTTCTTCATTGTTATTTGGGTTCTTATTTAACTCTTGCTCTTTTGCTTACCTGGTTCAGTTAGGTATTCCATGGTATGATATAACTTCTCATCTGCAACACTCTTTGAATATTAATGTGCAGATTGTCAATGAGTACAGTGACCTTCTTACTTCCCAACTTGAGAATCAAAAAATAGTAAGCTCATACTTCCATTCTCATAATCTAGTGAGTCAGGATGCGATTTCTTGCTTCAATATGACATCCAACTTAATCCCACCAACTCAGTGGGCATCGGGCATCCATGGAATTGGATTCTCTGATAATTGCCAAATTTGCTACGATTTTTTCTATGGGCATATATAGTGAAGGTATTTGGAGATTTACTTTTTTGTTCATTTTGAATTAATAGCCTCTGCTTTCCTGATCAGTATTTTGAGACTTTAATACGGGAAGTGGAAGAAGAAACTGAAAGGGAAATATCTGAAGCTATTGAAAAGGCTGTAGGCAGCAATCAGAAGCTTCAAAAGTTGCAAGCCAAGCTGGATAGATGTGTTAAAGAGAAGGGATTTCTTGACGAGGTATTGTTCTTTTTCTGCTTATGAGTGAGTTGGAATCTTCACTTGTGTATTGCTGTTAGACTAGTTGACAAGTTGGTACTGCTGTGGTGAATTATGTCAAGCAGTGCTAGAAGCTAGTCATATGGATATCAGATGCCAATACTTGGGTGCCATGGATGCACGTCTGATACTTCTCGGGCACATAATTAGAATTTAGTGTTCTCATTTTATATACAAGTATCAAATATTTTATGGATACTCCAAGAATCCAACCCATCTTTGAATTTAGATGAAGATTTATTTTAGTTGTGGTATTAGATTAATAAACTGTGAAGGCAAGAGTGTTTTCCATTACTTCGTAATTTATGTAGATGGAAATATAGGTACAATCGCAATGGTGAGATTAAAGCAGCTTCGTTAACCTTGAAATTGAAAATATTTGGTAGGTTATTAAAGACAGTTTGTCTCCTAAAACCTTCAGGACACCTTAGTGTGTTAGGCTGCATTTGTGCAATAAAGAGATTCAAGTTCGAGTCTCCTTGCTTACCTATCCCAAGAACGCACTAAATAGTTTGTTACAGATCCATATTAAGTTATGACACAATTGCTTTTCTGATATACGTACATATATGATATGATGATACATATACAAATAAAATGGCCATATTCTTCAGGTATCCGTATCCTTACTATCTTTAGGATTTTTAATGCGTCTGTTTCCTGTCACAGTTATAAGTTATATCCCTTTGTCATATCCATATGTTCATGGACAGAGTTCTTTATTGCTACTAAGGCCTTGTTCCCCTTAACTTTTTACCATTTTTGGTTTTTGTCTTTGTTCAAAAAAAACAACTCGCATTTGTTAGTTTTGGCGTCAAACTTTTTAAGTTCTGTGATTCGTCTCAACAAGAGAAACGAACTTTTTTAAGTTCCGTGATTTGTCTCAACAAGATAAATCAGAAAAGTATAAAATTATGACCAAAACTCAAACTAATCCAAAACCCTAAAAGTGCAAAAAGTCACACGAATAAGTTATGTGAAACAACCCCTGAAGCTGCTGGTTGTTTTTGAATTGCTTTATCTTTTTCCCTCTTGCATGCAGCTCAACGAGAATCTATTGAAAAACCAGGAGATATGGAAGGCAAAGATGTCGGAAATTGAAGCAAGGTATTACTACCTTCCCCTATTTTATGTACTCGTTCATGAAGCTTACATGGAATCTTAGAATTTTAGCTCATCTACTACCTTGTAGGATCAATAAGGATTTATATCTAACGTAAAGTATTATAATCAATGGTCATTGTCTCATAGAAGAAAAGATGTTAGCTGCTATACCATACTCCTTTACTCCAGTCCGGATCTACAATGGAACCACTAGTTTTCCAAAACCGGCTTCTTTTGTAAAAACCATTTGACTAGAACAGTTAAACAGGTGAACCGCTTAACCCGGCTACGGATGAATCGAACTGAAGCGAACTGTGAACTTCAAAGATTTGAACTATTCTCACCCCTCACTGCTGCATTAGAGGCTAGCCTAATACAGCTTTATTGGCAGAATGTGTGCAACACCTAGTGTAATGGTTTAAGTGGTGCATTGTTAATATTTTATGGATGCTTGAAACACGCCTAAAACCTTATTTCCCCGATTTGGGACTAAACCAAAACATCCCAATTCCCCTCACTTTGAACAATAAGAAATGTACGTATTTTCCAAACATTTTTTTATCAATCGATGTACTTTTACAATCTTATTGTATTTTAATTAATTTTGTACTCCCTCGGTACCAAATTGTTGGTCCTTTCCTTTTCTGGCTGTCCCAAAACATATGGTCAACTTAAATAGTTAACAAAAAAAAAGTATGTACTTCTTTCCTTGTTTAGATATAATTATGTACATTTTATAAAAAGTTGGATTCCCAAAGTAGGACCAACAATTTGGGTCAAAAGGAGTATTTCAAATATATTAATTATAATTACGACATCACGGTTCAATTCCGATTCGACCACAGTTGTTCTTGTGAACCATCCACCTAATCCCTTTTCCAGTTCGCTCACATTTGTCCGGTTTTCAAAACATTGCTCCCTTTGTCTATAGTAGCAAAGGGGGGAAATGTGGCTCCCTCTTGTATAATTTTATTATTTGCAAGTTTTGGGAAAAGGCAATCAGTAAGGAAACAAAGAGGATCGGTTCTTGTCCTTTTTTATTTTCCTTCTCTAATGAATATTATTCCAGGGAGAAGAAGGCTTTAATAGTGAAGGATAATAAAATACGGGAATTGGAAGAACAGGTACTTCCTCAAATCACATGAGCTTCAGCTTCTCATTGTTATTTTCAATGTGAATGCAACTTTAAACCACTCAGGAATCTCTGTCATGTATATGCAGCTTAGAGAGTTGATGTTGTGCCTGGAAACCAGGAATACCATCGAAGAGCTACCAAAACTGGACGAAACGAAGGATAGCAGTGTGTTGTCAGTGCTAGAAGAGTCTGCCTAAACAATTAGTGATGAACAGGACGAGAGGTAAACATGAGAGTGGCTCAAGGACTAGGTATCTGAGAAGGAACTAAGGTAGTGTTTGGTTCGCTGGAATGAATTTGAGGATGAATGGAATAGTCATTCATTGACCTCTACTGGAATGAACATTGTGAATGATGAACCTAATGCGAGAATGAGCAAGCCAAGGCATCTTAGGTTCCTTAAGGGTAGATTTGTTCTTGTTCCAGCTTTATGTGAAATCAAAGATGATAGCGACCGTTTCAGCTTTTATCTAGACTAGAGGCCGGGAACAAAAGATTCCGATTGATTGATTGATCTTTTGTAATGTCATATTAGCCTTTGGTGACAAACAATCGAAAAAATTACACCGATGGAGTTTTAGCAAAAGCTTAATGAAGAGTTGTATATTCTCAAAGGAAACTCAAATATTACATATTCTATTTGATTTTTGTTTTGTTATAGAATTACTGAATCACAAAAATTCATAGAATACTCGAATTTTTAGCAGTCTCTAGTAAATAAATTTATGATCACCAATTTGTGAAATATGCCAGAAGGTCCATAACCGTTCAAATTTTACCTGTGCAAGTAGGATGGAAAACATAGGGGTTTATGCTTTCTATCTGATTTTGTCAAATTACACGGAGAACATAACTGTGCATAGGGGTGCTATGCAGTGTCTGAGCTCGGCTCGTTAAGTAAACAAGCCAAAAAATCGAGCTCGAGCTCGGCTCGGTCATAAACGAGTCATGCCCTTAACGAGCCGAGCCAGGGTAATTTACGAAACAAGCCTACTTAAATGAG
Source organism: Vaccinium macrocarpon (assembly GCA_022606695.1). Classification (NCBI taxonomy): domain Eukaryota; kingdom Viridiplantae; phylum Streptophyta; class Magnoliopsida; order Ericales; family Ericaceae; genus Vaccinium; species Vaccinium macrocarpon. The sequence goes on from CM040172.1 coordinate 32,626,320, forward strand.
CCGAGACTATACAATCGAGCCAAGCTTTTGCAAGCCGAGCTGAGCTCTAGCAAGCTCGTTAACTAAACGAGCATAAAAATCAAGCTTGAGCTCGACTGGATTACTTATCGAGCAGCTTGATTTGTTTGCAGACCCAAGTCTGTGCACATTATGTGAGGATAAATGAAGGTTAAGGAACCCATTCGCACATCAACCATACCATAGGAAAGTGAAATTGAACACTGCGAAAGGAAATACAATAGTGTCATGCTCATAAACACTAGGAAATACAGTAACAAACACTAAGAAAATGTGAAAAGACCAGAGCAGGGCTGGCCTAAGGTTTTTTAGTGCCACGCCCTTTTTGTGCCGCAAAACCACAAATGAACCCCTTCCATCCAATCTCTCCGGATGCAAAATGTTTGAAATGTGCGATATTTCATCAATCCAAAAGAAACTTCCCTTGTGACCCTGTTATTTTGGACAACGGTAAAACTAAAAAAAAAACATCGGTGTATGAAGTTTTAACAAGCGAGACTCGATCAATTCCCATTACCATATGCTTCCCACATAGCACCAGCAATTTCGTCCCGTGTCGTGGCCATTGCTTCACTAGACATGTAGATATGGCTATAACCCTCTTCCATGTTGCCATGGCCAACTTCCTCCCCAATTTGTTCGAAAAATTCATCCCTCCCTCGTTGTTTTAGTACCAAGTTCTGAACCACGCAACAAGCTATCACGATCAAGGGTTCACGCACAGGGGTGATACTCTGGCATGACTTTTAGTATAGCAAATCGAGCCTTCAACACACCAAAGCATCTTTCAACCACGTTTCTCAGCGACAAGTGCTTATGGTTGAACAGGTCCATCTTTGAATGGAATTCAGTATTGACCCCATTGAAATCGTCCTTGTGATGGCGTTGTCCACGATACGGGCCTAGATAGCCAGGCAAATTCGTATATCCAGCATTGACAAGGTAATATTTATCTAAACCAACAAAAAATTGATAAGGACAAACCAAGCTTGTAATAAAAATTAGCATAATTCGACTACAACAAATTTTAACTTACTAGCCGGTGGATTTGGAAACCTATTACGTGGATTTGAAACCATAGCTCCAAATACAACAGAATTGCGGGCGTAACCTTCCCATCCCGAGTACACGAATGTGAATTTCTCATCGAATGAACATACTGCCATCACCTTTTGGGATTTATCCACTTTCCTCCCTCGGTCTGTCACTTCATGCGAACCGGGCACCCAAGATTCAACGAGCGTTCCACCGATTGCCCCGACACAATTCTACCAAAATAGGATGTTAGTTGCACGATTCTATGCTAGGAATGTTTCCTCGTTTGTTATTAATTAGAAGAGGAGGAGAAAATTTTGTGTGCCCGACGGATACCGCCATGTGGTACCCTTTGCCTCATCCAAACCATCCAAAATATGTTTGGACGACTTCAGATCGCCTATAGGTACCACGTGGAGATACTCGTCTGGCACACAATTTTCTCGAAAAGGAGAAACTTATTACCTCAAACCATGGGTAGTACTTATTGTCATGGAGGATTTCAAGAGAGATTTCATTGAGATCAGGTGGGCTAATTACCGATGGGGCTAAGTTACACAGGGCACGCATCATGTACTTGAAGTGTTCAGATATTGTGTCCGTTGAATGTAAGAACCGATTGGTAGCACCCTGAAACCATTTGCCTTGCCTGCAGATGTACAAGAAAATGGCTAATGATTCTGCAACTGATAAACGCATATGATCCCAATGTGACCCAACTTGTTCAGACAATAGTTTTACCAACGCCCTGAACATACGAGCATCTACACGTAACGTCTCTTTCATTGTATCTGGATCTCCATTCAGTAACGAGGTTGTGTACTCTTGGGCACTGATGGGAATCGTACGTTCGTCTTCTTCGGATGAGGATGCGGACAACAGCTGTAGCATATTCAGCAACTCTAGGTCGTCAGAACTACTACTGAGGTGGTGGATGCCAAGTGGGTGCCATGGCAACGCCATTTCTACCGGCCTTACCACCAACTATGACAATGAAAGGGAGATGCTTTCGAAATCAACAAATGTCAATGAGGCAAGTATAAAAACCGCACAACACAAATGGAAAAAGAGTACACAGATAGTAACTCGTATACAGATAATACGAGGGATGATAGGGTACAAGAAAAGTTTTTCCAAACTTGTCGAGGAAAGAGAAATAAATGGTCTAGATTCACATTATCTGGACCATTGTAAATATGAACTATTGCTCTTCCCTGCACATTTTCAGGGAAACTTTTCCTGGATCCTAAGATTATTGGAAAAATATTACATCATCTTTGATAAGTTCTTTTGAAACCAAAAGAGGACGTAGAAACACATTGGTGTTATCCAACTATATACACACATTTTCCTTCTTGTTCATCAATCAGAACCAATTCATCATGATAACACCTGATCTTCCAGTCCGTCTTAATAACGAGACTCTCTTTATAAATCGTGAATTTTACGCAAGTATACATGAACAACTCTTTTTTTAAACTACAATGACTAGTTGTTTAACCTACACGAATGAACAAAAGAAATGTACAAGAATGCAGCACCATTCACACCAAGAATGACCATAAAATTAGAAAAGTGAAGGTGCATAAACCAAGAGAAATTGAGACAAAATGCTAGATTCCTAGTATATCAGATGAACAAAAAGTTCCCTCCACAATTACAGAATCTTGTTTTCAATTTTGAGCATAAATCTTTTTTTGGGATATGAAAACATAAACAGACGAGTGATTTCTAAAGTCATCTTTGGAGGAATGGAAACAAAAATTGAAGGCCCGTCTCAAAACAGACCAGAAAAAGTAGGGATCGGTATCCTTTCTCTTCAACCTATATATCTGGATCCCACCCGAAACCCATATGTTCATTCTGATTGTTAAATATCCTGTACTTATATCTCAACCGATTTTGACCTTCCCCTTCAACCTCGTGATTATATATCCGGTCCACCCATCCATCTCTCCATCTCTCTTCCTATAGATGTCCATTGTGTTTCGGTAAGAGCATCTCGAATCTATCTCTATTCCTCCAAAATAGAGATCATGGGCACTCAATCAAGCTCTAAAATGGATCTCTAAAATAGAGACCTGATCATGAATCTCTGTATATGGAGACCTCAATACAGAATAGAGATGAGCCTCTATAAATGAGAGAGGTTTATACATACTTCCATGATAAACTCGAATTACAATTAGGTTTTCTATAGAAGTGTCTCACTAAACTTATCGAACACATGTCCCTCACTCTTATCCGAGTGTCAAGTGCCCAACACGGATACTTTATACCATTACAAGAGTCTGTGTAACATAGGCTTGCATTGGAGGTGCTCTAAAGGGTGCTTTTCTTTTTGCTACTTGTTACACTTGTTTTTCTTATTTAATCCAACAATTTGATTTCGTCAAGGTTCGTAACATAATAGCCTACCAGGGAACAAAATGTAAACCAATGAAGAACATGCATGGCCCCACAACGAACGAAAATAGTCGACGTGTGCGTATGTTGAACTATCACACAATTATCCTCAATCCTAAAAAATAAAAAAGAGGAAATTTTATACAATTAGGGCAAAAAAAAAATTTAATACAAGTGGTGGATATGTATACATGAACATACCTTTACTGGATTAGCTTCACTGGTGCAGGAGCTTTGCGAGGAGGTGACCGGAGATGCATGCCTCCTCTTTTTTGTTAGAGCAATTGTCAGAAAAACAATCTGGCATGTGCTCAACCGGACCTGGGGATCCGAGTTTTTGGACCGTCCGTCTCAGCAATCAATAGTTCAGATTGGCAGACTCTTGTCCTAAACCATGCAATGATGCAAACCATTTTTGGATAGCTTGGATGCTCCCTACATGGCTCCCTACGGGGAACTCACTACATGCTCCCCGTATACATGAACATACCTTTACTGGATTAACACTAGAATTTTCAAGATTTATCCCTCATTTTCTTTCTACTCAAGAGCAGCTAAATCGCCGGAAATACAAATGGAAAGAGAAATAAACGGAAACCCAATACGCAAATTGAAGAGCAAAGAAAATTTCAAAAGCTTCTCAGATTTAACTTGCATCATCGTCTGAATCGTCATTTAACTTGCATCATCGTCTGAATCGTAGTCGTCAGCCATACTCGGTTCAATTTCACCGTAATAAGAGACTATATTATAGGTTTCTCTGCTAAAAATTGGGGTTGATCCGGTGTAGCCAAATCTATTTTCAGAAAAACAATTTCACCTAAATCATCTTGGATCATGTATGATTCAATTCTCGATTGAAATGATTCTTAACATGGTTTATCTTCTTTAAAAGGTCTACAACATGAACTTTTTCGATCGTATTAATAATCATGTAATGAATCACAATCTAGCAATTACTTGTCCTCCTTGCAGTTGACAGTATTCTCAGACAATGGGGTTGATCATATGTGGCTGAATCTATTTTTCAAAAAACAAAATCACACAAATCATCTCAGATCATGTACTAATAAGAACTAAATTTGTATAATAATTAACAGAATTTATCCTATGGAGAAGATGTAAACGTTGAACGGTTTCGATCGGATTAATAATTTCGGAATAAATCTCGAGTGACGATTAAAGTTGGAAGCTTCAAACAAAAAAAACGGGGTCGTTTTGGATACATGACACAGGTTGAACCTATGTCATGTATCCAAAACGACGCCGTTTTGTATCACATCTCATCTCTCCCTTTCGTTTACCACAGTATATGACCCGCCATTCATGTCGCGCGAAACTTACCACTCTCTCTAAGCCATGTCCCAAGCCACCTCAACCAGTACCAGTGCATCCGCCGGAGCCTCGCATCCGACTACCATGATTCCCGGCGACTCCACTTCGTCATCTTCGTCCAACCCCACTCAGGCCTTCCATTTTTCTTCTGGAAACCCTAGAATCGAAGAGACCAGAGGTGTCATGCACCTCTACCGGGACGACTTCGCATCAACGTCTTCTGAACTACCTGTAATCGAAGAAACCAGAGGTGTCATGCACCTCTACCAGTAATTGATGATGTAAATGTTATAAATACTTGCTATATGCAACAGAAACCGACGTAGTACATGGTAAAAACCGGTGTGAGCCTTGATGTACTCAGCTACATAGTTTTTTTTTTTTTGTGTACTCAGCTACTGCGTAAAAAAATTCTGTGTTTTGCATTCTTTGTTTCCTTTCCTGATTATTCTTTGCACGTTGTCTGTTTGTTGATTTGCCCGATTTCTCAGTAGTGAATTCGTATTCAAACAAGTTTAATCCATTTGGAAGTTGAACTGTTATTTCCCTTGGGTTAGGGTTTATGCATGAGATTTTAATCTTGAATTTGTGCATTTCAACTGGCAATCATGGTTATATATAGTGGTGTAGAGAATATGGATCACAAGTATAGAATTAATCACTATCAAAATTAAATAGAGAGTCCTGTTCAGAGAAGTCTTCAAAAGCCTAGCAACCATGTTAATGTATCCAAATCTAGATTGATTGGGAATTGAATGCTTTGAATCATCTGATGTTTTGACTTTTGCATAATGTCTAAGTGCAACGGTGAGCTCCTTAGAATTTTTTTGGTTCCCGAAAAAATTGGTTACACCTAAAACTTTGGTATTGCAAATTTGCAACCATAAGTCACCTGGGCTTTAGGGGAATTAGTTTACTTGTTGATGATCAGGTAAGACTGAAAGACTTTGTCTTTATATTCCTGTATATTCTCAGGAATTCAAATGGCTTCGAAATTTAGTGTTGTATGGAGGACTTAATTGGTTTTTATATTCCTCTGTTGTTGAAATTATATCTGTTGGAAAATAATTTCCTCCATCTACCATCTGCCTGGTTGCTTAATAAACTGAGAAATAGAGGAAGAAAAGAGAAGTTTTAGATGTGAACCTTCAAAAAGTTGATGGTCGCAGATGACTTTATAGGTTCTTTTCCTCTCATTTTAATAACTACCTTCTCATTTGAGGCTTTTTGGTTTGAAGTCTAAACTGATCTTTTTGGCTATCATGTGATAAAAATGTGAAGAATTGTTGGAGATTCAAACCTTTATGTTTGGTGTCTATAAATAAAAGCATTAAGATTTTATGGTTCTCATTTGTTGTTGAGTCCTTTTTGATCTTGGAGTATATGATCCTGAGGTTGAAGAATATTCACTGATTTTGTCTCTTCCTTGCTATTAAGTTTGGAAGGAAAACTCTTATCTGTGTGCTAGGGGTGCCAAATCACATGACATATGCAGATTTCTGTCAGTTTTGTGGTTCATTCATTCAGCATATGTTGGAAATGCGAATTGTCAGGTTCAATTTCTAAAACTTACTACCTTCGATATGGAAATAATGGTGGTTGTTCTTGTTCTGAATTTGGTTTTGATTGTTCTCTATCTTGCTTGAGGGTCTAGGAATGATGGAGTGGAGGATAAGCATAGTGTACTGATAAGGTTTGACGATCAGAGCTCGACCGATGCTTTCTACAAGCATTTCAATGGGAAACACTTTTCCTCTCTTGAGGTTTGCTATGCTCTTAGTTATTTTCTTTATTTTCAACTAATGCTGAATAATATTTTGCCAAAAGTTTGTCTTCTTCTTTTATTATGAATGATTATATTTTATTTTGTTTTCTTGTGATTACAGGTGGAGGCTTGTCATGTACTCTTTACGTTTGATGTGCAGTACACAGGTTCAATTGAACCTGCACAGAACACCCCTGCAAGCTCTACGGAGCAGCCCTCATGTCCAGTCTGTCTCGGTTTGTTTCTTATCCTCATTGTAGATTGATATCCATTTCTTAATTTCATAATGATGGTAATTGCATACTTAAAAATGGTTGATAGCTTGGAAACAGTATCTGCAAAAGTAATGAAAGCTTGCTGGATATCATATTTTACAAGCTAAATTAGTTAATGTAAAGTCAGTTTGGTAGGTTGGCATATGAGATTTGACATATCAATTAAAGAAATAGGAGTACGTAAAAAGCAACAAATGTTTTTGGTATTTTCTTGTTTCGATCACATTGCAGAAAGCATGAGTGAAAAACTGTTTACTTATGGAAAGGAAGTATGAAAAACAAAATGAGAAGTCAGGGTGGCCCTGCAGTGAGGAATTTCTCCAGGTTAGAACGCAAAAGTCTTAAAGAGTTTGTAGTCTTTATTGGATAGGTAAATTCTTGTTCTATTAAGCAACATATTAGATTTTCAATAGATAACCTTGCTGATCAAAAAAAAAAATTCATAGATAACCTTATGCATTTGGAAATGACCGGCAACGCGCACTAAGCTAACTCTCTCATGCATTACCCCTGCCTCGCACGTGGAGCGACAAACTGACTGATTAGAACGAGGCGTATGAACACTTGCAGCTTTGATATCATGCCATGTTGATTTGTTGACTACCATCTCATCTAGAAGCTTAACCTATTAGGAATTTACTTTTTGAGAAAGTAGTTTTTTCACCTCAAAATTGTGGTAGGAGTCTCAGGTTCCTGCTTGCTTGTTGTCCTTTATTAACCACATTGCCCTTTTGATAACTCTTCCAAGTCTTCCTGACATTATCCAATCGGAAGTTTATAGCTGATTTGTAATTTTGTAATTCTCTACAGAGAGGTTGGACCAAGACACTAGTGGAGTTCTCACAACTATCTGCAATCATTCTTTCCACTGCTCTTGTATTTCTAAATGGACAGATTCTTCTTGTCCGGTAAGTAATGTTGATTTCTAGTTACATCAAACAGATGGACATGAATTGTGACTTAATTAGCTCAGACGTCTTGTCAGGCTATGCATAGGTTTTCTTATGTGTTGAGACAAACACACTATGGGCTCTGTGTACTTGTTACTTGTTAGATATATGCCATCCTATGTCCAAAATTTTCCTACATTCTTCTTTGTTCCTGACCACAAGAATGGCTCACAAAGTGAAATGGTTAGTAGAGAACTCGTTCATTTTACCCTATCAGAGCAAGGTGTCATTTTGACAGTGTTTTATGGGTGGCTGGTGTCACCTGCAATTGATAACTTGAAATAGTTTTTAACAGCAATAGAAGAATTAGGGGAGGTTGAGTATCATTGTTTGTATCAGCAGGGCAGGAATGGTATCAATGGAAGACAATAAGTCAAAGGCACTTGCACAGCCATAGCTGCCAACCAGTCTTCAATTTTGCTTAATTCCTTCAACTAAAGCTCATTGGAAGCCACCTATTTTACCCTCGCCTTGTCAAATCGTCAACTTTCTTTAATCTTTTCTTTTTTTTGTTGGAGACCTCTACAGCTCTTTAATTGTGGCTAGAAGTTTTTTACATTAGATTTCAGTGGCCCAACTATTTATTCATGGACTTTACATTGGGAGATCATTACATGGGCTCGAGCATCAAGTATGTTTGGTCATGGGGAAAAGATCTTGCAAGAAGAAGAAGTAGAAAATAAATAAGGGAAAAGGCGACCTGTCTAACCAAGAAAGAAAACAGAACATAAAACTCATACTTATTGTTTTTCCCAGCGCATGAGGCTCTTCAGTTACAGCATGATTAGGAAGAAGTGAGAGGTTGGCACCTTACGTCCACTTGAATAAAGTATGTTGTTGTCATGTAAACACACCCTAATCGTGTTTTGCAAATGGGGCCTTTTGCTTTGTGTCTGGAATTATTGTTTCCCTTCCGGCTTCCATCATCTTACTCTTTCTAGGCTATATGGGCTGTTTGGATTGTGGAAATGGAACTGGGTTTCACTTGGTGTGTACTTGTTATTGCAGGTATGCCGATATTGCCAGCAGCAACCTGAAAAGTCAATTTGTTTTGTTTGTCAAACGGCTGAGAATCTCTGGATTTGTGTTATTTGTGGTTTTGTTGGTTGTGGGAGGTAACCACTGAACTTTTCTTTTAGCAAGAGATTATTCTTCACTCAGAAGGAAGGATTAGCATTATCATCGTCTGCAGGTATAAAGAAGGACATGCTATAACACATTGGAAAGATACACAACACTGCTACTCTCTTGAATCGGATACTCAACGCGTTTGGGATTATGCTGGAGAGTGGAGACAACTATGTCCACCGTTTGATTCAATCTAAATCCGATGGGAAGTTGGTGGAGTTCAATCAATGTGCGCATGTTGATGATGGGATTGGTAGTTGCAACTGCAGTGTTGATCCTGGATTTAGTGAAGCTCTTCTGAACAGTTAAGTTGAAACTGTAATGTTTTATTCTTCGTTGTTATTTGGGTTCTTATTTAACTCTTGCTCTTTTGCTTACTTGGTTCGCTTAGGTATTCCATGGTATGATATAACTTCTCATCTGCAACACTCTTTGAATATTAATGTGCAGATTGTCAATGAGTACAGTGACCTTCTTACTTCCCAACTTGAGAATCAAAAAATAGTAAGTTCATACTTCCATTCTCATAATCTAGTGAGTCAGGATGCAATTTCTTGCTTCAATATGACATCCAACTTAATGCCCACCAACTCAGTAGGCATCGGGCGTCCATGGAATTGGATTCTCTGATAATTGCCAAATTTGCTATGATTTTTTTCTATGGGCATATATAGTGAAGGTATTTGGAGATTTACTTTTTTGTTCTTTTTGAATTAATAGCCTCTGCTTTCCTGATCAGTATTTTGAGACATTAATACTTGAAGTGGAAGAAGAAACTGAAAGGGAAATATCTGAAGGTATTGAAAAGGCTGTAGGCAGCAATCAGAAGCTTCAAAAGTTGCAAGCCAAGCTGGATAGATGTGTTAAAGAGAAGGGATTTCTTGACGACGTATTGTTGGTTTTCTACTCATGAGTGAAGATGTATTTCACTTGTGTATTGCTGTTAGACTAGTTGACAAGTTGGTACTGCTGTGGTGAATTATGTCAAGCAGTGCTAGAAGCTAGTCATATGGATATCAGATGCCAATACTTGGGTGCCATGGATGCACATCTGATACTTCTTGGGCACATAATGAGAATTTAGTGTTCTCATTTTATGTACAAGTATCAAATATTTTATGGATACTCCAAGAATCCAACCCATCTTTGAATTTAGATGAAGATTTATTTTAGTTGTGGTATTAGATTAATAGACTATGAAGGCAAGAGTGTTTTCCATTACTTCATAATTTATGTAGATGGAAATATAGGTACGATCGCAATGGTGAGATTAAAGCAGCTTCGTTAACCTTGAAATTGAAAATATTTGGTAGGTTATTAAAGACAGTTTGTCTCCTAAACTTCAGGACACCTTAGCGTGTTAGGCTGCATTTGTGCAATAAAGAGATTCAAGTCCGAGTCTCCTTGCGTACCTATCCCAAGAACACACTAAATAGTTTGTTGCAGATCCATATTAAGTTATGACACAATTGCTTTTCTAATATACGTACATATATGATATGATGATACATATACAAATAAAATGGCCATATTCTTCAGGTATCCTTATCCTAACGATCTTTAGGATTTTCAATGCATCTGTTTCCTGTCACAGTTATAAGTTATATCCCTTTGTCATATCCATATGTTCATGGACAGAGTTCTTTATTGCTACTAAGGCCTTGTTCCCCTTAGCTTTTTACCATTTTTGGTTTTTGTATTTATTCAAAAAAAAAAAACTCGCATTTGTTAGTTTTGCGTCAAACTTTTTAAGCTCTAATATTCGTCTCAACAAGAGAAACGAACTTTTTTAAGTTCCATGATTTGTCTCAACAAGATAAATTAGAAAAGTATAAAATTATGACTAAAACTCAAACTAATCCAAAGCCCTAAAAGTGCAAAAAGTTCAAAAAGTTGCACGAATAAGTTATGTGTAACAACCCCTGAAGCTGCTGGTTGTTTTTGAATTGCTTTATCTTTTTCCCTCTTGCGTGCAGCTCAACGAGAATCTATTGAAAAACCAGGAGATATGGAAGGCGAAGATGTCGGAAATTGAAGCAAGGTATTACTACCTTCCCCTATTTTATGTACTCCTTCATGAAGCTTACATGGAATCTTAGAATTTTGGCTCATCTACTACCTTGTAGGATCAATAAGGATTTATATCTAACGTAAAGTATTATAATCAATGGTCATTGTCTCGTAGAATAAAAGATGTTAGCTGCTATACCATACTCCTTTACTCCAGTCCGGATCTACAATGGAACCACTAGTTTTCCAAAACCGGCTTCTTTTGTAAAAACCATTTGACTAGAACGGTTAAACAGGTGAACCACTTAACCCGGCTACGGATCAGTCGAACTGAAGCGAACTGTGAACTTCAAAGATTTGAACTATTCTCACCCCTTACTGCTGCATTAGAGGCTAGCCTAATACAGCTGTATTGGCAGAATGTGTGCAACACCTAGTGTAATGGTTTAAGTGGTGGTGCATTGTTAATATTTTATGGATGCTTGAAACACGCCTGAAACCTTATTTCCCTGATTTGGGACTAAACCAAAACATCCCAATTCCCCTCTTTCACTTTGAACAATAAGAAATGTACATATGTTCCAAACATTTTTTTATCAATTGATGTACTTTTACAATCTTATTGCATTTTATTTACTTTTGTACTCCCTGTCCCAAATTGTTGGTCCTTTCATTTTCTGGATGTCCATAAATATATGGTCAACTTAAATAGTTAACAAAAAAAAAGTATGTTCTTCTTTCCTTTTTTAGGCCTAATTATGTACTTTTTATAAAAAGTTGGATTCCCAAAGTAGGACCAACAATTTGGGACAAAAGGAGTATTTCAAATATATTAATTATAATTACGACATCACAGTTTGATTCCGATTCAACCGCAATTGTTCTTGTGAACCATCCACCTAATCCTTTTTCCAGTTCGCTCACATTTGTCCGGTTTTCAAAACATTGCTCCCTTTATCTATAGTAGCAAAGGGGGGAAATGTGGCTCCCTCTTGTATAATTTTATTATTTGCAATTTTCAGGAAAAAGCAATCAGTTAGGAAACAAAGAGGATCGGTTCTTGTCCTTTTTTTCCCCTTCTCTAATGAATATTATTCCAAGGAGAAGAAGGCTTTAATAGTGAAGGATAATAAAATACGGGAATTGGAAGAACAGGTACTTCCTCAAATCACATAAGCTTCAGCTTCTCATCGTTATTTTCAATGTAAATGCAACTTTAAACCACTCAGGAATCTGTGCCATGTATATGCAGCTTAGAGAGTTGATGTTGTGCCTGGAAACCGGTAATACCATCGAAGAGCTACCAAAACTGGACGAAACGAAGGATAGCAGTGTGTTGTCAGTGCTAGAAGAGTCTGCCTAAACAATTAGTGATGAACGGGACGAGAGGTAAACATGAGAGTGGCTCAAGGACTAGCTATCTTAGAAGGAACTAAGGTAGTGTTTGGTTCGCTGGAATGAATTTGAGGATGAATGGAATAGTCATTCAGTGACCTCTACTGGAATGAACATTGTGAATGGTGATTCTACTCGTAATAAAGTTCCGTATTTTTTTAGCAAACCTAACACGAGAATGAGCATGTCATCGGTATTTCCATTCATTTCCAGTAAACCGAAGCATCTTAGGTTCCCAAGGGTGGATTTGTTCTTGTTCCAGCTTTATGTGAAATCAAAGATGATGGCAAACGTTTCAGCTTTTATCTGGACTAAAGGCCTGGCACAAAAGATTCCGATTGATTGTTTGATCTTTTTTAATGTCGTATTAGCCTTTGGTGACAAATAAACAATGATCGAAAAAATTACACCGATGGAGTTTAGCAAAAGCTTATTGAAGGGTTGTATATTCTCAAAGGAAACGCAAATATTCCATCTTCTATTTGATTTTTGTTTTGTTATATAATTACTGAATCACAAAAATTCTTGAATACTCGAATTTTTAGCAGTCTCTAGTAATAAAATTTATGATCACCAATTTGTGAAGTATGCCAGAAGGTCCATAACCGTTCAAATTTTACCTCTGCAAGTAGGATGGAAAACATAGGGGTTTATGCTTTCTATCTGATTCTGTCAAATTACACGGAGAACATAACTGTGCATAGTGTCTGAGCTGGGCTCGTTAAGTAAACAAACCAAAAAATCGTGCTCGAGTCCGCCTCGGTAATAAACGAGCCATGCCCTTAACAAGCTGAGTCAGAATAATTTACGAAACAAACCTCCTTAAATGAGCCGAGCCTATACAATCAAGCAAAGCTTTTGCAAGCCGAGCCGAGCTCATTAACTAAACGAGCCTAAAAATTGAGCTCGAGCTTGGCTCAATTACTTATCGAGCAGCTTGATTTGTTTGCATACCCAAGTCTATGCACATTATGTGAAATCGAACACTACGAAAGGAAATACAATAGTGTCATGTTCTTACATTATTCAACGTACCTACTTAAAAACATAACAAACACTAAGAAAATGAGGAAAGACCAGAGCAGGGCTGGCCTAAGGTTTTTTGTGCCGCAAAAGCACAAATTAACCACTTCCATCCAATCTCTCCGGATGCAAAATGTTTGAAATGTGCGATATTTCATTGATCCAAAAGAAACTTCCCTCAAAAGAAACTTCTCTCGTGACCCCGTTGGTAAGTGGGGAAAACTTGACACTGCCAGCTTGGATCAATGAGCGGACCTGGGGAGTGAAGAACCAGCTCCACCTGGGCCTCCCTGGAGAACGTCACCAGAAGGCACAACAAAATGTCCAAATTTCAAATCTAAAGACAGAGTCCGGGTATTAAAGTTTGGAGTCCAAACGGAGGTCAAGCCGTGGTCGGGTAGTAATCGCGACCAAAGAAGATGCTTATCCCGCACGAAGATATCGATCGGCAAGACTGCAGTCACATGGGATAAAGAAGAAGAAACGAATAAGATAAACATTAAATCCAAGGATAAACACGGCTAATAAAGGTTAACGAATCCAAGCCGAGGTCGAAGGAATAAGGAGTCCCGGCTAAGGCAGGACTCCACCTTCATCAATGGGATAACCTAGAAATACTCCGGAACACAGTCCTAATAGGACTCAACCTCCAACTAAATGCCAATAAAAAGCAACGGAAGGAATCCAACTGAGGTACGCACAATCATTAACCCTAATTCTCAATCCCTTCCAACACAGAATAAATTCACTACTGACTTAGGCATCGGAGGGTGGTTGGCACGCCACCACACCGGTGACTCAGCTCTTACGTTGTCTTTGCAGGAACAGGTCGGGGCCAGATACGAAGCTGATTCATCACCCGTCATTTTGGACAACAGTAAAACTCACAAAAAAAACATCGGTTTATGAAGTTCTAACAAGCGAGACTCAGTCAATTCCCATTAGCTTCCCATGCTACATCAAGTACGTTTGCCGCCTAAAGGAAATGCACTAGTGAAGAAATGCGCACACATAAATTATTGCAACATTAGAAATATTACATCAAATCTTCAACTAAAATAACCTGATATGCATATGATACTAGCGAGCTGTAATTATTTAGTCAAGTTTGGTAACTATTTATGCTTTTCAACTCCTTTGGTCATAGAACCAAAAGTTGAAGGCAAGAATATGGTTGATGTTCCTCTTGTTAATCATGCAAAAGACTCAAAACACCTTCGCTCTCTTGTGGGAAAAGATATATATGGGGTAAAACATGTTTGAGGGCAATGTTTTAAAAACCGGACCGGACCGGCCGGTTCAACCGGTTGACTCGCCAACCGGCCACCCTTCCGGTTCGGTTATATTAAATAACCGCTTCAAAATCAAAACCGGTCTCTAAAGTAAAAACCGTCCCTCAATTACGGTCGAACCGCTCAACCGGTGAACCGGGAGCGGTTCAATTGACCCAGACCGGAAATTTTGGACTGATATTTGGTCCAATGTAGTCGCTACAGCTGGCACAATTACTGTGACCACGTGATCAGGGCCTTGTAAGGAGCCCAATGCATTTCAATTTACCCATGCAGCGTTTTAAATAAGCAAAAGGCACGCCTCACTCCATCTCCCACCGATGTGGGATTGGAAAAAATTGTATTCAACACATCTTCAACCACATTCTACCTCTTTTCACACTATTTTTTCAAGCTTTTTCACATGTATTTTTTAAAACACTATTTTTTTTGTTATATATATATTTTTATGTATATTTATGACGTCACGGTTCGATAACGGTTCGACCGCGGTTGAACCAATGACCCGTCCGCCCGCCCCTTACTCCGGTTCGTCCTCCGGTCCGGGTTTCAAAACATTGTTTGAGGGTTGATTCGAAAAGCTATGGTTGATTCGAAAAGCTATGTGGGACATCATCGCGCAATTCTCTTAGAAGGATATTAGATTGTTAGCCACCAACTCATTTAAAAGCTCAAGTTAATAAAAAGAGGGATAACTTTAGTATTTATATCTTCAACTAGCCTCCTCGTGTAGCTAGGCTTTCCTCTGTAACTGAGCTTAACACGTGCAAATATTTAATTATCATGTAGGCGATGAGATTTGAACAAAAAATCTATTACCTACTCTAATACCATATTAGATTCGTCATATATATATCATTGCACTGCCAATTTTCAAATGGATAATGAAGTGCGTCTCTTGACTTCCTCACAATAATTTGGAATACAGATTCAAGATTCTCTACATATCATGATGTCCAGCTCAAATTGTTTCTCCTACCAGAGTTTGGAGACTACCAAAGATACCGTCTTGTTCAGACGAGTTCAGAGCCACCAGCATAGTGCTCATCGGACCCGCAGTGAAATCGCACTCGCCGCAGGAGTTTCGGAGCGTCCGTTCTGTGCTGTACCAAGCGCTGCTCATCTTCCTCAGCTCCGGTGAGCCCATCCCAGTCGCCCAGCGAAGTTTAAGTAGTCTGACCCTTCGCCAAACGGTACCTCGTACGTTGCAATCGGAGGAAATTCCTCTGAGAGAAGTCTGCCAAAATTTTGGTCGGTAGTTTCTCTATTCTATTCTCAGGGGTGTTCCACTAACAAAATTTTTTTTTTTCAAAAATCGAGACAAGTCATTCTCTCATAATACATCACATAAAAAATCGTAAAAAACTAGGTTTTTTAAAAAACCACCTTTGGGACACCTGATCTGTTTTTGGAAAAGCATAATATTACACACAGCCCCCTGCATTTTTTCTACCCAACAACTCCCGACCAAATTACGGAAAGTCCCCTCCATTTTATTAACCAATCAATCTTGTAAGTGTTTGACTTTCTTCCTAGTCAAATGCCTATTTTCCACCTCCAGATCCAAGACCACATCCAAGGAAAAAACCTATTTTTACTGATTCCATTGTCTAGATCCAAAAAACAAAAGAAAAAGAGAAAAAAAAAAATCCTATTATACTGATTCCATTCCAAAAAGTACCCCACTCAAATCTTAGCCAGTTAAACCACTAAATGGCCAACTAAAGCAATTTTTTCACACCCCAATTTCCTCATTTAACCAAAGGAAATTTTGAAAATTGGAGTATTCAAATGAAAGTTGTAATTGGCTCACAAGATTTGTGGGACATGGTGGAGTGAGGCTATACAGAACCAGCTTTCAAAGAAAAAGAAGATAAATATTCTGATGCAAAAAAGCAGCGCTCAAAGAAGCACGTAAAAAAGATAAACGAGCACTGTACTTGATTTGTCAAGGCATTGATGAATCAAGTTTTGAAAAAATCTCATCCGCCACCTCCTCTAAACAAGCTGGTCTTCTGAGTAGGTGGTGTGCCTCTCAGTGGCTTTAGTCCACTGCTTAGACCTGTTAAGACTACACTGAGCAGTGAAAATGGCTGCTGCAGCTAGTAAAGAGGGTGGGAACTTGAGCATTTCATACTCCACCAGGACAAGTTCAACGATGCAGAAAGACAGAACTTCAAGCTGAATCCATTCATTAGAAGCACGTAAAAAAGAACCATTAGATCTCAAACGCGAATTTTCATCTTCCACCTTGGTATATATCGTAAGAGTCCTAGTACGAACGTGACTATGAGTTTTGAGCTCTGTTTTAACATCCCCATCTCTTAATAAATCCTTCCTTGTCAGGAAAAAAAGTTTACAACTTCGGAAGTACACTGATTATAACTGACTAGGAATGAAGGGGTTGGATTACCACTCTTTGACGGGTAAGATTGCATTAGGCCTAAAAGCCATCATCTTACTGCACTTGGTGAGGCAGGAAAAGATTGACCAAGGCCTGTTCATATATATTGTGAAGTAACAAAACCAGATGCAATAATGTACTACTACGTGACTATGTGTTTTGAGCTGTGTTGTAACATCTCCGCTTTTGTAATGAATCCTTGCTTGCTACAAAAACAAGTTACAACTTCGAAAGTACACTCATAACTGAGAACCAAGTAGAATTTGGCACCAAAGAACCGCCAAGCTAGTAGGGCTACAAGACTTGAAAGCTTCATTTTCTGGAGGCAACTCAAGTTGCTCAGTCGCACACCTAGTCATTCATTCATTCAGTGAACTAAAGATCCAAGAGGAATTGAGCCGGTTCAGAGTTCGTTGCACACCCAAACTTTTGCGAACTGTACTTCTTGTACACACCAGTTAGTTTCCCAGTTCCAGCTTTCTGATGGTAAGTAACCATCAATCTGGAGCAGTACCTATAAACACATTAAAAGAACCAACTTGTCCGTTTACTAATCTGCATAATTTGTGGACAGACTAGCTTGAAATTAGGAGACTAAAAGAAAGAAAAAAACTCACATAAGCTGGTCTTCTGAGTAGGTGGTGTGCCTCTCAGTGGCTTTAGTCCACTGCTTGGACCTGTTAAGACTACACTGAGCAGTGAAAATGGCTGCTGCAGCTAGCAAAGAGGGTGGGAACTTGAGCATTTCATACTCCACCAGGGCAAGTTCAACGATGAAGAAAGACAGAACTTCAAGCTGAATCCATTCATTAGAAGCACGTAAAAGAATCATTAGATCTCAAACGCGAATTTTCATCTTCCACCTTAGTATATGTCGTAAGAGTCCTAGTACTAACCTTGTTATCAGATTGAGCAGCCTTGAGAAATCTCCTCATAAATACATAAGGGGTTGGAACAGACATTTTGAATTGCAGTGCATTAACCATTTCCTTCTCCTATAGGCACGGAGATGCAACGAAACATTTTAAGATTCTAAACATCTCAAAGAAGAAAGAAGTGACCGGATCATAGACAAGTTACCATCTGCAGAATTTCTTTCCTTGTATATGTCAGATCTGATATGAAAATTAGGTCATCGACAAGAGGAACATATATCTCCTCATACTTGCAGGCTAACAGCAAGGCTGTCACTCCAATTAACTGAAGCTTCTTTCTGACCACAGTTTTGCGCTCTAAGAACCTGTCAATAAGGTTGACAGTGAGGAACAACGTCTCCTCCATGAGTTTAAACTTGAAATGCACCTGTTAATTCAACAAACCTATTTAGCCATCCGTCCAAAAGAGAAATACTAATTGGTAAAAGGATGTGCTAAGCACTGGTGATATTTGTGCTCGGTAGATAATAAACCAAGCTTGAAATGGCATACCTCAATAAGCCAATCGATAAGGATGGCTCTCATCTTCTCATTTATATCAAACTGACGCACCATATAAGTTGGTGAGACACGACCAGAATCCTGCGTATGCATTAGTAATAGGGTTAACATTACAAAAAGTTTTACATTTTTTTTTTTTTTTTGGGAACAAAAAGTGTTTTACATGAGATCTTTTTTTCTTCATACCCCTCCTAATCCCTTCCAGCTGGTGGATGTCAACTTATGCAAAACTAACAGGTAGTGTGCAGTTGATAGAATTGGTTTCTTTCATGAATCCATCCAGCAGTTCGACTAATTTTTCTATGTAAACACATATTTTAGAAGATAAAAAATTGCTTCTGTTTTTCTCGTGCACCATCTTCCCTTTGAAAAATACATATTCTTACAGTCAGAAACTATTTCTCCATCAGGAGACTGAGTGGGTGACATTTGAAAAGATGCAGAAACCAAATTTGCAGTTATAAAACTTGAAATTTGCAGTTCTCCATCAGGTCTTGACAGGCTCCATTTGAAGGCCTCGTTTTCAGGAGTTCAATGTATTTTAACAATTCACACTGATACGACTATATCTATGTAGGAAAGGTCAGCAAAGACGAATTCAAGGGTTTGAGTTCCTCCCCAAAGCAAGAACATGGAGACGATTATTGTTAACGTACCTCAGTTTCTCTGTAGTGAGCGTGAATGCATTCGATATACTCAACAACTGCAAGTGGATCCTTCACATCACCACTGTCTATATCCATAACAGGGTCCTCCTCAACATCTTCCATTTCAACCTCCACCTGCAGCATTTGGACGTCATTTCTGTCACACACATATGTACCCCCAAAACAATATCAATAGAAGTAAAACTTGAAACATCGTACCAGCCGATCAATTTCATCCATCATGGCTTCTGTGTGCTTCACAAACATTGGGATCGGTTCATCACTAGCTAGCTCAAGGTCTCCCATATTTGTTGTTGCAAAATGTTCAATCCCCCTTGGATTCATTGTTGTCAGCTTTGGTTCCTCATTTTCCTCCTATGTCGGGTTAAAATTTTTTATTCAAGTTGACAATTTTATCCATTTGCGTGGGTTAATGAGAAATATATGAAAACTTATTGAGGACTGTAGAGTACATACTTCAGGGAAAGACTGCTGGTTGCTCCTCAATTTTACTGAAATCTTCCTAAAAAAATCATCAAACAATATTAATCTTGTAACAAATAGTTGGGGAAGAAAGGGAAAAGATTGATCTCCCGATAAAAAAAGCAGAATCGTTCTCACCCTTCGAATCTTTCCTAAATACGGTAACAACAAATGAGGCTGAGTTTTTACTACGGTAATTTCGGATTACAAATCATCAAATCAGTTGATGTATGTGAGGAAAATAACTTGTTGATTTGACAATAGTCCAAGAAAACCGAAAATACCGGTAGTGGAAACTTAGCCTAAGGTACCAACCATAAAGACAGGAAGCTGTTGCAATAGTTTTCAGGATTAAAGGCTCAATTCAGATTAAGATTGTGGAAATTACTCTGAGAATCCTCTTTTGTTGACCACTTTAGGGCAGTTGGTAGCTCTTAAAATATTCTGATTTATGTTGCTCAGGGCCCTTCGGTTGTTGTTCATCTTCTGCTGTGGAAACCGTGCACCTCCCATTCTTAACTCTCCTATGAAATTCAAGAAAAAAGAATTCGTTAACTTCAAATTTTCCAGCTAAATCAGTTGTTTTCATTAATCTGGACTTCTTGATCAAAATTGATAGAGACAGATATATATATATATATTCTCACCTCGAGAATTTGATGGTTTAGTAACAGCAGAATTCTTGTTCTCATCTGGTCCACCCATTATTTTTTATAAATTTCTTCAAAACTAACCTACAAGAAACAAAACCCAATTGTAAAAAGCTTTATGTAACCAAGAAAATCATTCAATCGACCAAAAGAACATCACAGACCCCTTTCATTGGAGAGAGAGAGAGAGAGAGAGAGAGAGAGAGAGAGAGAGAGAGAGAGAGAGAGAGAGAGAGAGAGAGAGAGAGAGAGAGAGAGAGAGAGAGGAATTGAAGATAAGATGATGAGCCAAAAAAACCCAGATCGTTCATCAAAGATTGAAGAATTCCCTAGCAAGAACAAAGAAAAGACCTCTATATCCCTTGCAATCAAACAGATTGATGATCAAGCTAGCGCCTAGAAACGGAGACAACTCCGAAGAACCCAGAAAGTAATCGAACCTTTAATCTTCAAAACATTGTTTTCTCTTTCGAAAATCATGCATTTTTGTGAAGATTTTGAAGTAAATGGGAAGTAAATTAACAGGCAATAAGAGGTGTGGAAGTGTGGAATTTGGAAAGTGTCACGGCGGCACAAATTCTGAAATTAACGGCTAGTGAGCAGTGACCGTCGGATGTGAATTTTATGTGGGCCTGGCCGTCGGATCTAAAAGAAATGCGGAAAGTTGGGTTGGTCTATTTAACGGCTAAGTGGGGGCAAGAGAGCGTGGGTTTTTCTTTCAAAATTTGGTTTACTCACCCCCTCAAAGGGAGAAGAATTTGGGTGCCGAGCGGAGCCGGTATAGATGACGTGATACCAAGCGCGTGTTTTACCAGTCCAAATTTCTTCTGACCTTTCACCTCTTTCTCCTATGTCTCTCTCCTCTCTCTTTCTTTACAATTTAGATTGTCGAAAACACTTTCTAACCATTGAGATAAGTGTTCCACATAATTTGTACCATACCCACTCAGCAACCATGACCTTAGATTAGCATCAAACAAAAGTCAGAAAGGGGGAAAAAAAATTCCTCATTCATGTTTTTTTACTTTACTTTTAGGTTGTGCTTATTTGTGGAAGAAAAAATTAATTAATAAAATAAAGCTTGTGGCAGCATTTCATTAGTGGAAGTTAAACAAAGAAGTCTTTTTTTTTCTTTTACTCATTGAAAGGTGCCATAAGTTTCTTTTACTCATATACGCACAAACACTTTTAAAAAAATTATTTTTTTAAGGGAGTTAAGTTTATAGTTTGATTCAATGATTTTTAGAAAGTGGTCATAATAATTCGTATGGCTCCTGCAATTACGATATCCATGTAATCTCATAGTTTCTGCCACAAATATTTGAACGATTACGATTTAAAAAATAAACGCTCAGCGGAGCCCAAGAAAGATGGTGGTGGAAACTGGGGGTTTCCACTGAGGTGGATAGAGTTTACTCTCAAATCTAAATAGGCATCACATTGCAGTTCTTTACACGAATCCGGGGAGGTGTTGTGCGACAAAACTAAGTCGTTTGGCTTGATTGTGCACGCTTCCAAGGGCCTTGTTTGAAGGAAGAAAAATCCACTATAAAGTGTCTAAACCCAAAGTGCCTAAATTCTAAACTCGAAGTGCTTAAATCCAAGTGCATAAACACACTATATCATACCCTAAAGAGCTTAAATTCCCTAAAATTGAACCCCAAAATTAAACTTCAAAATTAACTCCTCAAACAAGGCTCTTGGATGTCCAAGGAAAATGAGCAAAACGACGTAATTTGGCCGCACAACACTACCGCACAACGCCTCCCCTAGATTCCAAACCTACCTAGATCAAATTAATAAAGCTCCATTAAATGAAATAACCCTTCTTTCTTGAATAGAAAAATGATGTTCAAAAAAGGAGAAAAATTGGTTCAACAATTCCCGAGTGAAACCCACACGTGTGTTGTAGGAGAGGCTCCTGAAGCATTACAATGCACATGGGCTCTCACACTTTCTTTTTCTTCTTTTTTTTCAAATGATAAAACCCAATTTTATTGATGATAAAAAAAAAATTGAAAACATCATATCGGGCAACTATCCCAGAAGGGTGGATAGAAGCCACCACGGAGGCTAACAATTTGACAGCTCTTTGAGCAAGCAATCCTGTTGCCGTCCTGCTTTACAAAACACATCTCTCTTGTAAATCTAGCTAGAAGGAGAAGAATAACTGCAACTAAAACCCCTAGAGTCTGGTGATCTTACATACGCCTTTGAATTAGAAGTGTTGAGAATCACCTTCAAGAAGACAAACTTCTCATGCCAATCTCGAAACTAGTCTTAATCTGTGGAGCTACAATTCCTCAGACAGCTCTTCTCGCCGGTGATGATTGCTGAAGATGAACTTCTCTTCAATCAGGCCTCTAGATCTTGCACGCTCAGCACCGTAGTGGACCGTAGAGTCCAGAAAGGCCCTCCGCCAGTCAGGCAAGTTTATGAAGAAGATGAAGTGAGAAATGTAGATCTAGGGTTTAGTGAGAGAGAGTGCGCACCTTGATCTTTTGATGAAGGTTACCTTTTATAAGTAATCCTTAACTTGCTCTCCAAGCACAATCGTGCTTGTCACATGACATAACCGCTTGGCTAACATCACTGTAACAAGTTCGAGAGAATATGCTACGAGTACATGCCTCCAGTAAGGTACGTGTCATAACCGCTCGGATGACGTCACTCATCATGATCATGGTTTGTTACACGCACATGCAGCATTAAAGCCTTTGTTGAATCCGCCTCAGGCTATGACCCTTCGGTACCATAGATGTACCCCAGCACGGATCAAGGATGACCAACCTCTTGGTTGTTATCTGAACTACCATATAGCTAATTTTACGCTGCCTCTAATGGGATAGACATCGTACGATCCTCGGCGAATTCCCAAGGGAGTGGGTCGAAGCCCCACTTTCTCGTGACAAGTACGCTGGTTCATAATAAATCATTCATTCGAAGAGTCCCTCTTGGATAGCCTTTCGGCAGTCTCCATAGAGGTGTCTCATTCGTTTAATAGATACTTTTTATAAAACTATCATTGGTGCTCGGTATATCTGAACCCCTACATAATCCATAGTGAGACCGTAGCCATCTAGACACTCTAAGACCCTATCTTCCTTGCACAACAACATCCACTTTCCGAGGCAACATCATGCTGCCTCATAACCATACTTAACTGTATAAGTTCTGTGGGGGTGGTGCTCACTCTTCTGGGCCTACATTCTACTTTCGTTGAACCTTTTTGAATGGGCTTGAATATGAGCTACCATCTTCTTCCTCTCCTTGTTCCTACAAAATTAGAAACTAGTTAGTATTGTTCGACCGAAGGTGGCCGGAAGGCACTGCAAAGCTTAAGTTAGTCCTCACTTAAGAAAGGAAGAGCGAAACTTAAGTAAGAGAAGAGAGCATTCCTGTTAGGCTATATCAAAAAGGTATTTATAGGAGTGCCTTGGCTTACAGGCTAAGGCATCACGTGCCATCCTTGTTATTGGGTGAAATCGTTGACAACCTTTCTCCGATAAACTAGATCTGACATTCATCTTCTGAACCAGTGTCGTATATGATCTTTAGCAGGCAGAGTCAAGTGGGAGTGGCAACCACATGGTCCACACCACATGGCGAGACTAGAATGGTGCCATGTGGCCGAACCATACGGGAGTTATAGAACACGCACTCGGTACTATACACAGTTATGCACTTGGTAAAACCAGATACGCGCTTGAGGGAGGTGCGTTGCATGGTGTAGTGCGCTAGGTGCAATACAGGATTCCTTCTCCCAAAGCTTCACTCTTCCCTTTTCTCTCTACCAAATTTATTGCAAAACAATTCATGATCACTTTGAACTTACAAGCTTATTGTAAAACAATTCATGATCACTTTGAACTTACAAGCTAACCCGAGTTGTTTGACGCTTGGCTAAGTTAACATAAGTCAATTTGTTCACTACTAATTTACTAATATCGTACGTTTGTATGAAATTCTTACCTTTCCCCCTAAAAGTTTCATTTTCGTTAACCATGATGAATCAAAGTTTGAGGAATTTTGTACTAGATTCATTTAATAAACTCCATTTGTCTTTAATTTTGTAGCCAGTGAGATATATCTTATGCAATTGATAATTTCAGTAAAAAAATCCCCAAAAAGGAGGTCAGTTATTTTTTAAATTTTTTAAAGCAAATTTATGAAAAATGCTTCAAAAATAAAGATGCAAAATTCTATTACAAAAATAACGGGAAGGGGGACATGGACACTTGACCAAAAAAGCAATGGCTTGAAAAGTGAAATTGAAAGTGTAAGAGGCAAAGTAGCACTAAACATAAGTCTGAGGGGTTAAAACTGTATCTTTTACCCTACTACTTACTAATTCCAATGCTCCAAACAGGCCGTAAAGCTTTTCGTTTTGATGGTCTCTTTTGAGCCAACTCTCCCTCCTTTTGAAACCCCACTTCTCTCTACAGCTACAATGCTCTCAGGTAATCCCATTCCCCTTCTTTCGATCAAATAATTTCTCCTTTCCGCAATTGATTCTTCTGTTTCGTCAATTCTGCGTGTACATTCATTCGCACGGATATTAACGTTTGCATATGCATCAATAGAACCTTCAATCAAGGTCACGAATATCAGGTAATTCCAGTTCTAATTTGCAAATTTAGGTAGATAATGATAGGGATGTGCGTATTGTCTGTTAAATTGAGGAATGAATTCGGTGTTTGTTTGGAGAATTTGACTAATTGTGCTTGATTAGGTTAAGAACTCACCTTGATCTTGTTGACATACTGTGGGTGTATCTGAAAACGTCACCTTGAGTTTTAAAGCTCAAAATGGTTTCTGTCATGGGTGAGAGCATATGAAGGTGAATCACAGATTTTGATACTTCTATTTTCGTTCGTTTGAGTGGTATCGAAAATTTTAGTGGATACCAAACCAAACAGAGCGTTAGGGTCCCTATCAATTTTGGTCGGATATGGGAATACGTTTTTTCTATTGGGCTCTATCGAAGGCATCCTGTTCCACGACAAGAATAAGAAGAAGATATTTTCAAAACTATTTCCTCTAATTGGGGACTATATTTGTCTGGTTCTATAGTAAAGCAAGATCTAAAATGATTATTGCGGATTAGAGATTTTGGGAACCAAACCAAGCTAAGAAACTCGTAGTAATAAATCAATCCAAACCATTGGACTACGGTTCTGTTCTGGTTTAGAATCACGGTTTATTTTAAATTGAGATGTCATGTTTCAAAATATTCAAGGCATTACATAATAAATTCATTTCAAACTTTTTTTCGAACCAGCTCCATTGAAGTCTACAATTACTAAACCATTGACATCACATATGGCTGAGTCTGTTTTCATAGAGTGTTCCCCATTGAAATTATCAGTTCATAGGATTGAATTTATATTTATACGTGTAAAGTTTGTAACTTTATATTGTGGTTTGGATCAGTTTAGAACCAAAACAATTCCCAAACCAAACTACTTTGTTTGGATTGGTCCGGACTAGATTCATGGTTCCATGGATATTTTTGCTCACCCCTACCTCTAATGTCAATTTTGGTCTACTAGGCCCTTATTGTTACCCTCGCCTTAACCATATCATTTCTCCTAACTACCGTATCAAGTCTCCTATAGGCATGTCCAAACCACCTTAATCTTTTTTCTCTCATTTTCTCTTCTAGCGGTGCGGTGCTACCCCTATAAAAGTTTTTGGCCAATCCATGCGAAGGGCTATTCCCGCCGCTCACCCAAAAGAGATGATGACTAACCGCCGTCCTGCTCGAACCTTTGCTGCTTGAGTTACATAGCTGACTGCGAGGAGGAAGGTTCAAACTGTCCCATGGGATGCTTATTTGACACCTTTGTCTGGTCAATGCAAGAAAGAGAGAAGCGATGTAGACATAAGAATGGAAGATTTGCTTTTTCATCTGTCAGTCGAATGATGCTCTTACTAGCTTGACCTACATGGCAAGGGAAAGATCAAAGGCGAGTAAGGCCACAGAAAGAAAGGAGGCGGCTGAGCAAGAATAAAGATGGCTGTAGAGAGAACCTGTGGAACCAGTTGCTCAAGAGCAAAGAAAGACCCATCGTTTAGCTTCCTCCTTCTTGCATGAATGTTCTCGTTTGTAATTTTGTCTCACAAAGTTGAGTGGATAATCTCAATATTTTGGTTGGGTGGCAACAGTTATTCGTCGTACTTTGTTAAATAAGAGAAGAAATTGTTTTATAGGGATTGCATTGCCTCTTACCCACAATTCTAGTGCTATTCAACATCAGTTTTGTACCCCTCGGTTTTACTTGTAGTTTGATAACAAAGAGAACAAGACTAGGAAGAATGACAGTGTTATAAAATGGAAGTCATTTCATTGATGAGGAGTGAGACGGTGAGAAAAACAGATGTGGATTTTGGCCTGGGAAAAAGTCATGCAAATGTGTCGAGTAGTCTAGCCATAGATCTAATAGTATACAGGATCCCATGTGTATGTACGATGAACTGATGGAATTGTTGAGTTTGCTCAAGTTATCTGCTTGAAGTTACACATTGTTTTTCAGATATTAGTGTTCATGTATAAGTTGGTAATCTTGTGCTTCCACTTGGTTGTTTAGAAAGTTCATAATTTTACATTCATAATACCAATTAAGGACAGTATATATTGCGTGATTCGTAACCTCTCTCGGAAGAAGGTTTTGTGGTGTTGTATTTTTCCGGTCACAATTCATTGAGGGTAAAAAACATAGGCTGATTTATAGCGTTATTTTGTGGAGTATTGTTGTGTTGCCTCTATCTTTTGATGGTGCATCTCCCCAACTTAGATTTTGTTGCAACAGAGTGAGTTACTTCAGATGGCCCAACAGATGGCTGATTTGAAGTTTAGCGGACATGGGTTGCCGAATAATGAAACTGGCTTGGCCAATCAAGATAAGCAACCCACATTGCTTGTGACTGCAAAGAAGATCCCACTGAGAGATCTGCAGAATGAAATTAGAATTACAGGGCCCACATCTATGGAAAGCTCTTTATTCCGAAAGGAGAGTGGACCGCTGATCAAGGCTTCTAAGTCTTGTGGTACCAAAAGACCTGCACCTGAGTGTCTGGTGAGCCCACCCCACCTCCAGTCTCCAACAACTAATGCTGCGAATGGGCATCTTGTGTATGTCCGTAGAAGACCCGACTTAGAACTAGCTAAAAGCAGCATTTCTTATAACACTAGCAATATTACTGATGTTCCTCAAGGAGAAAGGAATCTTCATGGCTGTGATGAGACAACAGAACAAAAATCCGATGTGAAGGAACCTAAGGTTTGTGTTCAAGATGTTGCACCTATCTCAAGAGCTTCTTTGATATGCTTCTCATCTGTAAGGCTTTCAGTTTCTCCTTCAGATTCTAATCATCTTTCCTTTTTTCCTGTCATCCCTCCATTGGACTGTCCACAGCAAATGCATAGTCAGCACTGGGAAGAACGATATTTCCATTTGCAGGACTTGCTAAAAGCGTTGGATCAGTCAAATCAACAAGATTGTTTGCAGAGTATGTGGAATTTCAATTAAGTTGCTTTAAAATGCTCTCTCTGTTATAGGCGTGGTTCTAGTATGAATACATCCAGTATATTGCTGTGATTCCTTAATTGCTGATGTTCTTTGTGTTTTATCATCAGGGCTTCGATCACTCTCGTCACTTGAGCTTAGCAGATATGCGGTTGAACTTGAAAAGAAATCAATTCAACTTTCTTTGGAGGAAGGTAATAGAGTAAATTGTACTTGTAATGTATAAAATTCTGGGCTTGTTTTCCTACACATTTTTTCCAATAAAATCTCACATTTTATCACACTCCAATCTCAACACATAAAATATAAAAGTGATTTTATGAGAATTTCATAAAATCCTCCTAAAATCTATGGGAAAACCACTACATTTTATCATTTGGGAAAACAACTCCACTTTATCACCCTTCCATAAAATGTTCATTTTATGAGATTTTCATAAAATGCACCTAAAATCTATAGGAGAACAAGCCCTCTGTCTTTTGATGGAATTATTTTGCTTCAGTAATAGCATTTTGAGTCCTAATTTCAGTTCTTATTTTTCTCAATTCTTCAGCAAAAGAGATACAAAGGGTTCAGCTTTTCGATGTCCTGGGCAAATATACAAAGATTTCTAGAGCACCCTTTGCTTAACAAGGCAGTTGGAGAACTAATAGGATGTAATGAACCTAGGGTTCATTGTGCTCCGGACTCAAGAGCATCATTTCTTTCTCTTTTTCTCTAGGTTTGTGCATTTGCCGTCCTTCAATTAGCTTTGCTGTTATTCCCTGTAAAATTGTCTAGTACCTGTGTTCTTTGTACTTCTAACTCCAAAAAATGAAACCTGTTGATAATTGCAGATGCTGTAATATATTAACCCTTGATCATTTTGTGCAGTAGCTATTCTCACCTTATCTGTAGGTTGTTAAAACTTGTGCCTTCTTTCCTTCCCAGTCAAGTTTCATAATTCGGAGTCACTGAAGAAAATAGAGTCAGTGACGAAAATGAAAAGCCATCTGTTATGGTGTGTACAATTTGCAAAATACTTGAAACAATTGGTGAGCACTATATCTTTGAAATTCATTGGAATGATAGCTATGATTTTGCCTGGTTGTCTCAGAAAGCTGTTAGTACATTATACACATCTTACAGATTGCGGTCTTTCCTTCTTTTTTATTTTTTTTTTGTGGTTCCACTTGGAACTTTTCTTTCATATGATTCCTTCTGCTGCTCTGTCTGTCTTTTCTTTTTTTGGATCTTACTTCTGCCTTTGTTTCTCATGCTTTTGAACATCAGATAGTATTATTTATATCAGAATTGAACATCTACTATGTACAATGTGTTTTCAGCTATTACATGTTCACTGTTAGGTTTTCCAGAGAATCAATCATAATATGGGCCGTCAGATCAAAACCGAAACCCCTGGGCAGCTAGGCTTAAAATGGCCTGCGTTTGGCTGGACTAGGGACGGGATTAGTCTATGTGCACGTAAGCTAGCTTGGACGTCCCTGATTGTCAAACCAAAAAATTAGAAAAACTAGGCTTGACATGTTACTGTAGGGTTTCTCTCGAGAATAGTTTTGAGTGGTGAGTGGGGCTGGGTTTAATAACGCTGGTTCACTGATGGTGGTTGTGTGCACCAACCAAATTTACATATTCCTCCCTAAGATTCCATATTTACCATCCAATATTTAATAGGCAAAGTAAATGTCCATTTCAAACGTGGGGAAAGGAAATGAAAAGAAAAGATGGGAAATTGGTTAGGCGGGAAATATCAGAGAGAAGAAGTTGGTTTTCTACTTATCTTTGTTTGGCTTATAGCAAGTAAAATGAAAGGAGAATAAAATTTTCCTTTGTTTTCTAAAAAGAAGATGAAAGAAAGTGAAATTGCCAAATTAATGGTGAATCACACAAGCATGTGGGGCCCTCAATCAAATGTGTAAATCTCATTCCATCCCCCCCTTTTTTTTATTTTATTGTCGACTATTCCATTTTTTTTAGTCTCTTAATAAGGATGTACTCCGTTTGTCTCATTTTAAATTCCCACCTTTCTATTTGAAGATGTCTCAAAATAAGTGTCTACTTTCTATAAATAACCATCAAAACATAACAAACTTTCAATTTTACCCTTGAAAAATACTCTTTCATTCCCAATTGATTTGACAATTTTTTATATTCATATCATTCTTAAATTGATAATATCTTTCAACGTATAATATTTTTCATCATTTTGAAATTTTTGAATAATAGAAATAATTGAAATCTATCAAACAAGATTCATATTACATTTTTTTTAAGATCCACATTGAAGGATATAAACAATTTAAATACATTTAATTAGCTTCACAGTCTTTAAGGTTATTTTTGGAAATTTAGAGCACAAATTTTAACTAAAAAAACTCGATTTCCCATAGAGAACATTTAAATTAGGACGGAGGAAGTATTTTGAAAAGTTAATGGGTAAAAGTTTGTATAATTATTATTTTTCCCATTTTAAAAGTTAATGAACAAAAAATTAATGGGTAAAAGTAAAGGATAATTAGTTCAGAAAAAAAGAGTAAAGGATAATTTTAAAAATTGGAGGTAAAAGATGACGTGAAAGATGTAATGAATATCTCTTTAATAAATTGGATTTACGAAGCAACGCATTTAAAAAGAGACGGAGAGAGAGTACCTGATTGTGTGATCAAGAATGAATATATTAAAGCGAATTTTAAGTGTTTGTGCCGAAGGATACTCAATAACTTTTCTTGATCACGATTATCAATTGAAGCCTTACCGCCCTCTAGTCCTCTAAATGATGAAGAATGCTACCGATTCAAATGGAAACGCATATATCTGGATATAATGTGTCTGAAACCGTTCAATGCACGTGAGTCTCACACGGTTAATGCGAGATGCACACATTAAACGGTTCCGGACACAATCCTGATAGGTGCACTTCCGTGTTCTTACCATTTTTCCCTCCATGAGTACATCACCTATCATATCCCATCTGATCCTGTACAATATCGGTTGAGGTCATCAAGCCCCTTCTCATTCCCTCAGTGACGGACATACACCCAATAACTCCCCAACAAGTCTACAAGATTTATTAAATGTCCACTTACCAGCCAATATTCTCTACAATTCCCTATTTTCCATCCAATATTCAACAGGCAAATTAAACGTCCATTTCAAACATGGGGAATTAATGGGACACGGGGTTATTGCTGTGCAGCTCTCGCATATCAGTCATTGTGCACCACCCGAGCCATCCGTTGCTCGGATGAACGGTCCAAATTTCACCTCAGCACATTTGCATCTGAACCATTCGTTATTGTGCGTGCAAGATGAAATCTGGAATGTTCATCCGAGCAACGGACGACTCGAGTGGTGCACAACAGCTGCTATGCGGGGGCTGCACAGCAGCAACCCCAAATCCGAATTAATGAAGGAGAAAAGACAAGAAGGGAAATTGGATAATTGTGAATTTTCTACTTAATTGTCTTTGTATGGCTTAGTAAAATGAAAGGAGAATAAATTTCTCTTGGTTTTGTAAAAAGAAGATGAAAGAAAGGGAAATTGCCAAATTAATGGTCCTGCGAAAGTGGAGTCGCACTGTAACCTTCTTCACAATCACACAAGTATGTAATGTCAGGTTTATAATTAAATGTGTGAATCTTACGTGATTGTGTGATCAAGAATGAATTAGAGCGATATGCGGCCATACCGAAGGACTACGCAATAACTTTTTCCCAATCACGTCTATCCGTTGAAGCCGTACAACCCGTATAGGTTTCTTGGCACTTAATTTCCTTCATGACTATTTTCATCTCTTTTCCTTTCCTTTCCTTTCGTTTCCATAAGTTTCAAACAAACTCTTAGACCTCTAAATGATGAGGAATGCTAATGTACAAAAGGGAGACACATATCTGAACATAAAGTGTTTGGAACCGTTTAATGCACGTGAGTCTCACACTGTTAATGTGAGATCCACACACATCACAATCAGATGGTTCTAGACACAATCTCGATCGGTGCACTTCCGTGTCCCTACCATTCTTTCCTACATCACTGATGAAATCCCATCTGATGCTCAGCCATGCTGTACAATATCCGACGGTTGAGGTCATCAAACCCTTCTCATTCCCTCACTGACGGACATACACCCAATTACTCCCTATCAAGTTTACAAGATAAAGATGCATAACTGAAAATAACTACCCAAATTCAAAGTGCCTCTCTCTCTCTCTCTCTCTCTCTCTCTCTCTCTCTCTCATGGAGTGGTAACCGCCTGTCACGGCCACTTTAAAACTCCCCATGACCCCTATTGTTGAACTTTTTTCGCCCAATCTGCATTTTCAGCCCAGAAGGCCAAAAATCAGTGAGATGACCAACCAAGAAAAAAACATCAAGAATGAAATCAACACCGCCGCCGCCTATCGTCAACTCTCTGTTCCATCACCCCAAGAAATATTCTCCTCCTCCGGTGGCGGTGGCGGCGAAGACTATTTCCGCCGTAACCCCAGCGAGTACCACCAAAAACCCAGAAAGAAACGGAGCAAACTGATCAGAATTGAAAACCCAATTGGGATTAGTTCGAGTACTAGTACTACAACTAATGGGTTCAGATTTGAAAACCCAATGGGCTTGAATCCAAGTAGTAGTGGTGTTGCAGTGAAGAAGCGTAAGTATGAAGGGAAGAAACCAGACCCGAGTGCTCCGAAGATTACGCGGCCGTGCAGTGAGTGTGGAAAGAAGTTTTGGTCGTGGAAGGCTCTTTTCGGGCACATGCGGTGCCACCCAGAACGCCAGTGGCGGGGAATTAACCCTCCGCCCAGTTTCCGGCGGCCGGGAAATGATGTCGTCATGGTTGAAACAGAATGGACAGAGGAGGAGCATGAGGTCGCTGTCTGTTTGTTAATGTTGGCTAATTCCCCTAGTGCTTTTGAGAACAAGGGTCTTAATCATGGGACATCGGAAAATGAAAGTGTGGTGGTTAGGGATGTGGTTGAACACGGTGGTGGCGGCAGCGGAGGCGGCGGCGGGAATGGTGATTCTGGGTTTGAGTGTTCGAGTTGTAAGAAAGTGTTTGGGTCCCATCAGGCGTTGGGGGGGCACAGGGCTACTCACAAGAATGTCAAGGGTTGTTTCGCGATCACAAGGAGTGATTGTGAAGAAATAGTGATAGATGATCACAACACTGTTGATGCACAACATGTGGATTGTAATGCCAATGGAGAGTTAGGGGAAGGAATCGTTTTAGGAGGGCACAAGTGCAGCATTTGTTCAAGGGTTTTTGCTAGCGGTCAAGCCCTAGGAGGGCACAAGAGGTGCCATTGGGAGAAAGAGGATTATGATCATGAACCCTCATCATTGTCAGTAACACAAGAGGGATTCAACTTTAACCCTTTTGGTGGAGAAAAGCAAAGTTGTGGTTTGGACTTGAATTTGCCTGCTCCTGTTGAGCCTGATTTTTCGTCGTCGTTGTCTTATTCTTCGTCGGGACTGGCTTTGGATTTAAGGTTGGGGCTCTGAGGAAATTTGTTAGGTAGGGCTTTAGTTGGTGTTTTTTTCTTAATATGCTACTGCTACATTGTAATGCTTTTGTATGTTAGCTCCATGATTGGGAGAAAGCAGCATTTGTAATTCTTGGAAATACTTTAGGAAACTGTACTGCTCTGTAGTAAATACTTCTCCATACTAATAAATAGGTAAGGTGTTATATTTACTGAATCTTTCCATGTTGTTGTTCTCATTGTCCTTTTGTTCCCTTCATCTGTCTGTTACTTTTTAAGTCTCTTAAATGGGCACAGACCATTTGCTAGGCTGAGGTGCTTCTGTCTCGGCTCGTGTATGCTTGCGTATATATACAGATGGAAAAGGGGTGCTATAGGGCGCTCCTGTAGTGCGGCATGTGGACCGTAGGATGTGTTTTCAACGGTTCTGATTTTCATCTCAACACTTTGTAGATCCGAGCAGTCTCTTGCCAAGATGAAATCCGAGCCATTGATTGCTGAGATCAACGGTTCAGATGCCGCCCTACAGGGGCTCCCGGAAACACCACTGATCCTATACAGATATGAGTCTGGCCGTAGATTGGAATTTCACAATGGCATGTCATTTGTATCGTTGTCCAGATAGATTGGAACAATTGTAATGCATGTGGCCTCGTGGATGTTGAACTGCAAAAACATGGACCTAACAAAGTAGCAGGAGTACAATTGAGGGGTTCGGATGCCAGAAAGTGGTCTGCAAATCTGTTAAAACCATTTCTGAAGGAGGCAGTCTTGTAACACAGAGAAAAAAATTACATAGGTCAAATGGTACAAACTCGTGGTTTAATGGTGGGATCCATCGATAACAAGCTTCAAATCCTTTCCAGGGAAATATAGAGTAACAAAGAACATTGCTATGAAAACGATTCAGCACTGATTTCCGAAACAGTTTTCAATGTGTAAAGTGTTTTAATGTCCGGAAATCCAGACAGGAGCTTGGTTTCTAGGTAGTTTTTCAACTGGCCTTGGTATCTTCTTCCGGGTTAGCCTTACTTCACATATTTGGAGATCCTGAAAAGGGTATTTATGCCGTTTCTACTTGAACAACAGCTCGTCGTTTATAGTCTTCGAATGGGGACAAGAAAATGGGTTCAAGCAAAGCTCATTGATACAGGAAAAACTGAATGATCTGCCAATTTATAAGAATGCTGAACTTTCTTTACTCGGAAGATCCACTGCAGATATGCATTGCTAGAGTTACTTTTCAACAATCGAGACAATCGACTCTCCAGAAAGAAACAACAGCAGCAAAAAGGCTGCTTTAGTGATTACCAAGTAACAAACCACTAATCTCCTCATTTCATAGATTGAATGGCAATCTTCATTTCAATAAATATAAGGTAGCAACAATGCACATCATCAATATTTATGGTCATTGATCAACTCAACAAAACAGAAATAGTTTCTTACTTGGATAATGACCGTGTTGACCTATTATCTTGGCTAGTATCAAGCACAAGTAAAGAGACCAATATAAATAGTTACATCTCGACTCCTAACATTCTCATCCATTAATGATATAGCGCCAATTAGAGCAGCAAAACTCCTTACAATTTCTGTAACGGAAGACCCAGGGACAGTTTGATATCAATAGAATCTTTGTACACATTCATCATAACCTGCGCAGCACCTTCATGGAAGGGGTGTACCAAAGTTACCGTACGGGAGGAGGGAGTTGATAGGACTGGTTTTCGTTGTGCCTCGGGTGAAGTGGAGATCGATGGTGCAAAGGCTGCTGCAGACCACGAGGATGTTGAGCATGATTTCTGGGATGAACTCTAGGCTCCTTGGGTTTCTCATTGCTTGCAACAAGATGTTCTAGCGTATCCACTACTTCTTTCATTGATGGCCTCATCTTTTGTTCAGGTTCAATGCATTTTAGGGCAAGCTGAGCTATTTGAAGAGCAGCTTTGGAAGGATATTTTCCTTCCAACTGGGAGTCCATTATGTGCTTCAACTTCCTCCGTTCAGATAAATATGGTTTGATCCAATCAACCAGATTTAGTTTCCCACTTGGACGGTTTTGATCAATTGCTTTTAGCCCTGTTAGCATCTCGACCAACACCACACCAAAACCGTACACATCGCTCTTCACATACAAATGCCCTGATTAACAAGCCGAGCAATATTAGTATGGATGACACTGAAATTATGTGGATTTAGTTCAAGAGGTTTGAAGAATGACAACTTCAAAAGCTCTCTGATAATTGTTCAGACTCGAGAGACTGAAGTTTGAAAAGGTTTAGGGGATAACCTGTTGCAACATATTCCGGAGCAGCATAACCAGATGTACCCATTACCCGTGTTGTAATGTGTGATTTACTTGCTGAGGGACCCAATTTAGCCAAACCAAAGTCCGATAACTTGGCGTTGTAGCACTGCCAAAAGAAAACCAGTGTTGGACAGAGTTAAAGAGATTATAGTTTACTCTCCGAGAATATTCAGATATACATGAAACCATATTGCCACTATTCCCTATTTCTTCCATCAACATGACAAATGCCAAGCAAAAGAGGTTTTTTTTCTTTGGGGTTGAATGGGTACAATTTTAATTCCTTCCGTACTTATTGTTTTCATACGCACAATGTGCTTCTGTATGTGTGTAAATATCGCCAGTATCTTCCAGTTGCCCAAACCATGTCTTGCTCCGAGTAATAGTTAGAAGGCAATGGGTCATGGATGGACAGATATCATGCAGGGAAGCACACGATGATAGTCTGACAGAATCATCACCTAACCTTAGTCTAATGAAAGAATAATGGTCAACCACTAAATACATTAGCATTCCTTTGTATGTCACCCGATGGTAATAAATTGATTGTGAAAAACTTACCCCATCAAGCAATATATTTGAGGCCTTAAAATCTCTATAGATTACTTGTTTCTCTGATGTGTGCAAAAATGCCAGACCTTGAGCTGCTCCTATTAGTATCTTAAGGCGTATGTCCCATGGAAGTGGCTGAACAGCAGAGCCCCCTGCAGAAAACCAATGCGTAAAATGTGTTGTAAGATGAATGAATTTCGTTAATGAGCAGAAGACAATTGATTCATGAATTGCCAATGCTAGAACATCTTGCATAAATATTTACGCAAGTAACTTCCATAAGCTCTTACTTCCAAACAGGTGGTTTTCCAAGCTGCCCTTTTGCATGAATTCGTACACAAGGAGCAGCTCATTGTCTTCCCAACAATATCCCAATAGCTTAACAAGGTTAGGATGAGAAAGCCTTCCTAAGAAATGGACCTCAGACTGCACAATATGTGAACAAACAGGTAAGCAGACAGTTTTCAGAAGAATTTAAACAAGGAGAAAAACTAGTGAAACAATGTTATCCTAAATAGGATTGAGAAAATGAGTCATGTCAAAGTTTAACGTTACATAACAAAAAACAACAGGGAAATAACAAAGCTCAGTTATCATTTCATACAAAACTAGGAGTAACACTATCATGCAATTTGAAGTTTCTGAGTATTACAAATCTATTCCAGTTCCAAACCATACACATTCCAGTAACTTCCGTTCAAGTGGTTGCTGATGCCAGGAAGTCAGGAAAGAATTAGCTACATCTGTTAAATCATAACAATACCAGGAACCCACTTTCCCACAACAAGCAGTGTACAGAACAAATTGTTTCATTAAGACATACACAATACAGAAATTTCTGAATAAAGAATCACCCTTCTTGCCTCCCCCTGCAAACTAAGACCAGTTTCTGTTTTACCATTATTGAGACCGTTGGGGGGGGGGGAGAGGATGTTGGGGGATTGTTATTGTGGATCAAACCAACCTCCACTTACACAACTTTTACTTTGTTTTCGGCAGTAAAGTCTTCCAATCCCTTTAAAAAAGCAAGTCATCTATATTCGGGGATTCCAATAGGAACGACAAGTCTTAACCTCTAGCCAACCTAATGACATCGTTCAATGGAAGACCTAACCTTAATTAAAACATTGCTTTTACGATTCACACTTGATGGAAAAAGAACCCTGCAAAGCATTCATATCTGAAGCCATTTAAGGAACAAGTATAGTTTACACAAATCAGTTACACATAACATCTCAGGCTTGGATGACATAGAGATAAAGCAAATTTTTTAAACTCCTCAAGAATCAAAGCAAATAGGTAAATAACAAGGAACTTTAAGTGAAAGGAAAGTTTAGATATCTTTGAGAACCATTCAGTCTGTATTGGTCCTGGTTGAATTACCTTCCACTCGTCAAATCCTTGCATGCTCTCGGAGTCCAACTTCTTGATGGCAACAACTGAACCACTTCCGTTCTTTGATGTCACCTTCTCCTCAAGCCAACCCTTGTAAACTTTTCCAAAACCTCCTTCTCCCAACACTGAATCAACCCTGAAATTTCTGGTGGCAGTCTTCAATTCTAAAAAACTGAAGATCCTTAAATTCGGGGTAGGTAAGATCTGCCCGCCGGAGTATGCCTCAACGCTGCCACTCGCTGCTGAGAACAGGCTGTTCCCAGAAACGTTGCTTGCACCTGAGTATGTGTTTCCAGTTGTCTGAGATATCCCTCCTGCTAGATACAACCATGCGAGGATATAAGGAAAAGACAAAGAAATCCAGCTCAACTATTCTTGTGATCCTATTCTTTATTGGAATCTCGAATCAAAGATCCAGTTGACCAGCATCCCAAGCTTTTACACAAATTTTGTGATGACAAAACTAAAGCACTAAACAATTACTTGGAAGCAAAATACAAAATCCAACAAACTAATTGGCAGGATTAAGCACGTGCAACGGTGCAAGGATCCTTCTCACAGCAAACTGTGGGAGAGGCTGATTCCCATTGTACACAAAATGCAAACTACCATGATTTACTTTTTCAAAAACAGAAGGATAACTTATGATTGTTTCATCAGGAAAAAAAAAAAAACAAGAATTGAAGCGGAGGACAAAATTTTGAACCCCAATTATAATGGAAGTAAGAAAATGAACCAACTGTAATTTAGCAGCAATGGATAAATTATTGAAAGACCAGCAAATAACCCACACAAGAAAGTAAAGAACTTTAATAGGATATTCACAATATCGTTCAATCTCGGTTCAAAAAAAACCCATCAAATACTTTTTACCAATTTTGTCTGTATCAGTGTTTCAGTGCATCTTCGGTTCGGTTATTGGATCGTGTGAGAATCCAGTGTTTTAGTTCATCTTCGGTTATTGGATCACACGAGAATCTTCACGTCCCTCAAGAATGATTTGATCACCGATCGAAAATGCACCCAAACATCGTTACAAACGAAATTGTGTAGGATTTGAGCTGATTAAACAAAAGGGTAGAGTACAACAGAATCAATACAATCACAGTCAATTAAAAAAAAAGGACTAAAACAAAGCAATTCATTCATAAAGTAAATCCAAGAGGATTAGGGAGTACCTGAAGTACTAAAATTACCCGAAATACTAAAATTACCAGTCGTACTAGGGGTTTGGTTATTGGAAGGAGAACCCCAGCAAATCCCCATTTCATCAACTCTCTATCTCTATCTCTATCTCTATCTCTATCTCTATCTCAAAAATTCTAAGCGTGGAGAAAGAGATGCACAGAGTTATCTTACGCGTGGAAAAAGAAGGAAGGAGAGAGAAGGGTTGTTTGGTGGGGGTTGATCTTTGCTATTAGTGTTCTTCACCTATGTTAAGGGAAGACCTCTCAAAAACCTTTCAAAGTCGTCGTCTTCCGCCTCATCTCCTTCTTCCTCTTCTTTTCCCATTTTGTTTCCCCATTATTTTTAAGTTTTCCTTGACTAAGAACTCTGACTCTTGACTCTGCCCCCATGGTGGGTTCACAATTACCCACAGTGCAGCAAAGGGACCAAGTCATGATGTGGAAATTTAGGTGACAATTCATTTTTTGTTTTAATTGCGTAATAGACTGGAACGCGTCTGGGTCAAACATATGGCTGTTGTATTCGTCGAAACTCCGTCCGCCAACAAAACCCATCAACACCCTCTCTCTCTCTCTCTCTCTCTCTCTCTCCTCTCTCTGTCTGCGGCGGCTCCACTCTTTGAAAACGGTGTCCGTACGAACGCCACAGGAGGTTTCGGAAGCAAGGAGAAGGGAAGAGAAGGGAGAGGAAATAATTACTTCTCCCGTTCGATAAAGTTTAATCACTACAAAATTACGTGTAATTTTTAAGCTAAAAAATAATGTGCTTGCGAAAATAAATAATATGAATCTTGTTTAATAGATCTTATCGAGAACTTTTATACGAAGCAAAAAAAATTCAAAAATTATTTTGGTAAATACATTATTTTTTAGTTTGAAAATTACACCTATTTCCGTAGTGATCAAACTTTATTAGACCGAGGGAGTATGAAGTAATTTTATGTAGGAAAGGGTAAGAAAATTGGAGAGAAAAGTTTAATACAACTCATGTTTTTTGGATTTTTGGTTTGTATGGATGCAAGAAATCTAAAATCTAAAAAATATGAACAAAATCCGAAAAGAAATTCACTAAAACCATAAATAATAAAAAAATAGACAAATTTTTTAAGGTTATTTTTGTCTTCATTCACAAAAAAATTAATCTTTTTAATAAATTTTTACGTTTTATATTCTTTTTGTCAAGACGAATCAATAATTCTCAAAAAATTGACACTAAATTAATATTGGGTTTTGCTGGAACATATGGAGTGTTATCTAGTATTGTTGTTGCTCAACCCCAATATATTCTTCAAAGCATTGGATTTTGCTAGAGAGTATGGCTGTGTTGTCCTTGCTTGACCGTGATGTTGTAAAGACCCGAAAATTTCTAAAATATTTTTTCGAAAATAAAATTGAAAAAATAGTGTAAAGTTGATGTTAAAGTTCATGTGTGAGGTCATTATGAAAAGATCACTTGTTGGTAGCAACTTGACTTGCGGAGGGGTTTACAGTGCAATTGGGCCTATTAGAGAGAAAAACCCATTTTTCCTCTCCCTCCCAAAGATCACTTGTTGGTAGCACCTTGACATGCAGAGGGGTTTACAGTGCAATTGGCCCTATAAGAGAGAAAACCCCATTTTCCCTCTCCCTTCCCGCACAAGAAAGGCATTCGATTTGGAGTTACTACCTAGGTTTTAGCGGATTATCCCCGAGGAACCGAACTCAAATGAGTCATTTCTCATTTTTGTGATAAGGTTTTAGAATCAGTCCATCTTCACCGTATTATCTAACTTTCGAGAGCTCGGTTACGAGAAGAGAAGAGAAGAGTTTTAAGGCACCCCTCTCGCTTGTTCCGGAAGTCAGTCTCTACTAAGTGTTTGTGGGATTTACAAGATGTTTATTATTCCACTTTGAGCATGTAATAGGGATGAGGAAATGGGAAATAAGCAAATAACTCTTCTATCATAGATAAGTGATGGTGGATGCTTGTGCTATGTGCAATATGCATGCTTATGAGATATTAACATGATATAACAAAATGAATAACAATAAAAAATAACGAAATAGATGATAATAAATAGAAATAACAATGTTAGAAAATGATCAGAAACAACATTATAAGATATTAGAGAAATAGGAGTTGTTTTGGAACAAAAATCAGTTTTGTGTCTAGAATGGATTTGAGCGCTCAAGGGCCTTGAGCTGCCTCTTCGAGCCTTTCTTGTTTTACTTCTGATTTGTTGAAGAATGACCCAAGGGTCCACTGTTTACTTCCAAAACTCATGTTTCATCACTAATTTGAGGTTAAAGCCACCAGTTAAGCATTCTTTTCACTTGATTATTGGAATAAACAAATGATTGATAGAGAGATAGAAGGCAAATAAACTGGTATCAAATCAAAACAGCCTCCATAACCCTTTTGACGATGATTTAAACAAGACTTGAAGTTTAAAACACAAAAATGACAAAGTTGCCTCTGGACAGGTTTGAGCGCTCAAAGCTACCTATTTGAGCTTTTGTCCTTTTTATTCTGATGTGTGATAAATGACCCATGGGCCTAATTCTTGTTCAAACTCCATGTTTTACAACTGGTTTTGGATAGAAATCATCATTTAAGCCAAGCTTTGACTTGATTGATGCAATTAATGGAAAGGTAAATGAATTGATTTTGATTCAAAACAGCTTCTGGAACCTTTCAAAGATGATACAAAAAGAAAATAAGGATCAGGAACCAAAAAGGACGAGGTTGCCTTTGGACCAGTTTGAGCGCTCCAAGGGGTAGCTTGGAGCGCTCAAACCAACTTTGATCATTTCAACATGTTTAAGCCAAATGTAGACCCAAAGTTGGTATGAAGAACCAACTTAGCTAGCTTCCCACAGGGGACTCAACAACACACTTGATAGTGTCATAATGTTTTACACTTTAGAGATCATTGAAGGAATTTTTCTGGTCATATTTTGATGGGATTATTACCTCTAGGTCTAGAAAAGAGATGTCTAATAACCAATAATGTAAGTTATTTTTTTTAATTACCAC
Source organism: Vaccinium macrocarpon (assembly GCA_022606695.1). Classification (NCBI taxonomy): domain Eukaryota; kingdom Viridiplantae; phylum Streptophyta; class Magnoliopsida; order Ericales; family Ericaceae; genus Vaccinium; species Vaccinium macrocarpon. The sequence continues at coordinate 32,668,039 of CM040172.1, forward strand.
TAAGGTAAGTCACTTTTTTTAAGTTTAGATTTATGGTGCACTTTCCTATTATAGAGTTTTAGTGGTTTAGACACTTTCATAAAGTACCCTACGATTTAAAATACCCTAGGATTTTAGGCACTTTCATAGGGTACCCTTGTCATAAGGGTACCCTAGAGTTTAGATTTAAGGTGCACTTTCCTATTATAGAGTACCCTAGGATTTTAGGCACTTTCATGGGGTACCCTAGTCGTAGGATACCCTAGAATTTTAGGCACTTTCATAGGGTACTCTAGTCGTAGGGTACCCTAGAATTTTAGGCACTTTCATAAGGTATCCTAGAATTTTAGGCACTTTCATAAGGTATCCGAGTTGTAGGGTACCCTAATCATAAGGGTACCCTAGTAGGGTACCCTAGAGTTTAGGTTTAGGGTGCACTTTCCTATTATAAGGTTTAGTGGTTTAGGCACTTTCATAGGGTACTCGAGAATTTTATGCACTTTCATAGGGTAACCTATGATTTAGGCATTTTTATATGGGTTAGGGAGTTGATGAGAATTTTTAAGAGTTGGGCTTGACCTGATGGTAATTATGGGATCCAAGGGTGACCTGATGGTAAATGTCTCTATTTTGATTATTGAAGCAGTTTACTTTTTAAAATTAACTCATCGTGAACGTAATCAAACCTAAATTAATCATGTGGATTTTAGCAAAGACATTGTGACACGATGACCCATTAAATCTACTTTATCTTACAATAAATATGTTTAGAAATCATAGCAATTGATATTTGATCAGCGTGGTTTTTAGTAGGGATTGCAATTCAACCTGTCCTGCTCCAAAACCGCCCTATCTCGTCTCGATAGGGTAAGGTTTTTTACGATTTTTTTGGGTAACAGGTAAGGGCAGAGGGTGATTTTGAAAAACTCGTCAGGGTTAGGGTAGGGTCAGGGGTATGGTCACCCCGCCCCGATATGCATTAATTTTTTTTATTCTTATAATTTTATTTTTACAACTAAAATACAACATTAGATAGTAGATTTTGGTTATGTTGTAAAAGTTATTTTGTAAACTTTTATCATTTGTACTAATTAATTGGAGTTTAAAATATACTTAACTAATATGTGGAAAAAATAGGGGCGAGGTGGGTAAACCCGATACCGGATAGAGGAGGGGGCGGGGGTACCCATAAATTACTCGGTCGGGGGGGGGGTTAAGGAATTTTAGGATCGGGGCAGGGATCATCAAAACCGAACGGTTTCATTATTGAAGTGGATTACAAATGGCTTAATGTAATATGGTGAAGATCTTTTCCTTCTGCTCCCAATCAATTTGGAATCACAATTCCAAATGAAGGAACGGGCGAAGATGAACCATTCCTCCATCCGAGTTAAAATAAATACCAACTAAAGTTCTCTTTATTATATACAGCTCTCTTTAAATAAGACTTGGGAGTGTTCCACAAACTGACTTAAATGCAATAAGTGGAATTTGGTTGATGTACTGTGAGAGAGTGACTTATTTCATAAATATTACATAAGTTTCAAATTTAAGTCAATTTTATGAAACAACCCTTAAAATCACCATGTTCCCCATTGGCTAACGGATGAGAGAGAATGGATGTGGGTGCATGATTTTGGGGATGGGGATTGGGATGGGATGGGATGGGATGAGAGAGTGGGAGGTTGGGATGTTTTTTTGGGATATAAACAGTTGTTAAATCCTGTAAATAAATGTGTGAAATATAAGGGATAACTTAACTAAAGGGTGTTTTTGGTATTACCATTTGAAAGTCATGATGTGAACTTTAGTATTCAAACTCTAGAATAAAAGCTTTTTCCAAAAACTAGTTTATTCTCATAATACATCATATAAAAAATCATTTAGATATGCCCTCATAAATATAATACGGCCGGTAGAGTTTAAGATATGCACTCATAAAAATTCTACTTTAGAATGCTTTTCAGTAGGATGTAGAAATCTCAGATTAAAAACGGCATAAGAAAATCATGCCTCATATGTCAAAACGTTGAATTCAAAGGGGGATGGTGTGGGGTTCTACTTCTGCCCTTTTGGGTTATACTGAGTACTACACTACAGTTGAATAGGGATTCTTTGCATCAATTTTTTTTCTTCTATCCACGGTAACGTCTCTTTCTGATAGTTTCTTGACCGATTTTAGAGTCTTGTATTTAGTTTTAGCCACCTAGTTGCATGATGCCTAATCGTGTCACGGGGCTTTCGATTATAAGTGTAACAATCACTTGGTTTATATCGGACATTTTTTGCAAGGAAGCCTCGTCATTCGTGGAGCTACTGGGACAACAATGAACCGACAGTATACATTGATCACAAACATCTGACGACCGAAATAAGCTCTCACTGGATATATATCTTTCATTTATTGGGTTATGTTTTATATTCTTCTCGTCTGTATGTTGTTATCCTTCTGTTGTCTTTATATTCAGTAGTCTGTTATAGCATTTCCCTTGCAATAAAACTCTCCCTCTTCTTTGATAAATATCAATTAGTTTTATTACACAAAATTTTTAAAATCATAAAAACCGTTATAAAATAAATGATACTCCTTCCGTTCTATAATATTGGTCCCCTACGAAACTATGTGCAATTTTCAAACTATAAAATAATGTACTTATGAACATAATTTGTTCGGCAATATGGATCTTGTTTGATATATTTCATTGTGAACTTTTAGACGGTGCAAAAAAAATTGAAAAATCATTTTATAGATGCGTTATTTTTTAGTTTGAAAATTGCACGTAGTTTCGTATGAGACCAATATTATGGAACAAATGGAGTAATAGACTAGCCAATTAAGATGGAAAAAGTACTTTTTCAGGGTAAAACTGGAAAGTGTCCTTGTTTTGATAGATGTTTTTAGAAGTGAGACAAATAGTTTGAGACATCCCAAAATGAAAAGAAGGACGAAAAAATTGGGACGGAGAGAGTATTTTTTATTGCTTATAACTCACAATTTATAGTAGTTTCATGATTGTCAGAATTTCGTATCATAGAACTAATCGAGATCTATCAAATAATATTCTATATTTATTGAGATCCATATTAGAAGATACTCTCTCTGTCTCATTTTAAATGTCTCCAACGTAAAGTCGTGTCATTTCAACTTTAAAAGAAAATGTATTTCTAGATTTTTTTTTCAAAATTTTTTACACCATTCAAAAGTACTCACTAAGATCTTTTGGATGGCACAAGAAAAATTAAAAAAGAAATTCCAAAAATATATTTTATTTTTTAAGGTCAAATTTGCACGGTCTTCTATAGGGAACATTTAAATTGGGACGGAGAAAGTATAAACAATAAAAAATGGCATACATTTCACAAAAAAAAAAAAAAGGACTAACAAATGCGGAGAGAAGGAATATTTGTTTGGATTATAATCTCTCCCCATAATTAAGCTACTAGTTGAGTTGGGTTTATACTTTATTGTGATTGTGAACTTATTTTATGATTAATGTAAATCAGTTACTTATATTCATCTACCGCCTGACATAAACTAAATATTTTAATAAATAAATAGAGCCTAGTCTTAGAGATGTATTTTTAACAAAGCTCAACTAATAATATATGGTCACCGTACGTCATTTCGTTCATTTGTTCTGCTAATAAAATTCAATCTACTAGTATTTTGCAATATATATTTTCTACATAAATCATCCATCTTGACAAGAAGAGTCAAAAAGTAAAAAATTATGACCAAAAGCAAAAAAAAAAATTCAGAAAAGACGAAAAGATTACCAAACAACTGTAATATTTTTGCTAAAATATCGTCTTATCTAAACCTTTTTCAAGTTTGGTCCACATTTTTATGCTTTTTTATTCTTCTCATTGATACAAATGATTAATCTTAAAAATTACGATAGAAAACTAAACTAAAAATTACAAATAAAAAATTCCGTACCAAAAAAGGTCTTTTAAATAAAAAGTCAGAAGAATGGGAGCCTTACTTTCGCTGTCACTTTGGCATTTGGCCTCAAATTGTAGATTTCTTTGACCTCTAGTACTTGCATTTTTCTTTGGGTAAATTACACTGACCTCCCTTGAGGTTTCTAACTTGTACACTGACTACCCCTACTTTATTTGAAATAGCATTGACCTCCCCTGAGTTTTATTTTTTAGTTTCAAAAGCACCTTTCAATAGTACTGACGGGTACCAACGGCGCCGAGGACCCCCTTGTGGGTCCCCAACGGTTGATCCGAGCGGTCCATTCATTCTAGAATTGAATTCCGAGTGGGTCCATATGGGAATCACCTCAATCGGACGGTCCTACGTGCTCGATCCAAAATCACCCCATTTTGTTCAAAATTTTTGGATCGAACACTTAGGACTGTCCGATTGAGGTGATTCACGCGTAGACCCACTCAGAATTTGACTTTGAAATGAATGGATGGTTTGGATCGACCGTTGAGGACCCACAAGGGGGTCCCCGGCGCCGTCGGTACCCGTCAGTACTATTGAAAGGTGCTTTTGATACAAAAATATAAAACTCAAGGGAGGTTAGTGCTATTTCAGATAAAATAGGAGTGGTCAATGTATAAGTCAGAAACCTCATGGGAGGTTAGTGTAATTTACCCTTTTCCTTTCGTTTGATTAATTTGTTGAATTTGATTGCATTTGACTGGGAGAAGATGTCACAGATCAGCGGTCAACATCGCATGGAGTACTCGTATAAATCAATATTAATGTTTGACTTTGCTTCACTATTACAACAAACTTAAAAGATCACAGGTAAAAACCGTGATCTTTATAATTCAATCACAGTTTTAAAATTGTGGTTGATAGAGCCGTTATTAAAAATTTTCAAGGTTCAACCACAGTTTATGTCTGTGGTTAAATATAAGTCCAAACTGATATGGAAACACATAAGACATGATGATAAACAAGATAAGACCACGGTTTGGACAACAAACCGTGGTTAAAGATCATAAAAGATGACGATTTGAACAAAAAGCGTGCTTAAAAATATTATACAATTACAGTTTACACGGCAAATCGTAGTTAAATTAACAAAATTATCATGGTTTGAAGATAAAACTGTGATGAAATTAGTTTTAAGATCACGGTTTGGATAAATAACGTGATTAAAAACACTATACAATCACGATTTGCTAAAAAAAATGTGATTAAATTATAATTATAGAATCACGGTTTGGACAAAAAACTGTGATTAGATTCACTATACCATCACGCTTTGGACATACATGCCTCCTGGTATCATCTCCACAACCTCTCAACTCTTATCCAAACATGCATTTGCTAAAAATTGAACCTCTAATTTTTCAATTCTTATCCTAACACTTCAACCACTAGGCTACCCAAGTCTTCATGTCACATTTTTTAAAAAAGAATGTATATGCATTATCTTTTCATTTATTCCCTTTTATATTGCAACGATATGTAATATATTTTACAGAAAATATATATTGCATTATATCATAATATATTATATTACATTAAATTATAATATTTTAATTTATAGAAATTATACAATTGACGACGTAAATTTGGTCTCCATAGACTAACTTTTGGCGATACCTAGTAATTTAGTAGACACTAACGAAAAATTAGTTAGTGACATGTTTTCTTTTTGGCGACTAACAGTTTTTGTCGCCATTATGTCTCTGTCAAATTCTACTTTAGCGACTAATTTCATATTTTGGTTGACCAATGCATTGCATAAAACAACAAATATTTATTTCGTCGCTAAAAGTGATGCATAAGGTAACAAAATTAAAAAAACCTAAAATAAATAATAAAGTATTTACTAGTCTATCACACTTGTAATCGAAGTATGATTAAAATACGCAAACACATTTTATCAAGGTCGGAAAAACTATGATAACAAAGTTTTTTTTTATCACAGTTGTTACAAAGCGTGATTAAAATAAACACATTTTATCACGCTTTGTAACAAAGCATGGTGAAAACAATACATTTTATCACACTTGTAATTGAAGTGGAGTTAAAATATACGAAAAACATTTTATCACGGTTGTAACATAGTGATAAAAAAGTGTGGTTAAAATATACGAAACACATTTTATCACGGTTGGAAAAAAATGTGATAATTTTTTTTATCATGGTTGTAACATAGTGTGGTAAAAATAAATGCATGTTATCACGGTTTTAACAAAGCGTGGTAAAAATAAACACATGTTTTCACACTTGTAACAAAGCGTGGTAAAAATAAACACATCTTATCACACTTATAGGAGAATGTGATTAAATTAAGCAATTATAATCACAATTCTTTTAAACCTGTGATAATTATGATTAATCACTACGGTTTTATTAGCAAAGTGACATTAAAACTCCACATTGTTTTTCTTGATCACGGTTTCATCAAAACCGTAATCTTTCAAATTTTCTTAGTGTGATCTTTATCAATTATTCTAATAGTGCTTCGAGGGAAAATTTATGTGCACATTGGCTAATTTTGAAGGGATTAATGAGATGGAGAAAAGATGCAATTTCATTATTACAGTCACTATTGTACGGGATTACTCATATAAATTAGAGGAATAGTATAGTACAGGAAAAGAAACGGAAAAAAAAGCATGTAAATCGAACAGATCTCAATTGTGCGATGCACTTTCATGTTTTTTTCCTGTTTCTTACACTTTTCCTATAAATTAATACTCAATTAATGTTTATTTAATCTAGGTTTGGATATATCTATTCAGTGCACAGCCACCGGCGACTAATATATAAAAGACCAATTTTACCGTTCACTGACCCAATTACCTTCGCGTCTAGTTGACGTGCTTTTAATGCAAGTCTGTCAACCCAATAGGCCAATGCCAGCATATGCAGTGAAAAACCAAACCCTTTATTTTTTCTCTTTTTTAATGGAAAAACTCTTTATTTTGAGTACTTCAAATTTCGTTGAAGCTCAATTGATCAAGTCAAGTTTGATAATCGATATGGGATGTGTACGGGAAAAACAATTTCAATGTTCAAGTATGTTGAAACAGCAGCGTTTCATTTCACTAGGTATGGGGCTTCGTGCAAAGCACGAAGTAGATTATGAATAGATTTGTTATAACTACAATTGACTATTAGTAGTAAAATTCTAAAGTATAATTTTTTTTATTGAATTAACTCTATTAGTAGTTTAATTTGGTATAAAAATAAATAAAAAATTATATGAGGAAGTATTTTATTTTCTGGTGCGAAGGATATTGTAAAGCAACTCAACAAGTCAAAAAGCCAATGATGTAAAATTCTAAAGTATAAAAAATTTCACTTTTTTCCGTAAAGATCTCTATTAGTGGTTTAATTTGGTACAAAAATAAATAAAAATTTATATGCGGAAGTACTTTATTTTATGATCAGAAAGATATTACAAAGCAACTCAACAAAGCCAACAAGCCAACAATGTAAAATTCTAAAGTATAAATTTTTTTTTAAATTTTTATATCAAATTAAAGATCTTTGTTAGTACTATAATTTGGTGCGAACAAAAATTTAAAATTATGCGCGGAAGTACTTTAATTTTTTATTTGAAAGAATTTCTCAACATGTGCAGTAAATAATTTTTTTTTTTTATCAAAATAAAGATCTCTATTAGTAGTTTAATTTGGCAGAAAAATAAATTAAAAAATATACGCGAAAGTACTTTATTTTCTGATCTGAAGGATATTATTACAAAGTAACTCAACAAACTAACAAGGTAAAATTCTAAAGTATAAAAATTTTCAATTTTTGTTATCAAATTAAAGATCTCTATTAGTAGTATAATTATCTCTATTAGTAGTATAATTTGGTGCGATAAAAATTTAATATTATGTTCAGAAGTACTTTATTTTTTGATTGGAAGGAATTTCATGAAATGTGCAATAATGACAATTGGGGACTAAAGAGCAAAAAAATAAAGCCTGGGAGGTAAATATGAAAAATGGGAAAAATTGCTTTAAAAGACAGGATTGCCAATGGTAAAAACTTAAAAATAACAATCAGGATAATTGTCAATGTCTACAATTGAAGGATAAAATTGGAAAAATTGGCAAAAAAGTGGTAAGCCATTGAATTGGCTATTCTCTCTATATTGGCCTTTGGTCATGATATGGAATAGGCTAGATTTGTAATATTGCTTTGGCGATGTATATTTTCTACATAAATCATCCGTCTTGATGAGAAGAGTCTAAAAGTAAAAAATTATGATCCAAAAGCCAAAACAAAAAATTCAGTTAAGACGTCGTCTTATATAAAGTTATAAACTTCTTTCAAGTTAAGTCCACATTTTTATGCTTTTTTTTTTTTATTATTCTCGTCGATACAAATAATTAATCTTAAAAATTACAACAGAAAATTAAACAAATAATTAAAAAAGAATCCAAAAAGGTCATTCAAATAAAAAGTCAGAAGAATGGAGCCTTACTTTCGCTGTCTTTCTCATTTGGCCTCTCAAATTGTAGATTTCTTTGACTTTTGGTACCTGCATTTTCCTTTCGTTAGATTGGACCATGCATTGGGCAAAAAACAGCCACAAGCCCCACAAAGACGTGACCTAAAGTTCTCAATCTCCCCTAAATGCTGTTTTTCGTTAAAAATAAAAAAGAGTGAAAATTCTGACCTTAACTCGAAGGACTGACATTTCGACACAGAGCTGGCTCATACTTTTGGGAGGCTTAAATCGAACTTATTAAATGAGGTCCAGTTACTGGAAAAAAAAAAAAAGAGGCCCACCTTATATTTTGTATACAAAAATTGGCCAATAAAATGTCTTTATAAAAATTATTACAGAAGATTTACCATTACAAATGCAAACCTATAGTTATCCAAAAATATACAACCGCTACAATATTTCAAAATCTATCATTCGAACATTTGCCGACTCACACTTTTAGGGGCAAACATACAAAATTGTATTGGGCTTAGTATATATATGTAAGAGTCCTAACTAATTGGGAGGCCCTAAAATTTTTGATTTTTTGGGGACCTAAATCCTAAGGTTCATGAGATTCCCCTGTGAGCCGGTTCTGTTTCGACATGACACACAAACCAAGAATAGTTCTGGATCCTGGACATACAACAGAAACTACTTTGCAAAAAGTCTAGAAAAAAATAAAATTCTATGTTTTGACTTGGGGGTATCAAACGGGTGGGTTCATACTTCATACTCCAACTTCATAGTTTTCTCGTGAGAGAGTATATACAAAAATTGATAGGAGATGCAGGATAATAAATTTGACCTGGCTTTGGGATATTACTTTTCAATAATTTTATTTTAAAAAAATCTAAAAGTATATTAAAAATTAAAAAAAAATTGAGAAGAGTGTGGGGCCAAACACCCTCTCGATCCGACCTGGATATGAGTGTTACCAAATGCATGTGATTGTAGCAAACCTGTCTGATAAACATGAAGAAAAAAGCACTTAAAACAACCAAAATGGCACATAAACACCGAGAGCCGGTCCTAATGTTTAGGTTGCCCTAGTCGACCCTGATTTTGGTTGCCCAATTATTCTTAAATCAAAAAAATAAAATGACACAAGTCAGAAAAAAATTAAGTTTACAATGGACTTTCAGCTAAAATAACTACAAAAAAAATTCATTTTTTATAATTTTTAAAAAATGGGTATATGATGACTTCATAGGTGAATGTGACTCGATATAATCAACAGAGATATCATACACCTCGTGCACATATAGATAGGACTAATATAACCTCAAGGATATTATAATCTCCAATCAACATAAATTAGGAAACTAATATTATAAAAGTTAAATATTGTCCAAGATTTGCAGAATAAATCTTCACTTTTGACAGGTCATAGAGCTGACCTTTGAGCTTTGACGACATGAGCTTTTAGCTCACTCATTTTTTTTAATAAATTTTTCACCATTAGAATTTTTTTAATTCAATGTAAGAAAATAACTTCTACATTGTTGTGTTTGTTAAATGTAACTTTTTTAATAAAGTGTAATTGAGTAGTGCAATTTTTGTAAAATTGTGGATTGGGTGGGGAAAAAAAAGTGCCAAAAATAACAAAGAGAAAAAGGAAAAGAAAAACATAAAAGATTCCACCAAAGTCGGACAAAATTGCACATTTGCACCGTGGGGCCTCTTGTCCTCACGCTTGTAAGGCATTACCAACCATCACTGAGGCAATCAATGCCTTCTGACCACTAATTAAAGCTTAATTATATTTATAGTACATAACTTTGTTTTTTGGTTGACCCTGCCGAGGTGGGTTGCCCAAGGTCAGAGGCTTACTAAACTTACCCCAAGGTTGGCCCTGTAAACACCTAAACACTCATTTACTTATTTGTGTTATGCTTAACACCGCAGACACCAGGGCCGGCCCTATAAACACTCAAACACCCATTTATTTATTTGTGTTATGCCAACACCGCAGACAACCCACCACACTTTGCACACCCACTGATTCATGGGTTGAAGGCGTGCGATATGGGGACCCAGTTTGGGTACCATTATTTAATCCACACCATTCATTTTGTTACTTGTGCACGTAAAATTTCAATCGATTGAACATCGATAACTATATTTAAAATACATTTTTCTTAGAAAAAAAATAGTTGAGAGAAAGCGTTGTAGAGGATATTTTTTACAAAATCACAAGTCTTACCGATTGGTAACTATGTCCAGTCAATTTGAAATTTTACGTGCACAAATATTCGACGAGACAAATAAAATGAATAGTTCAAATCAATAATTAACGGGACCTAACATGGGCCCCATATACCCCTGAACCCCTTATTCGTAGTTTCCTTGTGTGAGAGTTTACATAGACAGCACACCCCACTTTGCTACATGCATGCTACGTAGTACAACAAAGGCCAACGGGCTTAAATGAGCTAATTAAGCCTGTTGACCATGTAGAACATACAGAGATCATAGGCTTAAATAAGCAAATTAAGCCCGTTCACCATTTTCATTAAGGTATTTACGTACACGCACTATTTTTCATTTGTACAAAACACCACATAGGTTCGTTACATGCAGAACTTTTAAGCACAGGAAACACAGGTGCAACCTTCAGCACACTTGCAGCCAGCAGTGGCGGTCATCCTCTTGGTGCAGGTGCAAGGGTTGCACCCGCAATGCTCCCCGCACGAGCATTTCTGGTGATTTACATTCGGGTCATTCGCGCTCGGTATTCCGGTTGCAGAATAGCAGCTGCAAAAAAAAGAGAATTGCAATATTTCCAAGTTTGATCAGGCCATGGCGAAAATATAAGAGGACACAATTAATCTACCCTGGCAAAAAGAGAACAGAACTCTGGAACCTTTTTTTTTTGTTAAAACAAGATGGAGGATGACTAAGATCATCTTTTTTTGGCACGTTAAAAAGACGGACGGTAATATTTTGGGACAACAAGAACTACAAAAAGGAAAATTTTAAAATCAATTGCTAAAGTTTAAAAAATGTATTATTAAAAAGGTGTATAAAAATGTGTGAAAATTACACTCAAGTACTATATATTTTCTGTCTTGTTTGTTTATTGTTAGCTCAGTGGGCTAACAATAAAAAGACCATTAAAATCAAATCACCCTAAGGGTGAGTTTTCGAATGAATTTTATCAAAATCTGATAAAATCAAGCCTTTATTTTATTCATTCGTGCAGAAAATTGATAAAATCTTTGATTTTTGAACCATTCGGAAACTCACCCTAAATTTAAGAGTGAGGCTTGCACCCCACGTATCAAAATCTCGCGAAATTATTACAGCCCCCCTCGGACATTGCCATCTCGATAAAGCCGTATTATTACTAAAAAAGCCCGCATCCCCACAATTTATTTATTTATTTTCAATCCAAGAAAGTCCTACTCTAATCTATCAGAGTGAATATACGCCCTCTAGGTTAAGAATTCCTTTATTATTTTTATTCAAGATAATTAATCCTATTATTCATTCATTTACTACTCTGTTTCCATCTCCATTTTATAGTCCCAGTTAGCACTTTTTGTCCAAAAACAATAACATATTCAATTCCATCCTAGAAGAAAACATCATATTCATTTCTATCCTGGAAGAAAATTCGCCCTCCAAGTTAAAAGTTAACACTTTTTGTCTAAGGAAACCATATTCAATTCTATCCTTGAAGAAAATTCGCCCTCCAAGTTAAAAATTTGTGAAGTACTCCCCTTTATAGTCTCAGTTAGTACTTTTTGTCTAAAAAATCATATTCAATTCTATCCTAGAAGAACATTCGCCCTCCAAGTTAAAAATTCGTGACGTACCCCACACTCAGAGATAGAGAAGAGAGAAAACCTGCACTCCATGCCGCCGGGGCACGGGGAAGGGCAGCTACACTGATCGCTGCAAATACCACTGCTTCCCCTAGCGTCCGTCATTTTAATTCTCTATTCTCACCTTCTTCAGTTAGTAATTTTGTGAGTTTCTTGTGGCATTGGGTGTTTTATATACAAATTTGGGGACCAAGTTTGGAGAAGGCCACGTGGTGCTGAAAGGGCTGACACGTGGCGCTACGTGGCACACCTACCAAACGTACGTGGCATCATCTATTCTTCATGCATGCATATCTTGTTCTCATTTAGCTGCCATGTCGGTTTGATGGTATGTGCTTTCAAAAATGTTGGAATGCATGAAAAATTATCCAAAAATGAATGACTTAAATTCCCGATCAGAAAGTGTCCATGAATTTTCTTTGCTAAACGTTTTCAGAAATATTTTTCACGTATCCTATGAACCGTTGTGTGCTTGTGAAGACCACCGAGAACAACTTGAATGCTTGGGACGACAGATCAGTGGGCCCTTTCTTTTTCTTTTTTTTTTTTTAATGGGGGTCGTTGTAATTAGTTAGATTTAGAGGGTATTTCACTAACAAAAAAACAGTTTTTTAAAAAATTGAGACATGTCATTCTTTCATTACATTATATAAAAAACCGTAAAAAACCAATTTTTTTTAAAAAAAATCTTTAGTGAAAATACCCCTTTAAAAATCAGTCAATTTCAAAGGAGCATGGATTCCCATTAACCTAACACTTCACTTGCGACGCGTAACAGCAATGCGTTGATTTGGTGCAACAATTCAACGATGTGTACTACTATTAGCCAATCTCTAGAACTACGCATGAATAATCAAAAAGGAAAAAAAAAAAATTAAACTCACAAGTTGAAAAATCCACGTTAGTAAAGTTTACGTAGCCGGAAGAACGAATCAGAAACTTGAAACAAAAACGTTAAGGACGAAATTGATCGAGGCTTGTGTTTGACAAAATTCCATTTCACTAATAAATATGGTTACATAAACCACATTTTCTAACAATTTCCCACATGAATGAAATTGATGAATAAAAAATGCAACAATATGCAAATGTCGAGAAAATGCAACTTAGGAGAAATTCTACAAAACATAGGTAGCTATTGGCCTTGAACCTTTCCTTGTGAAAGACTATCGGATTTACTGGCTAATCAGTGGACGCAATGCCTTGAACTGTTCAACCATTGGTGTAAACCAAGACAATAGAATTCATACAAAATATCCTCAACAAAATTTGGTTCTCGCGATTGTGTTCATTTTGGCCTTGAACAATGCCTGGTTGTTTAATGAGTGCTCCGGTCCAGAGATTTTAGCCTTATTAATCTCATAGAACCGGCCCCAGTTCACACTTATATAGGTGATTTCCAGTAAAAGTATTTTGATATACTCCACTCGGATCACCAAGATACAAGAATCATTAAAAGCATAACTTATCCCCTCAACACAATGCAACATCACTAGGGTAATCATAGGAATAGGTTAGGGGAATATCTCCTTAGTGATCAATGATGAGTCACAACTTAATTTGGTTATCTCGTTGAACCTAGATTTTGGGACTCCAATCAACTAGGTAGGGTTGCCATTAAAGCAACATATCTTATGTAGTAGGCTTAAATCATATTCCCCTCAATTCACTTGCTCTCTAGTCAAATCTCTAATTAACGGATCCATAATACTTTTATTTGACATTGCATTCTAAATGAAAACAATTGTTTTACGGTAACTTGTCTATGAAAACCATGGCTAGGCTTACCGTTCTATATGGTCCTCTATGCCTTTCCCCTTTCCACTACTGATGACCAACTTTGGCATAGAACTCGATCACGTTGGAACATCTTCTAAGAAATGGTGTAGCCACTCTTACTTACTAGCTTTTGTCTTATGCAATGAGTTAATCAAACTTCATGTAGACCTTTCTATATACGAAAGAGGATTTTCAAGTTATTGTTGCACTCCACTTGCTAAAATAAATCCACATTTGGATTCTAATTCTTTAGAGCATCAATATTAGGATACTCAAATTAACGCTTAAGTTAAAATAGGGAGCAAAATCTTCAAAACTACCCATTATCAGCCTCACCAAACAAACTCACCAAATTAAAGATTTCTTAATTTTGCTACAGTAACTTAGCAAATTTGGTGTGTTATTGTTCACTCACCAAAGAGGAGGGAGTGAAGACCACAAGTTTGAATAGATAGTCTAATTCTGTGAGTTTTTGATAAAGTGACTTGCTAAAGTTTGAATAAAAAGTCTGGTTTTGTGATTTTTTTGAAAAGTGACCTGCTAAATTATAAAATGTATTTTTGAGATTAAATTTGGTGGTGTTTTGGGTGTGCCAGATAAGGATGCCCTTAAATTAGATGTCCAAATCGCAATACTATTTCCTTTAAGTAGAGTTGATATTTTTCTATCATGCAACACATAGTTTAATTTTATGCAAATAATATATAATTGTTTCCCCACAATTCTGAATTTAATTAAGAATTTATCCAGATAATTTCTGTAGTTTATGACAAGGGCCAATTAAACTATCTATTTATCTCTCGTGTTTCAAGAAACGTACCAAGAAACTACCCTCACATTAAATGATTATTCATAATTATCTACCTAATATCGAGTAACTCTTTACCTAGAAATTAATTTACGATTTTATACTAAATCCGACATGCATTCTATGTATCCATACACTGGAGGCCTTGTTCGTTTTGGTTTTCAAGAACTAGTTTTCGCAATTATTATTCAATTATTATCCCTATTTTTAAATTTTATTTTTATTTTCTCTCTATCTCTCTCCAATCATTAATACTTATTTTTTAATTATTATCTTTATTTCTCACTCTAATCATTATAAAAATCAAAACTCAAAATTCACACCAGACACAACCTGATACTCTTCGTAGAATTTTAATTGAATTCACTTTTTTCAAAAATATCTATTGAGGTGTGGTTGTCTAAACCAATTAACTTTTTCCAACATTGTTGAAATTGATATGTACATATATATTTCAGCAGTTTTTGAAACACTTCAAAATGCCAGATTTCCATTCACAAAAATGAAAGCAAATAATAATTCTCATCTTGAATTTTCATGCTTCAACGCATTTGCATAATTAACAAATACCCAAAGTCAACAGGAGTCTAGCATTTTCATCCAAAGATAGCATTTACTCTGTCCAGTATAAAACTTTGTCACTTTGTCTTCTTTTTTTTGGTACATCTGAATAGAAAAATAGAACACAACAAACAAACAAACAAAAAGACAACAACAAGAACGATAAATCGGCAATAAGAATGATCAACCCAAATTAACAAGATCGGGTTCCAGAGAAGAAAGATCTGCATCCATCTTCCACCAATGCCGGAGTCTTACTTGCTGCAGCTGCTGCCGCAGCTGTCACTCTTGCTGCCGCCTAAGAAACCAACCCACCACAACCTCCATCAGAAGTCATAGGAGCCGGATCTCAAGATCCATCACAGATTGGCGATGGTCAAACCAAAAATGCAAGAGATAGGGCGATTCAAACTCTTATGAAGAGAGTGACTCAGCCCAAATCACCATGTAGTAGGAGAACCTAAGGATTGGAGCATGACCAAAGAAGACATTCGTCAAACACTTTAAACCATTCACATAACAGTGACGCACCACTGGACAATATGAAGAGATAATGAATAAATTTCCCTTCTTAAGTATTCCATTTGCCGAGATGACATTTTGGCAACTTAGGAACACATCATACATATAATTTCAAATACCTAGCAAGATTCTCCCGTACAAAATCTAAACTCTCCACAATTTGTTCCTACCAAAGCCCAGCTATTCTCATTGTTGAAGGCTCCTGTGAAAAACTGCGCTTACTTGCTGCTTTGCGCCACATGTTGTCCTTTGTCGCAATTATTGACAGATTAATGGTCACGTCTTTTAGTTTGAACCGGACAATCGCATTTCTTAATTGGTTTAAACCAATGTTCACATCTCTTCCTTTAAATCCAACAATCACACAAACTTAAAGGAAGTACGTAAATAAATAGAGAAAAATATGAGTTACACATCACAGTCTTTTTACCAATTCAAATAACATATTTGAAAAGAATACTATAGAAGGATGAATCACTCTACATATCTCCATATTAATTGGAGAACATATAGAATTAAGTACAAGTATTAGAATAAACAAAATCTAAAAGTCGTAAACAATATAAGAAATTCAATTCCAAACCGACGATTAAAAAATCACTGCAATCGGAGATCATACAGACCGGAGGAAGCCAAAAATGATTTTTTACCGATTTTGATCACCCAAACTGCCCCTTAACTGGAAAACCATGAAACCGGAAACACAGACACAATTTGGCTCCGTTCATTTGCCAAGAATGCTACGCAAGAAAGTTAATCCTGAGAAAAGTGAAATGAAGTGAAGTAAAAGAAAGAGAATTTTACTTTCCTGCGGGTGTTCACTTAATAAAGAATTTTTCCAGGAAAATGTAATTGGCGGGAGCAAACTTTCTCACGACACATAATTCTTTCCTTTTTTCAAGATGCATTTTGAGGGAAAGTGAGTCCTAGTGAAAAAATTATTTTTGTGGGTCCCATTATTTTCTTGGTAACTAAACGCCTCAAAAGTTATGTCAAAGTTGATTTTTTCATCTTTTCTTATACTTTCTTGACAACTGAGCGAGACCATTGTCTAAGGATTAATGAACTCTCGTTTGATAAACTCAAACAAAGGAAAGCCAAGTCCAGATTAACAGTGGCCAAAACAACTTTTCCATAATGTTGTGTCCATTCTCTGATACTTTTGACCGTTGAAACTCTTGGCCACATACACACTAAATTAAATCTCTTGGCCGAAACTAATTCTAACGGTCAAAAGTATTAGAGAATGGACACAACATTATGGAAAAGTTATTGTAAAAACCCACTATGGTGTAAACTGTAGAACCCACTTAGCATTAAAATGGAATCAGGACCCTGCTTTTCACCCCTGCGTTTCTTCCTGTTTTTCGCCTAAAACGACATCATTTTGTGCATTTTCTTTGTACACCTCCATAGCTTCCAAGAGCTCTGTTTGGAGAATTAATTTTGGGGTTCAATTTTAGGGTATTTAGGCTATTTGGTGTAGGGTATAGTTGGTTTAAACGCTTGGATTCAGACACTTTCAGTTTAATTAAAGTTTAGGCACTTTGAAAAATTAACTCTCCAAACAAAACCCTTAGAAGCTTTGGAGATATACCAAGAAAATGAGCAAAACAATGTCGTCTTAAGTGAAAAGCACGGAGAAAAGCAGCGGCGAAAAGCAAGGTCTTCGAACCCCATTAAAATGCATGATAGATTATCGGAAATAAAACTGAAAACCGAACGAGAAGACTTCAAGCAGTTTCTAACACCCAGACTATAAAAAAACCAAACAGAACACTCACGGTTAAATAAAACAATAGTAGTAATTAAAACAGATTATCTTCTTAAGATTGCCAATCTGTGGAACTACGCATGAATAATCAAACGGAAAAATAAATTAAACTCACAGGTTGTAAAGAATCCACTCTAGTAAAGTTTATGGAACAGAAAGTACGAATCTGAAATTCGAAACAAAAACGTTGTTTTACAAACAAGATTATATTCCGTATTTTTCCAACAACTACTATTTGTTTGTTACTATTTTTTTCACGTTGTAAAGTCACAAAAAAGATTATATTCCGTAAGTATTTAAAAATAATAGACAAAAGTTGTGCAGATGGTTAGAACCAAATTAGCAAAATATTATGATACCCTGTTTTACAGGTTATTATTCATGTTTCCTAGTTAAGCTAAGCTTTCTTATTATGCTTATTGGTTGGTTCAAGGTCAAAATCATCAAGTCTTGCACAGTTGTACCCTATAGAAAAACATGTTAACAGGTCTATATTTCATACAAATCAAGAAAGCAAGCTTTTTGAAAATTTATTTTCTAATAGGGTATCAGAGCTAACTCTTCAGTGGCCTCACCTCGGGTGGTGAAGTCTTGGTCACCCTAGTTAATCGCTGTAAGCTCCATAGGCCGAGCTCTCTCGTGGTTGGCAATTTCATGTCAAAACACACATTTATGTGTATCCCTTTGTTTATCGAGTTGTCTTTTCTTTTTCTTATTATTTTAGTGTGTTTGTTTAGGATGTGGAATGAAATCAATGTGTCAATATAATTTAGAGGTAGATTGATAGGTTTAGTCAAGTTTTAGATGTTAATTGTTGGAGAAAAGAAGTTTCAACGAAGTCTTTGAAGCATTTTCAAAGCCACGGGTCCAAAGATATGGGAACATTAGGAAAGTGCTCAAGCAACTTTTTAATGTGCTCGAAAGCAAATGGGCAAAGCTTATTAAAGGGCAGCAGCTAGGGTTTCGAAGATAAGAACTTCGGCTGCCATATTTTTGACGTCTAAGAAGAGAGAGAAAGCGGCCTTGCCTTTGGTTTCTTCCTTTGAGTCTTGGAGTTCTAGTTATGATCGTTCTTTGAGCAACACAATCAACTCCAAGAACTTTCTTACAACCTAGATTCTTTTCTTGCATCAAACTTCGATGGATTTCTAAATGTTTTTCGGAAAGCTTGAGAGATTCAAGTTGGTGGCAATCAAGCACGGGGTACGGTGAACGAGGATTCGGCTATCGTTCTTGAGTCAATTGCGAGGATTCTCAATTGTGTAGTAAGTTCGATTGTAACCGTACAATGTTTTTCTATAGTGCTTGATTCCTTCCCGTGGTTTTTTACCCATCTAGGGTTTTTCCACGTATATCGCGCGTTCATCGTTTCTTCGTTTATTTTTAATTCCTATTATTGCTTGATTATTCGATTGCTAGCAAAATAGGATTTTTCAATCGCCTCAACTCATTATTCATACCTTCATAGGCATCCGAGCTGCACGTGAGGGAGAGTATTAGATTTCAATTCACATCGCTTAGAGCATCAATATCAGGGACATCAAATCTCCTGGAAGCTAAATTTGATGAGTGAAATGCAATAAAACCTCTCAAAATCAAGCTTAACAAATATTTTGCAAATTTGCAAAACTTGTAACTTTACTACAGTGACACCACAATTTTGTTAATACACTATTCACTCACTTTCCTTTCTTTACAGGAGAAAAGCAACTCACTAACGCCACAAACAACTCCTCCTTGAAGAAAGGAAAGTGAGAAGTTGTATTTCATTGATGAAAGCAAATCCTCGCCAGGCGAGGAGTTAATATTTTAGGGGAAACTTTTTTTTTTTTTTTTAAGGATTTGAGGGGAATAATTTAATATAGTAAAGTTAGGATATAGAGTTTGATTTTGGGAATTTTTGGAAAGTGACTTGCTAAATTTATAAAAAGTGTTTTTGAGGTTAAATTTGGTATAAAATTTGGCGCTCCTGATAAAGGATGGTCTTACATAAGCCACCAACTCGGTTAATATATTCTAGAGTCTACTCCACCTATTACTAATTGGTTTTATCCAACAAGTCTAACACAAATATTAATCAAATCTACTATCACACTCATGAAGTCAAGCAACAAAAAAGTAATTTTGATAAATCCACTGATTCTGGCATGGTGGTCTTTCCTTGACATTGGTGTAACAAGAATTCATAATCCCAAAACGTCAGCCTTTGGACTTTGAGCATTGGCAGTTCGTATGCAGAGGACCCTTTTTGAACACGTTGCTTGATTTGCGGCTAAAACAATCATGATTTTTTTTTGATCAGTGCATTGGAGTTTCGAAATGGGAGGGTTTGAGGCTAATGATTGGGTATTCTGAGAGTATCATGTGTCATTGTCATGCGATACTATCCACAAATAAAAGATCGCCATCTCATTATGTAGAGTATTCCTTGTCTCCCAACCACCCAACAAAAGTGAATAATAATTGTCTCTACCAGATGATTCGTCGCTACATAAATAGTTGGGAGTATCACGTAGGCAATGCCACACGTGGTACTCCGGGAGCATTGAATTATTACTCTAAGTTTGAATCCTTATTTTTGGATGAGATCTCAATTTAGTCTACACACCATATTGGTTATTTTTTACCAATAGGACCTTTTTAACTATGAACTCCATCATGCTTCTTCCTCATCATATACAGAGAATCTTAATGTTGCATCAATTGCTGAAGGACACTTATGCATTTGATCCTAATTTCAATGCATATGTGTTTTTCGCGATGCACACACGTGGTACTCACAGACATCATACACCTCCACACACGTCTGTATCTGGAATCCGTGTCCCAAACATTTCCATCTTTGTTATCTGGACATCTGTGCAATTCTCTCATGTCTTGTGTACTTGCAGACACAATCCACATGAGATTGTTCCTACCTAGAATCTGTCCAACAGCTCGGAATTGAACATGCTTTGTAACAATTGAGGTTAGCAATAGCATGCCAATTTTGGTCATAATCCAGCCTTACGTTATTTCAGCATTTGTTTGGCACAAGATCTAGAGCCTGTAAATGTCCCCTTTTTTTTTCCTTCATATGAAAGGTGCAATTAAAAGTACTCCCTGAAATCACAGAGGATTTTGCACATTCATACACAAAACAGTTTTGAAATTCTTATTGACGGGTCGATATGGAAAACTAAGAATATCCAAGAGTACGTAAAACACTGAACTTAAAAAAATAAAATAAAAAATCGGCCTTTGTATGAGCCGAAAAGAAGATAAAAGTTTGAGATGAGAATTGTGCTTATTGTGATATTAGCTAGTTGTAGCTAGGTTGGACAGAAAGGTGTCCCTGTGCAATTAAAGATGCAATGCAGTCATCAAACATCTCTTCAATAGACTTGAACTTGAATCCTAGACTTGTTATCTTGGAGGTGTTCCACTCATAATATGGCCTGTCAAGTGCCTCAAACCTGAAAATATAATAAACCCACATTGTAATATCAGTTCATGAATCTATAGAAATATTCTGAAATGGACTTTTAACAATGCTAATTAGACCACAAGAGCAGAAGAGATTGTCACAAATTACCGAAAAAGCACGATATGAACTTCCTCTCTTTTGAATCTATAGATTAAGAACAAGCAAAAGAAGCATGGGCATGTCTACCATCCTCACGTATCTGTGTCTGACATTCGAATAACACATTCCAATTTGGTCATGTGTTAGAAACACTTAATGCATGCGCCAATTGGATATTCTGTTCAATCCGATTCTTTTGGACACTCTATGACTGGCAGGGTCAGATTAATTTAGGAGGCTAAAATGAAATTCTAATAACCGTTGATCTGTATCTTTATGATATGATGTGTCTGCATCCTTAACGTGTGTGTGCTAGTTTTTAAAGAATTGACATGCCCATGTATTCGCATCATGTCATATCCGTCTCCGTATTCATGCTTCTTAGGAATATACCTAACCATCCACCATGCTTTATGAAATACCAACCTTTTGGGGATAGGAAAGTTTGGATAGCGGGTAGACAGCATCGAGAGTAACTCATTATTGTCAAGAACAACTGAGCTGCAAAGGTATCGGCCATGAGCTTTTTTATGCTCATAGACAAGGATATGGCATCGCGCTACATCGTCAATGTGCACATACCCCATCCTTCCATGCCACTCAAATCTCTCCGTTTTACCTATTTTATTTGTGAGCAACAACCAAGTTAGAAACAAAATGCGAGCAAATCGTTGTAAGTAAATTGGTGAAGGGTTAAATTAGGAATAGAGGAATGCAATAAGTGCTACCTTGAAGCAAGCCAAGGACATCAGATGCTGTAGTACACAAATCGGGAGATAGACTAGGTCCGACGACAAATGCAGGGAGAACGGTCACTAGATCGATCTTGTTCTCATTGCAGAACTCCCATGCAGCCCTTTCGGCTAGTGTCTTCGATAGAGCGTACCAAATCTTCAAAATGATCAGAAATTAGAACAACAAAGAGGAAACAGACATGTTAGTGCCTAGAGGAACAATTTGGTGGTGATGTAACCTGGAGTCTTTCGCAAAGTTCAACAGAGCTCCACGACGACTCATCCAAAGGGATTTTCGGATCAAAATCATCTCTTGCTCTTGCAGTCGAAGAAGAAGAGGTGAGAACCACACGCTTCAGTGATGGATTCTTCTTGCATGAACGTAAGACGTTCAAAGTCCCCTCGATTGCTGGTGTCAAGATTTCAGCCTATTCGATCGCAGTTTAAATAGATTGAAAATAAGTCACTGACTAAAACAGTAGGTTCAGTTTTATTGCACGGTTCAGAGAAGGGAAGGAGAAAAAATGCCTTTGGATCGGATGCAGGGCGACCGAGGACTGGTGAAGCAGAATGGAAGACACCATCACATCCCCTGATCGCGTCGTCGAAGCTTCCCTCCACCATCAGGTCGGCCTTAACCAACCGAAGTCTCTCCTTGGCTCCTTCCAACCTCCATAGATGCCCCAATTTCTGATCATTGCCTGCCATGAAAATCCAGAGAAGAACAAAATCCTAAGGTGCATACTGACAGGAATAGAGGCCAACTAAAAGACCAACCATACATGCCTACATGGTCAGGGATATCGACTAGCAAAAAAGTACTGGCAATATCACTAAGTTTGTCATCCCTGTTAATGGGTTATTGGGTTGACAAGAAATTGGAGTAACACACATCTAAGGGTCAGATCCGGGGGTGCTGGTGTGCAAATCCGAGATGAAATCAGGACCGTTAAAAACACATTTGACGGCTCGGATACTGCACACTAGCACTTCCCCCTACCTTAAGGGTCTTGCTAATCGCCCCTACTAGGTATATAATAAGCATATAGTAGTACCAAACAAGTTAGAATTTCAATATGTATTTAACGAAAAACAATGCACTTTTTACATATTATCTACCACCCTAAAGGTGGTATATACTATATAGCATTTTAAGCCAAAACACATCTTATATATTATCACTAGTAAGTTTTTTTTTTCCCTTTTTAGATTTTCTTGGCGAGGCAATGTTTATGCCCCCTTACTTTTGTTTCTTTGTTTTGAATATTATCCTCTTGCACCGCGTACAAATCACTTGTACAACATATCCCTCTTTATCATTGTTTCTGTGCAATTTAAGCCACGGGAACAGATGTATAGAGGGATATGGGTACAGGTGAACCTGGCGCCCCTAGTACCATCGAGGTTTTATTTCCGGGAAAAAAGAGAGAGGAAGGTCACGCACTTTTGAGAGAGAGAGAGAGAGGAATACCGGGGTCCCTTACGGTTCCGGTGACATGATACCCAGACAAAAGGAGTCTCTTAATCAGCCAAGAAGCAACAAAACCAGATGCCCCTGTCACGCACACTCTGCCTTTGGTTTCAAACTTGTCACCCATTTCTATTTCCTTGTGATTAATTTGAAGCCTGGGTTTGTTCTATATATATAGATATAGGGCACACACAACCCGTCGTTTATGTCTAATTGTTAGTGCTCCCGAAGTATGGTCGCCCGGTGCTCCGGACCAATCCAGCACCACACATTCTTGTAAGACTCAACTAAGTTTATGAATCCCATGTAAATGTATGGTACTAGAGTGATTCGGAGCACCACGTAAATGTGCTCTTGGACTACTGAATTTACTTGCAGTTGCATTACATGTTCTTTTATATATACCCAGATAAATGAGCATGATCTTGGATCATGCATGTGGTTGGGAGGTAGGATGAGTAGAAGATAAGTCATGTTGTTTTTGTTTAATTTAAGGTTGGAAGTTGGAAGTCCAACCAAAGGTGCTGCAATTGTATGTAAAGTTATTTTATTCGATGTTGTCTTTGCACACAGATCTGGGGGCTCTGTTACAATTTGACGGATGACGAGTCCTGAAATTCATCTGAACCGTCCATCTCAATAACAAAGCCATCTGAATAATTGATTTTCAAGATAGACGACTCAAATTCGGGATTGGCTGGGCCTACCATCCCTCACAAACATCAGAGTCTCCTAATCCCTTTGCACACTACCTCAACTACAACAAAAATATTAGTGTTATTTTAGCTTTGGAGATGAGATAATAACTTATATGCATGTTGATGCAATTGAAAAACAAGTATTCAAGAACTTATGTTGCATGTGATGGCAGGCAATTGGGAAAGTCAAATTAAACAATATCACACCGCCTAAAATAACAATAGGGCTAAAGTAGTAGAATAACTTATGTGTGTAAAATTGAAGTATGAGGAGTCTATCCTTTCTTCCACTTAACTCCATAGTCCAGGGGTGTATGTGTGTAAAATTGAAGTATGAGGAGTATATTTGAAATTCGCCCAATACTTAATGGCAAGCCTCACTTTGAATGATTTCAATAAGGGCCCAAGAGTCCCTTGCCCCCTTGAATTATATACTAACTACTATTGAACCCCAACAAATCTGTTGATTATACGATGTAAACTAAAAAAAATTGGTGGTTAAGGTATAGTCTAAACTCATTATGAGGTGCGCCCACAATTGTCCTCTATTTAGTCCTTCTCCCTGCGAAGTGGTCACCCTCCTATTTTTACTTTTTTGGAAAATTACAATTTCCATTAAGCACGAACAAAAGCAAACTGAAAGGAACTAGCTCTTACTCAAGTTACAAGCTCAAAAAACCACTGGGAGAAACAATAGAAACAAGAAACTAACCCCGAACATTCAAGGGGAAAAAATACGCTGGAAAATACCCAACTTGCTGCAATGGACAGATTCTGTGAGGAGGTTTTGATACCTCTCCAAGAACTCATACAAGCACACATATCCCGAATAATGATACTCTTCAACAAGCTACAATACATGCTTTATTGCTAAAAAATCCTACAATTGTATTCCCTCCACAACCAATAAATATCCTATTTTTACTTATTTGTTTCCATATGGCAAAAGTCACCTTCCCAAAGTTTTTTGGGTTAAACATATGGAGCACAACTTACATAACGAAATTAAAAATGCAAACTCTTCACGAAAAAGCAACACATTAGGTAGACCCTTCTACTTTTAAACCACCAAAAATTGGCCCTCCTACTTTTCTTTTTAATATGGTCAAAGTCACCTTCCTAACTATTTTTCCGATGAGCAAAATTAACGTTACGAAATTACAAATCTGAGACATTTAACCCCTGCAAAGTCTTAAAAAAAACAAAAAACATGAAGTGGACCTTTCTATTTTTAAAGAGAGTTAGTTTGTTCACCCTCGTCTAGGTGAAGGTGAACATTACCGTCACACTTCCAAATTCAATTTCGATTATTCAGCATTTTATTCAAAATGAATTTTTAGAAGGCCATGCAAAAAAATCAATTAAATTAGATATAATGATCGAACTTATTGGTCCAAAATTTTAAACCAACAAATGCATGTTTATATTAGATACTTATCGACATCCGATTAAGCTGAATTTTTGCATGACTTTCTAAAAAATCACTCATAAAATAAACGGTTAGATAATTGAGGTGAAAACCGGAAGTGAGTGGATAACGTTCACCCTAGTTTAGAAGATATAGTGAACAAAATAGCTCACACTTATAAAGCACCAAATGGTGGGCTCTTGGATAAGTTTCTTTGTTCCATTAAAGTCAAAAGATGCACGTGTTAGTTTTAACCCTTCTCCTTTCAATTATATTCATCATGTTAATACAAAAATGATTGTGACACAAATTTTATGCCACAACCAACCATAATCCTACTCACATGGAGTGTGAGTCCCACATGAGCTCCACGTGCGGACCTCATACCTCATGTGAATGTGATTGTGGTTGATTTTGATATAAAATTTGTGTCACTGTCATTATTCATGTTAATATACAGTCTTTCTGAATCTGAGATGAGAATACGCTGAAGTGGGTAAGTCATCTTTATTGCGAAGTGGCAGAGGATTCGTCAAGTGAAACTCCTCTCTTCTAATTCGTTGACTCCCCCTCCTTCACCACCGCACATCGCCTCTCTCTACTGGGTTAGTTAGGGCTTTCCTTCTTCTTCTTCTCTCTCAACAATGTCGCGCAAAAATTTTACTGCTAATTGAGGTCGTCTTCTTTTCAGGACAAAAATTGAACTGCCTCTGGAATTGGGACATAAACCTCTCAAGCGTTTGAAATCGACGTTGAAAACTATTGGGTTAGTCCCATCTCATTCGTTACGTTTTCTGAATTGATAATTGGGTGTTTGTTTACCTTTCTTTTTTTTTTTTTTATCTATTTGTGTATTTCTTGTGGAAAATGCTTGCCATGTGTTTGTCAGATTGTCGAAAGGGTCTTTTTATTTAGTTTATTTTCTTGTTTCTTGACGAAAGACTTTATCTTTGCTTTCTTAATGATTCAATTACAGGGATTTGTTATATTTGCTGGTATAATCACACTATTATGTCTAGGTTAAATGGGTTGTACAAGAACATTAACTTTCTGATACTTTTGACTATTTTCATGCTAATCAAACACGAGAAAATTATCTTCTGTATTTCTCTTTCTTGCATGTTCTATCATTTTCACTCTAATCAGACAGATCCTTAGTGATTTAATCGTCGGGAATTGTCATATTCGCTTTAAAACTCACATTATTGAGACTAGGTTTCTATATTTGTGGATCCTCTGAAACAGTAAAGTAGTGCCACAGTGCCTCATATTGCATTTGGTTAATGGTTCTGTAATCAAATTCCAAGTTCTTCATTCGCGCTTTTGTGGGTGTGAAGTGTGGAAAGAGTACCTGAGGTGGTGCTACAAAGGCTCGAGACCACCCTAGGTGGAGGAGGAGAGAGCTCAGGGCAGTCTAAGAGAGAGAGAGAGAGAGAGAGAGAGAGAGAGAGAGGAGTGGCAGTATAGAGCAGTGAAATAGAGAGCAAGTGTGGTTGGTAGGTATTGAATGTGATGTCTTGAATGCTCCGTTAACACCTCTTTTATCGGAGTCTTGAAACCTTGGAGGGCAAGGAAGCGTATCATTCCTCGTTAACCTTGGAGTGCGGGATCAGCACTAGAGTTCTTATCATCAAACTGTCGAAGGCATAGTTAGGTAATATATGGATGCCTATATCATGACCGGATAATAGGTATGATACGGGCTCCTCATATTAGCATGTCAACCGGGATGTTGCAGAGATCTTTTGTCAGATGGTCATGGTGGTGACATTGGCGAACGCCTCTCTCTGTGGCTGATCATGGGGCTCACCTAGCAAAGGTGAGTCTTGACAATCTTTTTGCTCTAGCCTCCAAGCCATGTACCTCCTTAGGCTCCGAGCGAGTACCTAGGCCCTACTCCCTACCTAGGGTCTTGTATAGAGTTGCCAAGCTTGTGAGAGTCTAATTACGTTAAGTGAATGTACGATAGAGATGCCTTGGGCACACTTGTAGGGATGTGCTTTGGAGACTCCATGGAGGAGATGCCTCGGAGGGGTACCTCCAAGGAGGTGTTATGGAGGAGATGCCTCAGAGAAGGCACCACGGAGGAGGCATTATGGAGGAGGTGCCACTGAGGCTGAAGGGTCATGTTCCGCGACAGCTCTTACCCATTGGATATTAGGGTTAGCTAGTGAGCACCATGTGGATTCTCTTTCGGATACCCACAGTTCTCTTGTTATGTCTTCTGATTTCTGTTGTAAATGGTGTTGCACAGTGCTGATCAGTGGTCTAATAGAAGGTCTAAAAGGCTGAGTACTCCCTGCCTAGGCGCTAGAAGGACCCTCGCTGACTAGCCTGACTAGACTGATTATCCTGACTATCCCGACTAATTGCTCAATTAGGCGCCGAGTACTCGGCCTTAGAAGCTAGAAGGTGTCCGGCCGCCATGGGAGCACCTAGCGAGTTTTAGAACCTTGGTGTTGATAACTAACTGAATTGTTCAAATTTATGCTGTAGATTATGTAACCTAGGAATATACTTGCTTTAACATGATAGCCATAGGAAACATATGGCGCCCCCAATGGACAGTGGGAGATGTCCCCCAAGGATTTGGAGTCCTGAGATATGCACAAAAAAAAAAGAATGACACAAAAAACGTGTCAGTCTATGGCATACTGGTATTCTTCTGGAGAGTTAAACTCACTCACTGTCCCAGCAATAGTTCGAGTCCAACCTCCATACCCCGCTTACGATTGCATTGCTGCTTCTTATTAGAGGAACTGACTTCTTCCAAAGGATGACCGCATTGACCAGTCTTGTTGCTATTTGGTTTGCATGATAGCTATTTTGCGGTGTCAACTTTCTTTCAATTGTTGGAATGTAGTTTACAAGGCGATTATACGTTTTTATCTTGTTCTATTTCGAACATCAATTTCTTTTTACGTCTTTCTCCAGGTTAATGTTATATCAGAAATGCTTCCATTTTTTTCCTTATTCAATTGAGAAGTAATTGCTAAAAGCTAGTGTGAGAAAGTGGGCTCTGAGAAGAAGATCATCACAGTGGACGAGATTTGCGTGATTTGGATGCCTGAAATGAGAAGTAAAGAATGGGGAGTACGAAGTTCCCCAAGCGCTATGTGATTGTCATTCTGACCTTCATCTGCACCTGCGTGTGTTACATCGAGCGCGTTGGCTTCTCGATTGCATATACTTTTGCTGCTGATGCTGCAGGGGTAAACCAGTCAAGGAAAGGCACAATCCTTTCGACATTCTATTATGGGTATGCCTGCTCACAGATTCCTGGTGGATGGGCTGCTCAGAAAATAGGGGGAAGGCATGTTCTTCTCTTCTCCTTCTTATTATGGTCTCTGACTTCAGCTTTAGTACCGTTAGACCCAAACCGGGTCATAGTATTGGTCATAGCCCGCTTGCTGGTGGGTGTGGCACAGGGTTTTATCTTCCCCTCCATTCACACTGTCCTAGGACAATGGGTCCCACCCCACGAAAGGTCAAGGTCTGTTTCTCTTACGACATCTGGAATGTATCTAGGTGCTGCTGCAGGAACGCTTGTGCTTCCAAGCCTGGTGAAGTTGAGGGGCCCCCAATCTGTATTTCCCTCTGAAGCTGCCCTAGGTGCAATGTGGTCTCTACTTTGGTACAAATATTCGAGTGATCCACCTCGCTCTGAGCATCCAAAAGCAACTGCTGCCGGTTTCGGGGAATCTCTGTTACCAATCAAAGGGAGTCAGAAGGTAAAGGTTTTAAACGGGGGACATTCTGGCAAAGCTGTCAAAATCCCGTGGAAGAAGATTATCTTCAGCTTGCCAGTTTGGGCTATTGTCGTCAATAATTTCACCTTCCACTATGCTTTATATGTCCTTATGAATTGGTTGCCCACATATTTTGAACTGGGCCTCAAACTTAGTCTTCAAGAAATGGGCTCTTCTAAGATGATGCCATATCTCAACATGTTTGTTTTCTCAAATATTGGTGGCGTTATTGCTGATCAGTGGATCACAAGAAGAATCTTGTCTGTGACCAGAACCAGAAAGGTTTTGAATACTATAGGATTTTTGGTAGCTTCTTTTGCACTGATGGCACTTCCTCTGTTCAGAACATCTGGCGGGGCTGTGTTTTGTTCTTCTGTTGCTCTTGGTTTCTTGGCACTAGGAAGAGCTGGGTTTGCGGTAAATCACATGGACATAGCTCCTAGATATGCTGGTATTGTAATGGGGGTGTCTAATACTGCCGGTACATTAGCTGGTATTGTGGGGGTTGAGCTTACAGGCCAGCTTCTTGAAACTGCCAAAACTGCTAATTTGGACCTTTCAAGTCCGGAGAGCTGGAGAGCAGTGTTCTTCATCCCAGGGTTGCTTTGCATTTTGAGTTCTGTTGTATTTTTAGTATTTTCCACAGGTGAAAGGGTTTTTGACTGAGCCAAGATTGTTTTGGATGTTATTGCCCCTCGCATCTAGTCCTGAGAAAAAATAGCTTCTTGCCTTGGGTAGAGATGCAAGATTCACATCAGTGGTGGTTGAGCCCAAAGCACCCAGGAAAAGCAATGCCCCAGTCCCCACCCAGCACATTGTTGGGCCAAGTAAAAGTTTGACAGTTACTAGAAAATCATAGCTATAGTATTTGGTATGTGTTTTTCTTTTCTCTCTTTTTGTATTCGCTCAAGGTTTGTTAACCATTTTTCTGAAAGTGGTTTCTGTTACTCAAAAATAGGACCATCAAGCATTGTGATTTCACCATTCAAAGAAAAAGAAAAAAAAAACAGAAAGTGTTGTGATTTCATTGGACACGATCCTTTGGTTCCCCTAACTTCTGTATGCAACGGGAAATTTACGTGACTTGTTTTGTCTAATAAATATCCAGGCATTCTATTCGACCACTGTTATCGTGGTGTTATGTGCCACAATGAATGATATTGGAGCCTCTGGAGCTACTCTTGGTCCTGCCCGAATTTTTCTGATCTGGGTACCAAATACTGCACATGTTAAGACAAAATCTAGTGTCTTGGACTCCTCACTGACTATTCTATATCTTGTGCCTTGTGTTTTCACATGAAAATTAGCTTGTAACCATGTATGAGTAGTTTTTCTGTCAGTTTGAAGAGTTTAATGTTCCTCCCTCTCACATACACGTGTGCTTGTGGAGGAGCCTTGCTTTTTCTGCTACATGTGATTAGTAAAAACCTTTACGGCTATTTTGGCGGCCAAATAAGGTTTCAGATGGATGATAAGGAATTGAGGGTAAGAGATGAGGGTGGTATAAAGGAATTGGTAAGAAGAAGGTTAGCAAAGAGGGGGTTGGTTTGGTAATTGATGTACATGGATAAAGTCTAGCAAAAAAAGATGTGGATAAAAATATAAGAAATTAATTAGTTGTCCTTGTATAATTCGTGTCATAAGAATGCAAAAAACATTTGGAGGGTTTTAGAGGACACGTCGGTAATTCTTCACACCCGGATAAGCTCACCAAGGGGATGGTAGCTTATCCTCCGGATAAGAAATCCGGGTGCTGGGAGGTGAACTAAACGCTAGACAACAGTTACTCCCTCCGTCCCTTTTAAGTGTTGGTTTGGTAATTGATGTACATGGATAAAGTCTAGCAAAAAAAGATGTGGATAAAAATATAAGAAATTAATTAGTTGTCCTTGTATAATTTGTGTCATAAGAATGCAAAAAACATTTGGAGGGTTTTAGAGGACACGTCGGTAATTCTTCACACCCAGATAAGCTCACCAAGGGGATGGTAGCTTATCCTCCGGATAAGAAATCCGGGTGCTGGGAGGCGAACTAAACGCTAGACAACAGTTACTCCCTCCGTCCCTTTTAAGTGTTTTAACTTTCCATTTTGGGTTGTTCTTAAATAAATGTGTGGTTTGAAAAGTTAATAGGTAAAAGTTTGTACAATTATTACTTTGTCTTTTTGAAAAGTTAGTAGGTAAAGAGTTAATGGGTAAAAGTGGAGGATAATTTTGGAAAGTAGAGGTAAAAATTGATATGAAAAGTGTAATGTGGAGGAAAAAGTTGATGTGAAAGGTGTAATAATATTTTTTTAATAAGTTAGATTTACAAAATAACACATTTAAAATGGTCAGAGGGAGTATTAGTATTAGCTTATCCGGCCTCACCCTTCATCCCACTCTCTTCCCCCACCTCCAAGCAGGCCATTAGTGGCGTCAAGTGTAGCTCATTGATTGGGCGCATAAGACCAGGTGGGATTTTCATCAACCAAATTTGAGCTATTGTAAGAGCTGACCATAGAGATTGAGATATTTTCCAAACATGTGGCATATATTTTCCAAACATGGTGGCATCCACTTGAAGGAACATAACAATCTTGAGAGAATCTTACGGACAGAGGGGCTCTGCTGTCCCTTTTGAGGGACAGCAAAAGGGACAGCACATGCTGTCCCCGGTAATTACGGGCTGTTCGGTCACTTTCCGATGATCGGAAACGTTCACTTCGTAAATCTCAGTGAGTAGAACAAGTATACCAAAAATAAGCTCAATCAGATATCATTAATTTCCTGATCGGAACATTTTTATCATGAAACGAATGCATCCGAAACACTAGATTAAACCCACTTAAACCCATAATTGCTGAGTTATATGAGTATCGATCAAGCACTTAATAATATCCGATTGAGCTGATTTTTGGTACACTTGTTCTACTCACCGAGCTCTACGAAGTAAACGTTTCCGATCATCGGAAAGTGACCGGAGCAGCCCGTAATTGCCGGGGACAGCAGGTGTTGTCCCTCAAAAGGGACAGCAAAGCTCCTCTGTTCGAATCTTACCAAGTATATTGGCATGCCAGACCAACGATGGACCCCCTTATGGAAAATTATTATTTGCTCCCGGAGCACCGCCCCGTGATGCTCTAGGGCATTTCCACAACCTATTTGTGTGGGCTTCACGTCTAAATGTTTGTCTTCTACAGAAATTTGTGATGGAAAAAGAACCCTAAACACTATGTGGGTGTGTTCTAGGAACACGAAATAATCAGGTTGAGTTCACACTATATTTTTGTCTATGGAATAATTTCCAAAATACTTCTCGTTTTCACTAAAAATATCATTTAGGCCATTTGGTCAGTGGAAGACTTTTAATTGTCTTGTAAAGTAAAAAATTGTAGACTATATACCCAAAACACCGTTCACTCTCTCTATCCCAAAAATATAGTCCCGCGTTTCATTTTAACCGGATTGAAAATCAATTATATCTTTCAATCAGTAATACGTTTTATATGTAATATGAATCTTATTTGATAGATCTCAATTCTAACATATAAAGTTTTTAAAATCACCTAAAACATTATAGATTATAAGATACTCCCTTCATCCCAATTTTATAGTCCCTCGTTCTATCTTAACCGGATAAAAAATTGATTATATCTTTCAATCGGTAATACATTTTATATGTAATATAAATATTGTTTGATAGATCTTAATTTAATCTAATAAACAAAATTTTCAAAATCTCTTAAAACATTGTACGTTATAAGATATAACATTTTAAAAAGTGATATAAACTGTCCAAAAAAGACTATATAAAATTGAGGCAAGAGGAGTATATAACATTAAAAAGTGACACGAAATGCCAAGAACCATAGTGAGAATTCGCTTTCAGAAACCAGGACTGATGCATCCAAATTTGATATAAATATCCAATCAAAATATAAAGTAGAAGAGGGGTGGGGTCCAACCCCACCATCATATTCGGCCAATTATTCTATGGAGGGGTCTCACACCCAACAG
This sequence comes from Vaccinium macrocarpon, assembly GCA_022606695.1. Lineage (NCBI taxonomy): Eukaryota > Viridiplantae > Streptophyta > Magnoliopsida > Ericales > Ericaceae > Vaccinium > Vaccinium macrocarpon. The sequence goes on from CM040172.1 coordinate 32,701,341, forward strand.
AATATCCTATGTCCTGCTGAAACACACACCCACACAAGAATCCAAGTCGCAGTTAGCCCAGAGGGCAATTTTGGAGGGAGAGGACAGACAACATCAACAGGAAGACTTTTTTGGAAGCCGGGGCATGCAGTGAGGCAACTCACTGTAAGGCTTAGTTAGGGTAAAAAATCAAAAATTGGTTTTTTTTTTTTTTAATATTTTATTCTTATTTAATTTTTTTTTTGCATTCGTTAGTTTTGTATCCAGATTTTGTAGTTTCTGGATTCTTCTCGATGAGACGAATCTAACAAGTATAAAATTACGGTCAAAACTCAATTTTTTTTTAATAAAGCCAAAATAGGTTCAATAATTTGAGTTTTGACTTTATTCAAAAAAATTTGAGTTTTGACCATAATTTTATACTTGTTAGATTCGTCTCGTCGAGAGGAATCCAGAAACCACAAAATCTTGATGCAAAACTAACAAATGCAAAAAAAAAATTGAATAAGGAGAAAATAATTTTTAAAAAAACCAGTTTTTGGTTTTTTACCCAAATCAGCCCTAAGTGTGTAGTGAGATCTATCCGGTCAATCATCTTTTTACTAACGGCTTGGATTTAATTCAAATTTCAAATGGTCAAAGACATCTATTGTTTGAATTAAAATCTAAGCATTCATTATCGAGATGGATAATTGGATGGGTCTCTCTATACCTCTATAGTGAGTCACTCACTACAAGCTCCCACTCCTCTTTTGGTGATTCCCACCAATATGAGATAGAGCTACTGCTAGGTAACATAGTTAAATCGATTATAACTTGTGAAAGGATTAGTCCAGTTAGTTATAGTTATGTTTTGTGTGTTTGCTATAGGAGGTTCAGTACAGTACAGGAAAAAAAACATGAAAGAAACAAAAAACCACACCAAACGGCTAAGATCTGTTCGGTTTCCAGCTTTTTCCCTGCTACACTTGTGATAAACCAGCCGGTTCGGTTCGGTTTTTGTTCTGGTCCAATATACGCAATTCGCACTTTCACCCCTATGAACAAACACAAATTTAACTTGATTATTCAGTGCTCCAAGAGCCGCAAACGAGCCGAGTTTTAGAATATTAAGCTTTGTTATTTAAGTGTTTAAGCAAACCCTAGCAGAACTCAAGCTTAATGAAGATTTTGATGAGTCGAGTTTGACTAGTTTCGAGTTGAATTCAAACTTGCTCATGAGCCTTAATGAGTCAAAAATATCAGATATTTTTTATTACATAGAGATCTAGAGCTTTAAATAGTAAATTTTTTATTTTGTATACATAACTAAGTTCATATATATATAAAATCATAAAAACATATTAAATGTGATGTTTATAGTACTTTTCAAAGTTTATACCTCTACAAGCTATAAAATTTTCATTATGCACATGTAAATATAGGGGAGAAAATTGGTCGGTTCAATTTTTGGGGTGTCCGGGACCGAACCGATCAGTTCGGGGTGGTTTTGTTGGGAACTGATCCTGACCGAAAAAAATAATGGACCGATCGGTTCGGGATGACACAGTTTTTTTTCAATTTTTTCAGTTTTTTTGGCTACATGGACGGCTAGGATTTGTTATTGTTTAGGGGGCAAGATCGTTTTTTCGGTTTTCGGTACAAATAGGGGTGGTTTCGGGGTATTTTGGTTCAAATTGGCATGGTTTCGGTTCGGTCCAAACCAATTTTTAGGAAAATGAGACCGAACCGATAATCTTTCGGTTCGGTTCCGTCCGAAGTCAACCGACACAGCTTTTCCCTGACTGAAAATAGAACTGATCGATCGATTTTTTTTTTCAGTTTTTCGGTTTTTCTTTCACCCCTATGTAAATATTTAACTATATTCAAGGTTATATGTGAAATTCGTAATGATATAATACTTTAGGTTCGCAAGACTAATTGAGCAAAATACTGTCGGTCATTTATTAAACGAGCTTAAAATTGAGCCTCTGATTCGGTTTGTTTAATACTCCCTCTGTCCCAATTTGTTTGCTCGCTTTGGGAAATGTGTATTTTGTAGATGTTAAAAAATGTACTTTTGTATAATATTTTTTAAATTTTTTTACACCAAATTAAAAAATAATATAGAGAAATATATTTTGTAGGGGTTTGAAATTGCACATATTCCTATTGTGAGCAAACAAATTGGGACGAAGGGAGTATACAAATCGAACTTGAATGAGTTTTTATCGAATCGTGCGTCAAACGGTTCATAAACAATTTTGTTCATTTCCCATTCATTGCTTTCTTTTTAAGTTTTGTATGGATTGGCTAATCTATTTTCTACACATTCTCGCAGCGAGCATCTTGTGTATTACTTAAAAATGCATTTGGGAAAATTTATAAAAATGCATCTTGTGCATTTGGGAAAATTTTTAAAAATGCCACCAACAAATTTGGGCTTCTAAAATATATTCGGATAGTTCGGATAGGGTGTCGAGCAGCGAGCATCTTGTGTATGTACCTTCTTCGTCTCCAAAATTTTCTCCTAATTGGCATTGCAGCATTACTTCTCTATTGAAGCTCAGGTCTCCCACTTTGGCCCCATAATGACCTGGTTTGGGTAAATTGAAAAAACTGATTTTTTAATTTTTTTGGTTTTGTCCTTGTCATCTTTCATTTGGACTCCCGGGAGGTGTCTTCGTCTTCGTCTTCGTCTTCTTCTTCTCCTGTACATCCTCACTTTCATCTGCTTTAAGCCACTCACTCCATTTTCCATGTCATAATCATTATATCACCAATATACACCATCGTGGGTAATAGGTAATACACATTATGGAGTAATTATTCAGTCGTTTCAGAGCATATCCACGTTGTGCTCCGAACTATTTCAGCACTACATATATATGTGAGGTACATATTCTTAGTCAAGAGTATCTCGGAATAACACGTGGCCGTGCTTCTTGGACTACCGAAGAAGATGCCATTATCCGGTGGGGTAGTGAATTTGACCGTGCTCCGAGCATCACATTTTAGCACTATACATTCAAGTGAAGTCCGTGCTCTTAGTTTAGAACTCCACGAGAAAATGTGAAGAGTATCTAGAACACCCATATGATTGTGCTCCAGGACTACTGAAGAAATAGACCCCATTATCTGGTGGGTTAGAGCATCCCCAACAGATTGGATAAATTTTTGGCAAAAAAACTGGTGTACAGTGCATATAGTTAGCCTGTCACTCTCAACACTCCAACAATACTATTCATTTTGAACAGTGACTGATGAACAGTAAAAAAGGCTGAGAGAGAGAGAAAGAAGGAAAACAATAAAAAATGGCTGGCTGATGAACAGTGGTTGGGTAAATTTGCCCAAGTACTGTTGATAGTGAGTAATTTACCTAAGCTGTTGTAGCCCAATTTTTACCATTTCGGTTAGCTAAAATAGCTAAAATCCCCATATACCTAAGCTGATGCACTTGCACTTAGTGAGTCTGACTATTCCCATAAAAGAAAGTAAATCGAACCCAATTCCATATATTTACACTATATGCTTCTCCCCACAAGGAAAAGATAAACGAGTAGTGGAAGTGGGAAACCAAAGTAATACCCAGTTGTTCTCTTTCTCTGTCTTTCAAGTGTTCTTCCCTAAAATCATTAAAAATTGGGGAATTTCTTGCCATTTGAACAGATTTTTTCACGTGATAAATGCTTTATTTACCTTTTCTATTCTTTCATTTCCTAATATTAGTTTAATATCCTCTAAAGAAGCTAAACCCACTCCTTTTTTCTATCACAAGTTTCAAATTTTGGGTTGGGTATTTGTGCTTTCTTATCTGGAGATACTGGCTTTAGAACGACAAATTCATCCTTTTTCTTGGCTTACCTGATGCATTATTTTGATTTAAAGTTCTGATCAACACTCTCATTCCTTTTGCCCCTTTTCTTTTGGCTTGTCATTTGAAATTCAGTAAGCAACTTTTGTTAATAGTGGTTTCTTGTTTCCTTTTTTCCATTTTTGGGTTTTTTCTTAAATATATTTAGTACTCCTAATAGTTTGCTTCAACTAATTTTTGTGTTTCAGAAATTGAAACCCAGATTCTTCTTGGTCTCTGGGCAGTCACAGACTCACCTCCTGTTTTAACACTTTTTCTCTCGGCTTTCAGGTTTGAAGTTTCCAGAGGCTTTTCTTATTGCTTTGTGCAGTGGATTTTCTGTCCTTCCCTTTCCTATAGATATGGTAACTAATCAGGTAAGGCTATTTCCTGTTGATAAAGGTCCCGTTCCAGTAGGTGGATTCTTGGGTTTCTACTTTTTACTTTTTATGAGAGACCATTCTCCGAATATGCACAACTGAAGAAAAAGTCAAAAAGCCAAGTTTAGTTGAACGGGGCCTTACTGCCTTTGATTGTTCCCTTGAATTTCTCTACTTGGGGTTTTTATTGTTGATGTTTTCCAGTTACTCTTGATTTTGGCTGCAGTTTCACATACTTGACATCATGTGGAATTTGGTCTGGCTGATGCATTTACCTCTACTATTCCTTGGAGTATTCTCTCAGACAATTTCGAAACCTGATACCGTGAATATTGGAGCAATATTCACATTCAATTCCATCAATGGACAAGTGGCCAAAATTGCCATGGAAGCTGCTGTACGGGATGTGAATTCTGATCCCACTTTTCTTGGTGGAAAGAAATTGGCTATTTCTATGCATGATTCCAACTACAGTGGATTTCTCAGCATTATCGGGGGTAATCGAAACATTCCAATTCATTATAATTTGTCTTTCAGATTTTAATTCATCTTTTCTTCGTATGTCTAAATCTATGTTAGCAGAAACTGCTAATGCTACTGCAAGATACTTTTTGGAACTCACCTTTCAAAATATGGCATATCTTACATTCCAATTTGGTGAATTTAGGGGTTTAGAGATCCTGAAGTTCTTCCTTTATAAATTAGAAGGATAGCATGATAAATGATAGGAAAAATTGGCCATTATGGTTATAGAATTGTGTTTTACATTTTCATTTAGACAAATAATACTCCATTTTATTACTAGAAGATTACCTCTTGAAATGAATACATTCTTATATCTCGCACATGTTCCTCGTCCTGGAACAATCCGAGTTCCGGGTAAGATAGGTCTTAATAAACAGTGCCATGTTGCTCTCTTCCTACCATACCCTTTAAGTTCTTGTGATTTTTAATACCTTCTCTCCAATTGTTCACAGCATTAAAGTACATGGAGCTTGACACCGTAGCGATTATTGGTCCACAATCTGCCGTGATGGCTCGTGTAGTCTCACTTCTTGCAAACGAACTCCATGTCCCTCTGCTGTCATTCACGGCATTGGATCCCACCCTTTCACCTCTCCAATACCCTTACTTCATCCAAACAGCACCCAATGATCAGTTTCAGATGACAGCCATTGCGGAAATGGTTGGTTATTTTGGTTACAGAGAGGTAAATGTGGTCTTCCTTGATGATGATCAATTCCGAAATAGCATTAGTGTGCTAGGTGATATACTTGATGAGAAACGCTGCAAAATTTCATATAAAGCAGCACTTCCCCCTGATCCAACTCAAGACGTCATTAAGAACGAATTGATTAAGGTTAGGTCGATGGAATCTAGAGTCATTGTTCTTCATACTTACGCAAAGACGGGTCTTCAGGTTTTTGATTTGGCCAAGTCTCTTGGGATGATGGACAGCGGGTATGTTTGGATTGCTTCTACTGGGCTCTCCACAGTTTTGGATTCTAAATCGCCACTTCCTCCAAATACTGCCAAATCCATCCAAGGGGTTCTCACACTTCGTCCCCACACACCAGATTCGGAAAGGAAGAGGGCTTTCTCCTCTCAGTGGAGCCAGTTGAGTAACGGTTCAGTTGGGTTGAATCCATATGCTCTATATGCTTATGACACTGTTTGGATGATTGCTAATGCAGTGAAAGTGTTTTTGGATCATGGTGGCAACATTTCGTTTTCAAACGATTCAAATTTAAGTCGTCTGGGCAGAGGGACACTTAACCTTGCCGCATTGAGTGTATTTGATGGTGGGAAGCAGTTACTGAGCAACATATTGCAAACCAATATGACAGGTTTAACTGGTCCTATGAGCTTTAATCCAGACAGATCTCTAATAAATCCTTCATATGATATCCTCAATGTTAATGGGACCGGGTTCCAGCAAGTAGGATACTGGTCTAACTATTCTGGACTGTCTGTTGAATCACCAGAGGTGCTTTACAGCAAACAACCTAACCGTTCAAGTTCCAACCAACGTTTGCGCAGTGTGGTATGGCCGGGGAACACAACAATTCAGCCTCGTGGTTGGGTTTTTCGAAACAACGGGAGGCAGTTAAGAATTGGAGTTCCAAACCGGGTTAGTTTTAAAAATTTTGTTTCACAAGGCGAAGGTACTAATAAAATCCAAGGATATAGCATAGATGTTTTCGTTGCTGCGATAAAGTTGCTTCCATACCCGGTGCCTTATAAGTTCATTCAGTTTGGAGATGGTCACAAGAACCCAAACTATGCTGAGCTTGTAGATAAGGTTGCATCCAACGTGAGTATAAAAACTAACTAATGCTTATATTAGTGAAATAGTGCGTATTTGATTTCTGCTGATTTCCATCTAGGTCTTCGATGCTGCTGTTGGTGACATTGCCATTGTCACAAAGCGTACAAAGAATGTGGATTTCACTCAGCCATACATAGAATCAGGGCTATTCATACTGGCACCTTTGAGAAAGTTGAACTCAAGTGCTTGGGCTTTCTTGCGGCCATTCACTCCTTTAATGTGGGGAGTCACTGCTGCCTTCGTCCTTATAGTGGGAGCAGTGGTTTGGATTCTGGAACATAGGATAAATGATGATTTTCGGGGGCCTCCTAGGAAACAACTTATGACAATTTTGTGGTGAGTACTTGTCTCATTTGATTTAATAACATAGGCAGTGTATAATATGATCACGGCCATCTTTTAAGTATCTACTGTTTTGAACTGCTGGAAAAGCCATATGCCAATAACATATTTGTCAGAATCATAGGTGAGATATCCTTATTTTGAAAACTTTCATCTGTCTTTCACATCTTTTAATCTCCACACTAACTTTTCTTTTATCTGAATCTGTAATGTAACTTGCTCACCATGTTCGGTCGTAACTCCTCATCCGCCCTTTTTCTTTACTTGCAGGTTTAGCTTCTCAACTATGTTTTCAGCCCACCGTAAGTAGCCACCAGGAAAAGCAAGCCGCAATCCTTGCTGATGTTATTTATTGTAGTAGCCTTATCAAATGGTACTGACACGAAGTGGTTTCCAAATTTTCAGGAGAAAACACAATGAGCACGCTTGGACGCATGGTCCTAATCATCTGGTTATTTGTGGTTTTGATCATCAACTCGAGCTATACTGCAAGCCTGACATCAATACTTACAGTGCAACAGCTAACCTCAAATATCAAAGGTATCGACAGCTTGGTAGCTGGCAATGACCCGATTGGTTTTCAGGTTGGGTCTTTTGCTGAGAATTATTTGAGTGAAGAACTTGGCGTCTCCAAATCTAGGCTTGTTGCACTTGGCTCACCAGAAGAATATGCCATGGCCCTTGAGAACGGAACTGTTGCTGCTGTGGTTGATGAACGTCCGTATGTAGAGCTCTTCCTCTCAACCAACTGTAAGTTCTCCATCGTGGGCCAAGAGTTCACTAAAAGTGGGTGGGGATTTGTAAGTATCTCCGTATACGAGTCTTTATCTATGTTACTTGGTTTTCACCCACTAATCACAAGTTCTAATTTACGAAATTCATATCAGGAACAGATTATGAGTGAAATCAGGGAAAAATATAACAATGACCTCCTCTGTATTACTTGGTTTGAAGTTTACTCGCTAATCACAAGTTCCAATTATGTGATATTCATATTAGAAACAGATTATGTGTGTTCAAGTAGGGAAAAATCTGAGCAAACAATAACATAGACCTTCTGTGTGTATCAACTCTTTTAAGGCCAGTCCATAAAGAGTTTTGCTCTGGCTTTAAATGGGCCCCCAATAGTGGATAGTGGGATTGGTCTCCCAAGATTAGTCGAGGTGCGCGAAAGCTAGCCCGGACACCTAATTATCAAAAAAAAAAAAAAGGCCTGTGTGTACTTGGAAGTACTCAACCCAAATGAGGGAGGTTTTAATTGAATCTGAGTTCTCATATCACTTTGACTTCATAGTCTTAGGTTCTTACAGAAGTAAACAAGTCACTATTTGAAGGTTGAAAACTACATTATTTGTTGAAACATCGAATCCCACAGCCTTCTTTTGCTTCCTCAAGAAAACCTCTAAATCGATACAATGGAATTCATTCAGTTCTTCTTCAAGTCTTCTTCTAAGTTCTAAAGATACATATGAAGTTATACGCTAAACCTTGTCGTTTTTTCCTCGTCATGTAATTTTGTTCACCGTTTTCCTCATCATTTTGATGCATTATCAGGCATTTCCAAGAGACTCTCCTCTAGCCATTGACATCTCGACTGCCATTCTAAATCTGTCAGAAAACGGCGATCTTCAAAAGATCCATGACAATTGGCTGAACAAAGACGGTTGTGGTTCCAAGAGATCTCAGTCGGACTCAAACAAGCTCCAATTGAATAGCTTCTGGGGACTCTTTCTCATCTGTGGGGTCACGTGCTTTCTCGCTCTTCTGGTGTATTTCTGCATGATGCTGCGCAAATTTGGCAGATACTTTCCTGAATCAGACGATTCCACAATCCACAGAAGCTCCCGTTCTGCACGAGTCCAGACGTTCTTTTCTTTTGTGGATGAGAAGGAAGAGGTATCCAAATCCAGGTTGAAGAGAAAACGGAATGGATGTTCATCTCCTGCTGGTAGGAGGGAGCTCGAATCTACAAATGGATCAGAAAGAATAGAAAATGAAATTTCCGAGGAGAGACATTACAGCGATACTTGGCCTCATTGAGTAGTGTTGATGGACTGATTATATATTCCTTCTCAAGCTACCTGGGGCTGGAAACGGACTTGTTCCAGAGACCATTGAAGGAGTGTTTTTTTTAATTGAAAAAAGAAACTGAAGGATGGAACAAGATGATGAATCAGGCGGCGAATGAAAACTAGAAAGCACGGACGAGCCACATGCAGGGAAACTTGCACTGTGGTTGTGGCTGGGGACCCCGGTACACTGTACTAATATGTATAGTTTTTTGTAATTTAATTGAGATTCTTATGGCACAAAAGAAAATATGGTTTAGTATTCCTTCTTCCCTGTGTGTATGGTTCATGATTTTCTTGTCTGCGGGAAACTAATCGAGCTCTGTTTGATCACCCAGCTGAATCAGTTGCAGGATGTACTTTAGATTACGAGCAGGACGCAATCCTCAATAGTTCACTGCTGGCGGAAGTCAACGTCCGGGATCCTTGATAGTTCTCCGTTGCATATATAGATATATATTGAGGTTCTTGAATCTGTGAGAAAGTGTGGGTTCTTTCTCCTTAGAAGACTGCATAAGCAATGGAAAACCTAATTGCCTATTTTCTTGAAGAAAAGTGATAGAGACCCACACACTTTCAATCACACACAACCACACACAGAGTGTGGCTCTAGCATTTTTGTTTCTTGAAATTTAACTGTCATGCAGAGCAGGTTGCCGGGGAATTTCTTGGGCAACAGGAGCGTCGCGGGGCAAAGAAGACCCGCAAGTAGGCAAAAGTATGACATGCTCAGAATTTTTCCAAACTTGGCAGCTGACATGGAAACGGCGATTTGAGTACAACTCAAGGCCGTTCCGGCGCTGTTCGAGGGCGGTTTTCGGCCAAATTCCATTGCTTATGTGTTTTTGATGTTTTAGGAAAGTTCTAATTCGTTAAAACACTTGGTCAAGACAACTCCGAATTAACCTAGGTTTTTTGCAACATTATTTTCTATGATTTTAGTTTCTGTTTTTGAGTCAAACTCAATTTTTTCATTCTTGGTATTTCTTTAATTAATTCGAGTCCTGGTCAAATTATTGTTTGCTTAATATAAGTAAAGTAGGGTTGTAACCTTCATTCCCAGGACATCTTTATCAATAGTATTTCGAATATTTTCTCTTTTACTTGTGCGTGACATTAATTATCTTTTTCTCATGGATTCAAAAACCTTTAGAAGGAGACCTAACCAATTCGTATACTAAAATGAGATCTAGTCTATTTCCGTCACAACGTTGCGTCAAACTAGGCATTGAAAAACTGTGAACTTTATGACAGGGAAACCATTCTTTTAGCTAGAGCTAGATTATTCCAAATACTGTTTCCAGTATATTTCGGTTGTGTTTGGTTTGGATTTTGAGTTTTAGTTTTTGTAATGATTAGAGAGAGAAATAGGGGTAATAATTAAAAAAATAGGTATTAATGATTGGAGAGAGATAGAGAGAAAAATAAAAATAAAAATTAAAAATAGGAGTAATAATTGAATAATAATTGAGAAAACGGTTCTTAAGAACCAAACCAAACAAGCCTCATCTTTTCAGTCCTACAAATTCCAAAATGCGTCTAAGTCTTTTTTCTTTTTTTCTTTTTCTTCACTGTTGAAAGATCAAGAAAATATCCTCTGAATTTGATTATAAATTGAAGTTTCCAATTATCCGAGAAGAAGAATGGTATGGTATTCTTTGTTTCTTCTGTCTAACCAAACATCAGAAGCTTTAAGATATTACTTTTGAAGTTTTCAATGCCAATTTGAGCAATAAATTGTACACAAAGGCAATAAATTTTTTCAATGCCAAGTGGATATCACATGACGGTATACATCGCTCATCTAGGCTATCCACAACAGTTTAAGACGGTTTGGATTTTAAAACACTCTTACCTGTAAGAGCGTATTTAAAATCAGGACCGTCTAAAATATTTTTGGATGGCTGTGATAGAGCATTGCACGTACCACATGATACCCACTCGACATTGAGAATTTTCTCGATGTCCAGGCTTTGTAGGGAGGAACAAAATACAAATATGCGTGCCGGGCCATTAGAATCTAGAACTACTAGTTGATTTTTATCTTGGTGTATATTGCTGGAAACTTTGAGTTTCATAATTAAAATTGGTAGGGTATGACTCTTTATTTAGAATGATGAACATATTTATGGTAAACTATATTCTACTACGGAGTATGATTTTTCAGTTTTCGGAGATTTGTGTCATCATTTTGTTTTTGCATATTGCTCATAATGATCACATCCGTTCCTAGATGAACTAATTTATGGTAAACTATATTCTACCCTAATTCTTCAGTTTTCGGAGATTTGTTTGTTATTTTCGTCGCAATAATACGTATCCGGATCTGTTCGTTATTTTCATCACAATAATACGTATCCGGATAACGACTTTAGTGCTCAAGTTATTCCCGTAACACCATATACAATTGATTTCAGCTCTTTGACAGAGCAGTTGGGGAAAATTCCATTTGAAACTGTATCATGTCCATTTTTACTAAATGTTTTCCACATAAATTATCTTACATGGGAAACGGTTAATTATTAAATGGAAACAAAAGTATGCCATAAAAGACATGGATTTTTATCCGGACTTCTTTGAAGCAACTAAATAGGAAATGAAATCTTTAGTTGATAGTGGTAAAAATCTCTCCAAAAAAAAAGACGTGCCTTATATATTACCCCGCGAGAGGAATCAGTATTTAATGAATTCAACGATTTCAGTATAAACAAAAGAAAAAGGGAACGACATCCGATTCAGATCCTAATCTCAAAACGAAAGGGGATATGGCGAAATTGGTAGACGCTAATTGAGCCTTGGTATGGAAACCTACTAAGTGATAACTTTCAAATCCAAAGAAACCCCGGGAAAAAAAACAACTAAGGAAAGTTGACATGAAAAGAAGGACATATGGATGATTCCATTTAAGGACTTTTCAACTGCATCTCTAACTGCATAACTGCAGGTCAAGAACCCTGCTATAGAAACAGCCTCAGAGCTGAAAGGAAATGCAATCTTCGGTTGATACCGGGAAATCACTCCGGCGATATTTAGGCCTTTTCAACTGTCTATATATATATATATGTATGTATCTAACTGCAGATGAAGAACCCTTCAAGAGAAACATCCTCACTTGATTAAGAGAAATAGAGATAAGAATTGAATCATTGATGGAGTACCAACAGAGAAAAACCAATGTATTCATGTTTCCATGGCTAGCACATGGGCACATCTCACCTTTCCTAGAGCTGTCCAAGTCACTTTCCAAGAGAAACTTCAATATATACTTGTGTTCAACGCCGGTGAATCTTTCTTGCATACAGAAAATGATCGGCGAAAAATATGCAGACTCTATAACACTAGTTGAAATCCAAGTCCCCACTTTACCAGGGCTTCCCCAAAATTATCACACCACCAAAAACCTCCCTCCCCATCTCATGCCTACCCTCAAAACCGCATTTGACAGATCGGCTAATGACTTCTCCAAATTGCTAAAAACCCTCAAGCCAGACTTGCTTATATATGACACCATTCAACCGTGGGCTCCCATTATCGCTTCCAAGCATGATATCCCAGCTGTGGCTTTCGTAGCCACAAGCGCCACAATGACGTCCTTCATGCTTCACCGGTACAAAAATCCAGGTACTAAATACCCTTTCGAGGACATATATCTTAATGATCATGAGGATAGTAATCTTGTTCATTTGCTCCAGTCATCGGAAAATTACTATAAAGGGAAAAACAGGTTTTTTGAGTGCCTTAAGAGATCATGTGGGATGATTTTGATTAAGAGTTTAAGAGAGATTGAAGGAAAGTATGTAGATCATCTCTCTCTTTTGGCTAAAAAGAAGATTGTACCAGTTGGTCCATTAGTTGAAGCCACTACGAACAGTACTGAAGATGACCACTTGAACATTATTAAGTGGCTTAACAAAAAGGGTTTTGGCTCGACCGTGTTTGTTTCTTTTGGGAGTGAATATTACCTTTCCAAGGAGGAGATGGAAGAAATGGCTCATGGTTTAGACCTTAGTGCGGTTAATTTCATATGGGTTCTCCGGTTTCCGGTGGGAGAAAAAGTTAGTGTTGAGGAGGCTATGCCAAAAGGGTTTTTAGAGAGGGTAGGAGAAAGAGGATTGATAGTCCAAGGATGGGCTCCACAGGTGAAAATTTTAGAACATCCAAATGTTGGGGGTTTTGTGAGTCATTGTGGGTGGAGCTCTGTTATGGAGGGGATCAAGTATTGTGTACCAATAATCGCGGTCCCAATGCACCTAGATCAGCCGGTGAACGCTAGGCTTTTGACCGAGATTGGTGTTGGTGTGGAGGTGAAGAGAGATGGGAATGGGAAGATTGTAAGAGAAGAAGTAGCCAAAGTTGTTAAAGAGGTTGTGGTGGACAAAAGTGGTGATGTTGTGAGGAAGAAAGAGATGGATTTGAGGGAGAAGGCAAGGATGAGGGAGGAGGAGTTGATGGATGGGGTGGTGGAGGAGTTGCTTCAACTTTGTAGGAAGAGGAAGAAGAGGCCTCAACTCAATGGTCTCCTCATGGACAATGTGATTGAGATGACTTCAAATGTTGTTCTTCTCTAGACCACAAAATCCACAACTAGAAGGAAGCATGTTCCTATGCACTTCTAACCTTAAAACTTTTTGTCTCTTTTTTTTTTTTTTTCAACTGCCCTAACCACTTCTAGTTTAGAACTTCTATGTACAAGCTGAGGAGGTCTTGTGAATCATTCCCATAAAGCTAATGAGAATCGAATTCGACCCTCAATTTTATATTAACCATACGCACTTAGATTCGTTGTGTTTCATAACATGCAATTTTCGTGTTGCCATATCCGGGGTATTATGTATAACAATTCTCGCAGTTATTTTACGTGCATTTTTATTTATTTCCTTCTATGAATTTTAGTCTGTAACAATTGTACTTAATTTGGAATCTGCATTGCAGATCATTGAATTTATATCGGGGGGTTAATGCTACAGTATCTCGCAGAGTAACATCCAAATTGTCAACCATTAAATCGAAACCAATTAATATGAATTTGATTGAATCAATCCCGTAAAGCTAATGAGAATTGAATTCGCCCCTCGGTTTTATACAAACGTGCACACTCAGATTCGTTTGTGTTTCTTGCATAGTATATATATACATGTTTCCTTTACTTATCTAGTGAAGAAAAAAAATACTTGTCACTACATTTATTTCACCGGTTTATCACACAACAAATATCGTTGTGAACAATTTTTGCTGTCATATCCGGGTTTAATTTATATACCAGTGAGCAATTTTTTTTTTTTTATCTTACACTTCAGTCGCAGTTATTTTATCGGCATTTTTTAAGGTTTTTTTTTCTTTTCCTTTCATGGATTTTATTATGTCCAAAAAAAACTTGGGTGCTAATAGGATATGGTCATGTAATGCCCAACCGCACATCTCGGCCATCCAAAAATGTCATGGACAGCCTAGATTTCTTAATTTGCTGAGATGCGCGATCGGCACTATGTAGCTGTCATCGTAGCCACACCCGACCGGCACCCAAGTTTTTCTCGTCATGATTGTACTTTGTTGGAATTTGTATTGCAGGGTGCGGAACTGGCTTACTGTTAATTTTTTGTTTCCTCTGCTCTTTTCTTGTTTGAATAGAAAGGACATTGAATTAAACAGCGTCAAAATAACGCTGCAGTATCTCGGAAAATAACGTCCGGATCATCAACCATGAATGCGAAACCAATGCAAACAGCCCTGTGAAGCGCCGTTCATTCTCTTCCGAATAAGCTTCGCAGATTTGTACCATTTTTACGGGCTAAAAGCATCTATTTTATCGTGAATTATTACTTGCCGTGACAATTAAATATATGAGCTAGGCATTAGTTGGGCAAAATATACTACTACGTTTCGAATTGGACAAACAAATTGAGAGAGAATAGCTGATATTAGGAGCGTGTGCATGTGCGTGTTGGAGTGGGGAAAGTTTGCAACGAATGAATGAGATAGACAAATGAACAAAATACAAGAAATTATTCCTAAAGATTTCAAAATTCTGAAACTTCTCACAAATTCTAAATATAAGGGAGAAAGGAAAACAAATCCAACAATTTATACACCCATAAAAACCTCTCCTTTTTTTTTTTTTTTTTTATCACAGACAAACTCAATTGTTCTTGGAAGCAGCTGCTTGCTTGGCACCAACAGAAAAGAATTCTGTAATCACTTCAAGAGGCATGCCCTTGGTTTCCGGAACCTTCAGGAAAACAAAAACCCACGATATGGCGCAAACAATGGCGTACATACCGAAAACACCGGGAAGACCAATAGAGGTGAGCATCACGGGGAGCGAGTAGGTTACAATGATGTCTCCAATCCAAAACGTGAGGGCGCATATTGCAATGCAGAGGCCACGAACCCTCGTGGGGAAGATCTCCGCGCAAAGTATGTTGGGTATTGGCCCAAATCCCATGACAAAGCAACAGAAGTAGATGACAACACAGACAGTTGAGATGGCCGCATTTGCAACAGCTCCCATGTTCACAAGACTTGCAAGAATAAGGACAGCTAGGGTTGCTATCAGGACAGGGATTGTGTTCAGAAGTAAGGTCCTGCAAATGTAACAGAGGGTTAACAAACTACGGAGAAAGCAATCGGACACAAATAAGCTGTCGTGATCCCCAAAAGTATTTAACCCATTCTAAACTACTGTCTTTGAATATTTGTACCAACAGCATTCTAAACAACAACATGCTCATTGTCGGCATATTAACGGGATAAAGAATGTCAAGGACAAAGGACAACGAAGTTAACCAACCTAAGCTAAATGGCAAGCTGACATATATAACCTATTGCAGGTGAATTTCTAGGAATAAATCCATGCACCTGGCTTAGAAGTTATAGCCTGTACTTACTTCCAAGGGTTTGGCACAGTGGTACTCACCTGGCAAACGGGACCTCACAGAGCCTTTGGTCTGGGTTCATATCCCACCAGCATGCCATCAACTTATGTGTTGATGCAGCGCATAAATGACTTCGTCCCAACTGTAAGTGGGTCTGCCACTAGTTGGTGTTAGTTTGTCCCACATAGGTTGATTACAACCACCAAAAGCTAGAATATAAGTATGGACGGCCTCTTTACTCGTAGCCAATTGGTTTTGAGTTGGATCATGGATGCTTTAACATGGTATCAGAGCTAGCTTTTGAAGGATTTTGGACAAGACTCTCTTGGTTATTGCCCCGTTGTTTGTCCCATAGGTGCACCATGTTTCGTTATGATCCCAATGTTGCGGGTGCGAGTTAGGGGTCGCACATGTGGGGGAGCATTAGAGTTTGTCCCACATTGGTTGATTATAACCTCCAAAGCTAATATATGAACCTAGGCGGCCTCTCCACTCATAGCCAATTGGTTTCGAGTTGGAAGCTTTAATAGGTGGAATTGGCCCACGATTGGAGGTCCATTGGGCCGGATACCGAGGAGTATCAGAAAAGCAAGAACCCTACACTTTTACACACCCCATAAAGAAATCCATGCACCTAAGAGTCTGAGACTTGTGTTGCTCACTAACATTATGTGGGCATTCACGTGGCCAATGGCCATAGAAGATCAAGGACTGACTTCCAAAGTGAAGAATGCTAGAAGCACCCAAAACAAAAGGGGACTTGTTTAAGATCTACGTATTTGTGAAGGCCAGTGAAAGACTTAAAGCATAGGAATACAAGATTTTACATGTCAGACTGGCTATAATTTTCTTAGCACTACTTAATTACCTTCTTGTGCCTTTCTTCATCCGAAATACGATCTTGAAGAGAGGCAAAGTCAACTGACTCAACTCAAAAAGAAACTATTACTCCCAAAAATCCACGAGAATAAATGTGGCATGGAACAAGGTAGGGAAAACCCTAAAAAAATAAGTAAAGTATTGCCTTTTTCACCAAAGGAACATTGGGATAGAAGGTATTCCATGGACTTCAAATTTCAAACAAGAACTGCAATTATGCAAGAGAGGATAGCAGAATGGAAGTTACCTTCTGCCAGAGAGATCCATGAGCCTCATGGCAATGGCTATACAAGGAAGCATCAACAAGGTGGTGATGGCACTGATCAGCAGTGAAGAAGAAGCTGAACCTATTCCCATATTTGACAGAAGAATTCCCACACCTGCCTGCTCCAGAATTTGAGGAGTGTAGTAGAGAACCCCATTTATGCCGGAAAACTGCATAAACAAGGGACACCGTATGGAGAAAATTAGCATAAAAGGAAATGAATGTAACTTTTTATTTTTTATTTTGGGTAAACAATGAAAGTGAAACTAAGTAATGATAACAGGTCGGATACTCGTGTATCTCTCTGTCTGATGCATAGAAACTACATCATTAACGACAATACTAGCATTGTTGTTAAACAATGAAGGTGAAACTAAGCAATGCTAACAGGTTGGATACTCATGTATCTCTCTTTCTAATGCATAGAAACTACATCATTAACAGCAATGCTAGCAACAAAAACATCGCCTATATATGGGAGCACTGAATGTATCCCATGTTGAAAATTTTGACCAAGTGACGCTTTCATTGATTTGGATTACATTCTCATTCTAGATATACATTGGCTAAATTAAATCAAATGGAAATTTGTCATTACAGTATAAAGCAAGAAATAGAACGTTATAACAAGAAATAAATGGCAAACATCACTTTCAAATTTTTGTTTCGCAAAAAGAAACAAGTGGTATACCATAGACTTTAGTTTAAAGGACCAGTGAAAAAACATAAGCCAATTCAACTTGGTTACTGCAGAAACGATACATAAAGAGAACTTCTCCTTAATCTGCAGAAACTTCAAATTATGAGTATAACAAATTAGCAATCCAAGTTGACGTCAGCTTCACATGAGAACATTGAGACACATAGGATTTTATTTTTAAAAGAAATCAGAAAAAGAAAATTCCATTACTGCAAAGATACAAAATGAAATCGGTGCGACAGGAAAAGAGAAATTAGGAACAAATCACGTTGGAAGTTAAATTGGTACAATAGTCTTTTAATGTTGGAAATTCCGTTATCCTTCCATCCTTTAATTTAAAAAGAGAATCTCCAACATGAAAACGTTTTATTACATAGGCCATTCAATAAATTTTCAATTTATTACATAAACCTTTCATCTAATACTTGTATGACACGGGAATATTTTAAAGGAGAGACTGAGCTAAATATTGATAATGAAAACCAGAAAAATAAGGGCAATGAGTCTAATGACTAACGAGTAGAACCACAAACGGATTGTAGCTTTATAGGGATAACCTATAGGTTCACTATAACTTGGAACATGAAAATAAGATCTGCTTAGTGTCCAAATCCTATGGAGTAATACTCATTCTTCGGCAGAACTATAGAATAGTAGGAAAATGCAATGCACCAACCCTTTGTACTGCCTAACAATCATGGAAACTGAAACCAGTTAGTAACTCCAATCATCAAGGAAAGGCTAACTGATGAGGCTCTCACTTAGACTTCCTCTCACATGAGAACAAAATGCCAAAAAGAAAAAAATGTCGGCAGATTCTGTTAGTTACCTGCTGAAGTATTTGAATCCCCACCCCAACAACCAACGCATGCTTGACTCCCGGTTCAAAAAGGTCAGTCCAACTTGGCCCTTTTGCAGCAGTTTCAGCTGGGTGCACCATAGCTGGTCCAAGTGGATGCTCATTCATGATGTCCCTTGAATATTGAGCTGGTTGACTCACCAAAGCAGCAGCCTGGATGAACTCACCAACAAAAGGTACCTCACCAGGGAGAGAAACTAAAGATCCACGCCTAGATCCAGGGACACCCTCCTGATGCAAGTATATTCTTTTAAATCCTCCTTCCGTCTTTCCATCTTGACCTTCTCTCTCGGTCCACTTCCATGCCAGCTGCCAACCCCCACCAATGCCCATGCTATCGACTTGTTCCGCCATATTCCCTTGCATCATAGTGTCATGCCTCATGCTTGAAAGGCTTCCATGAGCAGCTGGATGGGCCATGTCTTTATCAATACTCGTTGTCTGGCGCGAAATTAATGGACTCTCCAAGTTATCATCAGAATCACCACCAGCAGCACCATCAGACATGTAGTCCTCCCCGTCTCTTGCAAGGCTCTCTTCATCCCATTCTTCATGTTTAGGCTGCTGCCCTGCAACGCTGAACATGCTCCCAAAGTGCGGAAAAAGCATGCTTCCCTTGCTTCCTGTGTCAGGAAGCTTCTCATGGACACTGCCAAAGAGGGTCACAAGTGGGTCCATAAGGGGTACATTCTGGTTTACAATGCTTCCTGCACGGGATGCTAGACCAATAGTACTCTGCCCGGTGACAGGTCGAGCAACCCAGGAGACACCTGCTTGAGGCCCATATAACCTAATTTTATCACGTTCAGCAGTTGGTTCCTGGTCATCAGTGAGTTCGTTGGCTGGGCACAGTACAAATTCCTCAATAGATGTTTCACCCCCAACTCCAAGACCTTCAACCAACAGAGCCATCTCTCCTGTACAGAAAGGGAATTGAGAATACCCACATGATGCAAAAAAAAGAGAGGTTCATAATAGCCAATAATTGGAAACTAACAATTGTTTTCTTTTTTGAACAGAGGAGGTTTGGGCCAGCCATGGTCATTGGGAAAAAAAAAAAACCGTTTGATCGTCTCTTTCCGATCTTTCCGAATAATATCAGAAAGTCAAACCATACTGTAAAGAAAGATTTATTCACTTAAGTTCTAAACATTCTGATTAGTGAAAGGAAGGACATTATTTAAGCTTCTCAAATAGATAAGCTGAGGCTGTAAATCTCTACTCTACTAGCGAGCACGGGATGTTATGCAAATGTCATAAACCTCCCTTCTCTAAATAGTTACGTTACTAAGTCACAACAACATTATGCACGCTACTTTTAACACATTCACTTCAGAAGAAACTCTTTCTATTAAAAGTTTCATTTAATCTGTCCAAATGATCAGTTTCCTTGCATTTTAAAAGTTTGTTTCAACAGCTACACGCATTTAAATTAAACAATATAAAATGTCAAATTTACTTGTAAGCCTTGTTACAAACTGCAAACCCTTTCTCCAAAAGTGCAGATTTTTCTAGCATAATATGTCGGAACAGTCATATTCAGCTGCCATAAATGAACTTTATATGACTTTAATGGTTGAACATAAAAAGGAAAGAGAAAAAAACACAGTGCACAGAGCCACAGCTCATAAACAACTAAATAGCATAGAAACTAGCTAGCCGGAGTTCATTAAGCCAGATTCATATCCCCTATGGCTTTACATGGATGTCAAATAATTTGACCACTTTAATAGCATTTAACATGAAAAAAAATTAAACATCCATTGGGCAAAGAACACTGACCAGATACATCTTCCCTGCCACGAAGTCTCTGTAACACCTGCTTGGCCTCGAGCATGCGCCCTTTACTAACGAGCCACCTTGGAGACTCAGGCAAGTAAAATATTGTCAATACAAAATAAACGAGGGAGGGAAGAGAAAGAACTCCAAGCATCAACCTCCAACTCGGTGAATCCATCAACGACATTCCAAAAACCATGCAATATGACAAAAACATTCCAACTGAGCCAGTAAACTGAGGCAAAGTATTCAATAAACCCCTAATCTCAGGTGGTGCGGTCTCGGATATGTAGACTGGAACAAGAGTAACTGCTAAACCAATTCCGAACCCATCTAGAAGCCTTGCTACCAATAGAACATAGACATTTGGGGACCACAACATTACAAGACCGCTAACAAAGTAAAGGATGGATGAGATTATAAGCAATGGCCGACGGCCAAGCCAATCTGCTATTCCACCTGAGCATGTAGTTATTAATACGGCACCAATAAGCGACATAGCTACAATAAGCCCCTCTATAGTTGGGTTACTTTCCAAGTCGAATTCCTTCTTTATATATAAAACAGCCCCTGTCGTAAAAGAAGAAGAATATTGTGTCAGATAAAAATCATAACTAATGAGTAGATAATTAAAAGCCTATAAAGAATTCCATCAAAAACCAAAGCAGTTTGCACCGGTGAACCAAATTTGATTACTACAGAAACCAAACCCAATTGTTCTAATACACAGGGATTATTATGTTTTCAGCCCATGACCACAAAAACTCAAAAGCAAATGAATCTTTCAAACATATCATTTTTTATTTATGTATGAGTATGTACATATACATCTATGTACAGAAGGATCAAATTACCAGCAATTGTAGCATTATCCCATCCTTGAAGTAAGTTACCAATCGCAGCAGCAACAGCCACAAGAACAGCTCCACTCATCTTCCTCTAATATATAAGAAAGCAAATCTACAATACTATAGAACCCACAAAGAAACCTGAAACAGACATTTAAAATCTCAAAAATCAATATAACCATAACAAGAAGGCAAATCAAAATACCAAATCCCCTGTCTTCCCAGTTGCAGCAGATTCTCAATAAACAGAAACTGCTTCATTACTCCTATTATTTACCATAGCTTCTACAATCGGATCACAGTCTCATGAAACCATGAGATATGGATACAAACATATATCTATATATGATAAAACCTGTAAAATTGTGAACAGGAGAAAGGAGAAGAAGTAAACCATTAATAACCTCAATGAAAACCCAGATACGGAGATTAGTGAAAAATTCCTTAGGGGACTGCAAAAGTCTAATCTTTTGGTTTTTTTTTTCCCCTTGAAAAAACCGTAGAAGTCTAATCTGAGAAAAAAACAATCTTTGGAAGTAGCAAACAAGTGATGAATAACAACAAAAAACAACTAAAGAAGAAGGAGAAGGAATCAAATTCATGAGTTACCTTAATTGGTGGGATATTCAAGAAAGGATCCGTCTACCAGATGTAGAAATAGCAAGAATCTCGGGTTCAAAGACTTACCCAGGAAGAGAAAATCACATTGATGGAGCCTTGTCACTAATGGGGGAGGAATGGGGAAGGAGAGAGAGGCCTGAGCATGTACACCAACCTAGAAAAGGCTCCTTTTTTGGCCAAAACATAAATGTTAGTACTCCAAAATCTCGAGGGTGCCACTAATCACAAGAGAACAGATACAGAGTGGTCGAGGGGATGTGTGCGTACTGTGTACAGGGACGTAATAATGAAAGGGTAAATTTCACCAAGGCCCTCTGAGGTTTCCCTAATGACGGATACGCTCTGAGAAATAACAATGAACCTCTTGTTGTTTGTATGTACATTTCATTGACACCCCAAATTAATAATTGTCTGTCCAAACACTGATTAAATGGAGAAAAACTTGGGTGTCAGATGGGTACCACGAGGCAATACCTATCGCATATCTCGACTGTCTAAAAGTGTTTTGGACGGTCCAAATTTTTTCAAACTGTTCAAAACATTTTTGGACGACTGTGATGAGGTGTTGCACCAAAAAAATTCTCAATTAAATGAGCCAATAATTACTTATATTTGAAAATTCACATATATTGATAATAAAAAGTAATTAAAAATATCAACTCACACTTATTTTTAATTTGGATAACTTTTTTTTTCCCATCAAAAGAGTTGTTGTGATATACAGAGTAAAAGAGTAAAATTTATACGTAGCTCTTTATTTTTTACTTGTTGAAAGAATCGTAATGATAAGAAGTGACAAATTTACTTATTGGGAATTGAGAATTTTTTTATTGTTTGTGAAAAGTTTAATTTATCAATGCAAGTCACTTTTACTTTATGGCATGTTTAGTTGAACAGTTATTGGTCGGTGAAATGAACATTGAAACAACAGAGGGTTTCCAATAATTTCTCAAACATGAAAGGGGTATCTGTTGTTTCTAAAAACCTTGGGGGGTGTCAGTGATATTTGCAGCTAGCGGCACTTGCGCTGCCTAGTGCCTACCATGTCACCTTTGTTCATTAGGCTTGTAACCAATTGTCTTTTGCTCATGCAGAAAATTTTCAATACAACGGCTATTGTAACGCTCCTCTTACTCTCATTACACGTGGATGGATTGGTACAATACAATAGAGTTATAAATAATTGTTGTATCTAAATAAAAATCGCGATTAACTGTGCTAACTCAGATCAGCTGAGCCAATTTATGTCTTTTAACTAATTTTTTGAAGTAAACTATTTACTGACGGGATTATAGTGGGACAAACCCCACAATTGACTATGCAAGAGTTAATAACGTTTATGAAATTTTGAATTTGAAACCTAAAATGAAACAAACAACTAAATCTCAGACATTAATCACCACAATGGAAATATCAATAAATTCTTGGTTGAATTCTAATTGTCCGCAACCAAAAAATCTATTATATTATTGCAAAATAACTTTTGGTGATGAGAGCTTCTTGAACTTGTCACATGTCTCCCAATTTTTTGCATTTTATTAGCAAAGTCCTAAACGGTAATTGGGATTCAAAGGTCATTTTTGGAAATTCAAAAAATAATATCAATTATTGCTCTTATAATTCTTTACTGAATTCCTAAATGAAATCATCCCAAATTTTAAAAAGTACGTGTATCATCAAACCTTTGACTCCGTATATCAACAAAATGGTTTCCTTTAGCTGCATTCTCATTAGGAGAACAAATTTTAGAAAGAAAACTTGAACCATTGCAACTTTAAATGATTCTCTAAAGGAAACCGTAGCAAAGATCAATTTTTAGACTTTTGAACACTTTTAAATGAACAATTTCATAAAGAAAATCTGAAGACCAAAACCTATATATCCCTGGATTTGTAAGATTTTCCAAATCTCAAAAGAATAATTTTCTTAGTTTGTAACCGAAAGTTTTTATATCTTTTGGAAACAATACCAAAACTTTTGGCAACTATTTGGGGAATCTATCATATTATTGAATAAAATTCTACATAATAAAAAGTTTATACTAAATTACCAAGAGATTACGTAGCTGAAATTTTTTACTCCACAATTTGCAGAATAAGTTGATTTTTGCAAAAAATTCTATCTATAATCACGTGGTTAAGAATTAGAGAAAAGTTATAGGCAATCATTTGGGACAGAGACCATCTTCAAAGGAAGGTCAGAGTTAGTGCGGTAGTAGCTTTGATTCCTCATCTGTTCTTCGAAAGGTAAATCTTTTTTAAAGATTATTTTAGTACAGTTTTTTTCGATTTCTCATGTGCTCTTCGATGCAAAATTCATTCCAATCAGACACCTTTGCTATTTTCCATTTATCAAAATCTATAAATATGTTCATGAATATCAGTGGTTATACCATTCATAAATTTTGAATATTAAAAAATCATGTGTAATGTATCAATATCACGATCATGCATACATATTCATTATACCCCTTCCAAAACCACTATATTATGAACAATGTACTCCTATGGTATTTTAAGTAGACTAGTCAAAAGAATGTTTGCACCTTTTCAAAGGTAATAAATACAATTGTCTTCATTTTATGTCATGAACTCGTCGCTTCCTAATAGATCATAAATTTAATTATTTTTTTTAATCTTATATATGTAGGAATGACACAAGATCAACAGGGTCTTCGTGGCTAATCTTTTATTTGTTACATTAAGGCACCGGGAACTCATAATGACAATTTTATTTGCTTGAATTGTTTTTTCTAGATGTTTGTTTATGAATGTTCACACTTTAAATAACGATGAATTTGTTTGATAAAAATTTATATTAATTGTGTGCAACATTCGCACAATCAAATTGTTTTATATTTTCGTGAGAAGGAACATGGATGCAACGTGAGAAGGAACTTGGTTGCAACAATTTATCCCGTGCATTTATGTGCACAATATTTTAATTCATGTCTACAACATTTTAATTCATGTCTACAACATTTTAATTCATGTCTCCATGCATAGCACAGATTCATGCTAGTTCCTAATTGTCTAAAAAAATGACCGTTTGAAATTTGATTGTTTCTTTCTTAAGATGATTGTTATTCAAATAATTGATTTTGTTTAAAATTTTGTGTCTATTGAATGTATACACATTGAATGACCACTGTAATCAACATGAGCCAAAAATAAATTTATGGAATCTGAACGAATTTTAAGTATATGATATTAAAAGGTCTAACGTTCGAATTCAACGAATCAAGAGTAAAAATGACGCACACTCAAGAATGTTAAATGTCGAGTAAACAATCATGATGTTTCAGTGGATGGAAATCAAAATGACACATTGAGTTACAGTCGCGCCCACACCCAAGGGTTGCCCTAGCTGTTAGGGCGAGTGCCTGACTTTGGGGGTAATCCCTTTGATTAGGATCGAGTTCAATTTCTCGCAGGGTGAGTATTTGTGCTAAGTGTGTGTGTGTGTGTGTGTGTGTGTGTGTGTGTGGTGGGGTGTGGGTTGTGTTAGCTCCTCCGAAGTTTAGGGCGTCTGATGCCGCCTAATTAGTTGCATGTTGTAGGATTGTTACTCGGTTTAAAAAAAAAAAAAAAAAAAGTGCTACAGTTGCGCACAGGCATATTACGTCTCATGGAGTTTATTCCATGCTTATGGAATATTATTTTATATTGTCATAATAGTATGTTAAATCCAAACACTTAGAGCCAGCTTGCAAAAAAATTTCTTGTGAATTCCTTTGCCACTGTGTAGATGGTTTGCTGTGGATTTATATCGAAAAGAAGATTAATCGAAGTGTGCGCAAATTGGTCCGAACTATAAAAAATGAAGGGAAAAAACATGTTCTCGTCTAAATATGTCGGAAAAAATTTCTCAGTCACCCGACTCATCACCCTTTGTTTGCTGAGTTAATACTAAAAACAGAAAGAAAAAAAAAATGTTCACTCAAGCCTTCACACTCTCCCTGAAAACCTGGCTAAAAGCTATACTTGGGTGGTGGTTGTTATGATAGCACCCTAGTTGATTAACAATCACCATCATCCATTCTCAAAAGCGAAGGTTAGAATAAGATATCAATAATAATTCAATACAAGAAAAACCCAATATTCCATTCCGTCCATCATTTTCAGTTGATGATGAATGTAAACAGGGGAAACGGGGCACATGCGTGCTAAGCCCATTTAAGTTGTCCGTGCTCAGCGATAAAAAGCACAAATCTGGCTGGACTCAAGCAAATTTACACTGTCTATTGCCGAACTAATATGTGTCATTGATCGCCGAGCACAGACAACCTAAATGGGGTTAACATGCATGCGGACACAGCTCTGTCTGTAAACAATTCACTTTAATAGTGTGAAATGGAAGAAAAATTATCTCCTTTAATTCGAATGTCTCTTAGATGACATCATCTATACGAAAAAAAAAATTAATTTGACCAGACATTGATAAATCCATTGACAGATTGTTTAGTTTGAGGAAATGGCCGAGAAAAATAGTACTAGTTCTTTTTCAATAAAGATAGGTACCCAACCCTCATCTCCCGAAATATCTAACCCTTGTGTGTGTGTGGGTTAAGTAATTTCGGAGGATGAGGGGTTGAGTATGTATCAGGGTCTATTTTTTTTTTTTTATAACTGAAATATGATATTAGTTTAAACCATGCAATATTGTAAGCGAATTAACTATATGTCTATTGATGTTCACTCAACTTGTTTCATGGAATATTCTTTGGTGGCACACTTAATTACAGAATAGGCAAATTGATTTATTATTGTGGATCTGGGGTATGATCTGATCAAAAAAAGGAAAATTTTAGAGAGATGGAACGGGTCGGGAACAACATGGATGCTGGACCGATCACAATTGTCTGTGGTCAACTATGGACGGCTCAGATCTGTTCAACAACGAATAGTTTAGAGTTATTTAGATAAGATGTCATTTGAGCTGTTCATGATTAATCACGGACGGCTGTGGTCGGTCAACATCCATGTTGTCCCTGAAGGGACGACACCCATGCCGTGTCCGAGAGAGAGGATTATTATAAAATGCAGAGGGGCTTAGCTATGGAGGTACCAACAATAGGAATATTGCAACGTCCTTTTATTAACAGTTCACTAGACTGACAATAAGGTAATTTTTTATATTAAAAAAGGAAAAGAAATAAATTAGTATTAATTAGTTCATTTAATAGCAATGATTGAGAAGAGTCCAAAATGCCAGGTACACGTTTCCTCCTCCTGGTGGGCTCCGGCCTGTCCGTTGCTGACGGCACCATCTTTCTAAAACTCAAACAGTCATACAAGAAAACGACACTGGTTTTCTTCACAATTTTCAGACTTTTGAAAATTAAAAAAATAAAAAGAGGGTAAAATTCACTGACACCCCCTAACGTTTGCTTTAATGATAAATATCCCGTCACATATGAGAAATGATAATAAACCTCAGGTTGTTTCAATGAACATTTCACCGACACTCAACTAACAACTAGTCGACCAAACACGTTATAGAATTAGCCAAATTGACTTATGCAGGGCTGGTCTTGAGATTCTCGAAGCCTAAGACGAACTTGTAAATGTGAGCCCCGTGTTTTCTTTTTAAAAAAATAAAAATAAAACTACCCTCAAAATGATAGTTACTTGGTCCCATATTTTACTCTTTTCCATGATTCGATTCATTGTTTCAAATAAAACTAATTTTTGGTCATATTATTTCTTCCACCAATCAAAAAAATCTCTTTGGATCTGTGAGTTTGTAAGAGAGACCAGGGAATTGAACCGTGTACCTATTGGATAGAAAAACTAAAAATTTTCACTAGGCTAACTAGCTTGTTTATAATATAAGCAATAAGTTAAATAAATATTATATACCTAGGCGTACCTATCCGGGACCCTAATTTTGAGCCAAAATTCGGGGGCTTAAGGAAGTTGCCTTGCTCGACTTAGCTTAGGGCTGGCCATGGACTTATGTTGACAAAGGGTGAGTTTTCCAAATGATAAAATTAACATATGCTAAATTCACCAGTTGATTTTATCAAATGAGGAAGATTTAAAAAATTCACTCTTTCTAGTGAGAGAACATACAAAAAGCTCTCAGTTCTCAATTTTTATCCAAAGTAATTAATTTGTCTTTTCCGACAAAAAATCGGTTATTCTCAGTGATTAAAAACAACAATATGTTTAAATTTTATGATTTTGAATAAAAACAACTCCTCCAAGGGGTAAACAAAATATTTGTGGAGTATTACTTTTCTGTTATTAGAATGGTTGAATTTTTTGTTATTACATTTTTGTTATCAAAATGGTTGATTTTTTATATATAAGTCACTTTGGTTCATTCCACCGCGTATTTAGACAAACAATTGTCGACTGGGGTGCGAGTGAAACGCACATAAAAACACTTATTCAATATTAGCCTAGCTTTAGCATCATTGTATTTCCCCATACATGACCGATGAAATTTGGGGCGTCGTAGGGCGGAGGGCAGGCCGGATTCATCACCGGCAGATTCCTTAGCAGAGGGGATGAGTTTTGGTAAGTCTGGATATCTTGGGAAGGATTTGCGTGATCCCGCACAATCTGGGGAATTTAAAAATGGTAGGCGGCAGCTACAATGGGAATCGGCTATGGAATTGGGAGACGTTAGGGATGTGGGTTTGGGCCAGACCAATGCAAGCCCAGTCGAGAAGGAAGTACTAGTACCCAATACTGTGAACCATGCTCAATCCGAGCCCACGTTGCCAATTTCAAATTCTTTGGTTTAGGATATTAATAAGGCCCATTCAGAAGGGTCCTCTATTGGTCCAATTGAGATTATGGAGGAAGCTAGACCAGCTTATAGTGGAGAGTAATTTAGCCCAAGCCGTGGGGAAGTCTAAAGCCCTCATGTGGGAAATAAAGCATTAGTTGACGAGAGGGTGTCGGGGGGACTTACACAGAGGAATAGAACTAAACGGAATGGTAGCGGAACAAACACTATGCAAACTAAAAAACCGCCGTCTATGGGTTATAGGAGGAAGCCAAAATCTGGTGGGAATCTGGATTTGGGGGGCAGCAGGTACAACAGCAAGGCCAAGATAAGTCCGGTAAACGTAAATGTGGCGAGGAAGTCCTGGAGGGAGAGTTTCTGCGAGACATGTTACAGGATCATTCGAAAAGGCAGAAGAAAGGGTTGGTAAAAAAAGCGAAATTGTCAAAAATGCAACGGTGGAGGTAGCCAGCCGCGAATGGCCCCAAGTGCCCAAATGAAGCTGATCGCATGGAACAATCACGGCCTAGGGAGAACCTTGACTGCCGACCAGTTGAAGGAGCTATGTTGGATTCACTCTCCCCAGCTGGTTTTTATTTGCGAAACTAAAAACCAGTTTTGTAGAATTGATTTTATTCGGAGGTTTATTGGAATGGATTGCGTCCAGGTTGTGGAGACGATTGGTATTGCTGGAGGTCTTACAGTACTATGGAAGCGTGATCTTGCTATCCGTTTCATTCGTAGTAGTAGTTTTTTTTATTGAATTGGAAATAAAAGATGACGATTCCGGTCATGTTTGGCGCCAACTTAGAGGTCGTGGATTTGAAAGCTTTTAGGGATTTTGTCACCAACTTAGAGGTCGTGGATTTGGGGTACTCTGGGTATCCGTTTTCTTGGTCCAATAGACGTGGTGGTGACGGTATGGTGAAGGAAAGGCTGGACAGGGTGTTGGCGTCTCCGGGCTGGCGGTTGCAGTATGATAAGGTGAAAGTTCAAAACCTTTTTGCAGCAAGGTCAGATCATGCTGCCTTATCAGTGGATACCAACCCTCCAAAATTTTTAGGTCCCAGACAATTCCGCTTCGACAATAAATGGGTTGATGATTCGGGTTGTTATGATGTTATTTGCAAAGGTTGGCAAGGACCTATTCGTGGGTCTTATATCCAGATTTTCAATAGAGTTTGAAACACCCGGTGAGAATTGCGAGTATGGAGTAAGAAGCAGAACTTCAATGCTAGGAGGAGAATTAATGAAGTACAAGGCTAGCTTAAGGAAATTGGGGAAGGAAGAGAATACGGGGATATGGGGAAGATTTGTGCTCTAAAAAAGGAGTTAAAAGAGGCGTGGGTACAAAAGGAGATGTATTGGCGTCAAAAAGCAAAGGTCTCGTGGATGGCTGAAGGGGACCGAAATACTTCCTTTTTCCATGCTAAGGTTACACAACGAAGAAAGAGAAATGCAATTATGGGTGTCCAGGATGCTAATGGTAATTGGTGTAATGAACCGGAGGATATAGAAAAGGAGTTTGTGCAATATTTCCAGAGCCTCTTCCAATCCAACGGAACAAACCATGTCACGGAGGTGGTGGGCACGGTTAAAGCGCGAGTTGATGAGCAAATGAACCGATCTCTTACAAGAATGTGTAGCTATTCAGAGATTTGGTAGGCACTTTTTGATATCAATCCTAACAAAGCTCCGGGTACGGATGGAATGACTGCGAGATTTTATCAACAATATTGGGAGGTGGTCAGTACAGATGTTGTGAATGCGGTGCAACAATTTTTTCATACAGGTCATTTATTGAAGAGCTTGAACCATACCCAAATCGTGCTTATCCCCAAAGTGAAAACCCCATTGCAGGTAATGCATTACCGACCAATTTCTTTGTGTAATGTTTTTTATAAAATTATTGCGAAAATGCTAGCCCATCGTTTACATTGGATTTTGCCTAAATTGATTAGAGTCAACCAAAGTGCCTTTGTCCAGAATAGACAAATTTCTGATAATATCCTGATTGCTCATGAGGTTGTGCACTATATGTAAAACAAAAGAAGTGGTAAGGATGGGTTTATGGCGTTGAAGTTAGATGTCGCTAAAGCTTATGACAGGGTAGAATGCAGCTATTTGGAGGCAATTATGAGGCAAATGGGGTTTGATGGGAAATGGGTTCAGTGGATTATGAACTGTGTGTCTACGGTTTCTTACTCAGTTTCAGTTAACGGGCATAAGCATGGGTTCATAACACCTCAAAGGGGGTTGCGGTAGGGAGATCCTCTCTCTCCGTACCTATTTCTCCTATGTGCGGAAGGTTTCTCTAGTTTGCTGAAATTTAAATAGGGACATGGCAGTTTCAAAGGCATCCAAATCAGCCGGAATGGACCATGTATTTCACATTTGTTGTTTGCCGATGATTCACTCGTGTTTTGTAAAGCAAATAAGGAGGATAGTGTGGAAATTCAGAAGGTGCTAGATATGTATAAGGAAGCATCGGGGCAATTTATTAATGAGTTGAAGTCTTCAATTTTCTTCAGCTTTAACACGTCAGATGCTTTGTGATTGGAGTGCCGGAATATTTTGGGATTCAGTAATAATTCAAAAGAGGGGAAGCACTTGGGTCTCCCCTTTATTATTGGAAGATCTAAGAAAGCAACGCTAAAATTTATAGAGTAGCGGGTAGTGAAGCGGGTAAAGAGTTGGTCAGGGACTTTTATTAACCATGCGGGTAGGGAGGTCTTGGCTAAGCATGTCCTGTTAGCTTTGCCTGTTTATGCCATGGCGTGTGTTAAAATTCCTATTGGCCTGTGCAAAAAACTGAATTCAGTGATTGCTAAGTTCTTTTGGAGTGGGGCGGAGGAGGCGAATAAGATGCATTGGTTGAGTTGGGAGAAATTGACGCAGATTAAAGGGATGGGTGGGCTAGGCTTTCGTGATCTGGAGACTTTCAATTTAGCGATGTCAGCTAAACAAGGGTGGCGGCTTATGCAGGGTGATAACTCCTTGTTCTATAGAGTGTATAAGGCCAAGTACTTTCCGAGCACATCTTTCCTAGATGCTTGTTCCAAACCTCTATCCTCCTGAGCGTGGCAAAGTATTCTGGCTAGTAAAGAGATTATCAAGAAACACTGGCGGTGGAGAGTGGGTAACGGTGAAAGGGCGCGAAATTGGGACGACCCGTGGCTTGTTGATGATCATTATCTGAAAATTTTAACTCCAAAGGCTAGTAGTAATTTAAGGCAAGTTAGTGATTTGATTGATAGAGAGCACTTGGTGTGGAATGAAGCACTGAATAAACAAGTTTTTATTGATCGAGATGCGAAGCTAATTTTGAGCATTCCCTTGAGTGTGACTGGGGTGGAGGATTGGAGTTTTAGAGATTTTTTCGGGGATTAGAACGAATTTGGAGGCAAAAATTAAAAAAAAAATTGAGGATCAGATTGGAAGCGGTTCCATATATCTCCACCCTGATTCCAATCCCATTTTTTTTTTATTATACATTAACTATATTCTTTAAGTATTGTCCTTAAAATTAGGGAAAGTTAGTCATAAAGACACTGTATTTTGTCTTTTTTAAGAGAAGGACAAGATACTTTTGCAATCAAACATATAAACATGGTTTTTATTATTCATTTAACAAAAGCACTAAACACACTCTCTTTTTATTTTTGACATAAACACCCTTTATGGATTCAAATACATCTAAAACTTTTCGTGTTGGGTATCTCTTGAGGCTAACGATTAGATGGGGCTATAAAAGTCTTGTTTTCGTGTATATCATTGTTGGAAAATTTAAAAGGCTTATTAATTATTGTTACTTTTCCTAAAAAAATGGCAACATTACTAATTTCTATTGGCACGAATTTCACAAATTTTGCTTCGTTGTGCATACCGTCGAATCTGCATTGAAAAATGAGGTGGGTTAAATTGAATGATAATCATACCTTAAAAGCATGCCAAAATGACACCAAAATAGACCAATGCAAAAATATTACAGTTTTTTCTTAAGAAAAAAATATTGACAACATAAAAAAAAATGTAAATTGCTTAGATCTATGGGTGTCAGTGACCAATGAACGAAATTATGCAATAATACTACAGTTTTTAAAAGGAACAAAATCATGCTATTGAAATGATTATTCCAACTTTTGGTTTGCAATAATTTTTTTTCCTATAACACGGGATATCAGGGTCAACTTTTGGTTTGCAATTTTTTTTTTTATATTTTATTTCGAGGTCTCAGAAGTTGATTTTGATTACGAGTTTGATGCTTCTCACTTCAATGATTTCACTCGGCTGGAATTGTCTCTCGAGGCTTTGGACGCCAAGCGTTGGTTTGAATTAGCCCCAAGTTATCTGTCTTCCCATAAGCATTCACAAATGCGTTTGCGCAATTGAGAGAGATTAATAGGAAACATGATAATCATGTTAATGATTAACCAACAACTGTTATAACAAATGGAATTTATTTGACAAGTGAATGAGAAGTTAGCTACCACTATTTTATTTTTATTTTTTTTTTGAATTTTTGGTACGAAATTAGAACTTTTAAAAATTAGTGACATTTCACTAATTATTTTTTCGCTGAAAGTGGTCGGCCGAAGATGGGGTGGTGTTTGGTCAGGAGTTAGAAGTTGATTTTTTCAAATTTTCTGTACAAAATTAGAACTTTTAAAAATTAGTGACACTTTACTAATTTCTTTGGACTCCGGAAGTGCTAGGCCAGAAGTGGGGTGGTGGTCGGCTGGAGGTGGGGTGTTGGTTTTTTTGAATTTTATGTTCGAAATTTGAAATTTTCAGAATTAGTGACACATTACTAATTTTTTTGGTCGCTAAAAGTGGTCGGCCAAAGGTTGGGTGTTGGTTAGCCGGAGGTGGGGTGTTGATTTTTTAGAATTTTATGTTCGAAACTTGAATTTTTAAAAATTAGTGACGGTTCACTAATTTTTGTGGTCGTTGAAAATGCTCAGCTAGAGGTGGAGTGGTAGTCAGCCGGAAGTGGAGTGATGATTTTTTTTGAATTTTATGTTTGAAATTTGGATTTTTAAAAATTAGTGACACATCACTAATTTTTTTGGTTGCCGGAAGTGCTTAGCCAGAGGTGGGGTGGTGGTTAACCGGAGGTGGAGTGGTGATTTTTTTGAATTTTATGTTCAAAATTTGAATTTTTAAAAATTAGTGACACGTTACTAATTTTTTGGTCGCCGGAAGTTGTCAGCTAGAGGTGGGGTGGTATTTTTTTTAATTTTATGTTCAAAATTTAAATTTTTAAAAAGTAGTAACACTTCACTAATTTTTTTGTCTTTATGTTCGATTGCAAAAGTTCTTTGTCCTTCTTTTTTTAAATGACAAATGTTTTTTGTTTTTATGTTCGATTGCAAAAGTTTCTTATCCTTCTCTTTAAAATTGCCAAATATTTTGAATTTTTGACTAAGTGGCCCTTAAAATTATTATCAATCTTGATACGAAATCATACGATCTTCATGATTTTTTGGGGTAACTAGCTAATTCAATCATTTTTGCGCCAAAACTATTTTTGTTTGTACAAAAATGTAAGTGCTTAAAAACCTTATATCATGTGTAAGGTACAAGCCTTTTGTGCACTGCAATTTTGGCACAAACAAAATAATTTTGGCATTATCATTTCCCGATGTCGAAATATATATATATATATATACACACACACACACCAAACTTCCGGTCCAAACTCCCGCATTTTATTAAGTTCTAGACCTCCACTTTTTGGACCAAGTTTTGATAATCCAAACCGTTAGATGTGTTTAAAACGTGTTTTTCAGGTCCAACGCTTGGATTTGGCAAAAAAAAAAAAACCTTTGCAATCCTCGCGTTGGACCTTAAAAACAAGTTTTAAAAATATCTAACAGTTCGGATCGTCGAAATTTGGTCCGAAAAGTGAGGTCCGGACGGTAGGTCCGGATTTAGTGGTTTGGATAGGAAGGAGACTCTCTCTCTCTCTCTCTCTCTCTCTCTCTCTCTCTCTCTCTCTCTCTCTCTATATATATATATATATATATATATATATATATATATATATATGGGGAGCTTCTCCTCTGAACTCCAGGAAGCCGGGCCCCCATGATCCGAGCATTTTTTTGACAATCCGAGCTGTTCAATGTGTTCAGAATGTATTTTCAAGGGTTGACGAAAGAAATCTTCAAAAAAAACATTACTGGAAAATGCTTGATCCAAGCAATTTTTTGCAAAAACATTGGTCGAGTTGGATTTTGCAAAACAAAAAAAAATACATTTTTGCTTAAATCCAGGAGGTCAAGTTAAAAAAATTTCCGTTTATATATATATACAGTCCACTTCCAGTCCAAACTCCTGAATTTTAAAAAAATTCAAACCTTATTGATCCCTATCAAATTTCGATGATCCGAACCGTCTAATGTGTTTAAAAGGTGTTTTTAAGGCCCCCGCAAGAAATTAGCAAAAAAAAATACCAGGAAGGGCTTGATCTGAACAGTTTTTCACAAAATTGTACATATAACAGTTTTGTGAAAAAACTACTCGGATGAAGCACTTCCTGGTATTTTTTTTTTTTTGCTGATTTCATGCGATGGCCTTAAAAAACACCTTTTAAACACATTAGACGGTTTGGATCATCGAAATTCGATCGAGATCAATGAGGTCCGGATTTTTTTTAAAATCCGAAAGTTTGGATAGGAAGTGTGGTGTATATATTATCAAATTCGGGATCCCGGATTGGAGGTTTTTTGGTGTTTTGATGCTTTTAAATTTTTTTTTTGGGAAATCTGAACAATTTTGCAAAAAACGGCTTGGATCAAGCCCTTCTCGGTATTTTTTTGAAGATTTCTCGCTTGGACCCTTAAAAACACCTTTTGAACATATTGGACGGCTCGGATTTTCAAAAAAATATCGGGCAGGTAGAGACTCGGATCCGGGAGTCCCGGATTAGATCCAGTATATGGGCAGAGCTTCTAAAACGGGATTTCCGTTTCCAGACCTCCATGATCCAAATATTTTTTTGACAATCCGAGCCGTCCAATGTGTTCAGAAGGTGTTTACAAGGGCCCTCGCGCGAAATCTTTTAAAAAAAATACCAGGAAGGGCTTGATCCAAGCAGTTTTTGTAAAAATTTTATATTTACAGTTTTTGTGAAAACTGCATGGATCAAGCTCTTCCTAGTACTTTTTTTTTTTTGAAGATTTCCCTTATGAGCCTTTGAAAACACTTTCTGAACACATTGGACGGCTCGGATTTTCCAAAAATAATTTGCAACACAAAAAAATTAATTTTTTCTTGTTTCCGAGAGGAGTGGACTAGAAATTTTCTGTATATACAGAGAGCCCTCCAATTCTCCTATTTCTCGATCAACTTTTCTCAATCCAATGTGTTTAAAAGATGTTTTTAAGGGTCTACACGGGATATCAATGAAAAAAATGCCAAGAATAGCCTGATCTGATCAGTTTTTGATAAAAATGCATATACCAATAAAAGCTAACCAATGTGCCCCTCTATTGCATTCTCTTCTACACCATTTGAAGGACAATTGTCTATTCTTTGCCCAAGCTTTGATGTCATGATGGTCATCCACAATTGTAGCTATAGACCAAGGGATCTCGGAACTCGACTCATCAAAACAGAAAACTTTACTATCAGACTCAAAAACCACCTTGTTCAGATTTGACTCTTCTGCCATAACACATGCTACCCGAAGAGCCCAAGCCTCAATAGAGAGCACCGACGCAACCATTACTCTACCATACCGCTACCATTGGGCTATTCCACCACTATATTTAGCAATTATGCCAAAGGCAGCCAAGCTGCAGGAATAGAGAATCCAAATAATTGGGATT
This sequence comes from Vaccinium macrocarpon, assembly GCA_022606695.1. Taxonomy (NCBI): domain Eukaryota; kingdom Viridiplantae; phylum Streptophyta; class Magnoliopsida; order Ericales; family Ericaceae; genus Vaccinium; species Vaccinium macrocarpon. Next base: position 32,737,668 of record CM040172.1, read on the forward strand.
CAATTTAGAAAATTGTTTATCCGGGCACAGCCACTCTATAAAATATTGCAGACTCTTTTGATTGCTTTCTCATTCTCTTTGTACGTACTTTGATTTTTTATTTTTTTCCTTTTTCCGTTGCAATACTCTCTTTATTGGTCTTGGACCTTGGTCTAAGTTCAATGCTAAACTGAAAACCAAGTAAAAATCAGTTAAACCGAACCATTAATATTTTTTTGGTTTGTTTTGCAAAATGTCCGAACCAAAATATCCCATTTGGTTTGGTTTGGTTTGGTTTGAAAAACTGCCTTGGTTCCCAGAGAACTAGTTCCGGTTAAAGCGTGGATTCTCTTCACCTTTTGTTCTTCTTTTTCTTTTGCTCCTTGTGGTTAAATTTCATAGTCCCTCCATTCTATTTTCTTGGTCCATTTTTTCATTTCGGTCCGTCCCAAAATAATTGATAATTTTTCATTTTAGGTTGTCCAATTTTATTAGTTTTCCAGTACTATCAAATAGATTCAAATGATATTTGTTGAAAATAATGTTTTAAATTTAAAATAAACTATGAGAAAAATCCCGATTTCTGGTGAGGGACCAAAAAAAATCCCAATCCTTGGCGAGGTTGGTTTTCCAAAAGATAAAATGGACATTTGTTAAAATCAAGGGGGTAATTTTAGCAAATGTTCATTTTAGGTGATAAAATCTCCAATGAATCTGGACATTATGTCCAGATTCATTGGAGATTTTATCACCTTCCCATTTCATTTGCTAAAATCAAGGTTGTGATTTTAGCAAATGTCCATTTTATCTTTTGGAAAACCAAGCATTAGGCCCAGTTTTTCAAAATATTTTAGCACCTACGTGCTAAAATCATGATATTTTAAACCAAAAATAAAGTGGTTCCATGTATCTTTTTTATTTTTTTCGCATCAAATTAAAGTACACCTCGAATACTTTAATTTGGTGCGAAAAAAAATCAAAAAATGATACATCGAACCACTTCATTTTTTTACTTGAAATATCATAATTTTAACACATGTGTACTAAAATCTTTTGGAAAACTGAGGCTAAGAAAATGAGACGGAGGGAATGGTACTAACATTACAGGTGTACCAAAAGGACGAGATGAACAAGAAGAATAACAGCCACATGTTTGAGTGCAGAGTAGACGACCAAATAGCTGCATTTATTAGTGCAATAATGTATGAATTCTATGGAATTTGCAAGTTTCGAGAGTCTCTTCACGTGACCGTGACGGGAATATTTTACAGTATTTTTGTTGCAATGGAAGCCAGCGTTTGCAATCAATGATGGGATCGTGGGAAGCTTTCACAAGTAGAGGTGTAAAACGTGTGTTGTGTCGTATCATGCTTGTCAATCGTGCTTCGTGTTGTGTCGTGTCATACCTATTTACTTTATTGTGCCGTGCCAACCGTGCTACGTGTCGTGCTGTGCTGTGCTCATTTACTTTATCGTGCCATGCCGTGCTTTTTTAAAGTCGTGTCATGTCGTGTCGTTGATTTACTCGTGTCGTGCCGTGCCGTTCCTTTTTCAATCGTGTTGTGATGTGTCGTTCCTTTTTTAATCGTGTCATGCAGTTCCTTTTTGTCGTGGCATGCTGTTCCTTTTTTGTTATGTCGTGTCGTGCCTTAGTCGTGACGTGCCATGCATTTTTTTAGTCGTACCGTCCCGTGCGTTTTTTTAGTCATGACGTGCCGTGCGTTTTTTTAGTCATGTCGTGCTGACGCCATGCCTGCCTAGAAGATGAAAAGAGAGGCCCATTTAATTTGTAAAGGAGGTGTAGCAATATGGAAGACGAAAAATAAGAAAAAATTTCCTATCTGACTGGATTTAGGGACAGAATAGAAAAGTTAATACAAAGTTTTCACACCCCTTAAAAACCCACTTCCCCAAAAAGGGCCAAGAAATTGGGACGGATGGAATATAACAAAATAAGCAACTTAGAAGATGGGAGTTTGCACTTTGTTAATTTTACCTATAAAAAAAAACTTAGAAGCCCATTTAATTTGCACTTAGATAATTTTTATTTCCTCTTTCAAAGTCAAGAGCATAGCCCTAACAAAGCGTAAGCTTCAGGACCAATTCTTGTCTTGATGGCAAAGATTGAGAGCAAAAAAATCACGCAAGCTGACAGATTTTGGACTTGTTGCTATTTGGTGGAGTTTTTCCCAGATTCTTAGACGGGTGGGCAGTTACTGTGTGTCCACCACCCTTCTTACCAGCTGTGACACAAAAAAAAAAAAAAGATTATAAACAACCAACATAACTTTTGAAAGGTGATAACCCTATAAATGTAATTTAGTAATAAAAATAGTTCAAACTACAAATGCAAGAATAAGAAAGCTGCAGGTCATTTGAATGGTAGATAAAAAACAATTGCCATAGGAAGAAGTATTGTTTCTTTACCATGAACTTCCTAAAAAGTTACACGAACACGGACACGGTGCAAGTATATGCGACATAAAACTATTTCATCTACAGATTTTGAATGCATTGCCATAAAACTACTCACAAGACACGGAAAATGTACCATCGCCCCCTGCCCTGAAGCTTCTCCTAGATCATCTTATGCATAAATATGAATGCATCTCTTCTGTAGTCAACCCCTAAACAGATTATATTCCATAATCTGTGCTTCTCATGCAGCTTGTTTTCCCCATATTATCTCTCTTTTGGTATTTCTAGAGTTATCATCTGTCTTAAATATTCAACAAATTTTGGGTGCCTCACACAACTATGTTAGGTAGATATTCAATACAAGAGGAATTATGAGAGCATTATTAAAAGATACTCCCTATGTCTTACAATTTTGGACCCTCTGTAGGAAAGATTGATGAAAGTGGACCCTGCACTACCGTGAAAAAGTAAGAACATATCACAGACTAATACTGTAACCACATGAAGTTCATAGCCTACTCCAATAAATATGATAAGTAAATCAATTCAGAAACCATGCATTCAACAGAATCAATGTGACTTTGCATTATGCTATATGAGATTTTTTCTTCCTTTTATATCAAAGATTATCTAGTTTAACCATTCTTTGCTTTTTAAAGCATCACTGGCATGCAGACATCGGAGGAAAAATGGACTCCTGATTGGGGTTTAAAGCCCCAAATTGCTGGGAAAAAAGGACTTTGATATGCCACTATGTCAGTAACCTCAGAGGAAGCAAGGATTTATTCAATGACAAGCACCCTTTCCTACGGTTATGAAATTGGATAGGTTGAATAGAAAAGGAGTTGATCCACACTACCAATTGGACCATCTCAATAGGTTTAAGCAAACTCAAAAATCATTTGTTTTAGTCTTTTAGAAGATGTGACTCAAGGATAGCACCTAAATTGACATTACAAAAAATTAGTATAGAATTAACTCAAAAGCCCTAACAATCGTATATGAAACGCAAAAATATATATTTTAATGAATATGCAGACAGGGTTTTATATATATATATATATATATATATATATATATATATATATATATATGAGAGAGAGAGAGAGAGAGAAACCCAGGTGATGGCCGAGAAGTTGGGGGGGAGGAGTTAGGATTCAGGGTCTGATTTAGGGTTTTGGAGGAAATTTCTAGCGGGGGAAAAAATCAGCCAATTTTGGACCAAATATTAAGGGTGTGATTGTGTGTGCCACGTTCATGGCATTAACATTTATACAAAATCCTTGAAAATTTACGATGCATCACTTGAGGGTCTTTCGAGTTTTTTTTTGGAAAATTGGAACCATCTATAATTTTTTGTAGGATAAAATTTATTATTCATGTCAAAAATTAAGTATAATTATTATCTCTGTATGCTCCATCGGAGTTTGATAAATATTTTTCTACTAATGATTCTCACAACCCGAGTCTCCCGATGAAGGGGTTTTCAAAATCAGATTGGCTCCAAATTTGGTGAGGGTTATTAAAACACCAAGAAAAACAAAATAGTCAGTGTTGATCGTCAAAATTGTGTTGAGATCATTTGGCCAACGTATATTATACTATAAAAGTATATATAGGTTCATAACTAAGTATGTTCAATGTATAACATTGAATGGTGGATACTAGTTTGTTTTCTTGAATGTTTGATCTAAACCGATACGACTTAACATCTTATCAATTCTATCATTCTCCTCGAAATTGATGATCATCTGATGTCGATAACCACACAATCGGAACACATTCAGTGCTTCCAGTGGCATTTGGACACTATAATGCACCAATTCAAGGCCATCTAATATATTTCTTGAAAATCTAAACTAGTAGATGTCTTTAAAACGTGTTTTTAGGGTCCTACGAAATGATTTGGAGAAAAAAAAAACTACCCAGAAGGGCTTGATCGAAGCAATTTTTCATATAGCGATTTTATGCAAAAATGCTCCAATCAAGCCCTTCCAGGTAATATTTTTTGCCAAATCCTTTTAAAGGACCTAAAAACCACGTTTTAAACACATTTAACGGTTTAGATCGTCGGAATTTTCTTCAAAAATTGGAGTTTGAGGTCTGAATTTTTACACCATGCGGGATCCTTCGTAATCCATAACTTAATATGAAGTTTAGCTTATTTTAGTTAAATAAACTTAATATTTTTGTAAATTAACTTCTATAATATAATTTATATTATTTATTAATTTCTATAGTTTCTTTAAATTAAATTTAGCTTTTTTTTTTCACAAAAACTAATTAATATTTTTTTTCAAAATCTTTATTAGATAAACTCATAAAAGGCAATGTACATGAGTATAATATCAGCATACGTAAAATAAAATAAAAATTATTTTACTATTTTCCACGTTTGAATTTTGATTTAAAATTTATCAATCATATAAAATGTTGTAAAAGCTTATTTATTTATTTTTTGTTCAAATTCTCTCTCTCTCTCTCTCTCAAAATAAAATTAAAAAAAATTGTAACCTATTTTTCCCTTCTTTTTTTTTAATTATGTTGTTCGTGACTTGACTTCAATTTATATATATTTTCACCAAAAGAAATTGATTTTTTTTTGAAAATCTTTATTAGATAAAAGGCAATGTATATGTGTGGTATAATTTTTTTTTTTCATGTTTGAATTTTGATTCAAACTTTATTAATCATATAAAATATTTTACAAGCTTATTTATTTATTTATTGTTCACACTCTCTTTGACTCTCTCTCTCTCTAAAAAAAAAGAATAAAAAGAAATGTAACTTCTTTTTCCCTTTTGTTTCTTTTTTTGTTCACGAATGATGAATCATGACTTCATTTTTATCTTTTAACTTTACAGAGATATATAAATATATAATTCACTTACACAAGCAATATATATATATATATATATATATATATATATATATATATATTGTGCTTATCAAAAAATATATAGAAATAATTTTTGGCATGCCATGCTCCCTCCGAACGTGCCGTGCTCGTGCGGGCCCAGCCCATTTGACACATCTACGTCCTACTTCTGTGTCGTGTCGTGCCAACTTCTATGCTCATGCACGTGCCGTGCCGTGCCGTGTCGTGGTAGAATAAAGTCGTGCCACGTTGACTTCTTACTGTGCCTGTGCCGTGCCCATTGAAGACTGTGTCGTGCCCGCTCATTTCCGTGCCCGTGTTGTGCCGCGTGCCAACTTATACTGTGCCATGCCAAGATTTTACCGTACCTCTGGCGTGTCGTACCTGTGCCGGCCCGGCCCGTTTGACACCTCTTAAGTTTGGAAAGCTACAAAAAACAAAGCCAATCCTATTTTATTCAAAAGGATTCTCTATTCTTTTTTATAAAAAAAATACTCTCTTTTTTATTTTAAAATAGCTCTCTTGTCAATTATAGTCTATCTACAGTCCTACTTTGAAAATTTAACTTTTAATGACTTGTACTAAATTAAGGAAAAATGTACATATATTTCTTTGTTAACTTTTTTGAAGTGGACCTTTATTTTTTGGACAACCAAAAAAGAAAATATGTACCAACAATTTTGGATGGACGGAGTACCAGATATTGACCAATATTCAAGTTAGTCAATCCAAAAAAACAAAAGGGTTCTTCATTTCATGTATGTTCAAGCTCTGTGGAAATTGTCAGGTCATTTTTCAACCGTTCCTGGGAACATAAGGAGTTAGCATTATACTACTTCCGTCCCATTTTGTTGGGGCCTTAATCTCTATTAGGAAGCCAACTATTCAAGGAAACATAATAATTACTACATGGTATTTTGTTAATTTTACAATTGTTTCTTAAATTCCTTAATTATTTGAGGTAAGATAAAGTGGGGTTAAATGGGAATGTAGTATCATTATTGTTTTCGAAAAACTTCAAAATGGACAATCTTTATTGGAATACAAAAAATAGAATACTGGACTATCTTTGTGAGAATGGAGTATGTGTTTGCTATATTGACAGTCCTTGGCTCACACCACTCATGGAAAGAGTACATGCTTGAATTAACGACAAACAATTTTTTCTAGACGATCAATTTCAGCTTTTATACAGTACGAGGTGCACGTTTGGAGGCGCTACCGCTTTCAAAGTATTTTCACAAACGATGATCTCACTCTCCGATCTACTCCCGCATTATGTGACTTTGGTCCAAAACAGAGAAGTAGAAGAGGCGATCTACTCCCGTATTATGTGACTTAGGTTCAAAACGGGAGAAAATTGTTTGCGGATTGGGTAGGAACACGCGTGGTCTCAGCACTCCAATCAAAGCCATCCAAACTCGTTTTTGGGTTTTGCCTCAGATTTCATTTGATGGGGTAAATTTTTCCCAAAATTTACAAAATGTCACCTCAAATCCAAGCTCTTCCAAAACACGCCGGGACGGGTTTTAGTCGCCGCAGGCGCACCACGTGTCCCTACCCAATCCGCACACAAAATTTTCTCCCAAAACGGAGAAGTAAAAGATTCAAATACTGAACTACATTACAAAAAGCCCAATCCCCTTAGCTGAGGAACTTTCTTCTAATGGTCGGACGATAACGGAATATACAAACGGGCGGGCTCGAGCTTATGAAACTCTTCGTATGGATGGTTTGGGAATTGAAGGCCTATCCTTGGGCTAAGCCCTACCAATTTGTCAATTATGCAAGCCAATAAGGCCCAAGCCCAATACACCAACAGTGTGGAGTAGTAATAGACTGCAGGCCGTTGCCCTATTCAAGATCGATAAATTTTCTTTTTACATCATATTTTTCATCTCGGCGAGAAATTTGGGTTTATTGGTCATTTTTAAATGAATTTTTTTCAACTTTCATTTATGTTTTTATACTTTTTCGATTTCTTTATTCGAGCAGAACGATATGACGTAAAAATTATACCGAAGTCACTAAAAGTCACACCAATATAATATCCCCATCCCTTTCTAGTTCTTCCATTTCTTTCCCCTTTTTTCTTCTCCATATTTCCATTTGTAGATATAATGGTCTTGGTAAAGTCCAATATATTTTTAAATAGCCATTATTTTCACTTGAATTAAATGAAAATACTCTCAACTAGTATAACAATATCACCATAGCTTCTCCACCGAAATAAAAAATTATTTGATTGCCACCCATTTCTATGTTCCTAGATATCTCATTTGATGAATGTGGAAAGAGAGGAAAGAAGAGGATAGAGGATGATGAAAGGGAGAGAGATGTAGAGATGTTCTGATTTTGATAAGAGTAGAATGGAGAAATAAAATTGAGAAAAGATTGTTATGCTATGCACAATCAAATTCACTAATTACATATTACGCGTCAAGCTGTCCAAAGTGGAATTACGATTTCGAACGAGGCAATGCCGTTTAGAAATCACAGTCTACAAGTAAACAAGGACGCCAATGGACTCTAGTCCATATGATACTTCCTTGACCCTCCCAGTTGGGAGGTTTTGGGTTCAAACCTTGCTATATGCAAGTTAGTGTAGTAGTAGTGGTTATGAATACCCCCTTCTATTTTCGTTTATACCTCACATCCCACTCCCCTTCCCCAGTTCTAATATTTAAAGGGGGGCACAAGTTTGGTGTGGACTTTTTAATTTTGAGGCTGGCTCACATTTTCATTTTCCACAAAAAAATCCGCTACATTTTTGTTTTCCAAAAAAACCCATGCTTTGTAAGGACTTTGATGACCAAGAAAAGGAGAAAGGTAGGTTTTATTTTTCCAATTTCCTGTTTGTACTATACTGCATTCGTTCCACATCTCTTCCTCAGTCCTTATTTTTTGCTTGACAAATTGTCTTCTTTACTGCTATCCGGAGAAGAGGCATATAACTCTGGTTTCTTCATACTTTGTTCGTTCCGTTTCAAATTTTGTGAGATAAAAATGGGCAGGCATCCCAGACTTTCTCTTAAAATTCGGTAATCCTTTCGTTAATCAATGTAAGTTGTGATGGAATTTTCACATTTACAAAGATTTGTAGAGGATAAAAATAGATAGATGTTTTTTTTGGGGGTAAATGAAATAGATAGATGTTGTTGACATAGATTGACCATTTTTACCTTTATCGATGGTTGCAATGCGTGTGCAAGTCGATAAAAAATTATCATGCATATTTGATCAAAATTCAACTTGCTCAGGCATTGCTTGCATGGCCTCTAGTTCATATTTATAATATAGCATTAAATGTGTGCGTGGCATTAGCATATCCCTTTTCTCTTTCTTTTCATTCTCTCCAGCTTATGCACACCTCAACTATTCGCATTTCTAATTCGGTCAAAAGCAGGCCGTGCACCTCAACTATTCAAATTTCTGATCTGGTCAAAAGTAGGTCATCCACACTAAGAGTAGAAGATTCGCAAGAAATTTCTCTTATGCGACTTGGCTCTAAGAAATTGTCGAGTTTCAAACTCAGAATATCTAGAATTCATCCTACATTGCTCAAGGTCTGGATTAGTCCGGATAGACATGAATCCAATCCTAATCCGTGAGTCACAGTTTTTTGAAAATAAAATTCATGTCCGATCCAAAAGTTTCACGGTTCGGTTTCAGGAGTCATGGATCAGTTCTGGATTGGATTTTCAACTTATTCTAAAAATAAATAAATCATCAACTCAAATTCAAATTTTGCCTTTGTTCGTACCCTACATGAAGAAAATCAAGTAGCAAATGCACTAGCAGAAATAAAAACCAATCACGACTACAAACTTATACTAGTACGTAGATAGTTTCAGTTCACAAACAAAGACACTAGCAGAAATAGAAGCCAATCAAGACTATAAACTTATCCTAGTACGTAGATAGTTTTAGTTCACAAACAAAGGCACAGACAAAGGCAGTTTAGTTAAGTGGAATACAAATACTTTAGTAGTTATATCAAAGTCCAATACAAAAAAAACTACATATATATTTATTTTTAAAAAAAATTATATATAATAAAAATCTCATGGTTTGGATCAGTTAATCCATGGTTTCAAAATCAAAATCTGTGTCCAGACCGTGAGTCATGGTTTTTTATTTTTTGAATCCATGTTCAGACCATTAATCCATGGTTAAAATCCAAAACGTGCGGATCGATTCGATCTGGACAAAATTCATGGTTCACCAGTTTTTTTAGCACCCGTACCTTGGGGTTGGAATTAGCCTATCCCGTGTGATACATAAGATGATAAGAACCATACGTGTTTCATTAATTTAGCCTATGCAGCTCCAAAAATATTCATCCCAAATTGTTTCACTTGTTTCCTTTTTGGAACCTCACAAAAAGTTGTTTATATCTCACAATCTATAATGGTTTTTATGATATTGTAATTTTTGTTTAAAAAAATTAATTGAGATCTATCAAACAAGATTCATATCAAATATATAAAATATTATAATATAAAAGATATAGACAAATCTTTGAGACGTCCAAAAAAGAAAATAGGCAGAACATTTTGGGACGGAGTATAATTTAGCCTATGGAAAGGTATACGTGTCTATTCCATTGTTCCATTGGTTTATGCTGCAAAATGTCTACTCTTTTTTTTTTCTTCTAAAAACAAAATAAGAGGATAATTTCACTTAACTCACTACTTATTTGGGCATGTTGACTTGCTGAAAGGCAAATTTGTGGGCCGGTCCTTTAAGGTTGGACCATACCCCAACAAGTCCCACAAAAAATTATCAAACAAACTTCATGCTTCACAAGGTCCTGCGTATTCCTTTCATCCAAAAATACCCTCTGACCCATCATTTCACCTTTCCATGTTATATCCTTCTTATCTCTCTATCTACCCACCCCACCTAAACCTCAAGGTACCTTATGAAAGTGCTTAAACCTAAACCTAAATCCTAGGGTACCCTATGAAAGTCCCTAAAATCCTAGGGTACCCTATGAAAGTGTCTAAACCTAAACTTAAATCCTAGGGTACCCTATAAAAGTACCTAAACCACTAAAAAACCTATAATAGGAAAGTGAACTCTAAACCTAAACCCTAGGGTACCCTATAAAAATGCCTAAAATCTAAATGTACTGTCTAAATTCTAAATGTACGGTCTAAATTCTAAATATACAGTCTAAATTCTAAAATGTAAAGTTTAAATTCTAAATATACGGTCTAAATTCTAAAATGTACATTCTAAATTTAGGGTACCTTAAACTGTAAGGTACCCTAAATTCTAAATATACAGTCCAAATTCTAAAATGTACGATCTAAATTCAAAATATACAGTCTAAATTCTAAAATGTACGGTCTAAATTTAGGGTACCCTAAACTGTAGGGTACCCTAAATTCTAAATATATAGTCTAAATTCTTAAATGTACGGTCTAAATTCTAAAATGTACATTCTAAATTTAGGGTACCCTAAATTCTAAATATACAGTCTAAATTCTTAAATGTACGGTCTAAATTCTAAATGTACGGTCTAAATTCTAAAACATATGGTCTAAATTCTAAAAAGTACATTCTAAATTTAGGGTACCCTAAACTGTAGGGTGCCCTATGAAAGTGTTTAAAATTCTAGGGTACCCTATGAAAGTGCCTAAATGGTTAGTAAAAATAAAGAGTAACGACGACGAGGATGAACAAAAAAGTAAAATCTCCAACCATATTTGAGCCCCTCGACCTCTCCAGCAATAAATATTAGCCTAGGACCCAGTGGACCAAAATTCCAAATAATAGGACCTGCCAATAGATTTCTATTGCTGAAAGGCAAGAGGACCCTTATAACACGCAAATCCAAACTTCTCAGTATTAAAGTTAGAGCCCATGACACAGGCTTAAAAGTTTCACCCATAAGGTTTGCTACAAAATATGAAAACTTTTTCCAAAATCTCCCCCGAAGACAAAATGTATGGGTTTGATTCACCTAATGTACTATGTGCTACATTGGGTGAATCTTTGTTTCTTTTTGTCATCGGGTCATTCCTAATCTATTATATGGGAGAGGGGGCGAGACTCGATCACGAGATGCAGTGTGAGACATCTAAGAGCTCTATCGTAAGAGCTAGCCAGTAGTTGCACACTGGGTGAATAACACCCACACATTTCATTTTCGGGGGAGAGATTTCGGGGAAGAATCTCATGTTCCATACAGTTTTTCCTTCACCCATCGGGCCCAATGACCAAAAAAGAAAAAAAAGAGAGAAAATAATAGGGTTAAAACCATTTTTGTTTGTGCCTAAATGGTAGTGCATAAAAAGCTTTTACTTTGCACATGATTCAAGATTTTTAAACACTATAATTTTATAATTTTGGAACAAATAAAAATAATTTTGACAAACAAAAACAATTTTGACATAAAGAAATCTATTATTAGTAATGGTAAAGTCAAAGTTCTCCTTTTCGTGGTCCCATCTAAACCTAGACGAATTGTGCGTTCCCCTTTCTAGTTCCTGACTCTGTTTTCTGGCCTTGTATTTTAGCACCGCAAACGTGGACGTATTGCCAGCAATCGAAGCTCAACGCAGTCACGTCTCCAACTGTAAATATACAGAGCCGTGACAAATGGCGTTCCAAAAACGCTTATACCCTTTCGAACCCACGAGAAAACCACAGCTGTAGTAGTCCCAGAAAGAGGGAGAGAAAAACGTAAGAGGAGAGAGAGAATATGGGGGAAATGAAAGTTGGGGTACAAGGAAAGCGGCTGTTTGAGGAGTTTTCAGCTGGGTATTACGGGCTGTGTACAGTGGGAGGAATGCTCAGTGCCGGGACAACTCATCTCGCCATCACTCCTTTTGATGTCCTCAAAGTTCATATGCAGGTATATCACACTTGCTGTTCTATTTCAGTACACTTTAATTCCTTGTTTTTAACAGTGTTTTTGTCAATTAGGTGTGGTTTTCTGTGTTTCTTTGTTTGTGTTTTTAACTTTTTATTCATCAGGGGGTCTCTTAATGATGTTAGTTTTTACTCGGTATGTTACGTAAAATTGAGTGAAATTGAATGTGCTGATGGAATTCTTGGTGGGTGTCCTTGTCATTGTATGCCAGGCTATGGTTTTTTCTGTTGGAAAAAATGAGCGGCAAATTCCTGATAGCCAGTACCATTGATATAAACTGAATTACAATTACGGAAACAGAATTGAAATATAGATTACAAAATCGAAATACAGACAGTATTATGAAATGAGAACTGAGTCCTGTGTTAGACACAGTTATCGTGGGGGACAAACGCCGGTTCACCTACACCACTCTTGGCGAACTGAACTCATCTGACTCCCTCTCTCAATGAACGAATTTCTGGAGTGATATGTGAATAAGAAAATCAGGTGTCTTGTGTAAGTAAGAACGGGATCAGTCAATATATGCACCGAAGGAGAGACCTTTTGAGTGCACAAGCTGCAATGAATATCAAAACTGAAAGGATTGAATTCCAGCCTTCATAGGGGTGGTTACAAGCATTACCCAGCCGCACTATCAACTCCATTGTCCAGAATTGATGAACTATGGGAAGGGTGTCTTCAGTTGCCTCGGGAGACCCTCCGAATGCCCCGAGTTCATTCATAAGAAATATGGGAAATTGCCAACATTTTCTCTGCACCCCTTCCAACACACACACTCTTTCTGCCACACTTTGTTAAGCCATCTCTAATCGTATGTTAAAATGGTATATGACACAAAATTATAAAAAGCAGGACTCCATATGGTGTGCTAAGTTGTTAATTTAGTTTGTGTATGATGTTCCGGAGGAAGTCATGTTAGAAGTTGTGTTATTCTATTACTGACAACTTCCACAACCTTCAGCTTTTAAGGTGGGGGTTTTTTTTATCTGAATTGTCACACCCTCATTTCCCTTAGGTACCATACTAAGATAGAAGTGATCACTTCCATGAGAATATAATCTCCCAGGGTCCATACTCAAGTAGTTGTCCAACCATAAGTAGATTTTGAACTTTCATAGTTGAGACTTGAGACTATGCTTTCCCTTCATGAATCTTTCAGTTGGCGTTTTTGCTTACAAAATTACTTCTTCCACTAGTGAAAACAGCGAACTCATGCCTTCGTACTCGTTTTTCCTTTTCCTTGTTGATCTAGTATGCATAGTTATTTTTGATACCTATGCAATTTAACGGGTTACTTCATCCACATATCGTTCCTCAAAATGCCAGAGGTTTGTCTAAAATTGTTTTTTTCTGGAATTCTTTTATGTTTATACGACAGTATGGTCATTATAGGTGAACCCAGTCAAGTACAATACCATCCCATCAGGTTTCAGTACGCTGTGGAAGGAACAAGGTCCTTCTTCCCTTTGGAGAGGTTGGTCAGGCAAATTCTTTGGATATGGTGTTCAAGGTGGATGCAAATTTGGTCTCTATGAGTACTTTAAGAAGCTATACTCCGGTGTATTAGTGGATCATAATAAGAGCACCATATTCTTTGTCAGCGGTGCGTCTGCTCAGGTATTTGCTGATGTGGCTCTGTGCCCGTTCGAAGCAGTTAAAGTCCGTGTTCAAACACAGCCCAATTTTGCAAAGGGCTTGCTCGATGGATTTCCAAGACTATATGCTTCTGAAGGGCTTTTTGGGTATATTAACAATTAACGTGATTATGTTTTGCCGCATCAATTTATTTGCCGTGCTTGTCGTCCATTGTACTAAAGCTGGGATGCGTCTGTGCTTGATTGCAGCTTTTACAGGGGGCTTTTTCCTCTTTGGGGTCGTAATCTACCATGTAACATCTCTTCTTTACTTCATTTTCTTTTGTAGTTCTGTTTACTTGTTTGGGAACTTGCTAGCTTTTTAATACTTCTTCTGATTGAATATGCATTGGGTAGTGGTGTACTTTGCTATGGCCCTTGTGGTTGAGACTCAGGTATACTACAAGCATACTAATCTGTTCGGGAAGCATGCTGTATTCAAGTAAATATGACTGTAGCTTTTCTATTTTTGTCGGCACATAGTGCATACTTCTAGGTTTTGTGTCCTTTGATCCTTTCTTCTTCCTGTAAATCGTTTCAGTTTCTGCTAGGATTTTCAACCTTATCACTTAGCAACCTAGATGCTGAGAAAATGACTGATAGAAGTTTATCCGTAATTGTAAATCATTTTTTGCTTTATTCTTTTTGGTTGGCCATAGCTGACAGAGTAAAACATGTGGTGTGGTTCTGAATCTGCTGACATAACATCTTCCTGGTGGCCAATTAGCTTTCTGATATCTTCCTGGTTGGCCAATTAGCATCCCAATTATATGTTGGGGGTTGTTATAATCAAGAAAATGCAAGGCACAATGTGTGCTGTCATTTATTGGGGTTGACAATCAGTAACACGATGACCTTACTTTGATTACTCTATCAGGATCTGCCCTCGAGGTTTTTGCCTGTGTGTGCTTGAATTCTGTGGAGACAATTTTTCCCTTGACCAACATGTTTGGCTTCTTATATTTTTATGTTAGAGAAATCACCCACACACACAATAAATGAATGCGAAAACAGTAAAGCAATCAACACATGAATTTACGTGGTTCCCCAAAACCGGATACCTCCACGGGAGCAAGATCGAGTCTGTTTATTATGATAAAAAACGGCTAGGGTTTTTACAATAGAGAGTATATAGCCACCCCCCCAATGACAATAGTTGGACACCTCTCTCCGCTCCGTTCCGCTTAGCATCAGGTCTTTCATCAGAACTCCTTTGTACCTCTCCATATGAGCCACAAGTTCCAACATTTTAGTTGTACATTCATTTGTTAATTTGTCATCATTTTAGCAATATATTATGATTTTTATTTATAGTCTGCTGGAAACCTAATAGTTATTTATTTACTTATTTAGACCATGTTTTGGGCAGTCTCTATGGTAATGTTCACAACATTTGAGCACTCTGTGGACCATATATATCGCAATGTTATCAAAAGAAGAAAGGAAGATTGCTCGAGAGCCCAACAACTTGGAGTTACGTGTTTAGCAGGCTATGCAGCTGGAGCTGTTGGTACCATTCTCTCCAACCCTGCTGACAATATTGTTTCAAGTCTATACAACAGAAAGGCAGAAACCATTCTGCAGGTAGTGCACTTACACAAGCCCGTCTTCGGTTCGATTCAAGTTATCTAACCTCCGATAAACTCCAATTAGTTGCATTCGTTTGATTTTTTTGTCTGTCAGGCCGTGAAGGACATTGGGCTTGTCAATTTGTTCACTCGAAGTCTTCCAATCCGAATGATCCTTGTTGGCCCTGTTGTAACTTTGCAATGGTTTTTCTACGACACTATTAAAGTTCTAAGTGGGCTGTAAGTGCACCTCTCTTAACTAACCTTTGTGATGGACTTCGCATGACTTCCACAGTTGCACCATGAATTTTTTTAAAGCAGAATGCTTTAGATAGTTACGTGCACAGTCGAAGTTTGAAAAACTTCCCGTTGTAGTTCATTGATCCACCTTGTAGACTCAGCTAGTAATGTTTGACCTTGTAGTGCTAGTGTGTTTGTTCACAATTTAGAATGGAGGGCCTGAATGTGGTTCCATCCCATTTGTGTCTGTATATATGAAATTGCGCCAAAAGGCTGATTAGATCTAAAGTTAAGATTTCAAAGTTTTTTCATAATGATCTAGTTCCATCAAATGAGGTTTTTTCATCTGCTACAGTATTAGATCCTATGTTTTGTTTTTATGAAAGTTGATGCTGTAATCCATTGGAAAAGATGCAGCCATTAGGAAGCGAAACATGAAGTAACCGAAAATGTCAGTGAGGATGTTTTGTGCCATACTGGAGAGGTTAACTGTTGGCATATGATTTAGGCTTATTTACTTTCTGCTAGTGGAAGAAAATATGTAATAGAGAAGATTGTGTTTTCTGTGAACTGCTGGAATATCTTCTTTCCCCCTCATTTGTGGCTACTTTTTTTTAGTGCCCCTTTTATTTTTGCTTCTTATCTCCTAAATTAATTTATACTCCAAACTATTTCAGGCCTACCAGTGGAGGGCTTAGAAGGGGTCTGGAAGAAGGGGTCTAATCAAAGTATGGGAATGAATATACTGCACTTCGATCATTTGTGACCCCTGACTCCAGTTATGAATAACGGCAAGCGATTGAAAGCTCCTCCTTTTGCCTACATAAATAGAAAGCCATCCGTTTGCCACATAGCAAGATATTAACAGTCTGAGAGATTTTTTCAGGTCACTTTGTGATCCATTCGATGTTCTGCAATTCGTACGTTGGTTACAAGTTCTATCGCCATTGTTTTGTTTGTCCAAGAAGTTTCCTGATACATCATCTGTGGGGACGATGAATGTGCTAATCTTTTGCGAAGAGCATTTGTAAACAGCATATTTTTACTGGACAACAAATTAGTGTAATGTAGTTGTGATAAAAGATTTCTAAAGTTTTTATTGTACTTGTACGTGCACTATCTGATTGGTGTAGTAGTAATATTCAAAATTTTGTTGTAAATGCATTCATGTGACTACCATTGTATGTGCATTGTTCTCTAGTTCTATCAATTGTTTTAAGGTCAGTCGATACGGAGCTTTGCTCTGGAACTTTCATACTTAAATGTGCCCTCCTGGTAGTGGACATTGGGATTGGTTCTCCAAGATTAGTGGAGATGTGTATAAGATGGTCCGGACACCTTGTTAACATAAAAATAAAAATCATGTACTCCCTTCGTCCCTTTTTAAATGCGTTGCTTCGTAAATTCAACTTATTAAAGAGATATTATCATTACACATTTCTCATCAATTTTCATCTCCTCTTTACACCTTTTACTTCAAATTTTACTTCCACTTTTCAAAATAGTCCTCCACTTTTTAATTGTATACTCTCTCCATTCCAGAATAATAGAATAATAGTCACAGACCTATTTTTGTATGATTAATTGTCCCCCACTTAATTTTTTGCATACTCTCTCTTGCCATTTTTCAAAATAAAAAATTAAGTATTTCATGTTAAATGAAATTCTACCTCTTTACCAAAAATAAAAAATAAAAAATGAAAGTTACAGTTACAAGAAATATGTATTCTATCCATTCTAATATACAAAGAGAGCACCAATTTAGTGTCTACAAATTTGAAATTGTGTATACATTTCTAAGCTCAAAACTGACACTTTACCATTCAATTAAACCATACAAGTGCATGAGTTATTTAGGGGTTTTCTCAAGTTCCAAACAAGGCATAAACCACAGTAATACCGTAATTTCATACCCCAAAAAAGATGAGATTTGGCGGGAAATTCCGTTATTCTGTTATTGTCTCTGCACAACAAGTAAAACCAAGAATACCAAGAAAACAAGAAAACCAAGAAAGGGAGCGCTCTCTCTCTCGCTCTCTGCAAGTACTTATACCAGTTACATACACTTCTGATTGCCAGAAACGAAAAATCTCAACTCTCCTCTCTCTCTCTCTCTCTCTCTCTCTCTCTCTTATGGCAACAAGATTCTCTCTCATGGCAACAAGATTCTCTCTCCACCTCCTCCTCGTGGCCCTCACCATATCCACCCTCCTCCGCCCCATCTCAACATCCACCACCAGCACTCCACCTTCAACTCGTCCACCTCCCACCACCGCCACCACTACTCCTCCACCTTCAATTCGTCCTCCCACCACCGCCACCACCACTCGTCCACCTTCATCTTGTTCTCCCGCCACCTCCACTGCCACTCCTCCACCTTCAATTCGTCCTCCCATCACTCGTACACCTTCATCTTGTTCTCCCGCCACCTCCACCGCCACTCCTCCACCTTCATCTTGTCCTCCCATCACCGCCACCCCGCAACCACATTCTGCCTCTATACCCACCACCTCTCCATCGACAGCACCACCAATACATGCCGGCCAAGCATATGAACAAGGAGGCCCAACAGGAAACTGGGGAAGGACGATTGTTCTAGGGGATCTTGAAGGAAACTTTGGCCGTTCGCGCAAAGAAGCTGCGGCTAGGCTTGGGGGGTAAATTATTGCTTCCCATCGATCTCTTTTTTTTCAATCCTATGCAAACACATAAGAATACCAAGTTTTTACTTTTCTTAATTTGCTTATGCAGTTAGTGAAACTACGTTCAAGCGGAAGTGCCGGGAGCACGGGATCACCCGATGGCCACGGCCACGGTCACGGCAGAAAGAAATTGGGGGTAATTCTTCCTCCCACTCTTATGATTCACTCTAAAGTTCAGTTCTTTCGATTCTTTTTCTCTCCCGCAAATTGAAATAAGAGATATACACTTGTTCAATTTCTTTTCTTTTACAATTGTTTCTATCTAATTGTAATCTGCAGAGACCTCACAAGCAGAGACCTCACAAGCCCATCCAATATGGGATTGTTTTGATGGAGAAATAAATTTGGGTACGGAGAAAGATACAATACTGTTGAGAGTCAACACTTGACTCTCCATAGATCATGGGTCTAGAATCCTCCATAATAGAACAGAGAATTCTAGAATAGTCCGGAAGGTTCGAGGGTATTCTAGAGAATTCTAGAATAATGGAGAACTCTCTAGAAAGTTAAAGAACAATCTAGATAAATCTAGAATGGTCTAGAATGTTCTAGATATTTCTGGAAGATTCTAGAAGTGGAGGAACCTAGAGAGTTCTGGAATATTCAAGAAGGTTTCGGAATATTCAAGAAGGTTATGGAAGACTCCACTACATGCTAGACTTGTGTGGAGAGTTCAAGAATGTTATGGAGGTGTGAGGAGGAGAATATATTTTCTAGGAGGATTCTAGATGAAGAATATCAACCGTTGGATGAGTATGATCTTAGCCGTCCATTGAGGAGGTGGATGGCTATATAAAGGGTGGAAGGCCTCATTTGTGAGGTGTGGTGAGGAAGTACCACCTTGGTGGTGATGAAAACACCCCTTGGGTGGGAGAGTATCCAAGTGGGGGAGAGACCACCTAATGAGTGAGCACAAAGAGTGTGTCTAGATATTGTAAGTGTCAAGTGAGAGTTATATGTATCTTCGTGTGAGTGTTGTCAAGTGACGTGAGTGCAAAGTGTATGTACAAGAGTTAGCATATACAATAAAAGATTTTATTTGTTCCGTTGCGTCGTACTCTACATCCGCAATACCAGAGGCCTCGGGAATCCCTATTGTTCATGATCAATTAGCATTTACCCTGTTTTTCAAAATCCGAATCTCAAGTTTCTGCAGCCTCACCTTGCATTGCCACCTATGGGAAGTGAAAACTTGGACAATTTCAACGAGAGAAATTCCTTAGCATTGCAAGATACGTGGTCCATAATGATTAAGGCAGTTCATGGGAGTACAATAATACTGTTCTCGCTCCTTGTCAGTTCAGGAATTCTTGGATTGAAGGAACAAATTGTAAAGAGATTGAATTGTGAAATTGACAGTTTCAACGTCAAGTTTGAGGATTCAGAAGGCGATTTAATTTCGATAACCTGTGGCGACGACTTGATGATGTATCTGTTTAGGTTTATGCCAATGGACAAGCAAGCATGCAAACTATTTGTTTTTTCTAAGAAACTGAACTGATGTAATGAGAAAATAGATTCCAGCTATGAGAAAATAGATTCCAGCTGTGAGATTTGTAATGAGACCAATGCTATGATCAATTCTTTTGATACTTGATATGTATGTACTTGATGGAATTTGCAATGGGATTTAGAAGTGCAAAATCTCGACATCATTGGTTTGCTTGTGCTATGATTATAATTTTGACAGCAATATAGAAAGTGACTCCAATTCTGAACAACGGCAAGCAATTGAAAGCTCCTGTTGTTGCCTACATAAATAGAACGCGATCCGTTTGCCACATAGCCAGATATTAACTGAGAGATTTTTTCAGGTCACAAGATATTAACCGTCTGAGAGATTTTTTCAGGTCACTTTGTGATCCATTCGATGTTCTGCAATTCGTATGTTGGTTACAAGTTCTATCGCCATTGTTTTGTTTGTCCAAGAAGTTTCCTGATACATCATTTGTGGGGACGATGTATGTGCTAATCTTGTGCAAAGAGCATTTGTAAACAGCATATTTTTACTGGACAATAAATTAGTGTAATGTAGTTGTGATAAAAGATTTCCAAAGTTTTTGCTGTACTTGTACGTGCACTATCTGATTGGTGTAGTAGCAATATTCAAAATTTCGTTGTACCATTGTACAAGCATTGTTCTCTAGTTCTATCAATTCCTTTAAGGCCAGCCGATACATAGCTTTGCTCTAGAACTTCCATATTTAAAGTTGCCTTTCTAGTAGTGGACAGTGGGATTGGTTATTCAGAGATGTGTATAAGGTGGCTCAGACACCTTGTTAACATAAAAATAAACAAACATGTACTTCATTCGTCCTTTTTTAAATGTGTTGCTTTGTAAATTCAATTTATTAAAGAGATATCATCGTTACACATTCTCATCAACTTTCATCTCCACTTTACACCTTTTACTTTAACTTTTATTTTCACTTTTCAAAATTGTCCCCCACTTTTTAATTGTATACTCTCTTCGTTCCAGAATAATAGCCCCTGGCCTATTTTTGTATACTTAATTGTCCCCCACGTAAATTTTTTGTATACTCTCTCTTGCCATTTTTTAAAATAAAAAATTAAGTACTTCCATGCAAGGCTGGCCAGGCCTAAGGCTCAAGAGGCCTGTCATATGGCCTTCAAAAAAAGTCCAAAAAATAAGGGCATTCCAAGGATTTTTTTGTAGTAGGCTTGAGTATGGATATTTTCTAACACAAAAAGAAAAATAAAATAGGCCCAAAGTAATTTTAAAAAAGATCTAAACAATTGTAATAAACATTGGGTCTTTAGGCCCAAACTAAAACATACTCCTACCACTTTGTTTTTTCTTGTTGGATATAACTATTGAAACCTAATTAGAATCAGTTTATATTTTAATAAATATATAGCATTATTGTTTATGCTGTCATATTATGTTAAATTTCTAAAACCCTATGAAACCCAAAATCCCATGAAAGTGCCTAAATTTCTAAAACCTTATGTGTCTAAACCTCAAACCGTATGAAAGTGCCTAAACTTTTAAACTCTATAAAACCGTCGGCACCTAGAACAAGTTACAGCCAAGGAAGTATGGTCCGTACAAGATTTTGAAGAAAATCAGGGACAATGCTTATGTGATTGATCTTCCCGAGTCCATGCAGATCTCCAATGTGTTCAACGTTTCGGATATTTTTGAGTATCATGAGGAGGAGCCGCTCTATCCAGATTTGAACTCGAGGTCGAGTTCTTTCGAAGAAGAGGCGATTGATGCAGAACAAGTAGCGGCCCAATTCTATGATCAGATGGACCGGTCGAAGCCTAAGAGGCCCAAACAGCTCTTAATTGAAAATTGCCAAATTCGGCAATTTATCGACGAGCCCAGAATAGGCCCAAACTTGGTGGGCTGAAGTAAAATCGCTCTGCGATCAATACTCACGACCCTAATCGTGACTGATGGTGGATTTCGGCCAAATTCATTCATGTAGGCCTTCAATTTAGTAATTTTGCTATTTTAGGTAATAATTAGATTACGAATTACTCTTAGCGTGTAATTCCGTTTACGTTGTTTCCAATTGGGAATATCTTATTTTTCTTTCTAGTTTTCAATTTTGGGAGTTTCCCCAATTTTTGGGATACTTTAATTTTTAGGTAAGTTTTGCTAGGGTTTGCTAGTTTTCCCTATAAAAGGGCATGTAACCTCTATTATTGGGCAGCTTTTAATCAAATATAATTCCGAGTTATATCTCTTTCTTCTTATGGATTCAAGAACCTTGTGGATTCGAGACCTATTCTCGTTTGAACTAGTACACAACTAGTTTTTCGTGGATTCCGCTACGTCAAGCTAACACAATTTATGAGTTTTTTCACACAAGCCATAGTTAAATTATGAGGATACTATCTTATTTTCTTAAAAAAAAAAAAGATTTCTTATAATTATAGTATATCTTTTTGTGTTTATCTTTTATAGTTTTATCCATTGAGTTTGTATTGTTGTAGTTTTCTAATTTTTTTTTTAAAGAACTCTTGAAGACGTAGGCAGCCTTACATTTGAGAGTTTGTTTTGGCTCCCTAAGCCGCACTGTCGATTACAGTTGTTTCGACAGGGTTTTCTAAGTTGAAGTTGTTAAAGACTTACCTTCATGCTGCCTATTAAGTAGATTGACTATGATCTCAATTAAAAATGAATTCTTGGTTAAGTTAAAGTAAGATATCACAATTAAAAATTGTAGTTTTTTTTTACGTAATTCAAGAAAACAGAACAACGTCGATTCTTTTTATTTTTTTACTTGTATGTTGTTTTTATTTTTATAACTTAACATTGAGTGGGCAACCAAATTAGGTGCCGGACTTGGGTAACCCAAATCTTAGAGCCGGCCCTGCAACCAACTTCCTGGAAACCGGGTGGGTGCAATGCTACGATGTATTCATAATACAATACGAAGAGTTAGGAGGAACCCAGAGTTCATTGAAAATTTTGAATGAACCCCACGGTTCATTTGACAATATACACTGACCCCCTTAAAGTTTCAAACGATAACAGTAAGCTCTGTTACGGCATTACTTTTTCTCAAGTATCTTTGATCTCCCTACTTTTACTAAATGTTCCCCATTATATAACTTTCGTTTCTAAAAAAGACAATCATATTTTTATTAAATTAAAAAAGACAATCATTATATAACTTTCGTTTCTGCATCTTCATCTTTGCTTTATGAGACAATGGGGGTTTGCAAACCAAGGATAAAGCCTTATTTTTCTCTTTCAATGCTAAGCTTGTAATAAATAGCAGTCAACA
This sequence comes from Vaccinium macrocarpon, assembly GCA_022606695.1. Lineage (NCBI taxonomy): Eukaryota > Viridiplantae > Streptophyta > Magnoliopsida > Ericales > Ericaceae > Vaccinium > Vaccinium macrocarpon. The sequence continues at coordinate 32,760,736 of CM040172.1, forward strand.
TGCAATGAAAACATATTGTAGGTGAGGGCAAACAAACATTGTTGACCTCAATTTCGGGAGCAAATTGTTAGTTAAGGATGGTCAACTCACGGATGGATGGATGGATCTAGTATTAGAAAGAAACAATTTCTTTGCACTGCATAACTTACAAACTAGTTAAAGTGTTAAATTAAGAGTACGCATGTTCTTACCACATCAATGTATGATGCAATGATGCAATATATATACTAGTAGATGCCCGTGCCTAAAGGCACAGCTCAAACAATTAGTTACACCTTAAAAACATTAGAGTTGCATTAACCTTGGAGGAAATAACAATTAAATGTAAAAATACGCAATTTTGTGTCCACTTTAAAAACATTAGACTAGCATTAACCTTGAAAGAAATAACAAACAAACATTAGAGCTGGATTCTGTTGTAGTGACTTTTTTTTTGGCATCATTTGCCCTTGTAAAACTCTATCCACAAAGGGTGGACATTACATACGTTCCTCATACATCATTTGCCCTTGAGTGAAGGATTATGTAAAACACAAAAAAGGCATTGTATTCCAACTATGGTTTTGGTGATCAAAAGTAACGTGTTTTATCAAAATTCATTTGGCAGTAACATTTATTAAGGGATAATCAAGTCACAGGTTGTGAGGACACCATTGCTCTGCCCGTTCAGTGCATTGGCACTCCGGGGCACACGTAATCGAATTAATCCCAATAATCCGATGCTTAATTGAAGAGAAATGGTGGTCATGTGACGATGATTGAGAGAATTTGTAAGCAGAAATAAACCAAAGAATACCAAAATTGTGTGAAGCATTATTGAAAAATCCTATATTGCTAGCAATCGAATAATTAAGCAATAATAGAAATTAAAAAACAATGAACACAACGATATACATGGAAAACCCCTTAAAAAGGGTAAAAACCACAGGAGGAAATCAATCCACTAAAAGTAAACATTGTGCAATTACAAAACGATCTCAATTAAACACAATCGTGAATCCTCACCGATTGACCAAAGATCGTGTTGCCGAATCCACGTACACCACACCAAGTGGTTGATTGCCGAATGCCTTGAATCCTCAAGTCCTCCGAGATACTTCTGAAATCAACCGGAAGAATGATCCAATTTGTTGAATCGAGAGATAGACAAACTTCTTGGAGTCAATCGAAAAGCTCAGCGCTAATATTGACCATGTGTACTCCAAGACTCAAACTTAAAACTCAGCCGTGCATAAGGTCTCTCAATATCTTTTTTTCTCACCACGTAAAGCTGCCGAAAGATGATGAATAAATACTTGACAAAGCCTTAACAAATGTCCAAAGTTTCCAATCCAAGAGAAATCTCTTTCACTTCACTGCCTATTCCATGGTTTAAAATTGCCACAATTCCATCCTTATTAAGAAGCACCGCCCACGTTTGTAATATACGAAAATATAGTCTTTCCTTGTTGCAGTAGCATTCCCCCAATAATAAAGAAACTTTCCAATTTGATTTGACCGAATATCAATCTTGTGCAAATCCTTCCAAAAACTCCACCTAAGGCTGATTTCCTCCACTTCCTAAACAGACACTTCTAAAAATAAAATAAAATAATTACAACTCGATAATTAGGGATACAATAAATGTGTGATTTGTCGTGGAATTGCCAATAAAATAAGGTTGTGGCCTATGGTTCTAACAATTATGTCAAACACAAAAAAGACATTGAATTCCAACTAAGTAAACCATTTTTCTTCTGGAGTTTAATGCCAAAGGCTGAATGATCGTTTTCAACAAAACTGTGATTGTGATTGAAGAACTATCTGTCGCGTTGGGGAGAGATAATTTTATCTCTCCCACCGATTGGGATCACGAAGCTTGCGTTGGGAATTGGTATGTGAAACTGGAAGTAACACTCAACTGGTAATTGGTGAAAGAACTCAAGACGAAGTGGGCTAGTATATAAAGGAGAATATTGTTGCCAATCGGGTAGTGGGTTTGAAGGAGAAGAAATAGGAAGGTGTGTACAAGTTGTGGTTATCACACATGTACATGGAAGTTATTCACGTTTGGTAACCACCCCACTCCCTAAGGCCAGCCCCCACGTGTCTCTCTTTTTCCCCCTCCTCCCACAATCTCTCTATCTCTCTCTCTCTCTCTCTCTCTCTCTCTCTCATGTTTCTTTGTAATTTGAGCCCTTTGATTAAGATCCAAGGGTAAAAAATATAGGAAATTCAAAACCTGAGCTTCCTTATTATATAGATAGCGGATGCCCGTGCCTGAAGGCATGCCTTGAATAATTAGCGTGCACTCGAACAATTAGCGTGCACCCTAAAAATATTAGAGCTGCACTAACCTTGGAAGAAATAATAATTCGATGTCAAAAAGACGCAATTTTTCTGTCTACCTTAAAAACGTTAGAGCATCCACAATAGTCTAACCAAAATTGGATAACCAAAAGTTGTCACATAAGTTTTTGGTTATCCATTTAGAGGTTGCTAAAGTTAACAATGTCAAGTCTCACATTGGTGTTTTTTGTCCATAACAAAAAACAATGGACACCCTCCATCACTTATTCAAATGATAAACAAAACTTGCCACATTACTTTTTCAAACTACAAAAAATAGTTTTGAAATTTTTTGTAAAAAATATTTTGAATTTTCTTTAAGTACAAAACGGTTTTTAAAAAAAACAGTTTTTAAAAATAAATTTTGAAAAAAAACAGTTTTTAAAAATAAACTTCTGAAAAAAACAGTTTTTAAAATGAACTTTTGAAAAAAAAAACAATTTTTTTAAAAAGAACTTTTGAAAAAAACAATTTTTAATAGGAATTTTTGAAAGAAAAAAAAACAGTTTTTTAAAATGAACTTTTGAAAAAAACAGTTTTTAAAAATAAACTATTCAAAAAAAACAGTTTTTTTAAATTAAACTTTTGAAAAAGAAAAAAAAGTTTTTTAAATTAAACTTTTGAAAACATTGTTGAGAGAGGAGAGAGAAGGTTTTTGTCATTTTGTGTAATGGTGGGTGTACTTGATTGGGTAGATGTGGAGTCCATTAAATTTGGTTATTGGCAAAAGGTTGCTAGTTTTGGTTATCCAGGTGACAAAATTTGGTTAGTTGCTAAGAGGTTGATAAGTTTAGAGCATCCACATTGGCATAACCAAAACCAAAAAGTTGCTAAAGTTAGCAATGTTTGTTTAAAAAAGTGCTCACATTGGAATAACCAAACTTAGCAACTTCTTAGCAACTAACCAAATTTTGTCACTTGGATAACCAAAACTAAAGAACCTTTTGCCAATAACCAAATTTAATGGACCCACATCTACCCAATCAAGTACACCCACCATTACACAAAATGGCAAAAACCTTCTCTCTCCTCTCTTAACAATGTTTTCAAAAGTTTAATTTAATTTTTTTTTTCTTTTTCAAAAGTTTAATTTTAAAAAACTGATTTTTTTCAAAAGTTTATTTTAAAAACTGCTTTTTTCAAAAAGTTCATTTTAAAAACTTTTTTTTTTTTCAAAAATTCCTATTAAAATCGTTTTTTCAAAAGTTCTTTTAAAAAAAACTGTTTTTTTTTCAAAAGTTCATTTTAAAAACTGTTTTTTCGTAAGTTTATTTTAAAAACTGTTTTTTTTCAAAATTTATTTTTAAAAACTGTTTTTTTTAAACCGTTTTGTACTTAAAGAAAATTCAAAATATTTTTTTAAAAAAATTTCAAAACTATTTTTTGTAGTTTGAAAAAGTAATGTGGCAAGTTTTGTCATTTGAATAAGTGATGGAGGGTGTCCATTATTTTTGGTTATGGACAAAAAACACCAATGTGGGACTTGACATTGCTAACTTTAGCAACCTCTAAATGGATAACCAAAAGCTTATGTGGCAACTTTTGGTTATCCAATTTTGGTTAGACCATTGTGGATGCTCTTAGTTATTGGCAAAAGGTTGCTAGTTTTGGTTATCCAAGTGACAAAATTTGGTTAGTTGCTAAGAGATTGCTAAGTTTGGTTATTCCAATGTAAGCACTTTTTTAAACAAACATTGCTAACATTAGCAACTTTTTGGTTTTGGTTATGCCAATGTGAATGCTCTTAGAGCTACATTAACCTTGGAAGAAATAACAAACAATAAAAAAAATGGTCTCAAACTCTAATTTTTTTAAAAAAAAACCCAAAAAAAAAAACACCAAGTGTTTGGGCTAAATGGTGCTCGTGCCCCATCACCGGTAACTCACCCGCTAACAGGTGTTGTTCCTAAAGCTGGGGGTTTTCCTCTCTCTCTCTCTCTCTCTCTCTCTCTCTCTCCCCCATGTTTCTTTGTAATTTGAGCCCTTTGGTTAAGATACAAGGGTCTAAAATATAGGAAATTCAAAACTTGAGCTTCTTTATTATATATATATATATATATATATATATATATATATAGATGCACTCATTCATTAAAATTAAAATAATATCACATGTAACATTTAGTGTACACTAGTTAGCATAATATGGAGTAATTAATTAGTGTCTCTATGTAGACTTTTCTATTAGAAAGTGAATTACGAGGGTAATCAATGCAATTGTTTAAACGGTAGGGAGTGTCCGTGTTGTTTTCAGATACCCCCACCTTAATGAACCCTTACGCCCCCTTCATCATCTAGACCTAGACGGCTTCGAGTAGTAGTATAAAAACAAAATCTGGAGAGGAAAAAAGAAACCCAAGCACGCTAACCATCTGGTGAATTAACATCGCCGGCCTCTTCCCTGTTTTCATCATCGCCGGCTCGCTTAGAAACTCTTACAATTGTCCCAGTGATAGATCAATCAGCAATGTCCACTGTTTGCCGAAATCCCAATCCTTTTGTGTCTGTGCAGCCTCAGGTACCGTTGACACATATGGCAAGTGAGAACGTGGGGAGTTCCGACGATGGGACAACTTCCTTAGCATTGAAAGCACAGCAAGATACAGGTTTCGTGTTGATAAAGGCAATACATGCATGGGAACACCATTCTACTATTCACGTTCCTTGTCGCATCAGGAATTATTGGACTGAAGGAACAAGTTTCAAAGAGATTGAAGTTTGAAGTGGATAGTTTCGATGTTAAGCGTAAGGATCACTAAGGGCATTTGATTTCAATAGCTTGCGATGATGACTTGATGTCCTACCTGAATGTTTTCAAGCCATTGGGCTATGGCTATCAACCGTGCAGACTGTTTGTCATTTCTAAGATCCCCGAGGTGAATGTGGCGGATCATTGATGTACAAAAGAGCATTAGGTATGTTTACAAGGAAGCAAACCACTAAGTCTCAAGGGAGCAACACTTTGCCAATCCCTTGGGGTTAATTCACTATTAGTATTACAATTAGCTATCATCTCATCTCTACTGTCACGGTCGGTCACCTCCGTCCTCGCTTGGTAATTTGCTCAGTAATTTTGTTATCACATCCCTTTGTTTTTTTTTATTGTTGCAATTAGTTCGACTTTTTTTTTTTTTTTTTTGCTAGAGCTATTTCCCTTGTATCATTTTTTAATTTTCTCTCACACTTATCCTTATTCAATGGCGTTCCTGTTGAGAAACGAATTTTTGTTTTCCAATCGCTTTTATCGCAATTTTTTTTTTTGCTTAACTATAATAAAAGATAAGCATTTGTTAAATTTTGTTTTATATGCCAACTGTAATTTAACACGGTTTGATAATGTGATCCTCTCATATATTTTTTTCTTTTGTTTGTAAGGGTGGTTATAACCTCCAATTTTTTGCATTAATTGCAACTTTTCTTTTTGTTGGGGCTTGCAATGAATTATAGACCTATTTACTTTTAGTTTGATGCAATTTACTAAAAAACCACCTATTGCATTGGTCCGCATGAATCATAATTCAATGAGGTTCGTGTGAACAGTGGTGCCTATATGCAATTAGAAATAGAGTAGCTAATAGGAAATTCAGCGATAAGTTAGGGGCGGGAGTGTAAATTCCCCATGGAAAGAAGCAACGCATTTGTCCGGCGAGCCTGGCGGCTGTGGCGGTGCTCAATGCATCAAAATAATCTGCAAATTGTGTGCCCGATCACAATTCTAAATGTAGAATGGTAATTAAGTAATTTTGTCGTAGGTTGGGGTGAAAAATGTAATTCCTTCTTGTTGGTTTTTTGTTTTGTTTTTAATTCAGAATCTGTGAAAAGGGTTACAAACAGTGGCGACTCCAAAAAAAGTCGATTAGTGGTGTGATTCAATAAGAAGAAATTTTCTCACTGAATTTTATGGCCCTGTTCGTTTGGGGGTTTTCTCTCAGTTTGACACTATTTCAGTTTTGATTACATCATCACTTTTTTCACTTTTTTTCTCTATCTCTCTCAACTTATTACACATGTTTACATCATCAAAACAAAACAAAACTACTCAACCGAACACAGCCAATATACTTTTTTTGTTCAACTTATCCTTTCTATTTTTTATTTTTTCAATTTGGTAAAGTAGGGGAATGGGAAGCCGAAAAGGCAAGATCTCCTTTTTTTGGTGCAAGGCTTGTGCAGGATAAAATAAAAAAACATGCAACTAATAATCATCCTCTTTTGCCACTTGATATGATTTTTCATCTTGGTCATTTTGAAAGGTTATATTTTCATCCTCGATCGGAGGTTGTAAATTACCTATCTTATCCTTTTAATATGTATGTGTATATTGTCTTCCTAAATTAGTGGGATTGGATATATTTTCAAAAATTTCAAACATTCAAATCAACCAAATCCCACTGATTTGGTTTCCATTTTTAATAGATGAAATTTGAAACTCAAAATAAATAAATAAATAAATAAATAAATAATACAAAAAGCCACGACATGTTCATCCCATAATTTCGTGTAGTCATGGTTAAAAATATGTGTTTACAACATCTTCCAATGATTATGGTGTAAATATTAAAACATCTTATTAGTTATGGTAAAAATAACTTAATAACTTGTAAACATGGTAATATTAGTTGAATAAACCACTCGAATCATGGTAAAAAAAATGTTATTAGCAAAATCTAGATGTTATGCTAAAATCAAATAAAGAACATAAATCATGGTAAACATAGAATACTTTTAGAACTCAAATCATGATAAAAGTACTAAAACATATAACAATGTTTACGGTAAAAAAATTTAAATAACAGAAGTTCTTATTATGAAGGAGGTCTAGCCCATAAAGAGGTACTATATTTTTTGGAGAAATAGGAAGAAAGTTCATTGAATCAAAATAACAGTACACAAAAACAACCAAAAAAAGATCTAAAATCTACAACAAAAAAGAACAAAAAAAAAAAAACAGAACGGAACGGAACGGAACAAAAAACATAAACAAAAAAAAATCGTCGAAGCCATCGCCGGAGTTGTCACCATAGAGAGGTATCTTTAACACATTGATTTTAGATGGTAAATTCCACAATTCGATCGCTCCAGGAAACAACAATAACAGAACAACATTTGAGAAGAAAAAAATCAAAATACATTCGGGCAGTCCTAAACACGATTGGATGGTTGATTCTATTATAAACTAATAAACAAATCTAACGACGGAGACTGTCACTATCCAAGAATAAAATCAATAACCCAAAATTGGTTTTACATGGTAAAATCCACGATTCAGACTTCTCCATTCAAAATCAATGACAGACCCAACGCAGTTTACATGAAAAATTGGATCATTGCATAAATCGAAACACTTTCAAAAGTCGAGCCATTTTACACAATAGTTTGTTTGTAGATGGACACACGAATTCCATGAAAATAAATGTACGATAGACATGTTGGAAATAATCGTTAGAATTTCTGTAAACGTAAATAATTGGAGATAAGGACATAAGAAATAAATAATATGATCATACTACAAATGTAAAATATAAGAGGCATACGTAAAGAGCTCTCCTAAAAGAAGATATGACTCCGCTTGCACCGAGTTGTGTCACATTTCACTCCCAAGATACAACGATCATCAACGGAAGCTTTGTGTGCAGGTAAAGCTTTCCACACGAATTCAAGAACCGCCCGTATGCTCAAGATATTAGATACTCAAACTATATCTCACTTATCTTGTTAAACAACACAAACAATACTTACTAATTTTATCAAGTGAAAAACTTTCTACCACTTGTGGTCTCCCACACCCATATCTATAGGCCCAAGGTTAATACAAAATAATTATATAATATACAAGCCCATAAATATCATCTAATAGAGGGCATAAATCCCATGATTATATGTGTGGGGAGTTACAAATATTAATATCCAGTAACCACTAATTTATTTATCAAATATAATTAGACACAATAAATGATTTTGAAGAGATTTTAAAAGCTTTTTCTAGCGAGACGGCGATGGAGGATGGTGAATGGTGGATCTGGAGATCGGTGATAGGCAATGCCAGAGGGCGTCAGGCAGTGTGACGGGATGGGATGGGATGGGATGAAGATGCGAGAGTCGAGATTAGAGTAAGACTTGGGATCGAATGAAGATGTGAGAGTCAAGATCAGATTAAGAATTGGGATGTGTGTGTGTGTGAGAGAGAGAAAGAGAGAGAGAGAGAGAGAGGAGACTGATATGGAAGTCATAATTCGTGGGATATTATCTTGTGTATAATCCCGAAATTCTAGTTAGGACCTCGATGTTTATGATTTAGTCCAAAAAATTATTGCCTATATAGGATAAGATAAAAACCAACAAAATTAGATTTACAAGGGCAAAGTTGGGTTTTTTTTTTAATTTGGGGATGAAAAAATAATTCCTAAATTAAAGTTGGCGGGATGGAAAATAAGTTGAGGTGTCCGGGAGGATGGATATTTAAGTACAAGTTACTAGAAAATAACTTTCACACTTTACTCTTTTTTGCCTTGTAAGGATTTTTTACATGTAATTTTTCATTATAAGATAAAATAAAAAAATAAAAAAAGTGAGTGCATTTATAAGAGGGTCTTGCTATTGTAAGCTCACTGGGGTTACAATAAGAAAGACAAAAAAAAAAAAGAAGGCATGCACTTCAGTGAACATTTTATGCTTTTTAATGCATTTACATTTAAACATACTTTTATACATTTTCACATATTTCAACATTTGTTAAACCTTAACATAAATCTACTAGGCTTTTTTAAGCATTTTCATTCATAAAAAATGGGATGTGAAAAACGTTACCCTTTTTACGTACTATCCATTTTCTGTTCGATACCTCATCATTTTACTTGAGGTTACTTCTTGAAGATGGTGGATGAAGTTGGGGAAGAAACCTCAAGTAGCAACTGTGCAGTTGGAGAAGAGTTCCAAAAATCTACTATAACGGATCATATATCAGTAGAAGCAATGGTATAACAAAGGGCTATATAGCAAAGCCAATGCAATTGTCAAAATGGCTATAGCAATTGCTATATTTTGGCAACAAAAATGGTTTTAGTGCTAAAATAAAACTTAAGCTCCAGTGCTTGGTTTTATTTTAGAACCAAACAGTTTCAAATTTAACTAATTTTCTCACCACCTCACTTTTAATTACGTTTTCAACCACAATTCAACTATGTACGTTATTTTCAACCCCGTTGTGATATAATTTTTTTACCCCCGTTCCAAATTATTTTTTAATTAATTTTTAAACCTCCATTCCGAATTATTTAGCCGTTGGCACACCAAATTGGTGTGCATCTTGCCTACACCAAATAATTATCTCATGTCTCTCTTTCTCCTTCCCAACGTTGGTCCAGAGCAGAGATGTCAAACAGGTCGGGCTGACACAATTACGGCACGGCACGAGCACGGTTTTTGACAGGCACGGCACGGGCTGGGCACGGCACGATCTTGGACGGGCACAGACACAGCACGAAAGTGGGTCGGCACGGTACGGCAAGGGGCATGGCATGGCATGGGGCACAGCGTGATTTTTTATTTTTTTATTTTTTGACTGGTGCTACATCTGCTTCTGCTTTATAAGAAACTTCTGAAGCCACAAGAATTTCATTTTCAACCTCACATATACTCCCATAAAGTTTCAGTTTAGGTTATTATTAGAATAGAAGTCAGTTTCTCCTTCATTTCTCCATTGTAAGCAATTGATGCATTAATTGTATTCCAATTCACAGCCGTTGTTAGTCTCTTGCTCTTTTTCTATGAAGCTCAGTATAAGAGTAGAAAATGGGAAATGTGTTCGTTTGATAATGTCCCATGTCTGAACTTATCTTAGTTTTTTTGTTCCATCTCTGAATCATTTGGAATATTATGATTCTACGATCCAAATCTTGTTGTGGATGTCATCGGAAGAAAGGCCTGGCTAATTGTTTCCAATTGGGCTTTCTATTTTCTACTGGGAATAAGTAATAACTCATGTTGCTGCAGTAGCTGCTGTGTCACTTTGGAGTTGATTGAGTTTGTTTTGAATGTTAGTATGTTACATTGTAACTTGTAAGCTATTGTTATTAGATAGATATTAAAAAAAAATCCCGATAACTCGGCTAGATTAAACGGAATTCGGAAAGAAAAAAATCGACGAAAATCGGAGATGTGCCGTCACGAGCATGACACGATTACAAGATGGCACGGCACGACGCGGCACAATTATGTAAACGGGTTGGCACGGCACGACACGATTAAGAAAAGGCACGACACGGCACAACACGATTAAGAAAAGGCACGGCACGGCACAACACAGTTTAGTAAATGGGCCGGCACGGCACAACACGATTAAGAAAAGGCACGGCACGGTTTAGTAAACAGGCCGGCACGGCACGGCACGAAGCACGGTTGGCACGAAACTAAATGGGCCATGCCGGCACGGCACGACCCGTTTGACACCTCTAGTCCAAAGAAAAGAAAACCCAGATCTTAAAATTGGGTAAAGGGGAAAATCCAGTCCAACATCTCTCTCTCTCTCTCTCTCTCTCTCTCTCTCTCTATCTCAAATCACAAACACCCTCTGTCTCTCTATTTGCGGTCGTGCCATGGAAGTTGAGGGTTTTTCAGTGGAAGAAATCACCATTGATTCCGGCGAAGGCAACAACCGTTGAGATTCCGGTCGTCTTTGTTCCGGTGATGGCGTTGAGATTCCGGTCATCTTTGTTCGGCCACTTTCCGATGGAATTTTATTTTCCGACCGTTTGCCGGCCATGTCCGGACCACCCTTTTCTGGTATTTGGCAGTTGGAGTAGTAAGGTTGGCAAGGAGTTCTAAATATAGAACCAAGTATAGCTTTGTGTCATTTTAGAACCAAATATAACACTGCACTGGATTTGAGTTTTTGAGTTTGGTGTCAAATTTTGAGTATAGAACCAAGTATAGCTCTTGCATTGGATTTGTTCTAGGAATTTCCGGTTAGGTGCTTTTATCGCATCTCTTTCCACAAATTTCTAGTTAATTTGTGTTGGAAGATGTCTGATATACTTTGAGGTCGGTTGTGTTTGAGAGCAAACTTGTTCAATCTCGCATTATTCACCCTCTGAAAGGGTGTACTCATTATGCAGCTTAACTCGATAATCAAAATCATTCTTTATATCCAAATTCACTTGTTAGGAGGCCACACAAAAATTTAGCCCAATCAGGTATAGGTAACTATTTCATCTAGAGTTTTATTTATTTTTCTTAAAAATTCTGGCTAAAAAATTGAACTTTAACATCAAGAGCTCACAGATATTGGATTGAACTCAATTTTTGTGTGGCCTCCTAAGAAATGAATCTAGGCAACATGAACGGTTTTAATTCTTGATGTGAGTCACAGAATGAGTACATCCTCGCGAAGTTGAACAAATTTGCTCTCTGTGTTAGACAAAGATTCTTTTGGAGTGGTTCGTTAGTTTTGATCTTTCTATTAACTGAAATTGCTTATAACACTGGAAGTACTGCCCAATGGAGAGCTGTCCACCCATTCACATCACGGAAATTGACACTTACACCAGCAGCTAGTGTGGGTTGTATAGCCCAATTGTAACCAAGTGCTGCCGCAAAATGTAGCACACCTTGGCCCTCCTCATCCAGTACACTTGGGCTTTTCCACCTTCAGCAACCTTTTGAAGAAGCCATACATGTAGCTTCTCCTTCAACAGCTTTTGTAGCAGCTGCTCCTTTACTTTCTCTGGAGAGAATTCTTCTTCTGAGGTAAGCATTAACATCTGCTCCCACTCATTGCTGTCCTCGATTAGTAGAGAACTAAGTTTACTGCTCAGAAGAGAATTCTCAACAGCAGAACTTGGGGGACTCGCAGATTCCAGGGATGGGAATTTTACAAATCGCATACGAAGAAGAATTTCATTCGTACTGCCACGATAGATATCCAAAATATCCACATCTTGAATATTGTTATTTGCTCTGTACTCGAACTCTCGCACTTCACTACATGCTAACCTATTGGAACATGTTACGTAAAAGGGTACCCCACCAGCCTTGTGTAATGGAGTATGGCAACGAAGGACACCATCTTCTATTATCTCAACCGGAACTTCTACTTCCCCAAACATGCATGACCATTTACAATTCTCCAAATCGTGCTGACTCATTAAAAAAATTCCCGTAATCAAGACCTGGGCATCGAACAAATGACAAGACGATCACATAATTAATCACATTAGTGATACAACATACCTTGACCACTTATTTTATTCATACTGAACAGGTGAGACAGTCAATAACCAAGTTGAAATCACCATGGATAATACAGAAGATCATGCATAGCCATACAGCCCATACCTTTATTTCAGACCCTGCATATGCCCAGTTTGGTGAGAAATCAATAATGCTATAGAGCTGATCCTGCGACAGAGAGGGACCAGCATATAGGGGTCTAAGTGCGCCTTTGGGGGAATGCTGGAATCATCTACTCCATCCTCTGCTTCGACAGTTTCCCTCTATGTCCCAGAGCTGCACTGCACATGTGATTCATTTACATCCCTAATTTTTTGCTCATCCATCTGTCAAAACTATCAAGCTTCTTTAGCTCTTGTTTTAGAAGGCCATCAAGATGAGGCTGTTTCAAAGAAGGTTCAGCTTTTCACTCTAATGCTTGTGCTCTAATTACGATTTCAGTGCACTTCCATCTTCTTCACACATGGGCTGTATCTGAAGGTCATTTTACAGAGTATATAGATTAACTACCGATAAAGGTAACATACTGCATCTGCAACTTTGATTAAAATAATTTAATTTTGAAACCAAAATAAGATCCTAAATAAATTGCAAGAAAAGATGACCAACTTCAAACAGAGTGTGCAAAGGACGATAGAAAACCAACCACCACCACACACACACACAAAATTCTCTTCAAGGAAGCATAGTTTCAAGTTTTAAGAAGTGACAACAATCGAATGGTTAGACCATCAATAACAAAGATAAATTACACAACCTTACACCCAACAGCATAGACACATTAGCATATTAAAGGCCCTGAAGACAGAACCCTTTTTACCAACTAGCTCCGAATAACTAAGGCATATCTAAGAGGTTTTGGGTGACGTTGAACCATTTGATTCTCCTTTGGTTTATGTGGTACGCTAGGAAATGTTGAGGGCCCAAGAACGGGCAGCTGAAGAGTTGGGTGGGACCACTGGACCCTTTACTACTAATGTCTCTTCGTAAAGTAAGTTACAAGGATGATGCAGACAGATCACCAATCATCATATCACAAATGCCTGAAAACAAATGGACCTTATTGAATCTCTGGATGACTCCCCTGGCATAAATCTATGCAGTTGAGAAATATTTTTGTTACTATGCTGCATTAAGTAACTTACTCTAAGATTGCAAAATATAGCAGTAAATAGTTTTGGGTGGTTTGGGCCATTGCTAGGCACAATAGCAAAAGCTTGGGCTTCAAAGTATTAGAACACAGGTACCAATCTGGAAGCAACCAACCATGTAAACTGTAAAGTCCTAAAGCGTGAGCACTTATGAAAAATGTTCGGGTATGCTGTGGCACAGCTCTTCATATAATGACATCAAAGTACAGAATTATTGAGATTTAAAATTGAATAATTGTAGACTCGGAGAATTGAACTGTAATCATCCATGTTGCAGCAGCCCCTTGTCTTATGCAAAATGATGCAAGATTAGTTATTTAGGCAGAGAAGACAAGATAGCCTCTATCAAATTTGTAGCATACAGCAGCATATATTGGCATCAGAAACTACAACTATATCACTACAAGGCATGGATAAAGCATATCCAGACATACCTGCCACTCATCTTGGGGATGTGGGTAATTTCCATCCTCCCCAGATTTAACAAAGCCGTCAGCAAAAAATGCCCCTAGGAGCTCGTTTCCTTGTCCAGGATTATAACTTGTGTCATGCCGGTGAGAGGAAAGTGCCGGCTGAAATGGAACAGATTCCAATCCAGCGCTACTGTTTTCAAATACATCCTCCCACAATGACAAGTCAAGGTGTTTCTGTCTAGGGTATGTTAAATCAGCATTAACAATGTTTTTACCCTTATATCCTTGAACGAGTGAGCCAAAATCCATGCCAGAAATAGCAGTTCCTTGATAATCATCTATTAAAAATTTGAGTGTTTAAACTCTTGATACCACTGGATAGGAAGGCACAGATAGTCCATCCTCAATCTTCTCCATTCCACGTGGTTGTAAATTGAGAAACGAGTGCAATCGCGAACTTCCATGGTGATTATAAGCTACAAATAGATTTATTGTCCACAGAGTAACATTAAATTGTCATCATGATACTGATTGTTTCTAATGATACAGAACTGAGAAAAGAAAACAATCACACTCACTTGACTCTGCATCTTCGTATTTGGAGGCCTGAGGGCTGTTCAGGCATCATAACAGAGAGAGCGAGAGATTCAGTGATGTCATCTCCCGCAAGTCTCTTGGGGAGTTTATTGGTTGTCAAGATATAGCAACAAGAATCTGGTCAAGGGTTCTAAACTGTAATGGAGCTTTGTGGTGCAATGCTAAACACCAATCACCAATTAACACATCCCACGTCGGACAAAACACCAACTCATATCCAAACCAACTAGGATGATATGTACACAAAAGTTGTGGGCCTTATAAACTAGTGATCTTCATGTTTTGGAAATCGCTTGACGAAGCCCTAGAACACATAAGGGGATTGATCGGTTTGCACCGACCACGCACCGATGGCGCCTACAACGCCGTTGTGGGTCCCAAGCGATCGATCTGAGCCATTCATCATTCTCAAAATCGAATTCCGAGTGGGCTCACGCAGGAATCGAGGAAATCGGACGGCTGTATGAGCTTGATCCAAAATCACCCCTATTTCATTCAACGGCTCGGATCGATCGTTTGGGACCCACAACGGCGTCACCATCGCCGGCGCCAGCGGTGCGTGGTCGGTGCAAACTGATCGGTGCATATAGAAGGGTTCAGCCAACCATTACCTTCTTATTCCGAAGTGACATCAACATACACAACAGGGAAAAAAAATAGAACACTTTTTCTTCCCTATTTTTTCCTTTAGTCTCTTCACAAACTAAGATCCAAACACAGCGTAAAAGAAAAGAAGATTGCCAAATTCAGCCGTAGACAGCGACAGTAGGTGCTGATTTAGCAATTTTTAAAAAGAATGTCCTGACAAAACTGATGCCGACATTTTTCCACGGACAATGTGTAAGTCTACACTTTCATACAAATACACACAATCAATCCTAGAGAAGCATTATAGTCAGACTGGAAAGTCTTCAGATTCAAAACATACATGCAATTTGCAGTGGTTGGTGGAAAGAGGAGTACAGTTTTCCTACTACCAACCCACACTTTGACCATGGAAGTTGGAACAAGTGCTTCAAAGAACCCACATGCAACAGATCGGATACAGTCTTCCAACAAAGATATCAGCATAATACAAGTATCATGAATTCATGATCAAACTGTCAAGGGAATCTTTGACTTAATCTTCCCTAACAATGTATTATTAAGGCTGGCGATGCCCCTGTTTCTAAGAAAGACTTAGTTTAATACAACTGTTACCACTGATGCTATTAAAGTCAAAGCTATTACCAAGTCTATCCCTTCCCATGACAATTTTCTGCAATATGCGTAAAGTCCTAGTATTAGACTCATGATTTGGAGTGGCCAATTAAACCTAGACATCTTTCTTTAATGGTTATGAGTTAATGTATCTTAGTCTGGGATATGTCTCTGTCGAAGACAAATTAAGTGGAGGCATGCTGCCTGTTTCCCACAAGCTGATTAAGAGCAGCAAATTTTCCACCTAACTCACTCGACAATTTGAGATGTGAATTTGACAATTGTTTGGACCCAAATGCTAGTTTGTCAAAACCAAGTGTTAAGCAGTATCCTATTATCCAGTTTTGATATCTCAGTTGTTGAAGTCACTATTCGAGTTTTCCAATCATAGAACAGGTTGGAATCCTTGCACGTTACAATGGAATCCCACTAATCAGTAATCAGTTCTATACATGTTTTGCCTAGCTGTCTCACTTTTGTCTTCAACGTTTTAGCTTAAGGCATTTTGTCCAGTCAATAGATGAAATGGTTGATAGACGATAGGTTATTTAGCTGAAGCAATATACTCCTTGACAAAGCATAATGGCGAAAATGAATTTGTAAATGACCTGAATGAAATGCTA
Organism: Vaccinium macrocarpon; assembly: GCA_022606695.1. Classification (NCBI taxonomy): domain Eukaryota; kingdom Viridiplantae; phylum Streptophyta; class Magnoliopsida; order Ericales; family Ericaceae; genus Vaccinium; species Vaccinium macrocarpon. Next base: position 32,777,275 of record CM040172.1, read on the forward strand.
CCAAAACCCTTATCTAGATTGGTTAGTTTCATTAAATGTTAGGCCGTCTCTGCACCGTCTTTGCCTTTTAACAAAAGTAATGTTATTCCAACATATTTCTTCCCTATAGTTCCAATTTTTGTGGGACTTCCCGTGGCTACAGAAGGTAGATCTTTGAAATATGTCCACTTTCACAATGATTATAACCAATCTAGTTGGGGAACTCTTATGTTCCATGAATCTGAATCTCTGATTTCTTTCACATGTATCACACCGTGGTTCAAAATCATGTTTCTCAGAATTAACAAATTTCTTTTTGTCTTGGGCAGTAAGTAAAGGCTGTGTTTGGTTTAGAGTTTTAGTTTAGTTTTGATGATGTAAGCAGGTGTAATAAGTGGAGAGAGATAGAGAGAGAAATGAGAGAAATGATGATGTCATCAAAACCAAAACTGGCTTAAAACTTGTAAACGAACATGGCCTTAAATCTTTCCAGGCTTAGGGAAGCCTTCAGCCACGTCATTCGGTTAATGTTACAAAATTCTTAGTTGCATCAAAGGTCATCAGTGTTCTTGCTCAAATACTTAAACGCAAAATTGTAGAGCTCAGAGGAAACATACATACTTCCCTGTCAAAGTTCAATCACTTCTCCTTTTCCTTTTGTTCTTGCGGTCTTCGAAGATGAGGCTATCATTACAAAGTATCTTCAAAAACGTTATCCACAGAACCACATCTCTCTTCTTTCTGCAGTCTCGCCTAATTGTCATTCTTTTCATGTGTCTTTGGTTCAGCATGTTTTTCATTTGTCTTTTCTACAGCTTTCATTTGTACCTATATGTTACATGAGCTCAGCAAGCAACGCAAGTATGTGTGTCCAAGCAACAAACATTCCTAAACTTAAGGTCTTCAGATATTGGGACGTGTGTTCAAAGAATCGATACAACGTCCCGAAACACACCAAAAACTTAAACATTCTTTTTCATGTATTATGGAATAGATCTCAATATCGCAAATCATATGAAAATATAATTAAAAAAACTGAAGGGACTAAGAAAATATTCACAATATCTAGTTTCTATCCAAGCAAAAGGACACATTTCAAGAATGTACCTTCTCTAGCTAAAAAGACCCTATTCTAATCAAATCCACCCCCAAAACCAGAAGATGGTTAGTTCCCAAACTCCAAAGAAACAAAAGAACTGGTCTAATTGTCTAATGTTCGCCAATACATTCAAATTAGGCTATTTTTCATGTGAAATGCTGCTAATGGAACTCCATGAATGACAAAAATACACCACAGATAAATTTACGAAACAACAAATATGACAAAAGAGTTACAAATATGCATTAAAAAATGAAGCAACACCCAAAAGATTTCATCAACAAACAAAATAAAATGCCCAGAGAGTTTACTTGTCTGAATTCATAAGAGTTACTCCGCCAATCCGTTCACTTTCTGGCATAATCGACCAATTTGGAGACTGAACAGCTTTCAACCAACGAAAATCATCCACATTCGCCCAATTCCCCGTTTCTTCATCAAGATTCGACTGTTTCAAGTCTCTCTCAATCCCATCATACCCCAAACAATAAGGCGCAAACCTCACCCCTATGCAGTCCTCAATTATCGGACGACTCCTTACCCTCAGGTAAAAGTCACTCCCCTTGGCATGATGGATCCTAATCTGATGTGAAGCCAACACAAACACACACCCCTCAACTTCTTCAATTAAAACCGAACCAAACACAGGCCCTACATACACCTTACAATCCCTCAACATGTGAACGAACAGTGCCCTGAAACACCCAGTCAATCGCACCTCACACGAACTCAGATCCGATATCGAAAATTCCCCCATTTCCATTCCCTTAAATTCCCTCACCAAAACCTCATTTTCCCTACCCTTAAACCCCGGCGAGTCCCAAACCCTACAACTCGGTTTTCCCAACTCAGTCACCCGTGTTTCAGATTCAATTACGTTCACAGCACCACTACTAGGAGCCTTCCCTTCCCTATCTTCAAACTCCGACGAGTCCCGAACTGCAAAACTTGGCTTTTCCAACTGAGTCTCCCGAGTTTCGGCCTCAATTACGTTTTCACCACCGATAGGAGCCTTCTTGTTCTTGAAAGAGAAGCGTTTTTTGGGAACTAGATCAGAAGCGAGGGCATCTAGGGTTTGTTTCAGATTCGAGACGGTTTGGAGACAGGTACGGACCTCGAATGAGGGCAAGGAGTAGGAGTTCTGGGCGACGAGCTTTTCGAGGTCGGAGATAGAGATCGAGATCTTTTCGAGGTCGGATTTGAGAGTAAGGTGGTTGTTGTTTTGGTCGGTGGATTGGTGGCGGAGGCGGGAGATGTGGGAGTCGATGGAGAGTTTGGATTGGGAGAAGAGAGAGAGGAAAGACTGAGTGGAGTCGAGAGAGGTGGTGTCGGATTTTTTGGAGAGGGACTGGTTTTTCCGGTTGGAGAGGCGTTCGAGCATGGCTGCGTGTTTGGGGTGGGCGGCGGTGGAGGGTGTTTGGTTTGGATTTGACGGATCTTCTTCTTCTCCGTCCATTTTTCTCTGTAGATCTTCGGAAAAGTGTTGTGTGAAGAAGATGCCGGGAAACGTAAGACCGGAAGTGTTTTCGTTTTAGAGGAGGTTCCCTCTGGCGGCGGATCCGCTGTCTCGTTTCCCCTGTCCAATTCCCCGGTCCCAGTTGTCTTTATACGACACCTGTCGTTGCACCTAAAACAAAATCACCATGACACACCCAATCCCCTCTCTATTTTCGAGATGAAAAAAAAATTAAAAAAATAAAACTCAAATTTTTCGAATAGGGTTTTCTTTTGGAACCCAGCAACTAAGTCTCATAATTTGGCCCGTGACCCGCCCGAAGCCTACTAGTCCCATGAGCCTAAGCTGACCCATAAAATGGCAGAAAGAGCTTTCGACTTTGGAAATTTGGACTTGGTTTTAATAATTTTAAATTTCCAATCCACCCACCCGAAAAGTTCGCAGCCCTCTTGACCGAAGTTACTAACTTGTCCTTAACCCGATACACTTTTTCACACATAGCATGGGTTTGTAACAAAAATATTCCAAGTCTCCTTATATAGCATTGGTTAACAATTATATTTTGGTATAATGTACATACAAGAAAAAGATATAACACACATAAGATATACTGTAATACACATGTACCAAAAAATATATTATACACATATTTGGACAGCTATGTGTAACTATGAGTATATATGTCGGAGTAAAATCTAATAGGAAACTGAACATATGCATTAAAATTTTGAAAAAGTATTCAACTTTTGACAATCCAACTAAACATATGCATTGATGGTGGAGATTTTGATATAAACAATGTTTTGATTTCTGAAAAAAAAAATTTGTTAAAAAAACAAAACAAAACATTTGGCCCGCCCAAATAGCCCACCCGAAGATTAAGCCATACCCCACTAAGATAAGCGCGTGGGGCCGCTTGAAACTTCATCTTTTTTGAGAGATACCAACCCGTCGGCCTGCTTAAAAAGAAAAAAGTAAAAGCGTACTTGGGCGAGCTTAGGCGATAGTTTGAGGATGGTACGGCCAGCCTTCCCCGACCCGATGATGACCCTTACCATCAACTCAGTTTTGGGTTTTTAGGGTTGAAACGATGATTTGGCTAAAAAGAAAAAAATGATTTTTTGGTTTTTGTCGTTTTGTCTTTATTCGAATTTTTTTTGCATTTGTTAATTTTCCGTCAAGATTTTATGATTTCTGGATTTATCTCGTTGAGACGAATCTAAAGAGTATAAAATTATTGTCAAAAAGTAATAATCTTTTGAATAAATCCGAAAATAAACCAGTTTTTTGGATTATTTTTCTTCTTTATTCACAAAACTTTAACTTTGGCCAATAATTTTACACTTTTTAGATTCTTCTCATCGAAAACAAAAGAAACCAAAAAAAATCAATCAAAAACTAACAGATGCAAAAAAAATTGAATAAAGACAATGAAAAAAACCAAAAGATCAATTCTGTGCTTTTTAGCCAAATCAATTTTTGTGCAAAAACCACCAAGGAGGAGAACAGAGCAATGAAAGAGAGAAAAGAGAAAGAGAGTGAGAGAGATAGACTTTCGATTTCAAAGCTCCTACTAGTGATTCGAAGTTCGTCGGGGTGATTCGAAGCAATCTTATCTCGTCGAAGGTGGAGAGTGTGGTTGACGGCGGCAGCAGTGGTGGGGATCATGGTCTCTCTCCCATTCACACTTTTGTTCTTCTCTGTATTGAATGGGAGAAGTAGAGACAGTGGGCCTAGGGTTTAGAAAATTTTCAGGTTTTCTTTTTTGTCGACCTGGGTCCGACCCGGAAGTGTACCTGGGTGTGCAACCCGGAAGTGTACCTAGCATTATATATGCAAATGTTCGAGGAAGAAGTGCTAAATTAGCTCCCATTCCAAAGCCCAAAAATGAAGATTTTTCCCCCTTTTTAGCATAAGTAGAACTTAATAAAACATTCGCATCTTAGGGGGGGAAAAATGATTGTAAATTAAAGCATGATAAATTAAGTTCTTTTTTAACTTTTTTAAATGCATGAAAAAAATAAAATTAAGGGATAGTTTTTTTTAAGTAAATTAATTACAATTATGACAAAAAAAAACTAATAAAGCTAAAAATTAATAAGCCAGAACAAACATACTTTTAAGTTTCTTTTTGTCTTTTTGAAATGTTTCAAGTTTGATCCATTTTTTCCTTTACATTGACCCATCAACGCAAACATAAAAATGATATTTTTTTACAATAAAATAAACAGAGAGTTAGAAGACATTCTTCTAGAGTAAAAAAGTGTGATAAGCCCCTTTGGCACGTAAACTTCAATACTACTCCTACATGAAAAAATTGGGTTATGTGCCATCCGTGACAACGTCAATTGAAAAAATTGGGTTATGTTCGTTCCATGACAACGTGAATCTCAAGCAACTAATAATATGCCATAAACTATTATTAATCCTACCTTTCCGAAAAAGTTGGTTCATTTTTTAAAATTTAATTTTTATTTCAATCATATTAGTTGCATTACTATTATGTTTTGGATGCTAAAAAACATGCCTGATTGAAAATGTATCAACTTTTGGACATTGAACTCCGTAATGGGACTCATATTGGTGGGACATCTAAAAATTAAATAAGGACCTAACTTTATAGGATAAAAAGAAATATTTTTTAATTTAGAGATCTTTTACAACGTATCATTCAATAATTTATTGTCCGATATTAGGTTTAGAATCAATCTTATATGATTTCTTGTCCCCATTAAAATCGTTGACTAGGAAAAAAAACTGCACGATTACAATTAATAAAATGCCCCCATTCAGATGGATTTCTGGATCCGTCCCTAATTCGAACCTATCCACTTTCGCTCTCTTACCTACTTCAACAACGTTATGCTGATTTATAAAATTTTCTTCAATGTCTCAGATATGCGCAACAAGGTGGTCTACGTACGTTCCACAATTATCAAGAAAACCCAAGAGAAATATTTAAATTTTTGGTCCACTGGGATACTCCATTGAAGCAGTATGAAAAGAACCAAAAAGGGTTTCTCCCACGTTTTAAATTATTGAGTATTATTTTGAAAAAAAAAATTATTTTGTAGGACAGAAGCTTTTGCTTTGAAAGCCAATTGTTCTTTTCTTTCTAGCATGGAACTTATTTAGGAGTATTATTTTGTAGGACATTTGCTTTTGTTTTGAAAGGCAACTGTTCTTTGCTTTCTAGCATGGAAAACAATTTGATTAGCTAGTTGGTCATAAAAAATTTATAGGTGTACAACAATTGTCTCCAACATGGCTCCAATATTACACTCAAATGGTGTGTGTAGCCCACAAACACCATGTGAATGTATTGGAGCTATGTTGGAAATGCATTGTTGTACATGTACCATTTTTGGTTTTACGTTAAAAATATTGTGTTTAAAAGTACTGAGTTTCAAAATCATGTGACTATTATTTGAAAAAATAATTGCACAATAAACTGGGAGTTTAATGAGATTCCCGAAATTAAAGTCTGGATTTTCAAATTTTTAACTTAAAACCCCCACAGTTTTGAGCACACATAACAAAAAAAAAACCCCCACAGTTTTAACTTAAACTCTGGATTTTCAAATTTTTAAATTAAAAACCCCACAATTTTAGCTTAAATAAATTGAGTTTATAATCTTGGTGGGACTAATAATTATTTGAAGTCTTTGATGAATTTAATTTGATTTCAATTGATTGAACTTTTTTATATTCATATCAATTAATTATATGACAAAAAAAAAAAGAAAAACCGATTGGAGGAACCTGTATTCTTTTGAACATTAAAGAAAGACCCTCCTTGCCAAACACAATCACCGAGCCACACCCCCACGGAAAGGAAAGGTGAGTCCTGGGCTCGATAAATGGAAGGCTTATTTATGTTGTGTTGAATCGATGTGGGATTGGTTTAGGGGTGGTTTGGGCTCGGTAAACCACGTGTCAAACGCCAACGACAAATAAGGTAAAGGGGTGTTTCACTTCCATTGGAAAAATGATATAGGTACATCATATGTGCATCTGAAATGTACCATGAGGTGGCAAATGAGAAGAAGCTCAATATAAGCCTCACCCAAAAAATAGGTTTCTTTTCATTTGCCACCTCAGAACAATGTGCATTTGGGTTGCACATTTTGTGTACCCATAGCATTGTTGCTTCCGTCGTATTCCTTATTCTAATAAATTCCCCACTTAGCCCTATTCTACCGGGCTTTATTTATTTTTATTTTTTTAGCTAATATATGTAATAGAATTTTTTTTTCTTATAACCAGATAAATGAGCGAGCTTGTAAATATGTACCTCAACTAATTCCGGAACTTCTGAAGTAATGACCGTGCATAACTCCAAAGGCGGATGTACAATAGGGACCGGGTAAGCTCTAGCCCCACCGCATTTTTTTTTAAAGGAATTATTTTTTTGGGAACGCTAGATATCATTTCACCATCTCTTTAGGTGCTAACCCCTTATTCCTAGGGGCGGACGCAGGATTTAGTATCAGCGGGGTCAAGTATACAGTAGATCCAATATAATCTTTAACCAAAAGTTATTTAATATATATATATATATATGCAAAAGTGGTATGTCAACCATAACATATCATATTGTTTACAGCTCGCTCTGACATTTTTTCATATTTTGAAACCAATTCATGATGGCTTCATTTGAAATGGTATAAAAAATCTCCCACTCAATGTACACAACCAAACTGTCATGCATCCACTGGTCACACATTCTGTTAAAATTGGGTGTGGCTACCCCATCATAGAGCAAGTTAAAATGTTTTGGGGCTACCAAAAAAAAAAAGCAAAAACATTAGAGGTGATCCGGAAAAATTATTTAAGCATAGTTATATTTATTTTTTGTTACTTGGGGCAAGATTAGAAAATAATCTATACGGTATGGAGACAAAATTACCAAAATACCCAAAATTATATATACACGACTGTAGAAAATTTCGGTCCAGCGGAGTCGGTTTGCCCCTACGTGGAACCGCCTTTGCTTATTCCGAACAACACAATTTAGGTTAGAAAATTAGAATATATTAAAATAACGAAATAACTCTCCAAAAGGGAAAGAACCCAGAGGTGGGGCCCCTCTTGATGGATGCCATTTGAATTTTGAGATTCCTGCATCCAAAAATGAAGGTTTATATACATGCATGTTACGTACCTATCCCTCTGTTGTTTCCGCCTCCTTACTTATCCACCAAGGTACTCTCTCTCCCACACACACACTTGCATTTTTTCTTTATATCAATATATATGTGACTAGGGTTTTTTTGTTTAGTTGGTACGAATCATTTGTAAGTGTAGCTTGACCTGATGATAATTGAACCAATCTGATCATGTTCTTCGATTTATGCACACACTGTGCCTTGATGTGATTCCTTGCCTCGATTTTTGCCAAGCGAAGAAGAATGCAAATATATATATAGGAAGGCGATCTACTAAGGACTCCTTCAAACATAAATTCCGTGCGGACCTCACCATTTTTCGATTTTCCGGATCAAATTTTGACTATCTGAATCGCTCAATGTTTTTAAAATGCATTTTCCAAATTCCTAGCGGAAAATCTTCAAAAAAGAATACCCGGAAGGGCTTGATTGGATCAATTTTTGTTAAAAACGCTAAAAAATGCATTTTAAAAACATTGAACGGTTCAGATCATCAAAATTTGATCTGAAATGATGAGGTCCGCACGGAATTATCCTAAGGGACTCCTTAGTAAATCATTATATATATATATATATATATATATATATATATATATATATATATATATATATACTGTCTAAATTTTTTTTATGTCCACACCTTACATCCGAGCAGTTTTTCTTAAAAATTGAATACTCTATAACAATTTTTATGAAAAACTATTCGGATCAAACCCTTCTTGGCCCTTTTTTTATGATTTCCTGCGTGATCCCTTAAAAACACTTTTTAAATACATTAGACAATTCGCATAATGAAAATTTGATCGAGAAATAAAAGTTTGAACGTAAGATATAGACATAAGAGTGTGAACTGGATCCGGTGTATATATACATAGGTTAAGCTTCACATTCAAACTTTTCATTTCTGGACTTTTTATCCAAAATTTTTTTTGATGATCCAATCCGTCTAATGTGTTCAAAAGGTATTTTCAAGGGTCCTCACGAAAAATATTCAAAAAAAAATACCGGGAAGGGCTTGATCCAAGCAATTTTCGCAAAAATATATAAATACAATTTTTGCAAAAACTGTTTGGATCAAGCCCTTCTCAGTATTTTTTTTTTTGAAGATTTTCTTTGTGTGTGCTCTTGAAAACATCTTCTGAAAACATTGGACGGATCGGATTTTTCAAAAAAAAATTGCAGCACAAAAAAAACTCAATTTTTTCTTATTTCCGAAAGTGTGGATAAGAAAATTTCCCCTTATATATCTCAAATGACACAACATTAGATGCTTATTAAAGCACACGAGGTAAAGCTATTGCGCGCTCTCTCTCCCATCACTTATTTTTAAATTAAAAGGCACACTACGAACCAAATGCACCCCAGTACAAAACTTTGTATTCTTTTAGGAGTAAATGGAATCCCACCCACGTGAAAATCACATGCAAGAGCAACTAGAAATCCTATCCACCCACACATGTAGGAGACAGTACGTAGGACAAAATGTCAAAATATAAAATTATGGGTATTCCACATACAAAAAAATCATTTTGATCGGATTTGTACTATTGATCTTTGATCGGAGCAGAGGTTTTTTTTACAAAAATGTTGTTAGGCAAGTTCATGTGTTCCAATCAGAGATCAATACCATTCCGAAATGGCTTGGAAATTACAGAAATGTTGTTGGCATGATTACTCATATTTTCAAGATCTACAATATGAACAGTTGAGATAATTAAAAAGAAAATCCAAAATGGCTTGCAAATTACAAAAAAATGGGCGGAACTAGACCAACCAACCAAACTGAATCTTAGAGACTCGCATTAACAGTTTGTCTGGGATTTGGGGTGCTTGTGATCACTCTCTAGGAGATCACTCTCCTCGAGATCACATAATGTGATCCTTAGAGTGCTCTCTAGGAGGTGATCTCTAGTACCCCGGATCCATTCGTCAGTAAGTGAATCTGTCCAGCTATCCCGTGCAACCATTAATCTGTGTGAGATCTATTGGCTAGTTATCATCCGAGAAAAATGGGTTCTGATCGTCTTTTCATTTCTGCAAATCGAACAGAAGCTGCAGAAAAAAGCTTATATATTTTGAGGAATATATTACATGCATGAGTACCAAAGTAGCATACAAACTGAACTCAATTGTACTACTAAAAGTAAAACAAGCTGAACGTAGCATACATCAATAGCATCAAAGTACTACTTGTCCTGCGACTTTTTTTTTCCCTTCTGTCTTATGTTCTTTTTGTTTTTTTTTTTTCTAAAATTTTTTTTTTTGCCCAATATTGTTTGAGCTTGCTCAAACAATATTGGGTTTCCTCCAATGTCGTCATCAGATACAGCTACAACTCGAGGAGGAGGGGAATTAGTTTCATGTTCTTGACGATTCTGGACAAAGCAATTGATAATGAGAAGAGGAATCGTCAGTAAGAAATTCCAAACCCAGAAAAGAAACCCCGCGAACAATCCGGAAAGAAAACGGTGCCAAGGAGAGAGACAAATAATGACAGCGTACCCAAACCAGAAAAGGGTTTGTGGCAGATAAACAGAACCCAACAGCGAAATAGCCAAGAAGAAAGAGAAGTCCCCGGCTCGAACCCGGATATGCCCGGGAGTAGACACAGAAAGAGGAAGCTTGAATGAGGTGATGAGGAAGATCAAAGTTAAAAATAAAATCACAAGGGAAAAGAACCAGGTGCTGTTCAAGTTCATTTCCAAAGTAATGGGAAGCTGGAAGAGGGAGAGGACGTTGATAAGAGCTGGGACAACAAACCTCAAGTCCAGGTTATACATTCTGATATACTTTTACTATATATGACAAGAATTAAGCAGTATATTTTTGTCTGAAAGAATTAGTTATGTATATATAGATACAGGACTTACGGGAGATGTCTTGATGGGATTCTGGAAGAAGGCATCATTCGTGCCGTGCACTGTAGCATTGTTTGTGTACGGTTAATTGTACCCTATGAATTTCCGGGAAGTTGCAGATGTAAATAATAAAGAAAGTATCAGGGGCTACTCTAGGATTGACCGCAATCGTACTGTAAGATTGCCCAAAATCGTTGACTGCTTGATAAAATGAGTAATAATACGTATCTGGAAAAAGATACACCGATAATATTCAACCCACACATTATGCAATGTGTATAAAAGCCCACACTTTTTATGTGTGGGTTGGATATTTTGGGTGTAACTCTTTCTGGATACGTAGCTTTTCCGGATCAAAATGTACCGATGGTGCACAAATTGCCGTGCAATGTCTGCTTTGGGTCTCACACAAATAATTCAAACCAATTATTAATTTAAAAATATATTTTTGAATAGTTTCAGAATAAATCATCTCAATTAGATAACTTTAAGTACTCTATCTCCTTAAATCTCTATTGCTTTTTCATTCAAAATCTAGAATAAAACATTCTTAATGCAAATAAATTAAATTAGATCAAAAACTTGTAGTTATTTGATTAAGTTGATTTTTTTTTTAAAATTGTTTTAAATAATATTTTTACGAGACTTGTAAGTTGGCTTAGCTCAACGATTCGGGTACCAATGGGTGCATTTTGATACGGAAAACATATGGGTACCGAAATTTTGATTGAAACGGTGAGACTTTGGTTCAAACATTTCTAGCCATCCGATTAAACTAAAATTTTATAGAGTCCCTCGGAAAAATATTTTACAAATAATAAACGATTCGAATCACTCGTATAACACTCAAAAATAGATCACCAAACATGCTCGATACATTTTTTCGGTACATGTACTCCAGTCTATTTTGATAAGGGTCCCCGTAGGATTCGCAAAAATTGAAACACCCAGTGGGCGGGTACAGAAAGGCAGCACATGGTTGGGTCGCGAATTGATTGCTCGACTATTTTGTCTACGCACAGGTCTACGGGATCACTTGCAGATCTTGTAGGGCTCACTTTGACAAAGATTATCAGTTCTGATGACGGATCTGATGACGGAGTTGATGACACCATTTGAATTTAATGCCGATGACCAATTTTTAGGAGTGCATTTTTCTACAGGACACAGCTTCCGGGAGATTCATTTTGGAGTCCCTCAAATTATCGAAATCGCCTAATATTTTTAAAACCCTTTTTTAAGCCCAATTTATTGACAGGACGTTGGACAAAAAATTGATCTAGGCTTTACCGATGTTAAAATGAGATAATTTTTTATAGTGATTCTTAAAAAAATGTTTTAAGAATATTGAGCAGCTCTATTTATTTGTGTTGAACCCTGAAATGGGTCCTATGGAAGCAGTGTACAATTGGTGTACACTAAAATATTATGCCCCTAGCAGGATTGTGGTTTTTTTATAACTTTATTACAACTTAAAACTATGTTTTTTTTTAATTTTACTCCAAAATTACGTGAAGACACGATTACAAATCATGCTTTCTAAAAACAGTGTTAGCAAAAAATGCTTTTTGCATTGGTTAAGCAGATTAATCAAAAAATTAAGTTACTCCAAATCAATTAGGAGATTTACATTAGTTATATTATTGTTAAGGAACCAATTCAATTGAAACGAAATTTTGTATTACAATTGATGCATTTTGATGGGTGTAGGCTATAACACTGAGTGGGCGGTTTCATGCTGAGTACGACAGATGAAGCTAGTAAATAAAATAGAAGATGTAGACGTTTTTTAAGATGTGGATATAAATAGTATAACTTTTGGAATGTTAAACTAAAATGAGTGGCCTCAAAGATTTAGGGATATATTATGGATACCAATGAACATGTAAAAGTCAAGTTGATTTTTCTCAATTAAGGATAAAAGTACAGAAGCCCGAATAATCGATAAACAAAATATGTTTTCTCTTTTCAAAGGCAGGGATATTTTTACTGGGAGTCACCAAAGTTGTGCAAACTCTTAATGATAAAATAAGTTTTTTTGCTTCAATGATCAACTGAAATTTCCCAAATTAGAATAACCTGCAACATTAACACACAAACACATGCTTTTCTTTCTTTCTTTTCTTTTTTAATATTTATCATCTTTTTTTTAGTTGCCGCTATAATTTTTTTAAGTAATAGTTTTTGCTTAGGTGAGGAAGTAACGTTTGAATTTCATTTTTTTCAGACCAAGTGTTTTGACTCTTTATTGCTTTTTCTTGCAAAACCCTTACAAAGAATGACTACAATAAACATCTATTAAAAGTGTGTACCATATGCACACTGTATGATCCATATTGTGCTACATAATTGACAATCGTAATATTTTTTAATGTTTCCGTAATTTTTCATAATATGATTTATAATATTTTTTATGAGTCATAACATTTTGGTGCGTCTTCTAACTTTTATAAAAAAAAATACAACTTTTATTAATCAATTCATAACTTTTACAGAAATACATATGATACACACCCAAATAGGAGTGTGTATTGCAGTCTTTCCCTACTTTTTTTTTTGTACTGTGAAAAGGTGTTATGAGCTAGTAGTGAGTTAATCAAAGACATCACATATCCCCATTCCCCAATTTCGCAAAAAATGATCAAAAGAATTTATATGAATTTCTTAAATAACAATATGTGGGAAAAAAATGAGGATACAAATTTCTTTAACCCCAAAACATTGTAATAAGTAAGAACCATTAAAACAAATCCATTGTTGCATAAAATGAAGGAAACAACAACTTTTTCATCCACTACTTCAGCTTCGGAATAATCATTCGAAATCATCTTCCATGTTAATATTTTTTCAAACAAACCCATTGTTGCAAATGAAGAAAATGACCACTTCCTCGTCAACCACTTTGTCTTCAGAATCAGCTTTGAAAATCGTCTTGCACGTTAAACTTTTTTTGATCATCAAAATGAAGGAAACGACCACTTCTTCAACGTTAATTTTTTTCTCATCCCCATCTTTTTTCGCAAATGGAAACCATAGTGCTGTACGTGAAGAAGATGGGTACAAAGAAAGGTGTGAAGAACCGGGTGAAAACGGTTCGGCCTTAACGGCGATCGGTGACTTTGGATGCTGGTTTGTCATACCTAGGTTATGCTTTTGGTGGTTTTTGGCTCAACCGCCGGTTCTCATTGTTGGGTGGTTCCGGTCTCTGCCCTACCGGCAATGGGTGGCGGAGTTGCTGATGGTGGTCTGGTGATGGTAGTTTGGTGGCTAGATGTTTCGGTCGATGGGTTGGGGTGGAGGGGCGACGTTTGGATATGATACCTGGGTTTCTGTTTGGGCTTGGGCCTCTTTGGTGTAGGCTTCATTGTTTGATTTGGGTTGACCTAGTTGGGCTTAGACCTTTAAGTGTTTTGGGTTTCAACCTTGTTGTGAGTTTTCGTTGGGCTTCCCCATTATGTGTTTTTATTTCACCAACCCTTTGTGTTTTTTTTTTTTTTTGAACGGCAGAAAATATTATAGCAAAACTAACCTCGAAAAAGAACAGCTCAATGTGCTGCACTCTTGCACTCTCTAGTGACCCAAGAAAAAAAAAACAGCTCAATGTATTAGCAAGAAAACGAATACGAATACGAGCGAAGCTGAATTCTCCATCCCTTTGTTGAAATCTCCTCCCATCTCTGCCAACTGGATGTACCATTATCGACTTTTTAATAAATCTTCTTTTAACAATTAAAAAAGCATAAGGGTGGGAAGAATGTGAGAATTTGCATGTAAAAGTGGTTGAGAGTATATTGGGAGTTTGAGTGCGTTAATTGACTAATAACTTATGACTTGATGGGTGAGAGAATACTAATGTGCCACCAATGAATTCGAAGCTCTGGTCTAAATAACTCATGCAGTTGTATGCTTTAATTGAATGATAAAGTGTCAGTTTTTGACATTGAAATGTATACAAAATCTCAAATTTGAGGACACAAAATTAGTGTTCTCCCTTTATATTATTATATAATTAGAATAGATATCTCTTGTGAATTGTAACTGAATCATGCAAAAAAAATTTAAAAAGTTCACAGTTATTCATTTGGATTTTGCAATTACTATCATGTTCGATTTTGGGGTGGCTTTTTTTAAACTAGGTGGTGTTTGGGTAAATAATTGAGCCAAATTATTTTTTTTGTTCTCTTTATTTAAAAAAATTAAATTCGTTAATTTTGTCCCTTTTTTTGGATTATCTATTCATCTCGATGGTAGAAATAAAAAACATCAAAAAAGAATGATCAAAATTTTAAAATAAACTCACTAAAGACAAAAATAATTCCTAATAGATAATTATTCTTCGAAATATTTTTTTCTTTATTGACAAAATTTTAATTTTTTTAATAATTTAAAATTGATTCAATTTGGGGAGTTTCAAAATTACTTCCCATAATTAATAATTTTCTAATTCAAAAAAATTTGACATAAAGAATAAAGACAATAAAAATAAGAAATAATTAGTCATAAATACATAATATTTTGTCTATTTAAAGGGAAGGACAAGAAACTTTGGCAATCATACATAAAGACATTATTTGTAATCATGATTTAATAAAAGGATAAAACTCATGAGGTTGCTAATGATTAAAACTAAAGTGACCCTCTTGCCCTCAAAAGTTGACAAATTTCCTCTCTCTCTCTCTCTCTCTCTCTCTCTATCTCTCTCTCTCTCTCCGCCTTCATTTCTTTGTCTGAAAGACCCCACCAGGTCCACCCCATCTCCATGCAGATGGTTAACCCGGTAACCATTGACACGACGAGCATTTTAAAAATTAGAATTTCTACTGGAGATTTTGCAGATGGGCTACCGGAGATTTTGTGGTTTGGTGGCTAGAAACAAAGGTTCGTTGTGGAGAGCCACCCGCGGGACCCTCTTGTGAGTTTCACAGGATCCACAGCCTGACAGGACAGAAGGAATATTCGTGCACTATTTGTGCAACACGTGTCCGGACTTTATTAGTCCAGTCAGCCCAGATAAGAGGTCAAATTGTCTATAAATAGGGCACTCTCCTCTCATTTGAGGACGACACTTAGACAGATTCAAATGGTGATTCTTGAGAGAGAAACACTCTTTCTAGAGAGAAATCATACTTGATTCTTGCTCTAATTGGGTGACGAATTTCTACCAAGGATTCTTCCCTACTATTTTGCCTTGTTTTTCACCAGTCCA
Organism: Vaccinium macrocarpon; assembly: GCA_022606695.1. Classification (NCBI taxonomy): domain Eukaryota; kingdom Viridiplantae; phylum Streptophyta; class Magnoliopsida; order Ericales; family Ericaceae; genus Vaccinium; species Vaccinium macrocarpon. The sequence goes on from CM040172.1 coordinate 32,793,041, forward strand.
CAAATTCTCTCTTAGTCCTTCAAGCTAATCATTCACTATTCTCATCCCTAGTCAACTAATCAATCTTTCTTGTTGATTTACATACCCTAAGATTATTTCTCTCTTACAAATTTTATATCATGCTTTGAAATATTGTTTTGTTTACATGATTCTAGATTGGTGATAGAAGTTCTACTAGTTTTTCTATGAGGTATTGTTCACTTATATTTCTCCAAGCTTTTGCATAGCTCAACATGCCGTTATGTTTTGTTGAACAAAATTTTCAACGGTAAGCCCTACTCATGAGGTTTAGTTTCAAAATTGCGTGAGGCATTCAATAAAGCAAAAGTCGATGAGGCCTTTTGTAAACCTACATACAATGGTAAAGGTTGTTATGTAAATTTTTTACGTAAAAGTTCTCAGGAGAAACAATTTACAATCTGTGCCAATAAAGAAAACTTATTTTACATGTTGTTGCCACTAATTCCTCCAGAGATAGGAGAAACGGGGATGGTCAACACCTGGTGGTGTAGAAGATGCGAGGGCATGCCAGGAGACGTGGGTCTCCAAGAAAAATAAAGAAAAAGCGCTTGAAAATACTAACTAACTTCTTTCAAGCAATTACAAAACTCGAGCTAAAGTTACAACGGTTCGTGGGCCTTGAACAAGGACTTCCACAATTGAAGAAAATTACATCAAAGAAGAAGAGAGGGAGAAAAGAGAAGAGGGGATCGATCGACTAACTGCGAGAGTTAGGAGATAAAACTAAATTACTTTGTTGCTGTGAGCGTTGTTGGTGCGTAGACCTCTGCAATGTTACACGAAGATCTTTATTTATAGTCTCTGAGTCCCTTTGTAACTTCCCAAATGTATCCGCCCATGAATGCAAACCATTATACCCATGTCTTGCATCCACTACCATGTTTTCTTGGAAACGCATAAGGGCGTGACAAGTGTCCAAAGCTTGGCCAAAATTAACCACCCATTTCTCAATATAATTAGCACATGTTAATTTCGGTCTTTATCGTCTTGCTTTAGATAAAAACCAACTCCCTATAATTTAGGTAACAAACTCATCTCCTAAATTATGGGTAATTCAGCCATAATTATCAAATCCAAATTAAATAAATATAATCTCCCAACAACTTATTTACCACGTGTAAAATTTAAAAATTTATGGTACAAACACATGTGCAAAGAAAAAATCTGGTGAAACAATTAGCAAAACTATACTGATACGTGTACCATATAACTTTGATGATGTCCTTACACTTTCTTTTTTGTTTCACTTCACACTAGTGAGGTAGCAAAATGATTCTTTTTTCTTTTCTTTTTTTGAAAAAGCAAAATGGCTAATGATTCTATACTAACCAATTGAAGCCGATGATGTGAAGAAATGTTCGTATGAAAAAGAGTACAAGCTTTTGTGTCATAAAACAAACAATTTGTTTCCTTAATATGGAGGACATCAAATGTATTACCTTCTGGCACAGCCTCAGCATCTCCGACCGTTTGAAAACTTCGATCGACTTCTCTGGCAACAAAGTACGATCCTTGGGAACCTGGGAGTGACAATGTCCAAACAAAAATCTATACAATTAGAGGCTTGGCATTAGAGGGTTTTACTTAGGGGTTGAGAAATTCAATTTTACGACAATTCCATTGAGTGTAAGTAATAGTTCAATTGTATTTTAACTGTGCTTAGAGAGGGAGAGAAGAGACATAATCAAAAGCTTACATCTACTGGAAATGAAAACATATACGTACATGTACATGTACTTATATATTGTTATCTCGAGCAAATGTAAAGCTTCTCCTGTTTATTATGAGTTTGGAGCCACTGTCTGCATGGAGAAGAAGATAAGAAAGGTGTAGGTTGACTTTTATGGGTGCTTTGGATTTGAGAAGTAATGTGGGGTGAGGAGTTGGATTTTAAACTTACCATTTCGCCCAAAGTTTAACTGCCCATAACAGGTCATAAGAATTGGAGAAACTTTTTTTGTGAGGGGGCAATTGTGAAAACCACTTAATTTTTGTGACCAGCTTCATTCTTTGTTCACACCAAAAATGACTTGGTGGGGAAGGCGCCGAGATACAGAAGCCGAACAGTTGCAAAGCGTGACCTCTCTCATTATCCCGGGAGGGGAAAGCACCACTATGACCAACCTCGCTGAGTACCACAACTTGGTACTCTCTCGCCCACTTTCGTCACACACACGTGATCGACAAGCTCTCATATACTTTACTGCACGTTTGTAAGGGCATAATTTTTTTTAAAAGCATGTTGAACAACAGAGGTTTTGGAATCCTTTAGTGATTATTCAAGGATCCACATTAAGTCTTCATCATCACTGTAGTTCCAAAAAACAGCCCTTGTGGTGTTTTATGCCATGATGGGGGTTCGAGCCATCGTATTTCACGCGAGATTCTCACCCAACCTTTCTCAAAGTTTCAAAAAAGAGCTACAGCTAAGCCTCTTGTACTGTTGGTGATGCTAAACTTTAAGTCACTTGATTTAAATCCACACTATCCTTCGTGGGTTGAGTATTACTTATGAAATTATCTGTTTATTTTGGTTTGAGCTCAACAAATCAACTAAATAGTCGAACATTCCCTTGTTCTTCACTTGATTATTGCTATGTATTCTTCTTGTTTTCAACACCAGAGTACACTTTAACGATCTTATCTCTGCCAACTGTGGATGATATTGTGAGGTCCCAACTTGTCTAACTTAGAAAAAAATTATAAAAAAAAAAGTCCCTATGTTTTGCTCGGTCTCTTTTCAGCTTAAGTAATCCACATCATTTTGATTTCTTCGCTATTTTGATTTCTTGATTGCTGGCAGTTTCCTGCATTACGAGAATTTGTAAAAGTGAGGAAGCCTCTGTGGGGGACCTGTGCAGGGTTTATCTTCTCGGCAAACAAAGCTAATGGTGGGTTTTCCTCTCCACACAACACCTGCTCAAAAATCTCAAAACAAAAACACAGCGGAAGACTTTTAACATATAAACAAAAGTGTGTACGACACACCACAACACATAAGCCAAACAACTGACTAATTATTTACAATACATGCAGTTCAAGTACTCAAGTCCCCTTAGTTTCAACTCAATACAAACCACCACTAGTTCAACTAAAAACAAACTAAGTTGGCTAGCTACGTCGCTCGAGGCTAGCCCAAAAAGGAACTCCAAAATGATCACCGGTAGTGGACCGACCCAAAAACTACCTGCTATCTGGCAATCAAAAGAAAACCAGGAGTGTGTGAGATATAGAATAAATTCAATAAAACATAGCTGAAACACCCAATCAATCAACAACAAGTATATAATCATAAGACATGATCGACATCAATTACATAATCACAACACATGCAATGACACGTCTGTCACATCCTATGTATCCTAGGTCACTGCGGGAGCACACCCCGCTCGTTGTCACCGGTAGCTAGCCGACCTAGCGTACTTTCATGGTGCAACCCAATCCACAGCCCCTTCACAGATACCATCTTTCACTCACAACATGCATATCAAAAGCTAAATCTTCAATTAGCATGCTACATAAACTCCACCACAAACATCACTACAAACATCACTACAACCATATCTCATTGAAAGTAACCATATCAAACACACTCACCTGAGAATCGACCGAAGTATGCCAAAATATGATTTTGGCACCTCCCGAATGGCCGGCTCTTTACCTAGCCACAAATCAACTAATATCAGTCTATGAGCTTTCACATATGTCTCACATATAATCAAAGAGATAACAATGTAACATAAGCAACTTATAAGGTTATCACAACTTAAGACAAGCCAAAACACAACAACACTCCAAAATCGGTATGAAATCTTATAACCAGCCCACCGTATTTGGACTATCATTTCTTACGGGTTCAGAATTAGGACATGAAACCACCTACACTAGAAAGAAGACTTTCAGTACATTAATATCGATATAAAATTTGCCCTAATCAGAGCCCGGATGACCAAGTTATGCTTATTTGAAGTTACACAAAAAGAAGCATGAATCTGCAGGTTCAGCAAAAGCATTAACTTTGAATCAAAAACTGCTATAACCTGGCAGGAACTAAGGCACAACCCATACATATTCTCGAAGGTATGCGAGTCTAGTTTCATAATCAAAAGACGAATTGAAAATCCAAGCTTCCTACACAAAGTTATGGCCCTTCCCGTAAGACGCGACAGTGCTGCCTGCACTGCGAATTCTACGACAGCAGCTTGGTAAAACATTTTTCATATTTTATGTATTTCGAATTAAGCTCTGAAATTTTTACACAACACAATAGACTCATGGAAGAATCCACTGTAAAAATATCAAATATTTACGAGCCTTCTAAGTACCCGAAATAAATACGTGAAAACAGGTCAGAAACTAGATTCATGCACTCCATCAGTGAGCTATAACAAACCCACGAAATCATTTGTTCCAAACCTCCAAGAACCCAAACCCAACACCAAAAACCAACTGGAATTTATCCATCTATGATATGAAATCAACATTAAATTAAGATCAAGATCCAAAAACTTACCTTTTAATTAAGTTTTTTCCCTAATTCTTTTCCCTTCTTTTTCTTCTTTCTTCTTCTTCCTCCCCTTTCTCCTTTCTCCCCTCTCTCCAACGTTCTCTCTCTCTCTCTCTCTCTCTCTCTCTCTCTCTCTCTCTCTCTGATGTTCTGGATCAGAATAAGGGAAAAGATAATAAATATCTTGGTCAAATTACACTTCACACCCTCCAACTTTGGTCTCTATTAGCCTAAGGCCCAAAACTCATATTCACTCGAAAAATTACCAATTAAACACCATTTATCCGTAACGGGTATTACAACTCTCCCCCCCATAGGATATTTCGTCCCGAAATAAGATTTACCTGTCTAGAAACAAATGTGGATACTTTTGCTTCATCAACTCCTCGCCCTCCCACGTAGCCTCCTCAACCCTGTGATTTCGCCACAACACTCACATATGGTACAACCTTAGAGCGTAAAACTTGTTTCTTCCGATCTAGTATCTCAACCGGTGTCTCCTCGTAGGACATATCCTCACAAAGCTCTAGTGGTTCAGAACCCAAAATGAGTGATGGATCCCCTACAAACTTCCGAAGCATGGAGACATGAAAAACATCGTGTAATCTAGCCAACTCAACCGTGCGCTTAATCGATAAGTTTGTAACTCCCACCCTCTCGACTATTTCATATGGTCCAATGTATCTTGGAGCCAACTTCCCTTTCTTTTGGAACCGAATAACTCTTTTCCATGGCGAAACACGAAGAAATACAAAGTCCCCAACTGCAAACTCCAATTCCTGTCTTCGCTTATCTGCATAACTTTTTTGTCGGCTTTGTGCAATTTTTAATCGTTCTCTTATCAACCTAACTCCATCAGCGTTTTGTTGTACTATTTTTGGACCCAATGCTTGCCCTTCGGCTCTTTGTCGTTCCAGCTCTTGCGCTAACATACCCCTTTCGCCCACATCATCCCAACAAATCGGTGTTCTACATTTCCTCCTATACAAGGCCTCATACGGTGGCATCCCAATACTGCTTTGGTAACTGTTGTTATAAGCAAATTCTGCCAAAGATAAGTTTCCATGCCATCCACCTCCAAAGTCTAAAACACTAGCCCTCAACATATCCTCCAAAATCTGTATAGTACGCTCCGATTGACCGTCTGTTTGTGGAAGAAATGCAGTAGTGAACTTCAATGAGGTTCCCATAGCTCGCTGCAAACTACTCCAGAATCTAGAAGTAAATTTAGGATCTCTGTCACTGACAATAGACATAGGTGCTCCATGTAATCTGACGATCTCGTCCACATATAACTGAGCATACTTATCAGTAGTGTAAGTAGTCTTAACCGGTATAAAATGAGCTGATTTTGTTAACCGATCCACAACTACCCAAATAGAATCATGTCCTTCTTTCGAACGCGGCAAACCTGTCACAAAATCCATCGTCACATGCTCCCATTTCCACTCCGGTATAGGAAGACTTTGTAACAAACCCGCCGGTCTTTGATGCTCTGCTTTAACTCGCTGACAAGTCTCGCAACCAGCCACGTACTCCGCAATCTCTCTCTTCATACCACTCCACCAAAAATGCTCTCGTAAGTCTCGGTACAATTTCGTACTTCCCGGGTGTAAAGCATATGCAGAACAATGAGCTTCATCCAAAATTTCCTTCTTTAAAACTATGTCGACAAGCACACACATTCTCTTCCCGTATAATAACATTCTGTCATCTCGAACACTAAATTCAGGAAGTTCACCCTTAAGCACACGCTGTCTGACCTCCTCCAAATGAGGATCTTGTCTTTGTCCATCTCTGATCTGATCTAAGAACAAAGGTCGAACACTGAAACGTGCCAACAAAGCTCCACTACTTCCAAATGAAAACTTTACTCCCATCTGTTTCAATTCTGTGAAGGCTGAAACTCTCGAACACTGTATACAAGCCAATCTCCCCGCTATTTTTCGACTCAATGCATCTACAACCACATTAGCCTTCCCTGGATGATAATGTATCGAACAATCATAATCCTTAATAAGCTCCATCCACCGTCGTTGTCTCAAATTCAGTTCCTTCTGTGTAAACAAGTAACGAAGATTACGATGATCTGAAAAATCTCACAAGAAACTCCATATAGATAATGCCTCCACAATTTAAGTGCAAAGACCACGGTATTTTGCCAACTCAAATCATCGCGTAGGATAATTCAATTCATGCACCTTTAAGCTGTCACCGAAGCATAGGCAATAACCTTACCCCGCTGCATCAAGACACAACCTAACCCTTGTAGTGAAGCATCACAGTAAACCACCAAGTCCTCTGTGCCCATAGGAATCGTAAGAATCGGAGCTGATACTAACCGTTTCTTCAACTCCAGAAAGCTGTTCTCACACTCATTAGACCACACAAATTTCACTCATTTCCTTGTTAGCCTTGTCATTGGTAAGGCGATAGAAGAAAAGCCTTGAATAAATTTTCGATAGTAACCTGCTAAACCAAGAAAACTTCGAATCTCCGAAACATTCTTAGGACTCTCCCAGTTAACTACTGCCTCTATCTTCTTAGGGTCCACACAAATACCATCACTCCATATCACGTGCCCTAAAAATTCCACACAATCCAACCATAAAGCACATTTACTAAGTTTTCCGTATAGATGCTTGTCACGTAAAACCTGTAACACAATACGTAGATGACCCTCATGTTCCTCCTTAATGCGAGAATAAATCAGAATATCATCGATAAATACAATAACAAAGGTATCCAAGAATTCTCGAAACACCCGATTCATCAAATCCATGAAAACTGTTGGAGCATTGGTTAAGCCCGAATGACATCACCAAAACTCATAATGACCATACCTAGTGCGGAAAATTTGTCTTTGACCGTCACAATCCCTTACCTTAATTTGATGATAACCCGATCTCAAATCTATCTTGGAAAATACCGTAGCCCTGTGCAACTGATCAAACAAATCATCTATCCTCGGCAATGGATATTGGTTCCGAACTGTCACCTTGTTCAATTGTCGATAATCGATACACATACGCATAGAACCATCTTTCTTCTTAACAAATAAAACCGGTGCTCCCCACGGCGATATACTAGGCCGAATGAAACCCCGATCAAGTAATTCTTTCAACTGCACCTTCAGTTCGAGTAGTTCTGCTTGAGCCATACGATACGGAGTAATAGATATCGGATTAGTACCCGGCAACAACTCGATAGTGAACTCAACTTCGCTTGCCCGGCACAATGCGGCAAATCCTCAGGAAACACATCCGCGAACTCACTCACAATCGGTATCTCCTCAATTGTAGGCACCTTTTTCTCTGTGTCAACAACATAAGCGAAATATAACTCACATCCCTTACCCAACAGAGATTTGGCCTTAAGTGCCGAAATGAGACATGTTGAACTTACCACTGAATCACCACAGAATTTGACCTCGTCGCCATTCGGTAAATGAAATACAACCTCCTTACTAAAACAATCCATAACCGCATGATAACCCGACAAGAAATCCATACCCAGAATTATATCAAAGTCTATCATATCCAACGGTAACAGATCCACCAGCAAACTCCTTCCCCCAACCACCAACTCACAGTTCACATAACACACATTAATAACAACTACATCACCCACTGGCGTAGATACAGCTAAAGCGGTATTTAAAACTCTAGCAGGTTTGTCTAAATATTTAATGAAAACATTAAACACAAAGGAATGCGTAGAACCAGGGTCTAACAACACTCGTGCATAAGTACTGGAAACAACCAGAGTACCTGTCACCACATTTGGCAAAGCTTGAGCTCCCTGACGAGTAATCGCATACACTCTGCTTGGTGCCGAAGGCCCCCCAGCTCCTCCACCTCTACCTCCTTGCACACTACCCACAGAAGATGTTGCTGATGCTGGTGCTCGAGGACATTGCATGGCCCTATGTCCAAACTCACCACAGGTAAAACATTTGGGACCCCTTGCCGCACTTGGGCACTCTTTCGCCATATGATTCGCATCCCCACAATTGAAACAATGATGTGTTGTAGTATTGCCACTAACAGCTTGCTTGTTAGCCCCCTGTCTGGATTTCCCTTTCCACCACCCTGATAAACCCCTTGGTGTTCTCTCAAAACTTTGATTACCAAAACTTTGTGACCTCTGTTGCCCGCTCCTATTATTATTACCACTAGATTTCCCAAAGGCTGCTCCTTCCGTTTTACTCTTTTTGTTAGACTCCCGTTTATCACGATAATTTTGAATACCCCTCTCCGTCTTCCTAGCCATGTCCACCAAATCCACATAGTCTCTCTCTCGAAAAGTTATTAGCCTTTGAAACACATCCGGTGAAAGTCCTTGCCGGAACCGCTTACACTTCTTTAAATCTGTGTCAACCAAGTCTAAAGCAAACCGAGACAAAGCCGCAAACCTTGCTTCATACCCCGGAACCGTCATAGTACCTTGTTCTAAATGAGTAAAAGCTGCCTCCTGCTCCAACCGATAACTCTCCGGACAATATTGATCATTGAACCCTCTGACAAAACGCTCCCCGCGTTACAACACGTGGAACCGTTTGGTACCACCCGAGGGTAAAGATCTTTGTCAATTTGTCTTTTGAGCCTCCCACCAATTTCGTGCCTCGCCCTTTAGACTGAAAGTTGCCAAGGTTACTCTTTGCGCATCTGTCACCCCCATTGCATCCAACACTCGCTCCACAGCCATTAACCATTCCTCAGCATCACTAGGCGACACGGTTCCCTCAAACTCCACTGTGAACAATTTCTTGAAACGTTCTAGCAATCCTGTACCTGAATCCCGAGCCATTTCCCGTGTATTTTGCCACAACATAAATTTTGCTTGTCGCTCGGTAAATTGAGCCAGAGCTGCAAGAACTCTATCAGCGTCCCCCACAATAGGCGGTTGCAAAGGTACTTGTTGTTCAACCTCATTTCCACTGGATGCCGCATCCTTAGCCATTTCTCAAAAACAAATCTGTTTCAATCACTTAAACCACCGATAGCAAACGCAATGTTAGAGATAAACTTACACGTTAGTCGACCACTAACCTCTATTAGACACACACAAGACCCCTATGGTCCACTACCATACTCTCAGCCGACTCTCCACACAGAGACTAGAACGTACTAGCTCTGATTACCCGCCGGTCTTTGATTACACGATGTTTTTCATGTCTCCATGCTTCGGAAGTTTGTAGGGGATCCATCACTCATTTTGGGTTCTGAACCACTAGAGCTTTGTGAGGATATGTCCTACGAGGAGACATCGGTTGAGATACTAGATCGGAAGGAACAAGTTTTACGCTCTAAGGTTGTACCATATGTGAAAGTGTTGTGGCGAAATCACAGGGTTGAGGAGGCTACGTGGGAGGGCGAGGAGTTGATGAAGCAAAAGTATCCACATTTGTTTCTAGACAGGTAAATCTTATTTCAGGACGAAATATCCTAAGGGGGGGAGAGTTGTAATACCCGTTACGGATAAATGGTGTTTAATTGGTAATTTTTCGAGTGAATATGAGTTTTGGGCCTTAGGCTAATAGAGACCAAAGTTGGAGGGCGTGAAGTGTAATTTGACCAAGATATTTATTATCTTTTCCCTTATTCTGATCCAGAACATCAGAGAGAGAGAGAGAGAGAGAGAGAGAGAGAGAACGTTGGAGAGAGGGGAGAAAGGAGAAAGGGGAGGAAGAAGAAGAAAGAAGAAAAAGAAGGGAAAAGAATTAGGGAAAAAACTTAATTAAAAGGTAAGTTTTTGGATCTTGATCTTAATTTAATGTTGATTTCATATCATAGATGGATAAATTCCAGTTGGTTTTTGGTGTTGGGTTTGGGTTCTTGGAGGTTTGGAACAAATGATTTCGTGGGTTTGTTATAGCTCACTGATGGAGTGCATGAATCTAGTTTCTGACCTGTTTTCACGTATTTATTTCGGGTACTTAGAAGGCTCGTAAATATTTGATATTTTTACAGTGGATTCTTCCATGAGTCTATTGTGTTGTGTAAAAATTTCAGAGCTTAATTCGAAATACATAAAATATGAAAAATGTTTTACCAAGCTGCTGTCGTAGAATTCGCAGTGCAGGCAGCATTGTCGCGTCTTACGGGAAGGGCCATAACTTTGTGTAGGAAGCTTGGATTTTCAATTCGTCTTTTGATTATGAAACTAGACTCGCATACCTTCGAGAATATGTATGGGTTGTGCCTTAGTTCCTGCCAGGTTATAGCAGTTTTTGATTCAAAGTTAATGCTTTTGCTGAACCTGCAGATTCATGCTTCTTTTTGTGTAACTTCAAATAAGCATAACTTGGTCATTCGGGCTCTGATTAGGGCAAATTTTATATCGATATTGATGTACTGAAAGTCTTCTTTCTAGTGTAGGTGGTTTCATGTCCTAATTCTGAACCCGTAAGAAATGATAGTCCAAATACGGTGGGCTGGTTATAAGATTTCATACCGATTTTGGAGTGTTGTTGTGTTTTGGCTTGTCTTAAGTTGTGATAACCTTATAAGTTGCTTATGTTACATTGTTATCTCTTTGATTATATGTGAGACATATGTGAAAGCTCATAGACTGATATTAGTTGATTTGTGGCTAGGTAAAGAGCCGGTCATTCGGGAGGTGCCAAAATCATATTTTGGCATACTTCGGTCGATTCTCAGGTGAGTGTGTTTGATATGGTTACTTTCAATGAGATATGGTTGTAGTGATGTTTGTAGTGATGTTTGTGGTGGAGTTTATGTAGCATGCTAATTGAAGATTTAGCTTTTGATATGCATGTTGTGAGTGAAAGATGGTATCTGTGAAGGGTGGATTGGGATTGGTTGCACCGCGATGCGTTTATTCGGCTAGCTACCGGTGACAACGGCGGGGTGTGCTCCTTGATGACCTAGGATACATAGGATGTGACAGACGTGTCATTGCATGTGTTGTGATTATCTAATTGATGTCGATCATGTCTTATGATTATATACTTGTTGTTGATTGATTGGGTGTTTCAGCTATATTTTATTGAATTTATTCTATATCTCACACACTCCTGGTTTTCTTTTGATTGCCAGATAGCAGGTAGTTTTTGGATCGGTCCACTACCGGTGATCATTTTGGAGTTCCTTTTTGGGTTAGCCTCGAGCGACGTAGCTAGCCAACTTAGTTTGTTTTTAGTTGAACTAGTGGTGGTTTGTATTGAGTTGAAACTAAGGGGACTTGAGTACTTGAACTGCATGTATTGTAAATAAGTAGTCGGTTGTTTGGCTTATGTGTTGTGGTGTGTCGTACACACTTTTGTTTATATGTTAAAAGTCTTCCGCTGTGTTTTTATTCTGAGATTTTTGAGCAGGTGTTATGTGGTTTTGTTCTGAAATGCGACGTGGCCGCGCCGACTCGGGCCTTCCACGGGTGCCGTTTGCGGGGCGGTGTGTGACAGCTTGGTAACGTGTTTATACGAATTTATCACTGTTGAATGCCATTTTTAGAAGTCTTGGGAATAATGCATGTTGTTCGATTGTGAATTTGAGATGCATGGCTATCTCTTCTTCCAAGGTCTCTCTCTCTCTCTTTCTTCAGACAAAAAAGAATGGAACTTTGTGAGCAATGATATAAAAAAACCGGTTACGCTATTGACAGCCCATTGCGTGATTAATCAAACAAGTAAAATAAAATAAAATAAAATTCCTTTCCTCTATAAGACATACGGTAGTATAAATCTATTTTCTTTTCGTTATCTTATCATTTTACTTGAGGCTGTAAGCATTTGCTTGTGCAAGCATAGTTACTTCTTGAAGATGGTGGATGAAGTTGGGGAAGGAGCCTCAAGTAGCAACTCTGCAGTTGGAGAAGAGTTTGATCTCCCGGTATATCACTACAAGCAATGGTATAACAACAATGGTTATATATAAGAATTTCCGATTAGGTGCTTTTATCGCATCTCTCTTATTTTTTCTTCTGCCTTTCCCACAAACTTCTAGTTAATTTGTGTTGGAAGATGTCTGATACTTTGAGGCCGTCTGTGTTTGACAAAGATTCTTTTGGAGTGGTTCGCTAGTTTCGATCTTTCTGTTGATCACTGAAATTGTATATAACATAGGAAGTACAATTTTTCATGTATATTCCTTTCAATCGAGTAAATTCAGAACTTCGTTTATGTTATGTATCTATAGATAGATGTTGTGCAAGGGTGACCATTCAGAATTTACCAGATTGCTTGTAACATGCTTTATATTCTTAGAAGAGTTTCTGAGTGGAACTGTTTCATTAGTCCCGATACCGCTGGGAAAATTATTTCCGGGCTGATTTTGTGGTTAGACATTCAATGTATCGACCGGAGCAGTTGATCCAACGGTTGTGTGTGCAGAGATTGTTTCTTCAACTTGAATCTTAGTTGTAAAAGAATAATGTGTAAAATGTCAGAGAGTCGAACAGCTACAAAAGTCCATTTCTTCTTCCAGAAGGTATATCTCTTTCTTTCTTCAGACAAAAAGAAAAGGAACTTTGAAATCGCGAGCATTTGATATTGAAAAAAGGGGCAGGTAATAGTGAAATGTTCAGATTACAAAGGAAAAAAAAAAAAAAGAGTTGGCATATGCTCCAAGATATTGGACAAGAGTCGCCGTTTCAAAGAGAACTTCCAATTCCCGACTTAAGTCCGAAACGACGATGAAAATGAGAAAATGACCTGTCTCATAAAACTAAAAAAGCCAGGTTTGAATTTAAGCTAGAAATTGTAATAATACAAAATTTTCTTTCAAAATAAGTGTAAGTAATTTAGAAATGTTTTGCTCGTTTAGGGGCTAAACATGGGGACGGTCTGACGGGGAATGAATGGAGTTTAGATTGGGCCTAATTTTAGGACTCCAATACAATTCAGTGTTTAGATTTGGTTTTGAGTTTTGAGTTTTGGGTTTTGAGTGGAGAGAAAAATAAGAGTAATAATTGAATATAGGGGGTAATAATTTGAGAGAGATACAAGAGAAATAATTGAAAATATGTAGTAATGATTGGGAATAGGGATAATAATTGAAGGGAAATAGGGGTAAAAAAATTTGGATTTTTGGGACCCAAACTAAACAAGGTGATCGAAGTCTTGTCAGCTTCGATTTGTGTATGCCCATCTAGGTTCTCAACATTGATCTAAACAACTTGTTGTGCTCGTCAAGTTGTTTGAGCACGTAAAAAATCATGTTTAGAGGGTACCGATCTACACATTTAACTTGAAACAAATGGGTCTAGTTTAGGATAAGTTTCCACTACGATATTTTTTGTATTCTTTGACTCTAAATTGTTACATCAATTGTCATTCACCTCATACATCAATTAATTTAACAATTTATAGTGTAAAAATACCGAAAAATACTATAATAGAAACTCATCCTTTTAACATTGCATTTTTTAAAAATTGTTTCGATAAGCCATTAAATGGCATCCAATGAGCATGATTTTATCATACTCAAAGAAGTGGACGAGCTCCATACAATGAATGACTCCAATCAATTGCGAGTCCGGAATAGGGCGGAAAAAAAAACGAACCCGGGGGGCCTGCTGTCCGTGGGGGTCGGCAGGCCCTGCCAAACCCATCCGCGCCGTCCGTTTCACACATCAACGGCTCGGATTGCATCAAACAATGGACGGCTCGAATACATTTTGAAGAGGTAACATCGGCCGTTGATCGAAAAGCGGATGATCGGATGGGGGTGTGGCCGGCTGACCCCACGGGACAGCAGAGCCCCCATTTCAAAAAAAAAAAAAAAAAAAAGGGACCGGACATGACATGATTGACAATGGACTTGACCTGCTCCCCTAATTTTGCATTAGATAAACCATATCAAAGTCTACCTACTCTAATTTAAACATGTACCTCAGGACATCTTCATTTGACACAAAAAAAATACTAAATTTAAACTTAAAAATATATTTTATAATTTAGCAAGTCAGTTTTCAAAAAATTCACAAAATTAGATTTTTTATTCAAATTTTAACAAGTCATTTTTATCAAAAAGTCACAAAATCAAACTTTTTATTCAAATTTTTACTCTTCCATCCCTCCTCAGGTCACCAACTATGTTAAGTTACTGAAGCAAAGTTAAGAAATCTTTAAATTGGTGAGTTCGTTTGGTAAAACTAATTTTTGAAGTTTTGGAGAAGTTTGCTCATGCTGATATTGATATTCGGAAGAGACATTATTTCGTGCTCATAGAGCAATTCTCTCCATTTTACAAGTGTGTGTGGGGTTCACACAGTTGGAAGTGGGGCCTACACACTTTTGTTAGAGGGAGGAACATTGCTCTTAGAGCACGAAAAAAAAATCTTGTGAAATTAACAAATGAGATATGCAGCTTCTTTTTTCCTCGGCAAAAGTATTGTTAGGGGTGATTTGGCCAAAAAATAAAAATCAATTTTTGGTTTTTTTCGTTGTCTATTAATTTTTTTTTTGCATTTTTTGGTTTTGAGTCAAGTTTTTATGCTTTATGGATTCGTCTACGAGACAAATCCAAACAATATAAAATTACGATCAAAAGTAATATTTTTTTAAATAAAATTAAAAATAAACTAATTTATTAATTTAATTTCAGCTTTATTCAAAATTTGTATGCATGGAAGTAGTATTGTTAGGCGTATGCATGGAAGTACACGTCACTCCACCGAAAGAGAGACAATCAGACTTGAACGTAAGTATGTGCTAAGAAAGTGACCGTCGTCAAGCTAAATAGATGATTTGATATATACGTGAAAATATGACAATAGCATTTTACTCTAATAGACCCCACAAACGCCAAATATCTGAAAATTTAAAAAGATTTTACTTTTAAAATTTTCAATTTCACGTGGTACCCTCATAAATGACAAATGAGTCACCATGTGGTTACATATACACATTTTATACATTTTAATACATTTTTTAAACTTTAACAATAATTCAATGGACTGATTTTAGAATAATAGTTACCATTGTACCTTAATTGTTTGTCTTTAGTGAGAATATCATTTTGCATTGAGGAAACCCTTTTTTTTTAAGGGGGAGTTTTTGAATGGATTTTATGAGATAAAATGAGAAATTTGATTTTAGTTGGTGTTTTTTTGAGGGGTTAATAAAATCACATTGTTTCCCCAATGGATAAAATCAAGTGTGATAATAGTTATAGATAATATAGTGTGATAAAATCTAGTGTGATAAAATTACCTTACTCTTATCTATTCGTAAAAAATAATGATAAAATCAAATAATTTATTGAAAAACTCCCCCTTAAAAAGTCTTATTTGAAGGGTCTAATGAAATCCACTACCAAAATAAATAAATAAATAAACCTAATAGAGAAATCTACATTTAGAGTTAAAATTAGAAAATGAAAAATTCTATTGTCCGTCCAATGAGTGGACAGCTAGGTTGACAATAGAAAAACTGTTAAAAAATTTACATATCGCTATATAAAGAACCTAGCATTCAAACGCAAACCATCTTTATTCCGTTACACTTATCAATTTTTTTTGAAATTTTTGACGCGATCACATAAAAACTCTTGTTCTTCAGAAATTTTGTACTCCTAATGTAATTGGAATTACACGGAAACAGAGATAAAGAGCCATATGAGTAAAAGTCTGGATTGGCAAGAAAAATTGTACTCCTACACCACGTTTGGATGCCGAAGATGATTTTGGGTGGTTTTGTAATGAAGGTGGATTTGTAAGGAGGGTGAATTTATAATGAGGGTGGGCCGACCGCCTAAGAAGGTGGATTTGTATATTGGGTGTTTGGATGATTTTTTGAGAATGGGGATTTGGATGGTGGAGATGAGGGAAATTGACTTATTTGCCCCCCAATTTATTAATTAGAAAGTGAATAAATATTTACAAAAAAAAATTTTAAAAATTTGTAGCCCAAATTGAGTGGGCCGGTTGGAGGGCAAGTTGGAGGGCCGGTTGACTGGAAGAAAAATTCCAGTTTTCCGGTTCAAAATTTAGTCGGAAACGCCATTGTTGGCCGTTGCAAGCTTTTGGGTTTCACATATTACAAGTTAAAACAAGTATTAACCCATGTATAAGTACAAAAACCCTCCAAATCACCCGGATTTGGAGGGGTATAACAGGAACGAAAAGTAACAAATCGCCCCGAACTTGGTAACGACAGGGTGGAGGCTGTCGTTACCTAGTGGGGTTTTCTCGGAGTTACAGTCCCAATAGTAATGCAAATCGGGGAAGAGAAATTGCAGCCAAGCGGTGGAGTAGAGTGGGACCAGGATTGCAAATCAGGGGGAAAAACCAAATCCGGGTGCAAATGACGCTGCCAAACAGGGTGCTACAATCTTGACCTTACATAAATAATAATTGAAAAGACCATGTACTCTCAGGGGGTGTTTCACTAAGGTGGTTTTTTGAAAAAACTAATTTTTCACGGGTTTTTATATGATATATTGTGAGAGAATGAAATGTCTCGATTTTTGAAAAAAATAGTTTTTTGTTAGTGGAACACTCCCTCAGTCTTTGATATGCATTTGCACTCTTAAGATTTGGTCTTGTAAATTTTAGTATTAATTTAAGATGTTTTTAAAAGACGCTTACACGTTTGTATGACCCAGAACAAATGCTTTGGCCCTGTTTAGTTTGTAGTTCTGTTTTAGTTTTGATTTTGATGACATTATTACTTGTCTCTTTATCTCCTTCAACTTACACATAATTATATTATCAAAACTAAACTAAAACTCTAAATCAAACACAACCTTCAAAGTTCCGTAACTTGACCCAATGTTGGTCGAGTTTTTCGTGCTTCCGTTGACGTACTTGTACACTTATTACGTGACTTAGCCCCCAAATTCGAATAATGATAACTGCAAAATTGTTACTCCCTCCGTCCCAATTTCTTGGTCCTTCTTTCCATTTTGGGATGTCCCAAAATATTTGTCTCACTTCTAAAAACATCTATAAAACTAGGTCACTTTCCAATTTTACCCTTAAAAAGTACTTTTCTCATTTTAATTGGCTAGTCTATTATCTTTTACTTTATAATGGTTTTTATGATTTTAAAAATTTTGTATGATAAAACTAATTGATATCTATCAAACAAGATCCATATTGAATATGTTTTAATTTTCATATAATAAATTAGCCTCACAAATTTGGTCACAGTAATATTGACTTAATTTAGGGGCAAAATAGAAAAGTCAATACAAAATTTTCACACCCTTTAAAAACTCGTTTTCCAAAAAGGGCCAAGAAATTGAGACGGAGGGAATAATGAGAAATCCGTAAAGCCGCGTTATGATAGGATAGTACTATAATATACAGTACCAAAGTAATAGTGCTGGCAGAGAGGAAAGAGAGCCAAAGCTGTCCTTCAGCAGCCCAAACCCAATCCAGGCATCCAGCGATGTTTCTTGGCAACTCGCCTTAATAAAATAACGAAATAACTCTCAAAAAGGGCATGAACCCAGAAAGTTTGAGATTCCTGCATCGAAAAATGAAGGTTTATATACATGATACGTGATCTATCACTCTTTTGTTTCGCCTCCTTGTTTATCCACTAAGGTACTCTCCCTCTCCCTCTCTCACACACACACACTTGCATTTTTTCTTGATAACAATATATCTGTAACTAGGGTTTTTTTTTTCTTTAGTTGGTACGAATCATTTGTAATTGTAGCTTGACCTGATGATAATTGAGCCGATCTGACCATGTTCTTCCATTTCTGCACAGTCTATGTTGGTTTTAGAAAAACCCCTTGGATTGCTAGAAAAGAGTGGGAAAAGATTATACAGGAGAATCCTTTGACTTGTTTTGGACAACTAGGAGAGGAGATAAATTATGAAAAAAGAAGGGTTTTTATGGGTCACTTCTTGTTTCTCACCAAATCTCATAATTTAAGAAACCACCCACTTTTTATTTTCTCTCCCTTTCTCACAATGCGAAGGGAGGATGTCTCCAGAGTTTGTGATCTGAGATTAGGGCTAAACAGTAATACTTCTTGTTTTGTTTTGTATATAGTTACTGCAGTGTAATTGATAAGGAGGCAGTGAATGACAGAAGGGCTCGGAACTATAGAGCTTACAGGGTGTGAGAATTGTTGTTTGTTTCATGGGCAATACATGTCGTGGATCTTTTCGAGTGAAAAGTTATCTGGGCTACAGTCAGCCCGAAGATCAGTCCATTTCCAAGCCTAACCCTTCTTCAACCCACTCCGATAAGTTGCCCTCCAGCTTAAGCTCTGAACAGTTTATTGCTCAAGAATTCTCTAAGGACAACCCCTCTAAGAAAGACAACAACAATAATACCAGCACTCTCCCTCCTATTACTCCAAGGACAGGCAGTAACACCATGAGACGTGGCACCGACAACCAGTCTTACTATGTTTTGGGTCACAAGACTCCCAACATTCGCGATCTTTACACATTGGGCCGTAAATTAGGGCAAGGACAGTTTGGCACTACTTACTTGTGCACTGAGACTTCCACAGGCATCGACTTCGCTTGTAAATCTATTGCCAAGAGAAAATTGATATCTAAAGAAGACGTGGAGGATGTGAGGAGGGAGATTCAAATAATGCACCATTTGGCAGGTCACAAGAATATTGTCACCATTAAGGGAGCGTATGAGGACCCCTTGTATGTTCATATAGTGATGGAGCTTTGTGGTGGTGGTGAACTGTTCGACCGGATCATTCAGAGGGGACATTACAGTGAGAGAAAAGCTGCTGAATTGACCAAGATTATTGTTGGCGTTGTCGAGGCTTGCCATTCACTCGGCGTTATGCACAGAGATCTGAAGCCGGAGAATTTTTTGTTGGTTAACAGGGATGATGATTTCTCTCTCAAAGCCATCGACTTTGGCCTTTCAGTTTTCTTCAAGCCAGGTAACATTCCCCTTTGTCCTCACGCAATCACTAAATCAATTCATAGTTTATCGACATTACATATTACAACTTGCGCCTCTTGAAATTCTAGAAAACCTTTTGTCAGACTGATTCTTTGTTTTATATACACATCATCTCTTTTCATTGGCACACTTTAGAGCTTGTTGAATTTGTTTGTAAATGATTATCAAATGGCTAACAGCTGAGCATGCTACTTTGAGTGAGACTGGACAGCCTGCTCCTAAGTGAAATCTGCTAGCCTTAGATGTAAAGAAACGATGAAGTATCAGAATCTCTTGGTGTTGTCGCTGTATTTTGTTGATATCATAGAGAGCGAACTACATACTGAGTGCAGTTCTTCAATTCTTTTGGTGTTGTCGCTGTACTTTGTTGATATCATAGAGAGAGAACTAAATACTGAGTGCAGTTCTTCAATTCTTCAAAAAATAAAGAAAATACTTATGGTTCTTGCTCCTACTTCAGGTCAGGTTTTCTCTGATGTGGTTGGAAGCCCGTATTACGTTGCTCCTGAAGTCCTTTTGAAGCATTATGGGCCAGAAGCAGATGTCTGGACAGCAGGTGTCATACTATACATACTGCTAAGTGGTGTACCACCCTTTTGGGCAGGTATTTCTTCTTTTTTATTCTATGTCAGCTACAAGAGCATTAATGACTCATTTGTCTCGGCAATTTGTTGATGTTTTATTCTATTTTCAATTCAGAGACACAGCAGGGGATATTTGATGCAGTCTTGAAGGGATATATTGACTTCGATTCAGATCCATGGCCCATAATATCTGACAGTGCCAAGGATCTTATAAGGAAGATGCTGTGCTCTCGGCCTTCAGAGCGTTTGACTGCTCATGCAGTATTGTGTATGTTTAGCTTTCTTCTTATTTGTCTAAGGCTGTTATTTTACCCTCTCCAATTTGGATGGATTCTTGAAAGTTGGACAACCTCATGGTGACTGGCTCTCCGCATTAGTTATGAAGTTAATTTGGGAACTTCGACCAAGCATTGTGTAACCAAGTTATTGTTGCTGCTTGCACGATGCTTTTTTTTAGCATAAATACATGAAGGCCTGTGTATGCATTGAGAGCGAGCATTATATTGCTGCCTTGCCAATGTTCCCCTTGGGATAATGAAAGCAGCAGATAACCAATCATGTTTAAATTGATGCTTAGATGACATTGAAATTATGGATGCACTCCCGGTGCATCTCTGGCCCATTCTAGGAATTCTTGTGTCTTTTGAACTCGAACATGCTACGGATTACATTGACATTGTCTGTTCCGGGAAATTGAGCGCCGGAGATAAATCTTTACTCTTGAGGGGATCATACTCATATACAATTTGTGGTTGAAGAAAATTTATGATTAGTTTGACTTATAGTTCTTTAATTTTCCATCACAATCTTGTAGGTCATCCTTGGATATGTGAAAATGGAGTTGCTCCTGATAGAGCTCTGGATCCAGCTGTGCTTTCTCGTATGAAACAGTTCTCTGCTATGAACAAGTTAAAGAAGATGGCTTTAAGGGTATGCCCATGATATGATTCTATAGCCTTATTTTTTTTATGATTAGTTGAGACTTGTGTGGTAATTTATGTACATGATACAAGATGGTTTCACGGGTTTGTACTTTTACTGTCCTAGGTGCGGAGCTATAACCGTTATTTTTTTGCCATCTTGATGGATCCAGATGATAATGCACTTGATCTCACGTGTTCTCCAGCACAGTGCTTTTTTTTTTTTGCATGGCAACATGGGTTTTACCTCCTCCTGACAGTCGGACGAACTTAAACATTTGCTAACACTGCAAAATGTGGCAACTCCAGATAAATTATCGTTATATCAGTTTCTGCAGCAGCAGCATTTTGGTCACTTTATATATTTGCTCATGAAAATTTGCATATGACGTGAATATTATGTTTCCTGTTGCTTCAATTTTTTTGGCACTCATTACAACTTTGTAATAATCCTGTTGATTAAACCACTTAGGGAGATCATTTCTGTAGAAAGTTGCATGATTTTTACTCTGGTAGAATAATCCTTCAATGGGACTTTCACTTGGACCTTTATAGTTTATACTATTAGAAATTAGCTTTGACTGTTTTATGCCATCAGGTGATAGCTGAAAGCCTCTCAGAGGAGGAGATTGCGGGTTTAAGAGAGATGTTTAAAGCAATGGATACTGACAACAGTGGTGCTATCACATTTGATGAACTTAAAGCTGGTTTGAGAAAATATGGCTCCACCTTAAAGGACACAGAGATACGCGACCTTATGGATGCGGTAAGAAGATTGTTGCCAAGTATAATTGGACCATTCTCTCTCTCTCTCTCTCTCTCTCTCCTCTCTCTCTCTCTCTCTCTCTCTCTCTCTCTCTCTCTCTCTCACACACACACACACATTAGAGGTTTTGTGCGCGCGCGCGTGCATACAAAACTTAACACAAAATTTGACACAACACCCTTCTGGATCTCATTGTGATGTTTCGAACAGTTGATCTTTCTTAAATGAGTAAAATAGGAGGTCCTGCAAAAATTTAGTTCAATTGGATATCGATAAATGCTTGATCCAAATAGTTTTGAAAGTACCAGTTCTTGTCACAGTTTCTGCAAAATTGTTTGTATCAAGCACTTACCGATATTCAATTGAGCTGATGGCCCCATATTTTTCTCATTTAAACAAGATCAACGGTTCAGAACACTAGTTTGACTCCCGGGAAAAAAATCGTGTGTCAAATATTGTGTCAAGTGTTGTGTTACTGGAACCATGTGCATCTATACACTATATATATTCGTGTATATCTATGTACTTTATTGATGAAAATAATATGATGTAAAGGTTAAGACAATGTAAATTTTATTTCTTTTCCTTTCTAGTTTGTTTAGTTGCCAGTTGAGCAAGTGCAAACCAACCCTTGATCAATTCCTTAACATGTAGATAGTTTTGCATTTATGGGTGTACTGGTTCTATTTATTCTTAGGTCTCTTTCTCGTATTGTTTGCCTTTTGTTCTATTCTCGAATTTGATCAATTCCTTGACATTTTAATGTTTTGCTTTTTGTACTTGGGTGGCACCCCGGGTAACCTTTTCTTTTGAAATCTTCTTTGCTTATTCAAAAGAAGTGCACCATCTCCGGTCAGGAAGATTGGAAATTCTTATCCATTTTTTTTTTCTTTAAGAAAGTGTCAGACATGGGAATTTAGGACAGTGTATATCTGTCCAGTTTATTGAGAAGTTTGAAATGCTGTGGTAATTACAGGCTATTTCTCATCATAGAATATTTTGATAAGTTAACAAATTAGTTGATGGAACTCATGTGGGATGGGGCAAGTCTTCTGATACTATGATTTATATATGATACCAAATCAATTGGGAGCCTGTTTAGTTCACATATGAATAAGATTCTCCATCTTCCTCAACATGAATTTCATCCTTTTAAAGCATGTCATAAAATGAATGAGTTACTATTATATTCTTCCTGATGTCAAGCCAGCGTGTTGCATGTGCGTTGCAATATAGACTCTCCCTTTTTAAGGTTTTAGACTTGCCTTTAGGATTTTGGACACGAGGGTTGAGTCATTGTGCATACTTTGTATGTGGGTGTTGAAGAATTTTGTAAATATCTGAGCAGTCACAGTTTATTTGCAGGCTGACGTTGACCACAATGGGACCATTGACTATGGTGAATTCATAGCTGCAACTGTTCACCTCAACAAACTGGAACGTGAGGAACATCTCATGGCAGCATTTCGGTATTTTGACAAAGATGGAAGTGGTTCTATTACAGTAGATGAGCTCCAGCAGGCTTGGGCAGAACATAACATGACCGATATTTTTCTAGAAGATATTATTCGAGAAGTTGATCAAGATAATGTAAGTCCTCGTACTTGATTTTGGAGTCAGACTTATCGAGATAAAAATTAAGGAAATACCAGTTGCAACTTACAGCTGTAAAACTATACACTAATTATGCTGTAAAAACTATACACTAATTATGCAGTTGTGCACATTTAATGCCATTTTTATTGTTCTCTCTCTCTGTATCCAAACTGTGATTCGATTGACCCAAAAATGTCGAGGAACATCTTGTTGTAAGTTTCAACCGTCTCAGAATTTCAGATGGATAAATTGCTAACAACTTGATATCTTATGTTGCACAAAATGGCATGATCATGCAAATCTGTAACTGTGAGGTTGGAGGAAATTGTTTCTCATCTAAGCTGAATAAATAGATTTTGATGTGTTATTTCAGGATGGAATGATCGATTATCAGGAATTTGTTGCTATGATGACAAAAGGCAATGCAGGAGGAATTGGAAGACGAACTATGCGTAACAGTGTGAATTTGAGCATGAGGGATGCACCAGGAGCTCATTAGCATTTTAATTAGAGATGTAAGTTTCATGTAGTTTTGAACTTCATGTATTTCAACAATCCCATCCCCAGATTTTGTTTGGTCAGCCAGGTCATTTAATACCAGCTTTTACACTAGAAACCTGCTGATTTTGATTCACCAACATTGAGCAAATCAAATGAGTACTAACAGAGGTTTTCAAGGTTACTGTTTTGAGATTGGCTTGCATCATGATGTGCAGTGGTTAAAATGTGGCCAAAGCATTACAGTTGCATGCTGCAAACCTTCTGTTTGTTTGCATCATATTGTTGGTAGTTGGTACGGTCCTTTGGTTTACCCTTGTTTCATTGGTCTCAGTTTGTTCCATTGCTCGATTCTTGTGATCGTTAAAGGAGGTGATGGATTATTTTAAAAAATGCTGTTACTAGGCTAGTCTAGTCTTCTCTTCACATCATGGAGCGATGTTAGCATTCTAGAATCCAACCAAAAGGCCTCATACTTTGTTGCTTGGATTTTATCATTCTCGCTATGCTTACACTACATGACTTGGAGAAAATGTGAATTTTGTTATTTTTGCCGGACCTCAGAAAGAACGACGAGAATAAACTTTCTTCCTACGTGGGTTCATATGTTGAATGCGAAGTGGAAACTTGAAAAGGTAACTTTGTGACCATTTAGCCCATCATTTCAGCAACTAAACCTGAAATTAAATCGGAACTTGTCATCAACAAAGAGTGTTATTATTTGGAGAGACCATATCTACGTCTATACAGTAATTCGTTTGTCATCTTCCGTTGTCTTACTGCCTGTCTCCTCTTCTTACACAAGTGCAGGTTGTACAGGCAAAGCAGGGAGAGGAGGTTCAGTAAAGCTTCTGGACAAGATATATATGGATTCTCACCTGCTCCTGATGGCTTACCTAAGTCACCTGGATTTTATTTTAGGGTATTACCAGCTAAGCATTTGTCAGCCTTGTTTTCAAGTTGCTGGATAACTGGAAAAATGATTGATTGTAAATTTCAGCATGTATTTATGCGGCTGTTTTTAAGCTGACATTACTTTCTGGTGTTTGTCTTATTTTATGCTTATTACTGGGGAATAGGGTATTTGATCTACCGATCTTTTCGTCATTCAGATTGTGTAGTTTTCGTCATTCAGATTCTGTATTGATGACTGGTGATCTTAATGTTATTAGCATTTCTTTTCCTTTTCTGGTTTGTTGGCTTAGTAAATCTAAAGGTCATTGAAGATAAAAATGACTTTGTCGGCACATCTCAAGAAAAGGAATGTTGTGAACATACAGGTATCTGAAACAAGTATGTTTCCATTGAACTGAAAAAATTATGAACCAAGGTATCAACAGAGACGATGTTGAAGTGAGGAGAGCTGATATTGTAGGTTTTCAAGATTGGGCGTGAGAGCGACACCAATTTATGGACACCCCGCAACAACAAAAAAAAAAGACCTATTTCAGTGTTGCTGCCTGCTATGTAGTCTCTGCACCTGTGGGAATGTTTCAACAGTCCCATACAACAATGAAGCTAAGAATAACACACTTCCAGAGTATAAGAGCGAAGCAACGAACTCCCTAGACATTTAGGGCAGCAATTGCAAACAGTGATGAAGTGCAAGGAGGGAAGATAACAAATTTAAGACAGCCATAGGATAATATTCCCCAATTTGGTGTTCACAAACCATTCTACTGCATGTTTCACTTTTACACCGGTGGAAGTAGGAGGTAGTAACACTTCTATATCCTATGAGAGCAAATGCTTTATGCCGCTGGATTGGCAATTGATTCCATCCAAAGCTGCTGATTTCACATGTTATTACGCCTTAACTGCAGTTTCTCGTGTGATTACAATTTCCTGCAAAGAAAAAAGTAGCTGCCGTTAAAACAACCAGATCATGTATCATGTGTACATAATAACAGTCTCATGGCAAACTAGATGGATAGACTCAATTGCGACAGCCATCAATCCACCTTGGTATTCATACGGGCGTGAAGAGGGATGATGCATCTGCATATTGATTTTCAGAAAAAGTTCTCGTATTTTTGCTTTCCTATATATAATGCATCTATCCATACCATACTAAGGAAGCATGTCGATACACCCATCATACCAAGCTATAACTAGAAGTGGCCTGAATGAGCACCCTTAACATATTACTATTCACTTCTTTCACACCTGGATTAGTATATGCGATAACTGAAAAATTAACCAACTCCATCACATTTTTCCAATACCCTTCACTAAGATTTCACAATCTTTCTCATTACACTCTAAATCATATTCCCGACAAATTTTAAGGCACAAACCATATTTACAATTCTGTTATGGGACTTGGGATTTGCTCCTTTCTAGGTCTTAGGTTTGAAACCTCCAAGATGCTATCGACTCTTATGGGGCCAACCTCCAGGAGGCTTTCACAAGGCTTTAAATGAGAAACCTAATAGAGGACGATAGGATTGGTACTGGTGATTAATCGAGGTAAACATAAATTGGCCTGAACACGCTGAGTTATCAAGAAGGGGAAAAAAAACATATTTCCAACAGCTGTAGTTGGGGAACACAACTACACAAGGTAGAAGTGTTAAATCTTCTTTGAAAGCCAAAAAACGGATTAAGCTAGTATGGGGATGAAATGGCCCCAAAATATGGAAAGAACGCAATGTGGATATCGATAGAGCCATCTGCCATCTAACTTCTTTGATCCATCTAACTTCTTTGATCAGGATTGCCACCATCTTACATCACAAACTTAGAACCAGTACTACGAACAACATTAAAACAGCAAGCACTAAAGATGTATGTGGCTGTGTGAATGTTTGTGTTACTTGCCTTCAACCCGGAATCAGGTGAAAAGATGCATTTTGATGTGGTAGCATGCCCCTGGTCCAATAGCCATCCCACCTCACAAAAAGTTTCATCTTCTCTTTCTGTAACTGAACTCCACAATTGCTTTGGTAGCAATACCAGATTGCTTTCATCCCTCACCGACTTCCGTACACTGTCATCTAGTAGCTCTTGAATTATGTTCTGCAACAAATGGAAGTTCAGATCTATTCAGATTGGCAAGAAAGTCATGCAATGAAGATCAGCTGATTTACTTGTACAATAGTTTGAGAAATCAGCAACACTACCAACTAGACAAAACGGGTAAGCAAAATTAGAAGGCTAATTTATTCCAAAAAGCATGTCTGGGTAATGGCACATATTCATCTTCAATGGGAATATCTCAAAGAAAAGTAAAATAGAAGGAAAGACATTTTCCAAACTCACAGTCCGAGAATTCTGGAAGCAGGCAACAGCATGAAGGCCCTCCCAGACACCGGTAACTTCTGAACTTTTCAAGGCATCAGTGGAAGCAAATGCGGAATCACGAATTGCACATCCACCTAGCTGCTCACCATTTCTGAACGGCCCATACCACTGCTCACAGAAGACCTTGATGTTCTTTAACACGAACTTACTCTTCTCAACATGGACAATCTGAATTATCCGCACCCGTGACTCCCGATTTCGTGGATCAACCAAGCAATGTTCCAACTCAAATATTCTGTATGTGGGATGGTCCTTCGTCAACCAAACTGCTGCATAACATCCACTAGATTGATATACAAATGCAGAGGCAAAGTTATCTGCACCTCCTATATTCCTCTCTTCGATGCTGTACCGAGTTGCAGCATCAGCTTCACATCCAACAGTGGGGAGCAGCTTTATCAATTTATAGAAAAGAGTAAAATCTTGTGGCTGAGCAAGAGTTGGGCACTGAGTCTGCCAATCAAACACCTTGACCTCCCACTCCCTGAAAGCTTCGGGTACTACTTGTTCTGGAAGCTCGATTGGTTCTCCCTCGCTGGAAAAGTCTGCACCATACCCATCCCATTCTCCTGACACTTTTGTTGCAAATTCCATCCATTCTTGAACAGATAAAGTGGGGGAGAACAAAAACAATTAGACAAATTTTACTTCAAAAGAAAGCACACTCAAGATAGCAGAATTCAGACACCCATCCAGCCAATCTGAAGCTTACGTTGAGCTTGTTTAACATGCATTACGAGTTTTAAAATTGATTTGATATTTTGCACTATATCCACTATAATGTAGAGTGGTTCTAGAGAGGCCCTTTAAATTTTATGTAGCATGTATTCAGAAGGCACCACGACAAGCAACAACCACAACATATAGAAAATATCAAGTTGTATATGAAGATTGGGTGCAGGAAATAAAGAATTTCAGATTTACCAGGTTATTAAAAAAAAAAAAAAAAAAGGAAAAAAGTGTTCCAAATTTTGTAAAACAGCCACAATTAAATTAAGAGCGAGATGGTGCAATAAAATCTCAGGAACTGAATTAAGTGTTCTTGTTCAAACCCCAAGGGGTTGGCCAGGTAGGAGCATGGCAGCAGGAAGGTAGGAGTGGAATCGGAATTTTTTATTTACGCAGTCAAAAACTAGGACAATAGCAATTTAGGCAAAATTAAGAGCTTTAAGGGTCAAAATATAAAATATTCAGTGCAGTATATTGATAAATCAAAAGAATTGGGGTCACTTGCCTCTTTATCTCTCTGCCTTGCAGGTAAGGGCTTAGTCTCCAAACGTGTAAATTTGACTTCCATCACCAACAAAAAAAATCTGGAGGCTATTTGGAGATTTCTGCTGTTCTTAAATCCCGCAATTAGACCAAGTGTGAGTAAGTTATGTTGGGCTTGTGAAGGCTCATTCGATTTGGCCCATTTGGGTCACACTTGGCTGACTATTCAGGGCTCAGCCGGGCAATGTAAGCCTTATACACCAGCCGATGAAACTTGTACCCTCTTCATTTGATACATAATGAAAGCAGGTGTGAGCCGTGAATATACTCAACTACACATTTGGAGAGCCACCTAAAAATCTCCGTGTCTTATGTTCTTGTTTTCCATTCTTGATTTTTTCTTAGTGCGTGCGTGATTGTTGGTTTGTCCATTTCTCAGCAAATTTGGCCTGTATATATACTCCATTATAGATTTTGAAAAAATCAGTGTTCTTGTTCATTTATAAGTGCCTTCATGTAATAACATGGCTGAATTTCCACTAAGGTATTTTCAATATTCTCCCATAAGTCATTCTCCTCACATATATCAACATCAACTGGAGAATACCGAAATACTAGTGAAACTCGCCCTAAATCTAAGTAAAGCATGTATACATATAACACATGGGTATCGATCAATTATACCAAAGCTCAAACAATTGAAGTAATAAATAAAAACAAATAGAGAAAAAGAACTTACTGGAGGATACGGCGGTAGAAGCACTATTGCTCCCATCAACTTCAACGACATCTGGTGGTGCTGAGGAGGAACTTATCGCAGAAACGGAACTGGGTATTCGATTATGTTTAAAACTTAAACCAGTGTTGAGGCTATAATTATTGCAGCAAAAGGGGTGGGATTTATGGGTGTGAATAAGGTTTTTGTTGTTAGGGACTAGGATGAAATTATTGATACTCCTGTTACTTGCAGATAACATTAGTGCCATTTTATTGTTCTATTACGGAGTACAGACGTACATAATCCGTTTCACAGGAGAGAGAGAACCGCGAGAAGTAGTGGGGAGAGAGAAAACCGGGTAGGTCACGTGGCAACCCAGATGAGTAGTAATCCGACTTCTTGGGCTTAAAATTTGGCAACCACGGGTCAAGTCACACAAAAAAGCGTGGAAGAGCGGCTTTTAAACAGACCGGAGATAGTTGCCTAAGCTGGCCCGAAAAACCCGATGGTTGAAAATATAAAAAGTGGGGGAGAAAGATTACTGTTATCGCGTAAAAGGCTTTCGGTAGAAGGAAGTATGCCTAGTAATTGCGTTGCAATATGAAAAGCGTGTCTTTACTAGGGGCCGCTCAAGGCCTTGTTTTTCAATAGATTTTAAGTACATAAAATCTCAATATTTTGGGTTGGTTTGGGTGAGTTGAAAAAAATTAGTTTTTTGGTTTTTTGATTTTGTCCTTATTCAATTTCTTTTTGCATTTGTTGGTTTTTAGTCGATTTTTTTATGATTTCTTGGCTTGTCTCCAGTTTTTTGGATTATTTTTCGTTTTTATTCACAAAATTTTAAGTTTGGCTAATAATTTTATATTTTTTAGATTCCTCTCGTTGAGACAAGCCAAAAAATCGACCGAAAACTAACAAATGATTTTTTTTTTTAATAAGGACAACTCAAAAAATCAAAAAACCAATTTTCTCAATTCACCCAAACTAACCCAAATATGACACTCCAATTTCAACACATAAAATATAAAAGTCATTTTATGAGATTTTCATAAAATCCTCCTAAAATCTATAGGAAAACTATTATATTTTATCAGTTGAGAAAATAACTTCATTTTATCACCTCTCTGTAAAATGCTCATTTTATGAGATTTTCATAAAATCTACCTAAAATTTATTAGAGAACCGGGCCCAAGAATAATTTAGTAGTGCCACAAGAATATTCCATATCTGGTCTACCACGTGGCAATAGTTCCCTCTCTCTTGTAGGAGAGATTTTTTTGGTGCCGGGTGGGTACCATATGAATGTACTTGCGAACATCTCGACTGTCCAAAAATGTGTTTATCAATCCAAATTTTAAAGAGAGAGAGGAGAAGAATCTCGACCGTTCAAAATACTTTTTTTAGCACAAATACTCCAAGAAGAGATCGGGATAGGATTGGTAGAATATTGGGAATTCGGAGAGATGCGCCATTGGGAAATTATTTGGGGATACCAGCAGACATTAGGCGAAACAAACGTGGGGTTTTTTCCTATGTTAAAGACAGTCATATAGCGCAGGTTGAAGGCTGGAATGAAGGTTTTTGAATCAGGCTGGCCGGGGAAGTAATGATTAAGTCGGTGGCTATGGCACTTTCGACATACGAAATGTCGTGCATTAAGCTTCCGGAGGATTATGCTCGGATTTGGCACGGACGTTGGCGGCGTTCTGGTTGGGGGAGTAGGAAGCAACGGAAGATGCACTGGTTGGCTTCGAGACAAATTATCTTGATTCAGTACGTATCCTACAATTTCTTAATAGAAGAAATTCAAACATTATTGTAGAAGTGAAACCTCAAACGCATTAATCTAAGTCGTTTGAGCGACATTCAAGCCATTTGAAAAATGTCCAACCTCAATGTAGAACTTAAATACAAGAAAAACCATACTTTGATCATGTTTTGGGAGAATGTTATTAGGGATTTTCTTTTCTGTCCTTTACTAAGGTAACAGGAAACCTCAATATGATAAATCCCAGTTGAGAGGCTTGAAATTTTACAACTTAAAAACTTAGTTTGTTGGTGTTATTAGGTATAAATAATTGTTAATTGTATATTAATTATGGTTAACGTATCTTACAATGCACAATACGTATCCCGATACGATTTATAAAACAAGAAAAACGATACACGATACGTATTCCGATTTCATAACCTTGGTTATTGGAAGGTGTTCGTCGGAGAATTGGTAATGGGAAAAAGGTGATGGTGACCTTGGATCCTTGGTTGCCTAAACCATCATGTGCGCTGCCAAGACATGGCAAAGGGGAGCTTCGAGTGAGTGACTGGATTTGGCATTTCACAGGTAATGGGTCGTACTTCGTTAGGTTGGGATATGAGTCGGCATTGTCGCTGAGATGGCGAGGAGGGAAGCAAGGATCGAGCAATCGGGATCGGGAGGCTAATAAGAAGGTATGGGATAAGGTCACTACTTATTAATGCTTCGAAGGCCCATTTCTCGGAATATTGAATAATTACTCTAAAAGAAAAGTAGAAAATTCAATTTCAAAAAATATATATTGGAGTGATTATTCATGCGACCGAGCGAGTCTTGAGCCTCAATTCAATTCAAATTTTGTGGCAATCATATATGATACGCCCTTGCTTCCCTACTCGTGCAAAACGTCAGTCTTTCGTCTTCTAATCTGGTGACATGGACATATCGAAATTAAGTTTCGAAAACAAAATATAGTAGAAGATGGTTTTCTTACGAACACTTAGCTAGTATACATTGGAAGGAAAAAAAATTTGAAGTTTAAATTCAGAATCAATCCTGGGATATTTTCGAGATTTAAACGAACACCGAGTTCGATTTCAATAAATTCACAAGTCTTTGCCTCGTCTTATGCATCATAAGGGTGCACGTGGTCCGGATTGGACCGATTCTCTAGAAATTCAATAACCGGACCATTCTAACTGATTTTAGAAAATTAATACCTAAAACCTAACCAATACACATTTAGAACCTATCCAGATCCAAACCGCAAGACTGGACCAGTTTTGGTTTGGTTCCAATTCTACCCGATTAAATAACACTTTATCACAACACATGAATTCAAAAGATTATTTAGAATTTAGAACACGAAAAACAGTTCATAAAATAAATAGTTTTACGGTTGGAAGAGATCAAGAGATATTGCAAAGAAATAGGAAAGGAAGAAAAAATTATGAAGCATGTCGAGATTAGAGAGTAAGAGAATCAGGTTTTCCTTCGAGTAGCAATAGACAATCGTGAATTTAAGGTAGAACAAAAAAGAATTGAAATTGGTAATTTGGTATTAGTAGATTGATATTAATATATATTAAAAATTTCTTAACAAAATAGATTTTTACTCTAAATAGATATAAAAAATACCTTCCTAAAAAAATATATATATATATATATATATATTAACTTTCCAAATCAAGATACATAATTTTGTACATGTGTAAATATATTAAAATATAATATTAATGCTATATAGTTCGGTTCAGTTTTAACCATGGTACTGAAATTGAGAACCATAAATCGAATCATAATTACCAATTCTTAGTTTTTTAGAATCATAACTAGACCAATGAACCGTAGAACCTAACAAAATAGACCGACTTGGTCGGGATTGGATCGGTTTGGTGATGCATCATTTCTATGAAGACTTTTTTGAATCAAAAAATTCATAAGTTGGACCACAATATTCATATGACGTACCACAAAAGTTTATAGTAGCTTATTACTCCCTCCGTCCAAAAAAATTTGTCTGGTCAGCAAAATGAGGAATTGAAAATAATAAAAAAATTAAGAAAAATTCAATTTGTTTTTAACAATTTACTAGTACCAACAAATAGGGAGCATGGGCCAGCGATTGGGGTTTAAGTATGGTTGAAATTACAGGCGCCATCATCTAGACTGACTCAATAACTCTCTCACCCCCCAAACTGATGTACAACGAAGGATACCAACAAGTACTTTTAATTTGTATGAAAAAAGATTGAAAATTTTATTTTAAAAGACTTGTTATTTTTAAGTCCTCGTTTTGCAAATCAGACAAAAGTTTTTGGACGGATGAAATATTATTTTAATATTTCTTTTTACTGTATAGGAACTTTATATTCACCCACAAACTTTCATAAGAATCATAACACGAGACAAAAAAAAATTCCTAGCTTCAACAACAAAAAAAAGTCATATATCAATCTGATCCTCCTCTTTCTCTGCGTATCAGACGTATAAATAGAACCCTAACCAGATAAGGGAATAATAAAGATAATTTGTAACCAAAAACAAAAGGCCAGGAAAGCTCAATTTTATGTGGTGGCAAATCTTCATCGTTTTATTAAGAGTAGTGGTACCAGAGTCGGACACAGACATCCAGACACAAATTCAAACACATTTTTTTTGGAAGAATCAGAACCCGTAAATGGGTCTTACCCAATTACGGGTGCAAACAAGCCGAGCTTTGTCATGTTTGAACTCGGCTCGTTAAATAAACGAGCCAAAAAATTGAGCTCGAGCTCAGCTCGGTCATAAACGAGCCGAGCCAGGGTATTTTACTTGACGAACCTCTTTAAATGAGCCGAGACAATACAATCGAGCTGATCTTTTGCTAGCCGAGCCGAGTTTTAGTGAGCCCTTTAACTAAACGAGCTTGGAAATTGAGCTCAAGTTAGTCTTGATTACTTATTGAGTCGAGCCGAGCTGAACCACGAGCTGCTCGCACGCAACTCAATTCGTTTGCAGCTTTACATGCAATACATGTGAGGTCTACATACATTGAATAACTCCAAACGTATATTAGAGATTTCCGAACACATTTGTATTCGGATACGATGCATTCGAACATCTTTGTCCAAATATATACTCCCTCCGTCCCAATTTTATAGTCCCTTATGGAAGTTCAAATCGTGCCACTTTTCAAAATGTTATATCTTATAATCTATAATGTTTTAGGTAATTTTGAACATTTTGTTTATTAAATTAAATCAAGATCTATCAAACAAGATTCATATTACATATAAAATGTATTACCAATTGAAAGACATAATCGTTTTTTTATCCAGTTAAAATAGAACGAGAGACTATAAAATTGGAACGGAAGTAGTACTTTTTATCAAGTGGAGTACAGACTCTGGCTGATCACCTTCTTGCAATTAATTGGTAGGGTAAAAGTTTGAGACTCAACATCAAACCAGGCTTTTAGGAGAAGGATTGCGAGTTTATTAACCTCCTTGTCCACGTCACACCTTCTTATTTCTCTCTTTTCAATTACGAATCCATTCATTGTTGAAATATCTTCTCGTTGACATTGTTGGAACTTATTCGACCACGTCATGACCTAGCTTCTATCGCGAGGCAAGAGAGACCAAAGCAACCCAACCGAATTTTATAACTTGGTGTTCGAGTTAGTTTATGCATATACATTTAATAATTTAGCACTTTCAAATTAATAATTGGGGGGTGTTTCACTAAAATTAAACAATTTTATTTTAACTAAAAAAATATCTCATTCTACTAACAAAAAACCACTTAGTTTTTTTGTAAATTAAACATACAAAAAATTAGTTAGTGAAACAAGTTAGTTTTTTTGTAAAACTAAACATGCAAAAAACTAGTTTAATGGAACAAGTTAGTGGAACAAGTTTTTTTTTTTTGCAAAACTAAAAACCAAAAAACTAATTAGTGGAACAAGTTAGTTTTTGTGCAAAACTAAAACATCCAAAAAAATCAAAAAACTAAAAAACCAAAAAAAACCAAGTTAGTGGAACACTTAGCTTACGCATATACACACCCAAAAGAGGGGTTTTTTTGGGGGAAAAAAAACAACGGCCAGAAACTGAAATGATTGTGGTCGTCGTTTTTTTTGCATTCTGAAATGATCGAGACCGTTTTTTTTTTTTTGCATCAAAATTCAATTTTTGACATATTTATCGATGTCGGGTCAAGCTAATTTTTTGTATATACATACTACTTTGTGGACCCTACAATATGACTAGTTCATACTAGTGCGATGAGGTGTCAGTTGGATCCCTTTTGGGGCTTCCGTAAACGGCTCCTTTTAAGGGCAACCAAACAGCCTCAACAAACCCCTCCCTACCACTATTTTGTTGAGCCAAATCCCAAAAATAGCCTCCAAGAGACTCTCTAAATAGATGAAAAAAATACCAAAGTGAATAGTTACTCCCCAAATCCCTCCCCATTTGTTCAGCCACTGTTCACTCCCAACTTATTTTTTAATCAATTTTTTCCTCACGGTCTCTCTCTGCATAGCAACAGTTAGACGTAGCAACAAATCGGTGAGAGACTCCTCAACGATGAGAGTTCGTTGCAACAGCAAACTCATCGACGGTCCAAAAGACTCCTCGACGACGAGATACTTCCACAGCAACAGTTCGACGCAACAATAGATCGGCGAGAGGTATGGGTTTCATTGGGTCATGACGGCAAGATCGGTGTTGGGTCGTGACGGCGAGAGGTATGGGTTTCGTTGTCCATGGCAAACTGACATATATATATATAATGTGTGTGTGTGTGTACTCTCTAGTCTGGGATCCTGGAATGCAGGTTTTTTGGTGTTTTGAAGTTTTTAAAAGATGTTTTTGCATGATCCCATTACAGTTTTTGCAAAAAATGTATATTTACATTTTTTGCGAAAACAGCTTGGATCAAACCCTTCCCGATACATTTTTGTGAAAACGACTTGGATCAAGCCCTTCCTAGTATTTGCTTTTGAAGATTTTTCGCGCGGACCTTAGAAAACACCTTCTGAACACATTGGATGGATCGGATTTTCCAAAAAAAAAATTGCAACACAAAAAAACCCCATTTTTTCCTTAAATCCGGGAGTGTGGATAAGAAGTTTGAGTTATATGAATATATATATTATCCAATCCGGAATCCCGGATTAGAGGTTTTTTGATGTTTTGATGCTTTTAAAAATTATTTTTTGGGAAATCCGAGCCGTCCAATGTGTTCAAAAGATGTTTTCACGAGTTCGCGCAAGAAGTCATAAAAAAAAAATACCAAGAAGGGCTTGATCGAAACAGTTTTTCGCAAAAACTGTATATTTACAATTTTGTGAAAAAATGCTCAGATCAATCCCTTTCTGGTGTTTTTTTTTTTTTTTTGAAGATTTTCCGCTCAGACCCTTGAAAACACCTTCTAAACACATTGGATGACTTGGATTTTCAAAAAAATATCGAGAAGGTGTAGTCCGGATTCCGGGATTCCCAGATTATATATATAAATATGTGTGTGTGTATGTATATATGAGTAAATATATTGTATTATTTTGAAAAGTAAAAAATAGTTTTTTAATAGTGGAGAGGTGGTATAAGTAGTATTGTTGGAGTTTTAAAAAGAACATAAATAGATAAAACACCGTTCACTAATTTATTTGGCTCAAGATTTATTGAGCCTTGTTGGGGATGTTCTAAGGCCTCTAAGAATAATGCAACCTATTGTAGTATAATATATTGTAATGCAGGTTTCGGAGGATTAACCATTTTCTTTGTGTCCATGTGCATGCAATGTTCAAATTAGACTTCCGCCGACTTTGCCGGAGCTTAATAACGAGGAACACCGCATTTAGGAGGCTTTGAAGGACGACATCTTGATTAATATTTAATACTCCTACATACTATTGTTTTTTGAAAAAAAAAAAAACTAACAAATTGTGACGCAGAATTTGAATGTTAGGTGGCTAGACAAACGTTATAGAAAAATTTCAAATCTATATATAAAAAAAAAAATGACATCAATTACGCAAATATCTAATGTGCTTACAATTGATCCGACACTGAACACGTTGATTAGGTGTGTATTGGCGTAATAGTTATTTTGACTTCTTTTTGTCTTTATTTGATTACTTTTTTGTGTTTATTAGTTTGCATCAAATTTTTGTGTATTATTAGTTCGTCTCGTCAAGAGAAATTCAGAACGATAAAAATATATATAATTAAAACTCCTAATTTTTTTGAATAAAATAAAAAAAAATGTAAAAATATGTTTTGTCTTTATTAAACCAAAACACACCTTAATAGTATGTTTATTAGGAGTAGAACACTTTTTTGATAGTACAAATCAACCGCAATTGCCGTTAATTGAATGGTGAGTAATGGGATCATTGAAGCATGTGCTACACCATGTGCATGGTTAGCTCTAATTTGTTGGTCCCTCAAAGGTAATTACTCCACCACTGATTGGTACATTTTTCCTTTTAAAAATAACTACAAGTTACTGATTGAGATACTCCTTGTTTTACTCATTTAATTTTCCCATTTGAAAATGAATGGTCACCAATATAAACATGAGCATCTCCAACACTCCTCTTCACTTTGTCTAGCTAAAAGGACAAAAAAAGAAGAAGTACAATCACTGTGTTTGGTTTAGAATTTTGAGAATAAATTTTTTGAGATAGTGTTTGGATGAGTTTTTAGAAAAAAGTAATAATTAGAAAGAGGTGTAATAATTGGAGAGAGATAGAGAGAGAAATGAGAATTAATGATTTGAGAAATGGTATGAGTAGAGAGAGAAAAGTGATTAATGATTAGAGAGGTGAGAGACGGGGAAGGAATCTTTTGGGAAATTTTTTTGGAAATGTGAACCAAACAAAGTGATATATATTTTGCATATTCACTTTTCATCTATGTATTTCAACACTACTCTCTATTTTGCTCTCCAACCAATAAAATGAAGGCTGAAATTCAAAAAAAAAAAAAAAATCCTATTTTCCACCGTTGGTGGTGCCTTTTTTTTTGGAGAAGAGAGGGAAATAGACTAGCTACTAGTAGAGAGGGGAAATGGACCAAGGTAAATAGTTGAGCCTGCTAGAGAGCGTGGAGCATCGAAAAACTTATTCGGCTAGCTATTGTAGCTAAGAGAGCCC
Source organism: Vaccinium macrocarpon (assembly GCA_022606695.1). Taxonomy (NCBI): domain Eukaryota; kingdom Viridiplantae; phylum Streptophyta; class Magnoliopsida; order Ericales; family Ericaceae; genus Vaccinium; species Vaccinium macrocarpon. The sequence goes on from CM040172.1 coordinate 32,830,923, forward strand.
ATTTGCCGAATGTGTTGGAAATGCTTTCCTGATATACTTACAAGTTACAATATTGGATCCGACTACGGATACAGAGGGAGGGGTACAGAGAATGTACCGACTACATTCAGGGACTCATTTTTTGGTTTCACACGAGTGATCCAAATCGTTCGTTGTTCTTAAAACATTTTTTCAATTTTTTGATTGTAACTGTGGGACTTTGATTCGAACATTTCTAATCGCCCGATTGAGTTGAAATTTTTTGGGGCCCCTCGAAAAAATCTTTTAAGAACAATGAACGATTTAGATCACTCGTGTGAGACCCAAAAATAAATCCCCGAATGCGGTCGGTACATTCTCTGTACCCCACCTTATGTACGCGTATGTTTACTGTACAATATTATAGGAGTACGACACAACTCATGTGCACCGACACAAAACCACGCACCGACGCTTGCCCGACAACTTTTCAACAACGATCATACTTGACATATAGTGGTGGCCCCGGTGGTTGGGTCATGCTGTAAAGGTTTCTTGACCACACCAAATGATTAGTTAGTACTCAGGTTGAGATATCTAATTATTCACCTACACACTCCAACCTCACACATTCTTTTAGAATGTACGAATAAGAGAATGAATTTTACGTAAATGTAGTAATATTTGAAATCTAAAATGGGATTTCGGAATCCTATGATGCACCTTAGCTCCTTTTATTTGTTAGACTCGTGTGCATCGAACATTCAGTTCATATACTAAAATAGGAGGAAAAAAAATTGAGTGTCGGTTAAGTACCACATGATGGTATTTAGAGCGCATCTTAGCTGTCCAAAATATTTTTTAACAGTCTAAATTTTAAACTCTAATACTCTTACCAGTAAAAGTGTATTTAAAATTCGGACAATTCAAAAAACTTTTTGACAACTGTAATGGAATGTTGTGGGTACCACCGCGATATCTTTTATTTGCACCCATGTTTTATTCCTAAAATAGAGATCAAGAGGACCCTTTTCATAGAGTGTACTATGGACAAAAGTAGAGCAAAGCAATACAAAAAATGTTTTAACAATCAATAAAAAATTGCATGCAAAAACTTAAAAAGACTTGTTGAAACGAATTAGAAGTAAATGAACGAATTAACCATAACATCCGGTACAAAACAATTTCAAATTCTTATATGAATACATCTAATTTACATCCACCACCCACTAACACCAACCCAAAATTACAAAGAACAGAGGGAAAAAATGAACAATATGGCATGCAAAAAGTACTTGAGCTATAGATTCATCTTGAGATCTACCTTCCCAAGCCTTATTTTCCCACGAATTATCAACTGAATCACATAATTACTTATGAATCGATCTTACGATAATGCTACAGACACAGACCGGAATGCATTTAGAACCTCCCGATGCACATGGGTCTCACACGTATCGGCTGGTTTTAATCACATCCGTGTCTGAATCTATACACTTTCGGCTATAACAATAACACCTTATATCCCCAGATCAAATGAGATCAAACGAATTTAACTTTGGATTCTGCTATTCCTCCCATCGTCGAAATTCTTGGCATAAGCAACCGCATCGTACCTGAACGTCTGAGGCAGACCGACGTTATCTGCACCGACGAGCCTTCTGAACTCAGATCTGACCTTGTAAAAAACGTGCCTCCAGCTCCCCTTACTGTGAAGCCCTAGCAACGACGATTCGTGCTCGTTCATCTCCAGATCCTTAGCGAACGTCGGCTTTTTTGACAAGATCCAGCCCACTCCCCAGTCCCACCACTTCTTAATCGAAGATCCGGCGGTTTCGCCGATGGAGGACACGGATTTGGAGCGGCGGAAGACCCATGAGGTGGTGGAGGTGATTTGGTCGGGGGAAGGGTGGAGTTTGAGGGAGAGGGAGGAGAGGCGGCGGCGGAGGTGGAAGCCGGTGGTTGGGTCTGTAGTGGAGGACTGGGAAACGGGTAAGGACTTGTTTTTCATGGAGGAGATGTTGAAGGTGGTTTGCTTTTGAAAGGTTTGGTAAATGGAGGACATGGCTGCTGCTTTTTTATTATGATGAGTATATACTGATTCTGATGAAGAGATGAGAGTGGCGGAGTGAAATGGAAGTTTGGGAGGAATTGGGAATGTGCAGTAAACTTTATTCATTCTTCCAAAATGGTGAAGTGAACACATTGACATCGGGAAGGAATTTTTGTAATTATTAGCCACTTTTCTTTTAATTTTCAGACTTTTTATACCATCCTCAAAAAAAAAAAAAATAGAAAAGGAGAACAAAATGAGATTTGGCCCTCCATATTTGGAGGATCAAAATAGTTTTGGAGGACCAAATCTCTAAAAAGCGACAAATGGCCCCTCTCCAAGATACTCACAAAAAGCATAAAAAAAAAAGAAAAAGTAAGCATAAATTATAAAATTTTCCCTCAATATGTCACATCCACCCTCCATTTTGGAGGAATGGAGGTGGGTTGTAGTTGCCCTTAAAGAGGGAGGGGGAGGAGAGAGAGAGAGAGAGAGAGAGAGAGAGGTGAGATGTGCTGGTCACAGCTGACATTACAGCCTGTTTTTATTCGTTCCTGTGGAGGAGGAGGGCGTGGAGTGAAAACAGCAACACTATACAAAACAAAAAAAATACCCAAAACTTACCCAAACATATGTAGGGGAATAAAGATACGGGGACAGATGAGAGTGCACAGATGATTTGCGGTAGATGGTATTTAGCCCTTTAACTCACTTTTGGATTTGCGGCGGAAGATTCGGCCGCTCATTCATCCCCAAAATCCCCGGCGCCCCCCTGGGGGGGGTGGGGGGCACACTTGTGTGTATTTGGGTAAGTTTTGGGTATTTTTTTGTCTATGTAGTGTATTCCGGAGTGAAAAACACATGGAGGCGCAGACTGTGCTAGGCTTACAGAAGCAGAATGCATAGAAAATATACTGGCATGTTTCAGGGACTCACTTATGGGTCCCACATAGATAATCCGAACTGTTCATTCATTTTAAAATAATTTTCTGAGGGACTCCGCGGGAAATTAGCTCGATCCAACATTCATAACTAGTTGATCCAGATTTCCCTCGTTTCATACAAATCGTTTTGAATGAAATCGGAGGATTTTGGATCAACTAGTTACAAAAGTCGGATCAAGCTAATTTCTAGCAAGACCTCTCAGAAAATGATTCTAAGATGAATAAACAGTTTGAATCACCCGTGTGGAACCCACAAGTGAGTCCTCAAACACCTCTGCACATTTTCTATACCTATGAGTCTGTACACATAGGTTTTCCCCCACTCAATTTTAGTAGTAACAATTTGTACCAGTTTTTTTTTTTTTTTTTTGAGCAAGCAAAGATCATCCCATTTATAAAATATAGAGCAACACATAGGTTGTGTTTGGTTTTGATTTTGAGTTTTGATTTTTGTAATGATTAGAGAGAGAAATATAGATAGTAATTAAAAAAGTATTAATGATTAGAGAGAGATAGAGAAAAAAAATTTAAAAAAATATAAATAGGAGTAATAATAGAATAATAATTGAAAAAACCGATTCTTAAAAATCAAAACGAACAAGACCATAGTTGTCTGTACTCTATACTAGTTGCTTTCAATCTGAGTTTTGAACTTCAGATTGGACCCGGTGATTGTAGCGCCGATCCCATAAAATGCATCTGGGTTGTGTTTGATTTGTATTTTAAGTTTTGATTTTTTGTAATGATTAAAGGGAGAAATAGGGATAATAATTAAAAAATAGGTATTAATAATTAGAGAGAAATAGAGAGAAAAATTAAAATTAAAAATAGGGGTAATAATTGAGAAAACCAGTTCTTGAAAACCAAAACGAACAAAGCCTCTGAGTCTCTTATAGGTAACAGTTAAAAAATACTTTCTCCGTTCAAATTTGTTGGTCCGTTTTGGGGATTCCAACTTTTTTTTCATTATTTTTTGTGTTTGTTATTTTCACTTCATCAAATGTAATTTTTCCGTACTTTATCATTTAACTTTTGAAAATGGACAAACATTTTCGGACTTGAAAAAGTATGTTTGTGGACCAACAAATCCAGACGGAGGGAGTATTTTTTAACTGTTACCTATAAGAGACCATCGATTATCGGTTCAGATATGTTTCTTAGCTATTAATGGCGCGTCTGAGATTTTCATTGTGCGAAACACTTCGTGGAGATTGACATCCCGAGATGGCGACTACATAATTCATAGTACAGGGTCCCTGATTTCACACAGATCAAGCATGCGTAGATGATGAGTGGGGCCCACTTCGGGTTCCACACAAATGATTCACTGTTCCTTTAATTTTAAATGGTTTTTTAAGTGGGCCTGTAAAAATTAGCTCAATTAGATGATTGTTCGTTTTTTATTCAATCTTCTAACTTTTCATTCAAAATTCGGATACAGAGTTCTAAATGAAAAATTAGAAAATTGAATCAAGAAATTACAGTTATTCAATTGCTCTGATTTTGCCAAATATAAAATGCATTTTTAACATTTGCCATTTGTAAATTGAGTTATCTTTAATTTGTTACTTCGAAACCCTTACAATAACATTAAACTTTCAAATTTTTTAGTTTCTAGTTTTTGTTACCAATACGGTGGAGATGCTCTACGATCTTGTCGGCAAATCTTTAATTTTGAATTCAGTTAGTCTCTAGTTGGAGTTGAACTACGAAAAAGTCTATAATTGCACTTTAATCGTCCATCTCAACAATTAATACTAGTTCAGATTGCATGATGCTCTGTTACAGCTTCAAATTCGGGAGTATTGTATTTCTAGTTGGATGATCCATTCTGTATTTTTTGTTGGACTAGACTTTATTTGAAATAACTTTGGGAAGACCGAAATTGAAAGGATGGTTGCCTGCAGTCCAACCTCAAATTTGTAGAGATATTTGCTTCGTTCATTTTTTTATTTCGTTTAACAGTACCATGTTTTTGTCAACATCAAGTTAATCGGATATTGATAAGTATACTATCGAAAAAGATTTGTTTTACAATTATTTTTTCAGACATCACGACAATCTATATAATTATTAAATTGTTTTAATTTTTTCCCTAAGCAATTTACTTAACTTAAATGAGGTCTATGGTATCCATTGAAATACATTACACCCCCTTTGTTCACACAACGAGCACGTATGAGCATGACTGTGAAACCGTCTCTAATTATTAAAAAAAAAAAAGTAGAACAAAATTTGAGAGCCTGAGAACGGTCTCCTTGTGGTCCTAAGTCCTTGTCCCTCTTTAAATCCATCATCCATCACGAACATGGTGGTTTAAATTAATTCAGTCATTTAAAATTCTTTCCTTATGGATGCATACAGGGCTTTTGTTTTGTTGGTCGTCTTTGCAGGTTTGAGCACGGGATGAGAGTAAGGTTATTATTGTGCCTGAAGCTTTGGATGGAAGTAAGGCAAATGCTGGAATGATGATTGTACTATGGTGATGGAGCTCCTAATCCCGCGAGTTTGTATGCTGTTGGAGTTTGGGCAACTGTGCCGTGTGGCCTGAGTTTCGGTGGTGGTTGTTGAGAAAACTTTAAAAATTAAAGGAACCGTTTACCTCAAATCTATAAAGGAACAGAAATACCACAAAAATTGGCTGATGTTTGGGTTGAGTCGCGGACTAGGTCGAAAACACAATCGACCTTCTTCTTACTCTCTGAATTGTGTGTAGTGAAAAGTGTTTTTCTGTGTGTTTTAAATGGCTAGAGTAAAGCTTCTTATATAGGCGTGGAGAGAACTGTTTTTTCGGAAATAAGAATTGTGTGTAGTGAAACGTGTTTTTATTTGCAGCCAAAATACATACTAAGATTACGTTATCCCCTGATTTTTCAAAAGGGTTTACCAGAGGAAATATCATGAATACTAAAGTAACTGTTATATTGTTCCTAGGTGCTAGGACACATGGGGCGGACGCATTATTTGCCCGTTGATGGTTGAAAGAAGTTCATTCAGCGTAGCAAGCAATGTATTGCTACCATACTAACAAATATTCTCTACTTTAAGTTCGTGCCATCTCACTTATAAGCAGTTTGTGCCATTTCACTTGTACGCACACGAGATGATTTATTCGAAGAAGGATCAAAGCATTTCACTTTCACCCCATGGACTATAATTTTTATCTATCAGACCACCCACGGTATACAATTTTCCGTCCATGTCCATTACTTTATGTCCCACTCTGGGGCAAAGCATTGTCACTACAAAAATCATCCTTCCATATACAGGTGCAGATGCTCTGTCCAACACTAAACAGAGAAAATCCTTGCCTCCAACACTGAACAGAGAAAATCCGACAGAAACAAAGGTGGATGTCCGTGGTATATACTTAGCCTTGAGGAATGGTTTGAGCCCAGGGATGATGTTACCATGATCACATGGAACTCGAATCTTGTAGATGTTGTTGTTACCATGACAAACTGGAATTTGTAAAATTCGATGGTCGTGTGAACAAATTGTTAGTACTGGAAAAACTGATACATCTGGAGATGACACTATGCACACCACGGCCCTGCACCTGGGTGTTTGAAACTCAACCGAAAAAGAAGATGCAAATCAAAACCTGTTCTTATCGTTTGTTGCCGGAGCCACTGCTATGTTCTGATAAGAAAATAAAGCATTTGAACTATTGGTGGAATGAACTTTTGCCAAAACAAAGCATTAACCATGTTCTATTTCCTCTCTAGTTCAGCAAATGCAGAAACCTAATGCAATACTCTTTTGTTTAGCTTTTAAAGGTCAAGGTATACACAACTTTTCACCTCGGGCCCCGATTAGATGGTGCTAAAATTTTAGGGGATAAATTTTAAAGAGGGTATAAAATAAGAGGGTATATTATTTTTGGAGAGTTGACCCACATTGATGTGATTTTTATGAAAGGGTGATAAAAAAGTAGATAGTTTGGATGATGGATTATAAAGGGAGATAATTTTTTACTTGGTTTGAATATTTTATAAATAAGAGGGGGTAAATAATAGAAAAAGCTGTCAAATGTCTATTTTGCCCTTGTGGTATAACAAATTTTGATTATGCATTAAATTAATTATATAATTACAAAAGTTAATCTATTTTAATAATTTTGGACAATTTTAAGCTACATTAAATTACGTGATTGAAAATAATAAGTTTAAATAATTTTTTTTGGGAAAAAGTTTTTTTTTAATTTTTATAAATCCATTTGAATGGTTGGTTGTCTTAAAAAAAATTCAATTTAAAATTTTGTATTACTTGTTGGTCTATCTATTGTTAGTTTACTACCCAACACAGTCATTAATAAAAAAACAAAATGACAAATTTAACAAGTGCTTTCCTATTGAAGGAAGAAATTCATAAATATTCCAAAGTGTATCACACATGGTAGGCCCATAGAAATTCAGAGATATTCGAATGTATGAAAATACAACCATTCATCACAAAATACTAACAAAGTTAATCAGTACATTGAGTACAATTATATTATTACGTACAATTGCTTGCTAAAAACTAACAAATTTCCTCACCACAAGCTAGATTATAGTTGCCATTATTGCACCGAGTAAGAACCATGTCACTTTTACACATGTTGTCTGGTTACAAAGTCTTCGTCCCTTCTCATTAACGGCACCTTCCATTGGGATAAGCATTGGTGCTTCATCTTCCAAATTTGGCTCCAGGACATTTGGCCTTCTCCCAGCAATGCTTTCAAAATAATCTCGGAGAGCGGAGTTCGCCTCATCCCATGTACCATGCTTCTCATAAATAGCACTTGAATACCCATTCATCTGTTCACTACAGCTTGCCCATGTTTCATATACACTAGGTCTCTTCTCGACAAATACAACGTAGTAGGCCTTCTTTCCTGCCATCACTACTAATAACAAACCAAGTATTAACTTGATAAAACAATGAAGAGTCACAATGTTCACATGTTCATAGTTGAGAAAAAAAAAATAGGCTCAGATTTAAGCAGTAGCTAATGGGCTCAAACTTGAGTTAAAGAAATGTAAGGTTGCTACTCAATGGCTGCAAAAACGATTGCCCTGCCAAGGTAGTACCTTCATAGCATCAGAAATTGAATCATTGAGTCATCATTGCCCAAGCCAATCATCATTGCCACAAAAACCTTGTAACAACAACACATAAGTACCACTTAACTACCACCATATGTTAGGACTGTACCAGCAACACATAAGTACCACCATAGTAGCCAAAAAAAAAATAGATTTCCCTAGTTGAATCACAACACTTAACATGGGCGCACTATACTTAACATAACTGTTAATAGTCTCCTTCATTGAATTACCAAACTTACCCCATTGTTCACTGCACTTGATGTGAGTCATACACACTTGGATTTACAAGTACAAAATGATAGCCCAGAACCTGCACAATGCTTAAACCCACAAAAGTGTAGCCAAAACAAGACTTTTGTACAAGGATTGGAAGATACTTGTACTTTAAACCCACAAAACCAGCCAAATCAAGACATTTTGTACAAAAAAATAGACAAACTTTTCCTTTTTTAAAAGTAAAAAACCTGAGTACACACACATGAAAGTAAAAAGGCCCTTTTTTGATCCATCCAAACTCCCCCAAACATGGCTACACAAAGGCCTTTCATATTTCATAATGCAACAGCACCAAACAGGTCCACAAGTACCCCAACGAAGGAAAATTTTAGATTTTAAGCAGCAAAGCCAAACAAGTGAAGTAGTACCCCAGTCAAAAAATTTAGATTGCACATATAACAAATAGCACATGGCCAGACAAGGTTCAAAAGTACCCCAGTCAAAAAATTCAGATTGCAACAAATTATAGGTAGAAGTTCGGATTTTGGACACACTCGGGACGGGGATAGTGTGTCGTGGATAGGATGAATAAGTAGAGGCGAAACATCCCCATTGCAACATGAATGAAGGTGGTTAATGCTGCAACTGCCTCTTTCTCTTCTCTTCTCCTTAACTGTTATCTGTTTACTCTTGCCATCCGTAATAACACCTAAAAATGGCTTCAAGATTATAACATGTAAGGACCCGTAATATTTAAAAAAATAAATAAATAAATAAATAATATATATATAAATAATAATAAAATAAAATATATAACTAAGTGTTGAGACATTTTGTTTTAAGTGTTGATTGGGGTTTATTTGGTTTACACATGTAAAGTTTGGACGTGGGGCGTAATTTTATGAGGTGCATATATGTGTAGTGTGTGAGAGAGGAGAGAACACTTCTTCCCCTCTTTCTTCCACAACTATTTTCTCCCTCTCTCTCCTTCCCTCCATTTTTGCTTCTTCTCCCAAGCAAAACCTCATCCATTCACCAAAAATCCTTCACAACCTTTCACTAAAATCAGTCCCTCTACGCGTTTCCAAGCTTGGTTTGTGCTCGTTTCGCTCCGGGAGGTGAACATTTGCTTGGAGCTTGGAGTAGGAGAAGCTAGGGTTTTGAAATCTTCCATTGGGAGCCCAAATCACTCTTGAGGTAGGGGATTTCTATCTTCTCTAAGTGTTTTGAGGTGTTTAATGTGAGTGGTGTAACCATATTTGATCATTTTCTTCATTTCTTGCAAGAAAACCCATTTTTCATGTTCTTGTTTTGGTTGGGTTTGATTCACGTTTTTGATGTTGTGCTAAGGTAAATGTGTTGTTGTTTCATTACCTTGGATGCCTTTGAGTCTAATTTTTGCCTTGGAAGTGATTGGGTTAAGCCCCATTGTGATCTAAGTGAGAAAAAACAGTTTGAAACCTGCAAATTTTGCTCGTAACGGCTTTTGTATCGATACTACCTTTCTTTAGTATCGATACGCATTCATTCTGTTCCGTTTTAGGTGGTTCGGTATCAATACTAGCTTTCCTTAGTATCGATACCCGTCTGTTTATAAGGCAGATTTTGGCCTAACTTCGCGGGCACGCCCCGGCTTCGTCCGAACTCCGATTGAGGTGATTCTTGAGCCGTTGGAAAGCTCTATGAGTCTACTTTCAAACCCAATTGGTCTCATATTCATAGCCTTTGTATTTTGAGAGAAATGTGCTTTTTCCTATCAAGGTGTTAGGTTTTCTCGAGGTTCATAACTCCATTTCTTATGTTCCTATGCTCTGAACCTTTATTGGTCTTTTCTAAGCTTCTCAACTTGACTTTTAAGCTTTGGTAATCTATCATGGTATGAATGATATTTTGTTACGATTTCACACGTTCTTGGACACATATTAACTTTGACATGACCGACACACTACGAGCGTTCGAACTAAGTGAATCACATGGAATGAACGAGAGGTGTAAATGAAAGAATGAAAGATGTGACACGGGGTCCTACGGAAGGATATGCCCGGAAGGACATGGGGCCCTCACAAGGGGTATGCCCGGAATGACATGGGGCCCTATGTAAGGGTATGCCCGGAATGACACGGGGCCTATATGGCATGCCCGGAATCTTAGTAAATGATGAAATTAAATGAAACAAGGGGTGTGTGAGTGAGTTGGACACCTACGGAATATCGGGTACGTATTGGACACAACGGCACACCGGTTAATCTTGGTCGAGCATATGAAATTCTAATTGTTTATATCTAAAATTGGGGCTTCCGTGAGTATATTGTGAAATCTCCCTTTTGTTGCGTGCACTCCATTAGCATTTCATCATATTTAGATTTGATAGACGTTTCCTACGAGCTAGTGAGCTCACCTTAAAAATTTTCAGGTAATCAACCCGGAGGAGCATGATGTGATGCATGCATGACATGTTTTGGAAGCGACAATGGAGTTACCTTATCATCTTTGAGTTCACTATTTTCGTTAAGATGATTTTGTAACTTAATCTCTGTTTATCTTTTGACAAGGAGATTTGTAATAACTCTTATATTTACTCATTTGGGGTATGGGTACCCGTAGCTTGTTGTAATATTTGACTTTGACCCGGTAAAATTATTTTTGACTTTGACTTGACTGTGTGAAGTGTGGACTTCCACGTGGAATTTATGATTATTATGTTTTACAAATGTGGGGGCGTGACATAACAACAAGCGAACAAACAACGTACTTTTGTTTCGGGTTTTATTCATTTCAATAACGAGGTTTTTTTAATCTTTTATTCGTGAATACATAGATGGTCCCCACTTGGACCCTAATTTTTTGTTTGTATTTTTACCCATAAATAAATCCACAAGCATCTCTTTGTAAACTGTTTTTAAAATTAAAACTAACCATAAATTAATAACTAATGAAACTTTGATGTTCACAATAGATCGTAGAACACATTACACAAAAAACAGTCCACAAACACTTAACAATGGCAGTACAAAAAACCCTAGATCGAAATTAAGTACTCAAAGCCATTACACAGTAAAAAAATACATACACCACAACAACCACAGTAAAATGAAGAAGTTCATAACAAATCGAAGAAACTACTTCAGTAAACCCTAAAAATCGAAATGAAGAAGTTCATAACAGATCGAAGAAACGAATTCCCATACCTGGTAGTCACAATAGATCGTAAAAAAGTCAACACAAAACCCTTCTCTGTTCGATCGCAACAATTTCGACCCAAAATAGCACAAATCGCAGAGCTAACCCTTGTTTGTTCAATCTCAAAGAACAGCTACACATATGGGGGTTGAGGGTTGGTAAAAGGGTATAACAAGGGTTAGTATCATCAAAATTGCCACCCTTTTCACTTGGATAATTTTTGGGTACACCAGACCCTGTGTGAAAGTTATCAGGGGGAAGAGCTCGATCACGTGAAAGGGAAGGAGGGGGTGAAAACGAAGAAGGGAAGGAAATCTGGTTGCCAAACCTAACCAAACCAATGGGCCCCACTCTTTTAACCTAGTATAGATTTTGGACCCCCTTTTTAACCCCAGCCAAGCATGGCGTCAGAGAAAAAGAAAAACCATCTTCCCGAATGGTAGAAAATAAAATAGGATGACTATAGCTTCTGACAAGAAATTCTACTTGGAAGAAGGAAAAATGAACCTCCAACTCAAACAATTTATATGTACTTGTAAAGCACACAGGTACAGAGAATGAATGATACCTCAATTGTACATTCGTACTCGTAGACCAAGCGTCGATGAAAAGAAGAGCGTAATAATTCTATTTATACACATTTTTGCAAATAAATGAAAAGAAGGAGACCAAGCGTAGGAACAATCTGGTACCAAAAATCTCAATACTAATTGGGTGATCTAAGTCAATTAACTGCAGCAAATCAGTATAAACCTCAATCAATTGAGTAAGTGAAATGTGATTTCGACCCAACAAAGATCTACAGAATAAAAACCCAAATAAGTATGTGTGTGTGTTACTAATACATAGACACAGAAATTACCAATAGAACCAGAGGCATTGCCCATTAAGCCCTCCTTTAAATCGAAATCAATCCAGACAACTTTACCACAAACCATAACTCTCTAAATTATCCACAAAAATGATTACCTAAACATTAGAGTCAAGAGTTTCAAAATAAAAACTTACTAGCTTTGAGAGTATCACATGATTCTTATTGTCCAGATTAGCAGGAACGCGTATTGAATCGTCTCAGCATTGTCGAAACTTAGGGTTTTATCTGATGCGCAAATCTGCTCGAACAAATATGTGGAAAAGATTGGTGATTTCTATAGCCCTCCAACGGAGGAGACTAGTGGAGCTCAATCGCTCGTACGGATGTGCGGCATCTTAGGGTGGAGATTGTGGTCCCAGGTGCTTGAAGTTGCCGTCGACCGGAATCTCGGGTCGAAACGAAGACGTTGCAAATCTCGCTGTCAAATTCAAACTCGTCGGAAAATTGAGCAAAACTAAGATTTGGAATTGAATTTCAATCCTCCTAGATCTCTGCTGCATAGTGTAGACACCCCGATTTTGAACCTGGGATGTGCTCGAGCATTCCCGATGATGAAACGGACCAATCATGACTACCCGAAACTTGTGAAAATGGCTTGAACTTGATCAAAATCAACCAAACATCACCAAATAACCCAATCTAAATCAAGCATTGTTGAACCAAGTCAAACTAGCAATTTGTCACCAAGAGCCTTGAGCGCTCAATCCGTGAGGAGCACCTTGAGCGCTCAAGCCCACGGCTTTGAGCGCTCAACTCTAAACCAGTCAGGAATCTGCAGAGTATCTCATCATGAGATTTCATGCAGAGGAGAGCGTTTAACCACCTGTATACGTGTTATACATGTATAATACAGTCTACATTGCCTTAATCTACACCTAAAATTACTCCTAAAATACTAACCCACTACCTCTCTCCCCTCTCTTCCCTCCCACTCACTCTATAAAAACCACTCACCATCCCCTGGTTTTGGGGTTAAGAAAATTCCACTCTCCAGCTCACAATTCATCTAGTAATCGTCTATTACTTTCTCTCTCTCTACAAAACCACTTACTTTCCATCCAAACCACTTGCAAAAACCATTCTTCAACCTTAAATTTGATCTTGGATCATCAATCAAACTCTCTCATTGAACCATCCATCCAGAATACTAACCAAAACATCCATTTTCATCCACTTCCAAACCCACAATCAAGTTCAAGCCTTCAAACAAGTGAAAAAGGTAGTTAAACATGTGATATACTCACTATTTTGGTCTTTCTGAGGAAGACCAGTAGGTCCAAGCAAGCTTTCTGTGCTTGCATTGGGCTTACAGGGTCTCAAATAACTGAACAAAACACTCTCAGAATTTGCAGTTTTAATTGAGGTTGAGCGCTCAATCATAGGCTTTGAGCGCTCAAGCTCAATTCTGAGCAGTTTCTACTCTAAGTGCTTTCCCTTTCCTTTGAACATCATTAAATAGTTAAGCATGCTCATGTAATTCTCAAAAAAGCTTATTTTTACCTTAAAATCACGTGTATGAGCATAGATTAACTATTTTTGTGATGATCAAGTTTCAAAACCTTTGAAAATGATGTACTTGAATACAAATCAGTGGTTGTCTAGTTTCATGAACCTTCACTTTATGTATTTATGGTCCTGAGAAAGCAGAAATACTTCATTTTCAAGTTAGAGACCAGAAAGCCATGTTATGGCTTGAGCGCTCAATATCATGAGTTTGAGCGCTCAAGCTGTTCTTGGCTTATTTGTTGGTTGCTGTTTATTTCGACGATGGATCTTAATTTAACCTCTTTTCAGTGTGTGTGAGTTGTTATTGTTGAGCATACGATCTGGATCCCTCTCTTATTTCCATTCCCAAGCATTTTCTTCATTAATTTGTGGTGATTCTCTTCTTTTTCGTCATTCTTAAGAGATCAATCAGGCTGTTCCTATCTTTTTTTCCACAAAAAATACTTATTAATGTGTTGATCTTGTAAAGGATGAAAAAAAGAAGTGAAGGAGAGACCTGAATTGGCTGGGATCGGGAATTGGATTGAGCGCTCAATTCAAGATCTTTGAGCACTCAATCTGGTTTGGATGGTTTGAGCGCTCAAGCTATCATCTTTGAGCGCTCAATCCTCATTCTGGGATCCAGATTGTAAGCTAGTTTATTAAGTCTCGTGTTCATGATTTCTTGAGCTATTGAACAGATTTTGCTATGTTTCACCTCTGTAAATATTTGTTGCAAATTTTCTTTATTAGTATCATCTACTTCATGTAAATCATTATGCACAAGCATTCACAATAAATTCACATTTTTGCATTGTCTTGATATCTACATGATTCCCATCCCTGATTCCCTATTTGTGTGATTAAGTCAAATTTCAAATATTTTTAAAATCCCACAAAATATTGAGTAGAGACCGGTTCACGGACCGGGCGTGGGGTGCCGTGAAGCCCTTCCCCTCTCATAACCAAACCCCCGAATTCGAGAAATCTTTGGTTCTGCCATGATCAGTGAAATCTTTTTCAAATGGGCAAACGAGGTCATATTTTATCGGTTTTCGGATTCGGACCTCAAATTCGGGTGGCAACTCTAACAATCACAATCTTTTTCAAACGAGAAACTGAATCATCTCCGTGGGCCGTCCACACATAGTGACTTTCCTCCCCGATTTTTCTTCTCCGGCGTCTTTTTTGTAGAAAGGAGAAAAAGTAGATGAGAGAGAGGAAGGCGTAATGGAAAGAGGAAAGAGAGAGAGAGATTCACGCCTGCAAAATTGATGATGGGAACAGACGTGCAACAAAGTACAATAGCTGCAGAATACAGAATGACCAAGACGCCCTCAAACAAACAAACAAAATAGTTTAGAAAAAAAAGGACACAGAGGGAAATTTCGGTGCGGTCGGAAAACCCATAAAAAGTAATTTGAAAAATGGGAAAAACTCGCGAAAAGACGACAATGCCCCCAATCAGATCCCAAAACCACAACAAAATGAGCAGAGCAATTTCCAATCGAGGGTCAAATGCGTCCAAATTGGACAAAAGGGGCGAGTGTTCCAATTCGGGACTGCGCTTTATATAGGGCCATCCTAAGGCCTGGATATGAATCTTGTTTGATAGATCTTAATTTAATCTAATAAACAAAATTTTCAAAATCACCTAAAACATTATAGATTACAAGATATAACACTTTAAAAAGCGGCAAAACTCCCAAAATGGACTATAAAATTGGGACGGAGGGAGTATAAATTAAAAGATATAGACAACTTTTGAGAGATTCAAAATAAGGAAAGGTGACCAGCAATTTGGAACGGAGTGAGTATGACTTATTCGAAGTTGCCACTAGTAGGCGAATGATGCATACTTATTTTCGTATTGGAGGAATAGATGCGGATCTATCTCATAGCTGGGTAGATAAATGTTTGGATTTTTGCGATTATTTTTTAAGAGGGGTTGTTGAATATCAAAAGCTTATTACATGGAATCCTATTTTTTTAAAACGAGTTGAAAGGGCAGGTGTTATTGGTGGAGAGGAAGCAATAAATTGGGGTTTGTTAGGACCAATGCTATGAGCTTCTTAAATACAATGGAATCTCCATAAAGTTGATTTTCTGTTACGAAAAATTGAGGAAAAAATAGTTAGTCCAATAACCTATTTAAGAAAATAGAGTTTGATAATTCAAATATGAAGTAATACTGAAAAAGGAGAGAAGATTCTTTAAATTCACTTTTTCAATACGGAAAGAGCAAAATACTTGAATTTAGATTGTACGTAGATTTCATCACAATAAACAGGAATGAACCAAATCTACCAAAATTAAATACACATGCAACTGCAAAGAGTACACAGGCTCACGGGCCCAAGACACGTACTGCAAAAGCAGACCTACACTAGGTTCGAGTGTAGAGTCAGTCCTTGATTCGATAGAAGAGGATCCTGAAAAAGGACACCCAGCTCAAACCAGACACAGAAGCACACGGACGAAATCATAAACAACCAACCACAAAAGGGGGCAATACGATCCCACAAAGGGATAAGATCCCACACAGTGGCGAAACGAAACAAAAAGTAGCTAACTAACAAAGAAAAAAATAAAAAAAAGCAACTAAAATGAACCCCGGTAAAAGATGTCGCCAGAAACCGCCGTTGCGCCAGATCTAGTGACTTATTCACCGGAGAAGCAGACCCCCATGACCTATCTCCAGCTCAGAGCCTAAACGAGTCCTTAGCTACGGGACCAATAAGGAAGGTGGAATGTGGATCAGTAGTGGCAGACGAGGTGAGGATGGAGATGAAGGTGGATGGTGGAGTGGTTGGTAGGAGGTCGAAAAGGAGGAGATGAAGGTGGGGGAGAGGATCTGCAAGGAGAGGGGAGGGGGGTGAAGGCAGGTGGGGCGGTGGCTCACCCTCTCCCGAGCAAAGCCCTAGAAAGAGATAAAGTAGAGAGAAGGCAGAGGATATACTAGAGAGAGAAAGTAATAGATTTCAAGCCCTTTTTTTTATTGAAACTTTGCCTTAGGGCCGGTTGTGAAATGAAATGACTACTATATAAAAATAAAAAAAATAAAAAAGACTGCATGTAGATTGGGAAATTTTGAAATTTGAAATAAAGATGAAAAATTTAAATTAAGGCCCTGTTCTACCAAACTAGACTTAAGGTTCCCAAAGACGCACAAAGATAGTTGTGGATACAAAGATAGATTATTGCACAATGAGAGTACACATTTTTAAGTAGGGTCGTTCTAAGCAACTTTTCCAAACTCAAATTGGGTAAAAACGTGAAATGTCATTCTCTTGGATTGTTCCAAGTAATTTTTTCAAAATAAGTGGAACGACCTGTTTTTTCTTCTTGACTTTAGGTATTAAAGTTATTTTTAACCTAAGCTAGTTGTTGCGGAACGGCCTATCTTACGTCATTCGTTCTTTCAATAAAAAAGTAATTATTAGCATCTCACATAAAAAATATTCTAGGATGTGAGGTAGATGCTATAGAGAAAAAGACTATCAAACAAACTTCGATCTAAAAATTATTGGCATTCCATCTTCCACGGAGAAGATTTTCGAATATAATAGTACTATAGTCTTTGAAACTCAATGATACGTGACACAATGATACTTTTTGGAATTACAATGATGTGTTGATAAAACTGACTATCCAAAAAACAAGGATAAATATTGCATTTTAAGGAAAACATTTCTTCACAATTCAATTCTTAATCATATTTTGGAAGTGTGTGTGTGTGTTTTTTTCCTTGAATCATAATGACATGTTAATCCAATTTTTCTAGATAACTAAAAGACCAGAAACGTAAACAAACTCTCTCAATTTTTCATATTAGTTATAGGCTTATAGCCGTCCGATTAATTCTTCTGTAACACTAGTAATATTAAAACCTATATTTCCCACCCGTTGACTACCTTTATAGACCTATTTGCCTATAGGTGCAAAAAAAAAAAAAAGGGTACACGGAACTACTTCATTTTTTATTTGAAATATCATGATTTTAGCACCCGGGTGCTAAAATCTTTTGAAAAACTGAGTTGATTTACATTTATATGATTTAATTATTAGAGAAAAAGAATTGATGACATTTAAAAGGGAATATAAACGTTTTTCATTTCATTTTTATACAGAAAGGGTAAAAGATCATTCATTACCTATATGACTACTAGTATTTATATTGTTTTACAAAGAATTTTCATTATCTCTGCTCTCAGCCGAAAAAATATATTTTAACGTTCTCAAGCCCTAATTTGGAGGAAGAGGGGATCTTCATTACCTTCGATTCACTGAAACATTAAAAGATAAAACATCATTTATGGTTCTTTTTTGTTTGAATGACTTCATGGTTTTCAAAAGCAAAAATGATACAGACACACCCTTTGAGCCACACTCTACTACACCCTCACTCACATGTGGAGTGGTCCTCTCTCACTTTTTCTCTCTCCTTCCTGAGAGGACCACTCCACATGTAAGTGAAGGTGTGGTCAGGGCCGGCCCAAGGGTTTGAGGTGCCCTAGGCTTAGCCCAAAAATTGTGCCCTTCAAGTACAACGCCTAAATAATTTTTCGAGTAACAATCACTATACGAGAAAACCAAAACAATATAAAGTTCTACAAGCATCACATAATAACGGAAAAATTAAAACACGAAATCTCTCGATACATATAACGCATGAGTATCACTTGAATATTACGAGTGTTGCAATTTTAGAAGCAAAAGTATCAATTATACTTGGGCCTTTTTTATATTGTGATTTTTTTAAAATCAATTTTAGTTTTGGGCCTTTTTTAAAATTTTGGGTCACAATAATTTTTGGGTCTTTTTTAAACATTGGGCCACAATGTTGGACTCTTTTGTCACTCCTAATGGATTTTTTTCTTTTATTTTGGTCCAAAAAGTGTTCTAGTCAAGTCCATAGGTATAAAATGGTGGGGTGCCCCAAAAATTGGTCTTTTTTGTGGTGCCCTAGGCCCAGGCCTTGTGGGCCTTGGGCCTGGGCCGGCCCTGGGTGTGGTAGAGTATGGCTCAAAGGTTGTGTATGTATCATTATTGTTTCAAAAGGGGAAAATTGCGGTCAAATGGTGGTAGGGGCAAATATTTGTCATTTCATGGATCACTTTTTAGAAATTGCATATACATGAAACACACTATTTTAATTGCATGTACATGCTACCCATAATAATGTTGACCGAACCCCTTCTTGAATTTGGACAATGTGGGTGCAATGAATTTGTTGAGGAGCGCAACTGTTGTCAATGTAGAGTGCAACAAAAGTGAATGAAGGATGCAATAGTCAGAAAATCTTCCTAGTGTGACTTGAACACACACCCTAAAACAATTATTGAGGAGTGCAACAAATGGGTGCAAAGCAGTTGTTGAAGAGTACAACAGTCCTCCATTAATAGTTCAAAAAAAATGGAAGAAGAGTGCAATAGTCAATAAAAATATTTCTAAAAAATTTGAATTGAGTAAAAAACGTGTAACATGGGTGCAAAGCAGTTGTTGAGTAGTGAAACAGTCGTCCATTACGAGTTCAACAAAAGTGGAAGAATAGTGCAATAGTTAGTAAAAATATTTCCAAAAAGTTTGACTGGAGTAAAAAACGTTCAACATGGGTGCAAAACAATTGTTGAGGAGTGCAACAGTTCTCAATTAAGAGTTCAACAAAAGTGAAAGAAGAGTGCAACAGTCGTAAAAATATTTCCAAAAAATTTGACTTGAGTAAAAAATGACAAAACGTGCAACATTGGTGCAAAGCAGTTGTTGAGAAGTGCAACAGTTCTCCATTAAAAGTGAAAGAAGAGTTCAACAAATTCATTGCACTCACGTTGGTCCAAATTCAAGATGGGTGTGTATTCAAGTCACACTGGGAAGATTTTTTAACCATTGCACCCTTCATCCACTTTCGTTGCACTCTATATTGACAATGGTTGCAATCCTCAACAAATTCATTGCACTCACATTGTCCAAATTCTAGAAGGGCTATTTCGGTCAACATTATTATGGGTAACATGTATATGCGATGAAAATAGTGTGTTTTATGTTGGGAGCAGTTTCTAAAAAGTGGTCCATGAAATGAAAAATATTTGCCCCTACCACTATTTTACCGCAATTTTCCTTTTCAAAAGTGATGCAAAAATAGTGGGTTTAGAGTAGAAATCCACTACTTATATAAATGCTCACACCGTTAATATAAATGCTCACACCGTTAAGCCGTCCAATCATCTTTTTGCGTTAAAAATCAACCATCGATTATTTTGGAGACACATAGCATATTTCCCTAATAAAAGGGATGTTTTGTAACCTTATGTTTTCACTTGTTGCATTTTGCTTTTCACATTTTTGGTTTTTTTGATTATGTCTAGAAAGTATTAAGAATTTGTAAAGTGTTTGGAATATATGTGTAGAATGTATTTTGTAACACGAGTATTATCTGGGGGATATGTGTAGAATATATTTTGTAGGTCTTTTTATTAACTAAAATGGGAAAAATGGAAAATGAGAAATCAAAAAGCTCCTCTCTCTCTACTTCTGACTTCTCTTCTCTAAACCCAAAAACTAAAAAACTTATTTTTGCGGAAGAGTTAAATATCTACTTGCCCCTTAAACTATTATTATTATTTTTTTTAACTTGCCCCTTCAACAATCAATTTCATTTACTTGCCCCTTCAGCTGTATAAAAGTTGCTTACTTGGTCAATTTCACACATTCTATCCAAGGTTTGGATGGAAAAATTAGCAACGAGAGTAATAATGTCTTTCACCTACTAATATATATATATATATATATATATATATATATATATATATATATATATATATATATATATATATATATATATATATCCCTTCTTCCTACGACCCCTCTCTCTCCCTCTCTCGCGGTTTTTTCCTACAGTATTTCCCATGTATTGTTGTAGCAATTGTTTTTTTTCCCTCAAGGGAGATCCACTAGGACTTCCTCCAGGATTTCTTTTTGTTTTCTCATGGGAGATCCAACAAGACTTCCAACAACAATCTGAAAAAAAAACCCCTAGCTTTGGTTTGATCGACAAAATGAAAATTGATCAAGTCGGCTTCATTGTTGTAGCGGGGCGGCCCCGCCCAAGGCCAAGCAAGCGGCTCGGGGGGGAACCCCCTGGCGGGGCAAACCCCACAAAAAAAAATGTAAGTTACATGTCAATGCTAAAAAGTGTCCCGTACATCACAAATGTAATACTTGGCGTGATTGTCTCCTTCAAGTTTCTATAACCCACATGACTGGTGTTCATTTCTTGCCAAGGTGTCCGTCTTGCCTTTTTTTTTCTTTTTTTTCCGCCCCTTTCAATTACGAAAAAAAATATTATTTATATAGTGGTTGAACTATTTAAGTGTTTAAGCCCATAGAGTTTAAAATATAAAAAACCCAAAATGACAAAACCCATTTTTAGCCAAAGTCCAAAATGACAAAACCTATTCATCCATTCTCTTTCATAGAGATCGGCTTTCTTTCAACAGGAAAAAAGAAAGACTTCAAGGGTTTCCGAAATCGCAACTCTCTGGGACTCTCCTAATTCACAAAAGCAAGGGTTTCAATTCTTTAAAAAGCCTACTGTGTGTGTGTGTGAATATCGGATCGCGCTAATGTTACATATAGATTTTGAAATTTTTTTTATGTTATTCAAACTAAAAACATAAATATAACCTCTATTTTGCTTTGTACCTTTATTTGTATTTTTTCTATGACTTACTAGTATGAGGGCAACCAAGTTCAGGGTTCGGTTAGGGCAACCCAAACATTAAGGCCGGCCTTGGTTGTAGCCTTGTAGGTGTAGAAAATGTCCATATTATCCTCTCTCTCTTTTCATCAATTCAAAAAAAAAAAAAAAAAGTTAATGGTTTCCGTCACAAATTTTGGATGAAAATTTTGATTTGTCCTTAGTAAAAAAGAAAATGATAATTGAAGGGGGAAGAGAGTTCAATTGGTAGTTGAAGGGGGAAGTAAAAAATTTTTGATAGTTTAAGGGGCAAGTAGATGTTTATTCATTTGCGGAATGTGTTTTGTTTGTGGTATGTCAAAACACATGTAAGTAGAAAAAGGAAAAAATCAATATACAAAATTAGGTAACCAAACGCACCCTTAATATACCCCTCTCTCTTCTTGCGCCACTAGAAATTTTTCCTTCTCTTAATGTTCCTTTGGATGGAGATATCGCACACTTTCTCTCACGATGGAAATCGATAGTTTTGTTAAAATCGATAATGTATTAAATATTCAATTAATACATGTAATTGGTTTTGACACCCTTCAATTGATATTCACACTCCTTTTTCTTTTCTTTTTTTGTATTTTACTAAAACTTTTACACATAAAAATTTCACTGAAAGACAAAAAAAATTGTGAATATCAATTTGGGGAGTGTAGAAATCGCTCCCCTTAATATATTCATAGCATCAAAAGTTTAATTAATTGAAAATAGTGCTAAACTTAGCTAGGCAGGGGTCGAGGAGTAGTATTGAAATTTGAAGTTTAGAGTTTGCAAGATTAAATGACTTGATATATCTAAATATGCCTGTGAGGAGCCATCGTAATAGTTGGTTGGGTAGATTCTAATGTATTCAATTCTTCTTTGTCATGCTCCATAAGTAAGTTCCAAACAAAAATTTGTGACACAGTATGTCATTATAATTCAAAAAAACAAAAGTTGTATTAACTTGTCATTATAATTTAAGCAATTGAATTAATGTCTATTTGATAATACTGAAAACTGAAAGCTGAAAACTGAATGCTGAATTTTTTAAGCTGAAGAACTATTTGATAAAATATATTAAGTACTGAATTAAAATAAATGATTTTTTTTTGTTCTAATTGTCTTTTAATTTTACTAATGATCATCATGTATTTTGTGGTGATGGGGGGGGGGGAGAGGTGAGCTGTTAACTCTTTCTCTCTGAAAAAATACTCTCTTTACTCCCCCATTTTTCAGATCTACCGCCCAGGGGGGAGGTGCTGCCTCCTTCCCTCCTCCCTCTGGGCTCTCTCTCCTCTCCTTCTCCTCTATCCAATCTCTCTACATTTGCTCCTTATTGTCGTCCTTCCTTCTACCATTTTCTGTCCCAATCTCATCTCCCCTTCTCTGACCATCAGCCGGTTATTTCTCTTGGTGTAACCAGTTTGGCTTAATGGCGAGGGCGGTCGTGGGCTTGGGGTGGCAAGGTCATGTCTTCCCATCGGTTTCACTCCTAAGTGGGCTCCGATTTGCCTAACGGCATGGGTTGTTCGTGATTGGCGTGGTGGTGTGTCCATGGACGTTGCTTTACCGGTTTGGGTGAGGTTCGTGCTTACAATGGGTGATCTCATGACAATGGCTTGCAACGTCGCTTGGTGTTTTTGGTGTCTTTGGCCGTTTGTAAGAGTTGAAGTGGAGGCTCCTTGGCAGTCATCTTGGAGATCCAAGAGTGTGTGCGGCGAGCAGCGGCATGGTCATTGTTTTTGGGGTTCGGTGGTCTTGGTTGTCCATGGTGGCTTGCGGTGGTGGTTCGCATGGGACTCCGGTCGGCTGTATGATGGGCAGCAACATTGCTTGCTTTGTAGATGAGTTAGGGTTATGATTTGGAGTTGGGCTGGGCATTGCCCATTTATTATATTGATTGTTTTTATCTGGGTATTTCAGACCCATTTTTGGTGTGGCCTTTCTTGTTTGGGCTAGGTCCTTATTTGGTCATTATGGGCCTTTTCTATGTTGAGTTGTATTGTTTTATCTAGGTGTTATGACCCATGGGGATGTTGAGCATCGGCCTTGGTTTCTTGATTGGCTTCTTGCCAATCGTTAGGGAAGGTCTCGTTTTCCTTTAATCTTTGTTCCATTCCAAAATTAATAAATTTATTATTTTTGCTCTTAAAAAAATGTGGAGTAATGGTGGTAGTGGAATGATGGTGAGTTGTGGTGACAGTGAAGTAATAGTAGTGCAATGGTGGTGGTGTAGTGGCAATAGTGTGATGCTTGTGGTGTGGTACCAGTGGTGGTGGTGGTGGTGTTGGTCAAGTGGTGGTGGTGGAGTGAAAGCGGTGGTGGAGTGATGGCGTTGGCATGACAATAATGGTGGAGGTATATGGGTAATGGTGATAGTGGTGGCGATTGGCGGTGGTGGTGTGGTAGTGATGGCGATTAGCGGCGGTGGTGGCGTGGCAATGGTGGTGGTGGTGGAGTGGTGGATTGGTAGTTGTGGTGGTGGTGGAGGCGGCGATGGTGGAATGGTGGGGTGGTGACAACAATGATGGCGGTAGTGTGATGGTTGATTGTAAGCACATAAGAATTCATCCAAAATTAAGTAGCTTAAGCTACTTAATTTTATCAACTTTTTAGCCTACATTTTAAGTGGCACTTAATCTGTTAAGTAATATAAAATTTGGTTATCAAACTTACTTAATCACTTGTTACTTAATTGATTCAGTTTTAAGTGCTAAATTTGTAAATTAGATAGTATGCTGATGCATCCTTCAGTTAATTTGGTTACGTTGTTTAGTCTCTCCCGTTTGTAATTTGTCAATTTCAGTTATATTTGCTAAGCTTTGTTTAATGAAATTCTCTCCCATTCTTTGAAAAAAAGAAAAGGAATTAATGTTCCCAAATCTAAGAGCCAGTTTGAAGTTCATGCACTTAATTCTTGCATAGTTGGTCTAGTTGGCTGATTTTGATGTTTGGAAAGGCTCAGTGGGTTAGCTTACTTAGGCGATGATGGTGTGGGAGGGAGAGTTTTATTTTGCTGCTAGTAGAAGCCAATAGGGCATCGTTTGAATGATGGAGAAGGGACCCTGACTATTCAATCCTATGGGAGAAGGAGTTTAGCCTATGTTTTAGCAACCAATTTCGCCCCTTGACTATATAATCGCTGGCTAATTAACCAAAGGGAGGCTGGACTGAATACAAGCAGAGGGGTGCTTTTGTTTAGTCATGGGAGATGAGGGGGGTCGAATGACTTGGTTACCCCCAACCAACAAATAGAGATCAAAATTATTAGGTCTAGAAATTTCAAAAAATACAAACGATTATAGGGAAAAAAATACGCATCTGGGGGAGGGATATGTCGGCCATCGCCATTATTTTCGTCAGACCATCGCCGTCGATTTAGTCAGATTTCCACCGTGGAGTCGTATGGTTTCTGGGTGGGTTTCAGGAAGCAAAAGAAGAAAGGAAGAAGAAGAAGAATGGTAATTCTCTGAAGCCCTAATAAAATTAGTAGCTATAATAAATATATATACTTGTAGGGCAAAACTTGCTATAATAATAAAGGAGAGTGACCTTTTTTTGTTTTTAATAGGGCCGGTGGGAGCCTATGGGTGGGTTTTTCTCTTTTAACAAAGCAAATGGGTGGGTTTTTCTTTTGGGGAAATGACCAATACATGGTATTTAAAACTAAAAATGCCAATATCATGGTAAGGTTTTGGGAAATGACCGGATACATGACAAGGAAAATAATAATTCCACATAAGTGGTACCCCCAACTAACTTTCCTAAAATACCCTCTGTGAATTAAACTCCAACACCTAGCCCTTCTTCCCCAATCTTCTTCGGGATATCCATCGTTCTTTGGTCACAAATCACAAATAGATCACCACCACCACCATCTTTCTCTTATTCGTCCGTCCTCCATTTCCAATAAAATTAATTAACCTTCTCGCAAGCGTATATATGTGTGTCTATTTCCCTTCGCAGCGAAAAAGAAGAGAGAAATACTGACTGCTTCCATAGATTGGATTGGATTGTTTATCCAAACAAAGTTGCTGCCAATCTAATTAAAGAGATCAATTAAGAGAATTCTTTGTTGTTATTGCCTTTTTTAGTGGTATATAAGCGTAGCTGAGTCATGAGGACGGACAATCAACCACCCACCGATGGCGTAAGCTACAACGACATGTACCTTCACCTCACCCAATTGGGTTTGCCTTCCAATCACTAGAAGTCTAAATTGGATATCAATTTTGAACAATC
Source organism: Vaccinium macrocarpon (assembly GCA_022606695.1). Taxonomy (NCBI): domain Eukaryota; kingdom Viridiplantae; phylum Streptophyta; class Magnoliopsida; order Ericales; family Ericaceae; genus Vaccinium; species Vaccinium macrocarpon. The sequence continues at coordinate 32,856,697 of CM040172.1, forward strand.
TATTTAGAATGTTTTTAGAAAAATAAAAATAAAAACGGAAATTGCAGTGAAAATCAATTGTTTTGAATAAATTATGAATGACTTTCAGCCTTCAATATTTAAGAGTGCATTGCATTTCATTTTGATACGTGTTTGAGGTACACAAACTTGTCTTGCAAGAGTAATATCACATCATATCAAATCTTTTTGGACAGACAATCTCAAAATTGCACCATGCATGCAGCAACATTGCATTGTAAATGAAAACTCTTGCCCCTTGCAATAAAAAAATTGCACTCACGTAGTTCAACTTGTCTTGCCAGCGTAAGATTAAATCAATTTTTTTTGGACATACAATCTCAAAATTGCACCGTGTATGCAACAACATTGCATTGTAAATGAAATCCCTTGCACTATGCAATAAAAGCACTGCACTAACGTTAGTTCAACTTGTCTTGCCAGTGTGAGATCAAATCAAATCTTTTAGGGCGGGCAATCTCAAAATTGAACCGGGCATGCAACAACAGTGATTGTAAATGAAAACTCTTGCACCTTGCGATAAAAGAATTGCACTCATGTTAGTTCAACTTGCCTTGCTAGTATGATATAAAATCAAATATTTTTGGATGGACAATCTCAAAATTGCCACGCAACAACATTGCACTGTAAATGAAAATCCTTGCACCTTGCAATGAAAGAATTGCACTCACGTTAGTCCAACTTGACTTGCCAGTGTGAGATCAAATCAAATCTTTCAGATGGACAATCTCAAAATTGCACCGTTCATGCAACAACATTGCACTGTAAATAAAATCTCTTGCACCGTGCAATAAAAACATTGCACTCATGTTAGTTCAACTTGCCTTGGTATATTGAGGTCAAATAAAATCTTTTTCAAAATTAAACGTACTTTCTTACATATAAAATAAAAGAGAAAATTATAGTAAACGATAGAAAATAAAAGAGAAAATTTATCAAAACGTTTATGGTGTGCAATAAATTTGAAAATTAGTCTTGAGTAAAACCTACTATCACCAATGTAAACCTAATTTATAATATACGAGATGCAAGGTTGTGTATTATCTACAATTATCATCAAACCCCCCAACTCATATACGAGATGCAAGGTTACCTAATTTACAAAATTAGTCTTGTTTATTGGGTTTATGTACCTAGTGCCATTCTCCTCGACGATGCCATCTTCAACGGGAATAGATGGGTTAGCGCACATTTTGACACAAAAACAAAAGAATTCTAGATTTCTGCGAAACAGCCGGACTTGGGGTGAAGCACTATCTTCCACATTACATAACTCGAGACGCGTGGCAAACACACTTCGGACCAAAATGTCTCAAAACGTTTCTGATTGAGTACCACGATTTGCTGTCCAACTTTGATTCTGAGCTGATCCGAATTTATACAAATCAAACAGAGATCTTGAAATAACTGGATTTAGTGCTGCAAATTGTTATTTGGCAGAGAAAGAGATAGATCTGAGAAGTGGGTCATGGGGATGAGGATGATGCCAGTGGAAGATGGAATTGGGGTATTTTCAGCAGTGCAAGGGAAACTTACCATGTATGTGTAATTTTTTTTTCCCTTGTCATATTTTGGTCGTTTGCCAAACCATGCTCATGTTTTTGGCATGATTTGCCTCAAACACCATGTTTTGGTCATTTTCCCCTTTTCTTTTTTAACAAAGCAATGATACATATGGTCCTTTTAGTGATATATACATGTAGGAGAAATTTGTTAGGGGGTGTTCTACTAAAATTAAACAGTTTTGTTTTAACTAAAAAATTATCTCATTTCATTAACAAAAACCACTTAGTTTTTTTACAAAACTAAACATACAAAAAAACTAGTTAGTGGAACAAGTTAGTTTTTTTTGCAAAACTAAACAAATAAAAAACTAGTTTAATGGAACAAGTTAGTAGAACAAGTTAGTTTTTTTTTGCAAAACCAAAAAACCAAAAAATTAATTAGTGTAACAAGTTAGTTTTTGTGCAAAACTAAATGATCCAAAAAACCCAAAAAACCTAAGTTAGTGGAACACCCCCTTAGAGCATCTCCAACCCAATTCTTCATTTTGAAGAACCAAAATGTTGTTTTTTATTTAAAAAGTGAGTTTGAAGAATGCCACTATTCATCTTAACTCCAACCCAATTCTTCATCTCTTCCTCTATAAATTTCCCTCCAAATATTCCAACAATTTCCCCCTCTAAATATCCCTGGAGCAGAGCTCTTCATTTTGTTTCCGTCCAAAAATCCAAGATTCCACTTCAAGTTTCATTTTCCAAGATGAGTTCTAGCCATTAGGGAAAAAAAAAGTTCAATGCTAATGGGTCAAGTTTTTTGTTAAAAATTAATTTTTTTTAAAAAAACTATTGGATATTGGTCTCATTTTAAAGGTATTTTCAGTATCTTTTTATTGATACCAAATTTATAAAAATTGGATCAAGAATTTAAAAGATGCACACATTTTAGGAAAAATAAATGGTACAAATCCCGTTTGAAGAATGTTCTTCATTTTTGAAGTGGTTCTTCATATATAAAAAACCAAAAATGGTTCTTCATTTTGAAGGAGAAAAATAAATGGTACAAATCCCATTTGAAGAATGTTCTTCATATATGAAGAACAAAAAATGGTTCTTCATTTTGTAAGAGGAAAATAAAGTGTGGTTGGAGAGGCCTAATTCTTCAAAATGAAGAAATGAAGGCATAGTTGGAGGTGCTCTTATAAAGAACCCTACAAAAATACTAATGCGGAAGGACTACTCTGAAAATGGATACGCGGGTCAATTACGTCGGGTTAAAACCTTCGTGGGTCAGGATCCGGGTTATTACCCCATTCGGATCCCTCCCCTCGCCATTTCACGTTTTTTCAGTCGAGAGAAAGAGAGAGAGAGAGGCGATTTCAAACCCTAGATCGCGTTATCGATCCATCGACCTCCAACCACCTGTTCTTGACCAAATCGAAGGTGAATCTCTCTCTTCTCTCTTCGTTAATCAACTCGAGATCTGAAATCGAATTTTTGAAATTTGAATTTTTAGGGTTTTCAACTCAACTGATTTCGATCTACTCGAAGGTTTGATGGTTCTCTCTCTCTCTCTCTCTCTCTCTCTCTCTCAACTGAACTGATTTCGAGTGATTTCGATTTGTTGGCTTTTTGGGTTTCAACCGACGAACAGAACAGAAATCGAAGAACAATTTCTCCACCTAAATATCCGTAGAGTTCATTAAGTAATCAGAGCCTCTTTTTTTTTTTCTTCTCCTTCAGCTCGAGAAAGACCTTGAACACTTCTGGGTAGTTCGTATATTGTTGAATGTTATGGTTCTTTTGAACTCTTCAATAGTTATAGCATGTGCTCAAGATAGATTGAGTTAAATTTGGCTGACGATGATTTAGTTAGATTGCTCCAGTATCTGTCAAGTGCCAATTACAAAATTCTCAATAAGGAACCAAACATTACAAGCCTCATATTACGTGGTCTAGTTTGGCAAAAAGTTGGGCATCCCAAACATAGAAGGGAATGGTTATGTCACTCCATGTTTCATAAGAACACTTAAAATTTGTTTCTAATGTTCTTTGAGAATTTTGCTTTGTGTATTTAATCCCTAAAATTAAGTTTTGTAGTGTCATACTTTTGATCCAATTTGTTGTTTGGGAATGCAGGTTGTTTGGAATTCAAAGAAGGATTTGGTTTTTCATAAATTTGATACAAGTTTGATGAAGTGTTAGAGCAAACACAACTTTGAAGAAGGGTTAGAGCAAAGTCTGGGAATTGTAATGTGGATTTAAGGCTTTACAGCAGCTTGGACACTGCGCATAGCACGAGTGATGAGGAATGGCAATGCCATGGTTGATAATGTTTTGTTTTGGGCAATGCCAGCTTGTAGACTTTTGTAATGTAGAAGAGATTCAAGTGGAAAGGCCCCCTGGTAACACTCTATTTTGCTTTCATAAAAAGGTCTCTCTCAGTATAAGGTATCAGATACCAATCTAGAAAACCAATAATTGCTGCACAAAAAATGCAAGCAAACGCAACCATGGAAAGCAGAAAAAGATTTGGTTGAGTTTGCTTGCATTTTTTGTGCCGCAATTATCGGTTTTCCTAGATTGGTATCTGATACCTTATACTGAGAGAGACCTTTTTATGAAAGCAAAATAGAGTGTTACCTGGGGGAGTGGGTTGAGAGTGTGATAATTAGGGGGTGTTCCACTAAGTTGGTTTTTTATGTGATGTATTTTGAGAGAATGACCTGTCTCGGTGTTTGGGAAAAATAGTTTATTGTTAGTGGAACAACCCCTTAAAATTGAAAAAAAGAAACAAGCAGAAATAAAAATACTACTCCCTCCGTCCCATAAAGTTATATCACCACGAAACTACGTGCAATTTTCAAGCTAAAAAATAACATGTTTATGAAAATAATTTTTTAGTCAATATGGATCTTGTTTGATAGATCTCATCGAGAACTTTTATACGATGCAAAAAAAATTCAAAAATTATTTTAGTAAATACATTATTTTTTAGTTTGAAAATTGCATGTAGTTTCGTAGTGATACAACTTTATGGGGCAGAGGGAGTAGTTTCTATTGTAATCCATATCTAATATGATAGATATTTCTATGCACCGCTTTGGAACAATGCTTTTGTTATGCATATGTGCTTGTTTGAGTTGTCTTCCATTTCAAGGTTAAGTTCTTAGGTCACATTCAGCTTGCACCTTGAATCTCGACTCGTATGTGATAATTGTAGGACGGGGATCCAATTCGAGAGGATATAGAAAACCGGGGTGGGAAAGTTCTTCCGGGAGGTATGTTTTTTTTGAACTTCAAGTTAATGGGTTACACGGCAGGTTCTGTCCTCACAATAACCATTTTCATTGCAGTTTCTGTTAGTAATGTAGCTGTCTTCGGAGGCATCTCTGGTGAACGAACTAAGTGGAAACGCAAGTAATACCTTCCTCCAGTTCAATTTGAAATGCATCATGTCTATTGGCTGGAAAGAAAAAGAATATTATATTGATAACTACTTTCTTATTGCTATAGGTCAATTGTTACACTTGCATTGACAATTCTTACAAGTTCACAGGCAATCCTTATTGTCTGGTCGAAGAGAGCTGGAAAATACGAGTACAGTGTTACAACTGCAAATTTCTCGGTGAGGAAGTATACCCTCCACTCAAGATGATTTAAATGACGTGAACAGAACTTTGGAAAGGCAGTTATGCAACTTTTTCAAGAGATGAAGATATAGTAAATTGTTAGCTATGGTGGCTGCTATGTTAATCTTAACAAATTAAATTTGAGTGCTGGTGGTTTTCTTTTGGAATTAGGTAGAGGCTTTGAAATGTGCGTTATCACTCGCAGCCTTGTTAAGAATCTGGAGAACGGAAGGTGTTACTGAAGATAACAGGTCATTTTGTTTTCTCTCTCTCTTGCTCTCTCCTGATTTGTTCCTCTTTCTCTCCCTCGGTTTTCAAACTCGAAAATATGCTTTGACTAACACTTTGGTTTGTTCCTTATATTGTTAGGTTGAGTACAACATTGGATGAAGTTAGTGTTTACCCAATACCTGCGGCACTTTACCTCGTCAAAAATTTGCTTCAAGTAATTCTTTTGGCCTTTGCTCTTGTGTTATAGACTAATAATAGCTTCAGCTTTCTTCTTCTTTCATCCCCCAAGGTATAGCTTTTGTCTTTTTGATATCTAAAACATGACTTTTAACTTGCAGTATTACATCTTTGCTTATGTTGATGCTCCGGGGTATCAGATACTGAAAAACCTGAATATTATCAGCACCGGTGTGTTATACCGGATCATCCTTAAGAGGAAGTAAGTCCTACCTTTTACCCTAAATTATGGTCTTCATTAAAAAAATACAGGCCAAACTTGGTAGAGTTACTTTATGATTCTGGTTTTTGTTAGATTGCTTTGGCATTGTTTTTAAGATCATGACCAAAATCCATGAAGTATTAATGAGTACTTAGAAAAGTGCAGAACGAACGTCAAAACTTCAAAATTTACCTGAGAAATGGTATTTTAATCTAACTGCCATTTTCTTTCAGGTTAAGCGAGATTCAATGGGCTGCTTTCATTCTATTATGTGCAGGATGCACCACAGCGCAACTAAATTCTTCGTAAGAGAAATCCTCAGTCCTGGATATCTTGTAGTTGTGTTTTCATGGGGTTTTTCAAATTGGATTTTGGATTTTGTTGGAACACACTTACTGGATATCTTTGCTCATGCTCTCATGTTTGAGAAAAAGGAAATGCCAATTTGTTTTGGATTTTTGGACTTATATATCATTTCAAATTTCTTTTTGTTTCTTCAATGGCTTTTTACACTGAATTTGGCTGTGCAGTTCTGATCAAGTACTTCAAACTCCTTTCCAAGGTTGGGTGATGGCCATTGTGAGTTGTTTGATATTTTGAAGCTTAATCAACTAAATTGTAACGGAATGCCTGATTATTGTCATTGGTTGATATAACTGGTTTTAATAATTGATAATTCCTATGCAGGTCATGGCACTTCTAAGTGGTTTTGCAGGAGTCTATACAGAGGTGATTCTTTCCGCATGTATATTTGCTTGTTTGTTGGCCGGAAATGCAGTGTTTAAGGCCTGATTAGTGCGCACAGAGTGCTCAGCCGACATTAGATTAGCAGAATTTGGTAGATCTTGTTGGTAAATAGTCATGGTAGTAATCCCATAGAGGATTTTGGTTGATGCTATGCTGATAATGAAGCAGTTGAAAATATCAATCGGGTGCCTTGATGGTCATTCAAGTTATGATGTATTCTTTTGGATTCTGCAGGCAATAATTAAAAAGCGTCCTTCGAGGAACATAAATGTGCAGAACTTCTGGTTGTACGTCTTTGGAATGGGCTTTAATGCCATGGCAATACTGATTCAAGATTTTGATGCTGTCGTGAACGAGTAATTTCAGATTGTACTTCTCTTTATTCTATTGCTTTTGATTATGAGGACCTCTATAATGTTTTGAGTTTCATGCGAACATATAGCAGGTCAAAGGCAGTTATGTTTAAAGCTTAAGTGGATTAAATCTTCATCATGTAGTTCTATGAGGGAACTTAATATAATTTCACAAAATTGGGTGATAATTTGCTGTTAAATTTTCTGTCTTCGTAATAAATAAGAAACTTTATTAATGGAGGATTGTGATTTATGATCACCCATGGAGGATTGTGATTCGATTTATGAAACCAAATATGTTCTCTAAAGTTCTTGATAGAACAATTTCCAACTTATCTGTGTTGTAACCTTTGGATAAGTCTATAATACGAAATTAAATGATTAGTTTTTATTAGTGAAGTGGGATGGCAGTGACACACTCTCTCTCTCTCTCATTTTCCTTGGGTTGCATAAACATTTAAGACTGGGTTTGGAATGCTCGTCTATCACTTGTTTGTTACTTAACCATTTTAGTTCTCCTGTTACAGTGCTCAAGGTAAATTGGCCATTTTAATAAGATGCTTTATGACTGAAGATTTTCTCTTACAGGGGTTTCTTTCATGGATACTCGTTAATTACGACCCTCATGATTCTTAACCATGCACTAAGGTAAATTGTTCTCCTTCTGGATTGACATCATGTTCGAGTTACTTCCTTTGGTTCCTTATTGAAAGAGAAGGGGTGTCATCTTCTTGTCCCTTTTTTCTTTCTAGTTCTCAATTTTACTGTGGCAAGATATTTGTTTCCCTATTTACCCAAGAAAAGATATTTGTTCCTCCAGGAATGCGAAGACTTATGACTAGTACGTTCCTCCATAGATTTTTTCCCAAACTTTTTAGCTCAGATATAGTATCTCTTTTTGTGTGGAAAGTCATTCAGACAGGTGTCAGGAAATTCTTTATTTACCAGTTGGCAAACAATTGTGCAAAGTTTTCTGTGAAACACATGGCAATAATAGAGTTATTTCCAGGAATAAAGATCCAAATGGGATAAAGAAATAGAAAAGCAAAGTTTTATTGGAAACTAAATAGCTCACTCTCCATTGATTTGATATATTCTGTGCAAGAAAAATGTGGATATTGTTGTCTCTCCTGTTTTTGTGCTGTTAACGACCTCTGTATGCAGCTTTAATATTGCATCTTCCAGCAATAACTAACTTTTTGATATGTGCAGTGGCATTGCGGTTTCAATGGTCATGAAGTATGCTGACAATATTGTGAAGGTGCGGCATGGAACATTATTTGCTATATGCCAATGCACCATAGTCTTGATTAATTGTTAGATCTGGTCCTATTGTAAATGTGGAAGGAGTAAAATGGGTTCCACTTAGCACGCATTTTGCGTTTCATAAGAATTTATCATTTAACTGCAATACATCCCGCAGGTGTACTCTACTTCAGTGGCGATGCTGCTGACGGCAGTCGTTTCTGTGTTTCTTTTTGGATTTCATCTCTCGCTCGCCTTTTTCCTTGGCTCCACGTAAGTTCTTCTAGTTTAGTGCCCATGCATTTTGAATTATCACAGTTCTAGCAAGAAGTTTGTCTCTTCATGAATGTATTCGTACATTAATTGGATTGTTCTCAATTCTACACGCTTGCCATGTTCGTAGCATACTCTGGACTAACTAGCCTTTCCCATTATGAAACAGCATTGTCTCTGTCTCAGTATATTTACACTCCATTGGAAAGGTGCAAAGATAGTGACGATCGGCTTCCTTCCATCCTAATTGCGCTCTCAATGTACAGTCTGAAATTATGTAATATTCGAGGTTTTGTTTTCCCAGCCGATTCTACTGAGTTTCCCAGTTCAAAATCTCAGTTTAGTTAGCATCCATCTTATTTTGGTTTAGTGAAAGATCTTTGACATTCTTGGAGATTAATTTATTGTGGTGTTCACAGCTCAATGTTGACGGTTAATAGCGTATTATGATGCGTTACTTGAAGTGCATGAAATGCATGTGAGAGGGTTCTGATTGGTTTTAGTGTCCCTTAGTGAACTCTCTCTCTATCTCTCTCTCTCTCTCTCTCTCTCTCTCTCTTGTGCGCGCACGAGATAGTGTCTGGCTATGCATCTCTGTATCGGGTGACCTCACGCAACATTTGTACGGCATGCTTGTTCTTGAGTGAGCCTAGATCAAGAATGATGTCCCATCGATGGCTACGACTTGTAATAATGGCTGGGTAGGATATATTATGAGCACATTTTGAGTTCATGTTGTTTTCCAGGAAAAAACCTGAAGGGGTGTTTGATGGATAAGAATGTTAAGCTTATTGTCTTCTCCACGAAAAAGGTAAAAAAAAGAAAGAAGAGGCAGACCTAAGGGGAAAACCTGATGGGCTATGGAGTTGACTCTTCTCATATCTCACATCAATACAATGGATTCAAATATTGCAACCCTTTGAGATATTTTTGATTTTCCCCCCTTCATCTACGAAGCTTTAATGACGTTAGCGTCGCCACATTAGAGCAAGTGCAACAATGCTTTCTATCCCCCTCCCATCCCTATTTTAGGGAGCCAAATCTTAAAGTTAGACTCCAAGAGGCTCCCTAAACCCCACCTTAAAATATAAAAATGAATAGTACCTCCCTGAAATCCTCCCATTTAGGGAGATACTATTCACTCTCCACTCATTTTTTATTCTCTCCTTCCCCCTCTTTGGCTGTTGCTTTCTTTCTTTCTTTTTTTTAATTCTCTCTCGTCTCTCTTACTTTCCCCCATATATTATATTTTATTAAAAATAGGGAGGGTAATAGAGAATTGTTGGAAACATGAATTGATAAAATGAATAAAAGGGCACTGTTCATTACTTTTTTTAGAGAAAAATTTGACTCATTTATTGGGATGCCCTTAGGTCTTGTTCCAATTCCTGATTTAAACTCAAAATTGACTTATAGCATTTTATGAGACAGATTATTCTCTCACAACACAGACTTAAAAACAAACTGACTTAAGCCAAGTCAGGAATTGGATAAGTAATCAGCGAATTTCCATGTCAAAAGCATTCAACAATCAATACAACTGCAAATCGCGTCGCACCACATAGGAACATAGCCCTTACAAATAAGCATATCTCCTCTTGGATTTATTTCCTGTCTCTCTCCCGCTCTCAGCTTCACATAAGTCCGACTACGGCAGTTGCAAAAATACGTTCCGTAAGAATCTAAAACCTCATGCTACCCATTCCATGCTGAAGTTATGTAAATAGGGTCGAACGCTGACAAGGATAAATAATTATCTCGAGACTTCATTGAACTTGAAAACACAGTCGTATAGCCTTCCGCCCAGGAACTGGGCAACCTCTGGGTGCTTCACCTGTAAGTTGAAGCATAATGAGGAAAGGGAAATAAAAGAATGGAAGAATTTGAATGAAATCTTGTGTTAATTAGAAGAAGATCCCAAAATGGGAACAGAAAATGACATGATTGAAAGTCATTACCATCCCAATCTTAAGGGAGTCACATTTGAATTGAGCATAAAGATTTGTCTCAATTCCACGGCCCTGCCAAAATGAAACAAAGATTATGTCGTCAATGTTGCAAACCGTCAAGCAGTAACTAGGCTTTTAAGGACGTTTGGAACCAAGAATCTTGTTTATCGAGGCTGTCTTTCTTTTTTTAGTTACAACGGTTCTGTCTTTCAAAGTCTCTGTATTACTTCTAATAGAGTGCATATATGTTGTAGAACCGAAGAATTTGGGACCTTTCAAATGTTTGGCAAGCCCTACGTGATTTCTTTACAGTAATGGATACATAACTAGACTATAGAAGATTCTTTTGTTTTTTGATAACCAGATTCCGGAGCCAGCTTGCGTTTACCCGTAGGTAACGACCGGGCATAACCTGCTAGTGGCCCCAAGGGATTGCTGGCAATGGGAATCAAACCTAAGACCTTATGTGGGAGCAAACCCTGAGACCTAATGCAAGACCACTTTGCCAACCCCTTAGGGTTACTATAGAAGATACTTGAAGCTAATAAAACCAAATGTGAATAACGGTAACAAAATCTCTACCCCTAATAGTTCTTTGTTAAGGTAAGCACTAACCATTCCTTCCAAAATGACCAAGTCTGCATCACTTGCTAGGTAGGCAAGTTCTTGTGATATTCTCGTGAGGTCAATAACCTGCGATGAGATAAGCAAGAGTGGAGAGACGATCAGAGAACTGCAACACTATAGATCTTCTGATCAGCATAAGTTGTCATAAAAAACAAAAGAACCTGTGAGAGAATCACTTTTAGTGCACTTTGCATTTCTTACCGGCAAATCATTACCCGAATTGGCAATCAAGAGGTTGGAAGCATCAACTCCTGCAAGCTGCCCGTGTGCATCCTTCAACTGGTAATTTACAACAAAGGATGTCAGTTTCAAACAATCAATCTGTAAGTATCACCATACACCCGTTCAAAAAATAAAATTTAAAGAATCTGCAAGTATCAGAGACACCCCAAAAGTATTACTTCACTACCTTGGATATAATCTCAACTAGTTCAGGATAAGTTACATCATTGATAGAAGGTAACTCGTTAGCTGCCAAGACCACCTGGATGATAAAAGCAATGATGTGAATTGGCTGAAGACAGCAACTCTATACAGGAGTGATACAACTGTTATCTATGTGGAAAATAGGCATTGGACTAGGAGAAGGCTATGCCGTTGCATGAGATGGTAATTTGAAGATGGAGTTATTATGTTCTCAACTATTTAATGGAGACAGTACCTTCTTGCATGTTTAGAATTTTAACCTGCCAATACAGTTTAAAAACTGAACAGATTCAACTAAACAAAGCACCATTAATAAACAACTCAGCTATGTGTACGTACACACACATGTATGTATGCGCATGAACACATCCTGACCGTCCATTTCAGGAATCGACGATCCGAATTTAAAAAAAAAAAAAAACTCTTCCATGTAAGAGTTCTTTTAAAATCCGGACCGTCAAAAACACACACAGACGGTCGAGATGCACCGTCCGTGCATATTGCGTACGTGTGGCGTGCGTACACATCGAATTTTTGATTAATAAAAGATATTTCCTGCAAAAGATATCCGATACAAAAGCATTGAGAGAGAGAGAGAGAGAGAGAGAGAGAGAGAGAGAGAGAGAGAGAGAGAGAGAGAGACTCAGGCTGTAACAGGACCACCACATGGGTCATAGAAACGACACATGGATATAAATGTCATTTCCAAAAAATAGGAACATGGACACATAGGAGACACGTTGATTTTAAATTTACTATTACTACGATTTATATGTTATCTTAAAAGTTCATACAACCATAAAAAGCATTTTTCTACCAACCCAGGATAAAAGATGCAAATGATGTCAGCGTCATGGAAAATATAGATCAACAGTCACTCAACAAGTATCATGAACATTAACATTCATGAAATTATCAACTCTGGATGCATAGAAGAAAACTAAATGGTTCATGAAGCGAACCTGTGTTCCACGTCGTAGCAACTCTCTTGCAAATGGCAATATACCCAATACAATGTCTGCACCACAATTGTCAACAAAAATGACAGCCTGTCACAACAAAAGAAATGATCTGGTTAGGGCAAGCTAAAAACACAATCCACTTGGGGAAAAGAAATTTTTTATAGCTCATATATGGAGCTTGCCTTTTTCCAGGATTTTCTGCTCCATTTCAATATGAAAGCATCCAAATCATCAATCACCCAAGGTCGAGGGACAAGATTCTGACAACTAGCCAAGAAGGACATACCATCCTTTGAGAACAACTCTGCAAGCTTCAAGAATAGGGACGAGAAACAAAAATAAATGAAATTATTAAAGGTGCCCCTGAATTTCACAACCAAATATAATCAGCAAGACTAAACTAAATGAAAAAACAAAAGAAGGTGCAATAATTCAACAACTACAATAAAGACTTTCTGAATCAAAGCAAGATCAAACTAGATAAGAAAGAAAGAGAGATGTGAATTCTTTTGAGTCTTCACGAAACAAGTCTCACTGAAACATTTGTAATGAAGGCCGTCATAAGAAAATTTTAAGTTAGAAGATTGACAAGACAGAGGGATACAAATTAAATGCTGATCGATTAGAAATATTACCCACCAAACAATGACCAATTAACTTCAACCAAGAGTCACTTTAAACTTGGGTATTCAACGGGTAACATTTTGCCAAAACCACAGTATCCTTTTTCTAGAGTAGCAGATGACATGAAAAGAATGCAGAAGACGGTGGAAGTGTAAAGATGGAGGTGGTTCACATAATTTTTGATAAAATATGGAAATACACTTCACGCAAGCCCCATAAATACTTTCAGTAACCTCAAGTGTTATCTACAGAACAAGATGAACTTATATCCTTTGAGTGCCACCTAAATGAAATTACCGATCAATCATCTCTGTCCCGAAATATTGATAAAAAAAAAAAAGAAGTGCATTTGCCAAATTTGATATTAAACAGTTGTATTTATTTACCTTGATAACACAATCTCAAAAAGATGAACACTACTAGAGAGGACCTTTCGCAATGCAGATTTCCAACCTTGGTCTCTTTCTACTACTGGGAAAACCCCACTTAGATGGTAGGGCGTCACAGATTTTCATACGAGTGTGCCATCTAAATGCAGAATGCAAGCACAAAATGATATAACCGGCGACACTTTCAAAAACAAAAATAACAACTACTTGTAAGTATCGTGAAGTCATAGCACCCCAAACAACGTGCCACTTGCATTGCTTTGGTAAACTTTCAATTGACAGATGGGAAGCAAATAAAAAATCCCTACATTTGTAATTCAAATAATTTTGCAGACGAGAATGCAAAATACCTCTGCTGAACCAAGATCAAATATGTTTCCCGCAAACACTCCCCTAACCAAATTCTCTGCACGCTTGGCTCCATCCTCAATAGCATCATTTAGACGAACTACATCCCCAAATAAGGATATTGCCTTTTCATTTTCTTCATCCTAGTGCATTCCATCAACAAACATAAACCATTCTTAGAGAACAATGAACAATGATATGGACACACAGATGAGAGCAAAATGTTGGCAGACATTTTTACCAGCTACTGTGCACATCTACAGGTAAACCCAACTCCTATTGAAACTACCTAATCCACTATAATGGATCTGGCAACCATTTTTCAGAAACTTACCAAGATTTTTTGCAAAGCACATGAAAAAAGCATCTTGTCATGTCTCTCCAACATGTAAAACCACGAGGCTGGCATGATGAGGACTTATTGAATGTAAATTTTGTTCATTCTGACTTCCTTGAATGAACGTTATGCTTACCTTAACTTTCTTGAAAATGTCTCTGAACCCCACTTCCCTCAGAATTATCTCGCGGAGCCTGCAGAGAAGCTGGAACCAAAGAAGAAAATGAATCCAGCTTCCTCGTAGTTATGTTCTTAACCATTTAAATCAAACAGAGCAGCATTTGAATCAAGTTATTTTTCTAATGGCTTACTATGCAATCAGGTGGTCCCCCATGACTTTCAGGATCTCTCTTAAGATCCTCCAGGATTTCTGCATACCTTACGCAGATTAAGCATTAAAAAATTGTGTCAGGTGGTTAAAAGATGATGAGATATTGGTGAATGCACTGAATAGTGAGCATATTGAAACTGCTTGAAAACTATAGTTATGCATCTAGAATGCTAACACTAGACAGAACTTCATGCTTTTATAATCTGAGGTTATTTTATTCTGTGGCTCAGCGAATATACTCTATAGTTGCTAGGCTGTCTAACACCAACAGTTTTTCTTTTTTTTGGTACTTCGGAAATGTACACCAACCATATTTGCCAAGCATAGTTTGAGTCCTCTCGTGGTATTGTATTTATTAAGGAGGTTTATACAAAGCAAGGTTTTATAATTTGGTATTGGAACAAGTAACGATAATGTAGCGGTGTAATAGTATGGAGAGTATCGAATGATACGCAACGGGAATCAGTTGTCGCGGTTGTGAATTTTTAAAATTCTTCACAAAAAATAAAAATTAAATTAAGTGCTCTAAATCACCTGTAACAATCCTGAATCGGTCCGTGAAGTAGAAGTGAACCGATACATAACAAAAACCAGCAATACGCATGTGATTTTCTATCTAACTGGTATATCGGGATGTAACGGTACTGGTCCTGCCGTAAGGCTCAAAAACCGTTATGTATTGGCTGAAATGATACATATAACATAATGATATTCCTGAGTTAGCATGTATGCCATTCACATCCTATGTCTACCCAGTTTAGCACACACGAGAACCAGAAAATGTTCAAGAGCAGTTATGACTTACTCCTATTTTCCTTCTTAGAAAGAATATAAACAGACCTTAATGAGTCAGCAGTGATAGTGTAAACTATTTTGATTTGAACAGGCTCGAAAGCTAGCGTCACCCCATTAGAAAGTTCTCAATCAGTTAACCCCCACTTCGCTTCCATGCTAAGCAAAAGAAGTGATGAGAACACACACACACACACACACAAAATCATTTTTTGGGGAAAAGGACGAAGGATAATTCTTAAGAGATTGATTAACCAGTTATTGGATGATCATGTATGAATCTTTTCCAGAACTCAATCACACATTTCATAAGGAAATCTACCCCAAATATGATTCTTAACAAAGAATGTATAGCCTCAAATCAATTAGCTGAAGTATAAAAATGGGAATGAGAAATATCATGATAATGCTCATTACAAGAACAGTATGAAAATGCTGCTTTGAAGACTTCTCCTAGGCATCCAATAGTAATTAAAGATGAAAGGATATACCTTCTGACTTGGGCAAAATAAGAGGTATGATTATAATTAGGTAACAAAGAGAATACCTTTGAGCAAATTTTTCAGCTTTGATATGAGCATCAGGTACTGTTTCATCGCTCTCCGCTCGTTTACTACAAGGAAAGACCGAAACCGATTAATGATTTACTCCCAAACCAAAAATAGAGGAGATAATCATATGATGCAATATCACACCTAAATGATTAACACAAGCTAAAAAAGAGAGGGATTCCTCTGTCGAGAAATATAGTCCCACATTGCTTGGGGATGGAATGAGTGATCACTTAATATAATGTTGGGCCTTTCTACTCATTGCCAATTAGTTTTGAGTTGGACATAAAGTTTCTACAAGGTATTAGAGCGGGGCGCATTCCTCTCCACATTTTATAAAAAAATTCACAATCTACACCCCACTATGACAAATCAACAAAAAGGCTGCACCATGATAGACCCAAAAAGAGGCTATACATGATAGACCTCAAATACGGCTACACGTGAGGGGGGGATTTTAAGAAATATGGTCCCACATTGCTTGGGGTGGAATGGGTGATCACTTAATATAATGTTGGGTCTTTCTACTCATTGTCAATTGGTTTTGAGTTGGATATAAAGTTTCCACATCCTCAAAACGCAAAATGCTCAATAGACATCCCGAAATCTGTCTTTTAGACACTAACTATTGATTTTAGTTTCCAGATCACTATAATTAACCCCAAAAAAGGAATTCATTATCAAATGGTCAATTCGTAAGACTGAAAAAGGAAATATCAGTAACATGTCGAAAGAAGTAATCTTTAAACTATTTTCAACCCTTTCTTTCTCTCTTTAAGAAGTAGTAAAAGCCCAAGTCACATAATGCGCATGTGGTACAAAAGGAGCGCAATCGCGACATCCAAATTGCTAAAATTTACTTGACGACGGAGAAGGGGAGCAGGGATTACACGACTAAGGTTAAAGCTACTGAAAAAAAAAAAAGAAAGAGGGGGGGGAAGGGGAACAAGTGGGTTTATTTGGAAAAATAAAAAATAAAAATCCAAAAATTGTTGGGAAGTATGGGAGCAGAGAGAGAAAGAGAGAAGATGATTATACCGAAAAGAAGGAATGGAATTGAGGAAGAGGTCAATCCAAGAGAGCTCAGTTGGGGTAGGTTTCTTTGGATTGTCGGATGGGAATCTGTATGGGATTGTGCAAGCCCTGTAATTCGACTCGATCGGCGTCGTCAACAATGGAAATGGCACCAATTCCCCTGAACTCTCCATTCTATCTCTCTCTCTCTCTCTGGTGTAATTTGGGAATTTGGAAAGAATTGGGTTTTTTATTGTTGTTGATTGGGGTTTGAAAAGAGTCGGTAAATGGGAAAAAGGAGAGGGAAATTGATGGACTGGAGCTGGAGGACAGAATCCGGATTGTAGAAGGGATCTACCAGAATGGGAAAAACAAGTACTTTTCCACGCAAGGTTGGGAGAGTGACGTATTGGAATTTGGAAGTGCACGAACGCAAACAAGTGAACGGATGTTCGGGACTTGAGGGAGGGGGTGTTCACCTCGGTGTAAGCATCCTGTTCCATGCATCCGGTAATTTTAATTTAATTTAGATTTATTTTTATTAATAAAAAATCAAAATACATTTAAGTTGTCTAAGCTACGATCGGCTGGCAGAGGGATGCACAACACCTCTGTATTTAGATGTTTGGCAACAAACGAGCCGAGACTAGATTGACTAAATTTTGATTTGTTCAAGCTCGGCTGGCTTCAATCTAGTCAAGTTTGAGACCAATTAATTGAGCTTGGATTTGGCTATCAAGTTATTCAAGCTCAGCTTGTTTATTACTAGTATTTAAGATTCTATATGAATCAAGAGTATCTACAAATGGTCACAAATGAGTTGAACAACTTGATAATAAAGGAGAAATTTGAGCTCAATTAGTTGGTCTCAACTATGAGAATGTCAATGTTCAACAAACGAGCCAAGGCGAGCCAGACTAAATTTTGATGTGTTCAAGTTTGACTTGTTTAAATAAGCTAATCTAGTCAAGTTTGAGAACACCTAATTGAGCTTGGATTTTGCTCGTTTATTATCAAGTTGTTCGAGCTTAGCGTGTTTACTATTTAAGCTTCTATAGATGAATCGAGTATGACTACAAATGAATCGAACTTTTAGATTACTTTTATAATCTAGCTGAGTTACAACTAACATGAACTCGACTTGTTTGTTAAACAAACCCTAGAGAATTCTAGCTCGAACTTGAACTCGTATCATTTAATAACTAACCGAACACATAACGAGTCAAACTTCAAGCTGCCTGTGAACAACTCGATTTGTTTGAAGTCCTAATGAACGTAAGATGAAAGTATGAAATTTACAAGAGCAAGAAGGTGAAAGCTTATTTAGAAAACATTCCGAAGTTTTGAAATTTGTGATAGCGAGAATTGAGAATGAACAAGAATTGGAGGATTATATGTGACTTAGGTCTCCATAGTAGAGATGACAATCTCACCCAAAATCGATGGATACCCAAACCAAACCGATCCTATCGGGGCGATTTTTTTATATTTTTTCCTATCCAGGGGGCGGGTTTGGTTTTCGAAACATAATACCCAGCTGGTTTGGATTTGGGTTTGGTCTTAGAAGGTATTCGGCCAAACCCAAATCCAAACCCAAACCCAAACCAAGACCAATGCATATGATATTACTTATAGGATACATATATACATATTATACTTTTATAGACATATAATTTTTAGGGATTATTACCTCTAGGTCTAGAAAAGAGATGTCTAATTACCAATAAGGTAAGTCATTTTTTTTAATTACCACTAAGGTAAGTCACTCTTTTTTTAAGTTTAGGTTTAGGGTGCACTTTCCTATTATAGGGTTTTAGTGGTTTAGGCACTTTCATAGAGTACCCTAGTCGTAGGGTACCCTTGTCATAAGGGTACCCTAGAGTTTAGGTTTAAGGTGCACTTTCCTATTATAGGGTTTTAGTGGTTTAGGAACTTTCACAGAGTACCCTAGGATTTTAGGCATTTTCATGGGGTACCTTAGTCGTAGGATACTCTAGGATTTTAGGCACTTTCATAGGGCACCCTAGTCGTAGGGTACTCTAGAATTTTAGGCATTTTCATAAGGTACCCTAGGATTTTAGGCATTTTCATAAGGTACGTGAGTCGTAGGGTACCCTAATCATAAGGGTACCCTAGTCTTAGGGTACCCTAGAGTTTAGGTTTAGGGTGCACTTTCCTATTATAAGATTTAGTGGTTTAGGCACTTTCATAGGGTACCCGAGAATTTTATGCACTTTCATAGGGTAACCTATGATTTAGGCATTTTTATATGGGTTGGGGAGTTGATGAGAATTTTTCGGAGTTGGGCTTGACCTGATGGTAATTATGGGATCCAAGCGTGACCTGATGGTAAATGTCCCTAATTTTTATTTTTCAATCCATAACTTTCATTAATTTTTCATTTCATCTCCCTTCTTATTCCTCTCAAATCTCTTAAAAATCTCAAGAGTCTCTATATGAACTCTTTAAGAAAAGTTTATTATTTAATTATTTCTTTTGATTATGGTGGAATTTAGATGTTTAATGGTGAAATCTTATGGCATGTTACTTTTTTTATTTTATTTAATGTATTACTTTTTCCTTCATATGTTCATTAATGGAATGAATATTAATGAGGGTTTGGTACGGTTTGGATAAAATCCAAATTTATATGGTTTGGTTATGGTGCACTAAAAATCATACCCATTGAATATCGGTTTGGATTTGGGTATAGGTAAATATTATGGGTTTGGGTATGGGAATCACAAAATCCAGACCAAACCGATCCATTTTCATCCCTACTCCATAGTACCCACTGTTGTAGGGCTGTGTGCGGACAAAAAATCATACTTCAATGGCCACCCATTTGTCCAGCCATAAATGGATGCATGTCCATTTGTACAACCATTTTTACTTGGCCACATTACCATCGCAACCACAAAATCCCTGCCAAAATCTTACATGTGTCCGGTTTGGGATGTAAGGAGAATTATTGCAAAAATGCCACATCAAATCGCATTGCTCTATTTCACCAACATTTCCATTTTTTGGCCAAATAACGCATTTTTTGGTGAATGATTTAAGCTAAAATGACAAAACCGCTAGACTTGAGAGATTCCAATCTCGTTCATTTTAAAGTAATTATAGGCTATCAGATTAAAAAATGATCCGAAATAGTATCGATTTGTATACCTGATGGAGAAATCATTCATGTTGGAAATTAGTTTGGCAGGTCATTGCTCTATTTTGCTTTAGGCCCTTTGGTCAAGCATTTATAGGGATAGAGTTGCTTTAACTTAGGCCGGCCCTTCCATTATAACTTTATGAGATGGCCAAGGGCAAGGAATCCTATTTTTCAAGAGATTATAGAGTCTACTCTAGCTGATTTAAAGCCATGGCCCAGACAATTATTTTGGGGTTGGTTGTCAAAGCAGGCCTAGCACTAGGGATAGACTACCCAAATGGGGCGCTACGCCCGGTTTCACTAAACTTTGTTTTTAAATTTTTTGGATTTTTCAGTTAATATTTGAGAAAAGAATGACTGTCTTGAAAAAATGAAAAGCAAAAAAACATCCAAGCAGTGGGAGGGGCTGGTTCCACTTGTGTGTTGTGTGATGCTGAAGAGGAGAGTCATACCCTTTTTTCTTGTTGTCCATTCTTTGTTGGGGTGTGGCGTTGGAGTATCTCGAATATAGAGTATATATAACTCTACTTTATTTCAATCCTAATAATTATTTACCGTATCGTGTGTTGGGGGTGTATCGCGACCTTCCCAATTATGCGGCCCTACGGGCCACCAGCAACAAATGATTGGACCCGTGATGGGCGGGATGCCTTCTCCTTCCAAGATTCGCCTTTCATTAACTCCCCAAGAATTTTCACATGAGCCCACAAAGTTCCAAATGTGTTTGTTACTTGTAGTTAGTGAGATTTGAAAACCAGTCAAATGCATGGGAGTACTTTTCCTTCTTCTTTTACAGGATATGTTTGATTGGTTATTTTTTCTTGATAAAGGCCACTAGTTGATGGGTCTAAAACAATACTCCAGCTATTATTTCTTGATTATGTGTTCTAATTAGGCCTCTCGCAATTGTTAATTTTTTTAAAGGGAAAATTGCTCTAAAATGGAAGTAGGGGCAACTAATTACAAAGACATGAAACAATTTTTGAAAATTCCTCCCAACATGAAAAGGAACATTTTAATTGCACATACATGGTACCCAAATCTGTATTTCTCAAAATACCCCCTTATTGAAAATTTCCCCTAAAACGACCCCTCACTTTCCATCCCCTCCTCAGTTCACGTAAAAAAACAAACAAAAAAAGAGAGCAAAGAGAATGACGATTTGAGAGGGGAAGCAACCCTAGATCGTTCTCACTGGCTCATCCTTCAATCTCAATCATCTTCCTCTACCTTTCTTATCTTGTGATTCTTCTCTCTCTCAACCACCATCATCGACCACCACCACCGGCGAGATAGAAACAAACGGGCTCTCTGTGAATGCCCCCTTCAAACCACCAGCACTGAATGCTCTCGCTCACACCCACGGCGATCGAATCAGACAAAGGTCTCTCTCTCTCTCTCTCTCTCTCTCTCTCTCTCTCTCTCTCTCTCAATGGAGGCATTCTTTTTTAATATACATTTGCGGGTTTCAATTTGAGAAACCCTATATTGAAATGGACAAATTGATGGTCAGTGCTTGGCTTCATGGCAAAACCCTTGCTTGCAAAATTTACAAACTGTCTATATATCTGTTCTATATATACATAAAGAGAAGGCCAGAGAAAAGGAATTGAATGACTTGTTCAAGATTGATGTTGTGCAACTCAGAGTACCAATATGTATGTAGCCTATTAGGTGATCACGTTTAATGAATAGTTCAATTTTTTTCCTGTTAGCTACTGAAAGAATAAGATTGAAGGAATGGAATAGAACAAAGATGTTGTTGCTTATTACTGTTTTTGCTAATAATATTGAGTAATCAGTTTATTGCTCCTTGATGCAACAATTATAAATGTTGTCGCTTGGCTGTTATGGGGTGATTCTTCTAATGAAATGTCTGCTCAAGCAATTATGTTTTCTAAGGTCAAGAATTCTGTTTTTCACATGCTCTAGATTTATTCTGTACTTTCATTACAGCTGAGAAATGAACTATGTTGTCTAATAGAATCTTCTGGTTTGCTCTTGTTTAGGTTCATAAACTTGGAATTGCTCTTGGTTGTGCATCCAGGTTGACTATTGTAATTGATTATGAATTAGCTAGTTATCTTTCTTCAGCTGCTTCACTATTCAGTCATGTTAGGGATTTGTTATTTTTAGTTAGGTTTGGTGTCTCTATGTTTTAAAGTTTATTGGTCAATGTGTATCAGTCAGGCAAGAGTTTGTTCTGATATGAGTGTACTGGAGGTTGGGCTTGAGAAAAGCATCCGTTTGTTAAAGAAGTGTTGGCCTCAGAGAAAACCAATAGTGGTGTGTAATCATGTATATGTAATGCATATACATGATGTCTGGTCTGAGTGTTGGCTACAACACAATTTCGATGGATATGTAATGCATTTAATGAAGCCAATGTTATGAAAATCTTATATCAGTTCAGTCTTTTTTTAATGTAATCATGTATGATCCAATATGTTTGCTATGTTGTGATTGTTGATTGAGATGCTGACTGAAAACAAAGGAAACTCCATCGAATTTTCAAGAAAATAGGCTACATTTTTCAGGACACATATTACCACTCAAATAGACTCAAAAGAGAAGTCATCCTCCAAACCATTATCCAACATTGTCCAAGACATGGATACGATACGGATGTGGGATGCGGATATTTGCATCCATTTTAGGCCAACTTGCCTTGCCAGAGTATGATCAAATCAAATTTTTTTTAGAGAGATTTTGCACATTGCACCGTGCCTGCATTATAATTGCACCACCCATTAAAACCATTGCACTGTCTTATGCCAACTTTCCTCAACAATGTGGGTGCAATGAATTTGTTGAATGGTGCAACAGTTGTCAATGTAGAGTGCAACAAAAGTGGAGGAAGAGTGCAATAGTCAGTAAAAATATTTTCAAAAAATTTGACTTGAGTAAAAAAATGTGCAACATGGGTGCAAAATAGTTGTCGAGAAATGCAACAGTCCTCCATTAAGAGTTCAACGAAAGTGAAAGAAAAATGCAATAGTCAGTAAAAATATTTTCAGAAAGTTTGATTTGAGTAAAAAAACATGCAACATAGGTGCAAAGTAGTTCTTGAGGAGTGTAACAGTCTTCCGTTAAGAGTTCAACAAAAGTGGAGGAAGAGTGCAATAGTCAGTAAAAATATTTCCAAAAAGTTTGACTTGAGTAAAAAAAACATGCGACATTGGTGCAAAATAGTTGTTGAGGAGTGCAACAGTTTTCCATTAAGAGTTCAACAAAAGTAGAAGAAGATTGCAATAGTCAGTAAAAATATTTCCAAAAGTTTGACTTGAGTAAAAAAAACGTGCAACATGGGTGCAAAGTTGTTGAGGAGTGCAACAGTTTTCCGTTAAGAGTTCAACATAAGTGGAAGAAGAGTGCAAAAGTTAGTAAAAATATTTCCAAAAAGTTTGACTTGAGTAAAAAAATGTGCAACATGTGTGCAAAATAGTTGTTGAGGAGTGCAATAGTTTTCCATTAAGAGTTCAACAAAAGTAGAAGAAGAGTGCAATAGGCAGTAAAAATATTTTCAAAAAGTTTGACTTGAGTAAAAAAACGTGCAACATGGGTGCAAAGTTGTTGTTGAGGAGTTCAACAATTCTCCATTAAGAGTTCAACATAAGTGGAAGAAGAGTGCAAAAGTCAGTAAAAATATTTCCAAACAGTTTGACTCGAGTAAAAAAACGTGCAACATGGGTGCAAAGTTGTTCTTGAGGAGTGCAACAGTTTTCCGTTAAGACTTCAACATAAGTGGAAGAAGAGTGCAATAGACAGTAAAAATATTTCCAAAAAATTTGACTCGAGTAAAAATACGTGCAACATGGGTGCAAAGTAGTTGTTGGGGAGTGCTATAGTCCTCCGTTAAGAGTTTAACAAAAGTGGAAGAAGAGTGCAATAGTCAAGGGCGGATCTATGCCTATGATAGGGTGGGCTATAGCCTAGGTAAATTACAAAAAAGATTAAATATTTACATGTAAAATTTTTGTTTAATAAAAGATCTACATGGTTAGCCCTTGTAAATATTCAATTATATGGATTAGCCCAAGGCAAATTCAATTCCTAGATCCGCCATTGGCAATAGTCAGTAAAAATATTTCCAAAAAGTTTGACTTGAGTAAATTTGTTATTGTTTTGCTTGGTTGGACATATTTCTTAGACTAACAAACTAAAGATAGCAACAGGATGCCCCTTCATTATGCTTCTTCCAACAATGGAGAATATGTTTTTTGGTGCTGAAAGTGTGTTTAAAAAATAGGTTGTTCTGCAAAAAATTTGACAGCATCTCCCCTATTTTCTTGCCTAACTTGACGTCTCAGCGTCTCATCAGATAGTCAACAAGAAAAACAAACATATTTCATGTAATTTGGACTCACATCGAGTCATTCTCATCCTACTAACAATACATATCCAAACACATTGTAACGTTCGGGCCATGCTCATCTCATAATCGAAACATAACTCTCGTTCATAAAATTCATCCAATACAAACATTCACATGTTCAAATTGAATACATAATGTTTTACAAAAAAGGCATGACCTTAACCTAATTATCATCGTCTACCTTAAGCTCTCTATATACAAGAAAAATGAAAAAAAAATTCCTTAGTTTTGCTAGCATTTTTTTTTCCTTTCTTGGTTGGCTGCTCCAAGGCACCTCTGCCTCTTCTCCGAACTTGCAGAAGTAGCTTGCTCATATTATGACAACTGAATTAAACTTTACATATTGCAAGAGTCGCTTGCGCATCCTTCTGTTTGAAAGAGAATAGTAAAGCTATTTCCTTCCTGGTACTTGGACTGGTGGGGCTTCGAGGTCTTTTATTTATCATCGTCTTTTATCTTGCACACTATGGAAATCATCATCACCATAAGGCTCGTCATCACCATAAAGCTCGTTTGTTGTAGCAGTATTGGGATTTTCTTTTCACTGTCACTGGAACTATAAACAAACAACAGCTCAACACATACTTGACAAAAGATTCAAACAAATTGAAGTTTGCTTCAATGGAAATATGATGAGTATGTGAAACTAAAAGATAGTTCACATAATGATCAAGGTAAAGGGAACATCAGCTTCCCAGACTGAAGTTTCTAAAGATAAGCTCTTGCAATAAGGACGCAAGAAAAGAAAAGGGAGGCATTCAAAAGATGTCCTTTAAACATTGGCAAATCTTTTTTGCATCTGTATCAATTCAGCAACTAGATGAAGGGTGAAGTTCAAACACTTGCAACAAAATTCGAATGGGGATTAAATCACTGCACCTTGCTCTATATAATGGTTGCAGGGCAACCTATCGGTGTTCCTAAAATCTCTCCCTCAACATACCTCACACTATTTAAAAGAGTAAACAAAGTAACATGAATGCTACATGCAAGATAACAGAACAAAAAGACAACCAAAATACTAACCCTCATTTGAATAAGACATGGCTTCTGCATTGGCTTGACTTGCATGTAATTAACACCCAATAAATTAAAAAAGTCAGCAAGGGAATCATCTCTCAATTCTTACTTATAAAGTTGAGCAAAGTGAAACTACAACAACACGTCAAAGCATCATGCATAATTCATAACATAAAGGCTATGTGAGTCCAGCAGAATCAATTCTAGATGGCAACATCCCAAGTTCATATTAAAGGACACCCTGCATACGGAACCGTGGTCGTTTTAGCTCGAAGCTATAGATAGGTTCAGGACCAGGGAATGGATTCATAATGAATTTCCAGGAAGTTAATTCTTGTATGTGGTTATCATGTTTACAGCACATTAAAACAACAGGTTAATAAATCAAGGCACACATTATTCCTTCGTCTAGAGATTCATTACTCATGTACTTCATTTTGTTGTCTATCTAAACTGAAAATTAGGACAAAAATTCCCTATAAAGAATACTATTTGATCAGATGCCTAATCCTTTATGCCATTGAGTCTCATACAGTAACACCCAACAAAGAACATAAATTCAAACCAACAACGACTAGTCCGCCCAGATTTTGGGGAAAAAAATTCGATTATGGTTTTTTTTTTTTTCCTTAGCCAACAACTCAAAATTGAGAGAGAGAGAGAGAGAGGGACAGACCGCGGAGGTGGAGGTGGTGTTCAGCTCTCGTGCAAGCGGCGGTGTTGGCATGCTGGCGGTCGTGGAGACGGCGGCGGTGTTCGTCAAGAGAAAGAGAGAGTGAGATACCCGCACACTGAGACACCCACGCACAGCCTGTTTGAAGGTCGATGGGGAGATACATAGAGAGATAGATTAGAGACTAACGTGATCGGTCTCTCTTCCATCTTTCTCCTGAAAGTTTGATAGAAGCGACAGTGAAGGGTTTCCAATTTCTTCGAATGGTTGGGGACTAACGTGATTGGTCTTTCTTCCTCCCTCTTTCCTTCTTAATGTGATTTTGGGTTTGGGGGGTTTTGGAAGGGCTGGGTGTTTTTTTTGGAAGGGTATTTCGGTCAAATTCTATTTGTCTTTCCACGTATTTGCAAATGTTTTCCTTCTTATCATGTTTTTTTAATTTCGGAAAAGTATAACATGTTTATACAATTAGTTACCCCTACTTCCATTTTAGAGCAATTTCCCTTTTATGAAGTTCTTAATGTACTCTCTCTCCTTCAAGATGATTTTTTTTTTTATTTAATTACTGCAACTCTATATTGGAGTTTTGGGACAAAATTGTATTCAATTGAAAGTATGACTACAATTTTGATCACCTAGACAATCTTAATCTTTCTTCTTCTCTTTCATTATGTATCATGCTTCACTACAGTCCATGGTTGTAACAGGCTTCTTTGCAATTGGACTACAAAAAAGCTGATTCCTTCATGACTAAGGGCAAATCCAATGCAAAATGGAAAATGACTATAGCCATTACTATATTTTGGCATGAAAAACTGGTTTTTGGTGCTAAAATAGAGCCCATGCTCTAGTGCTTGGTTCTATTTTAGAACCAAACTGTTTCAAATTTAACTAACTTTCCCACCACCTCACTTTTAATTACATTTTTAACCCCAATTCAATTATGTACGTTATTTTCAACCCCGTTGTGATCTAATTTTTTAACCCCCATTCCCAACTATTTTTTAATTACGTTTCTTTTATACATATTTTGTCATCCACCGTTTCAACCACTATTCTACCTTAGATATTTTATGCACCTAACTTTCTCACCTAACTTTCTCATCTAACATTCTACCCAACTTTTCTATAAATACTCAATTCAACCTCATTATAGCTATGCACTGGATTGATGAGTTGTAAATTTTGGTTGTATTTTGACAATGCAACCCCATATCCAACCTGCATTGGATTTGCTGTAACCATGCAGCATTCTGCACACAAGGTAGTGACTAACAAAATCCAACAGTTGATTAAGCCAATGAAGATATTGGTCCATTTCTTTTAGTCTCTACAACCAACCCAGAAGATAACACTACTATATGAGACAGTTACAGAATTAAACACATGGTGGTGGAATTTGAGTGCCTATGTACTTGACTCTAACATTTCTGCACGAGGAAGTGGCAACATGTTTCTTCTCTTGCGATGATAAGAAGTCCAAATGAACATCTTCGAGGTAAATGTTCTGGCACGGGATGCCTTTGCTACACTCGAGCGTTACTGCCACTGCTGAAGATGACGTCCCCCTTATTTTCCTGAAGTAGATGTCACTTAGCTTCACTCGCGATGGCGCCTGCACTTATGTCATAAATTTGATGAGCTTCCTCGCTGATATATAAGCAACACTTGAAAGGAATTGTGAAGTACTTACTAGGGAAGCACACGAAGTGAATGGACAGTATGCCTGGTCAATAATGATAGGATTGGTGACATTGTTCATAACAATGTTCTCGAAAGTCATGTTAGTGGCTGTACTCAGTCGAGGAGAGTTGGGCCATGTCTTGATCCTAATGCCGTTCATGGTCCCAGTCATGTTGCAGTCTCTCACTACGAGGCCTTTTACATCGCCTTCATTTGGATATCTTCCCAAACTTCCCACACTAGACATACATTCAACCAAACACGAGAACTTAGATGAAGCCGCATCAAATATATGGAATGGGAGTGGATCATTCTTGCAGAAAGAAAAGGAAAATGCTGCAACTATGCTAATGTCAATGTCTACCTGATGCCATGACCAGGTCCACAGCTGATGCTTGTGACTGTGACCTGGGAATTTCCTTGTCCAACGGAAATGCAATCATCACCGGTGCCAATGAGTGATCGAGAAAAATAAACACTGGAGCTTCTCTCAATATGGATTCCATCAGTATTAGGACTGTTTGCCGGAGCAGAAATCTTAATTTGACTCCCTTTGAAATTGTTACATTCTACAAGAGCTATGTGGAAGAACTTGCTATTCAGTGACCTTATGCCTCGGACAACTGTTTTGTTCATTGCCACAAACTTCAAATTCTGAAAACAAGAAAATGTTTCTCAATTAGGCTCAACGTTCTGGATAGTTTTTACTTGTTACGTAGTTAGACCACTCATTTGACATCAGAGACTCAATAACTTTGGATCTTAGGCTCTAAGAAGCACGGACATGTCTATTAGCCTCACGTAATCATGTGAGACAAGTGTTTGATGCAGACATGACACCTTCCAGACATGTGTTAGACACTTCAATTGCTTGTCCAATATTTTTCTTAGTAGTTTATGTTTCTTTACTCAGACAAGTTGTGGACACTCTTGGTACACATTAAATACACGTTAGGAGTTTAAAATGCAAGTTTTAAAACTTGGCACACTGGTAAAATTTTCATGGATGTCTAGTTCAAAAAATTATATTTAATATTCAACATGTCTCCAAAGGGTCCATACTCTAATATTGAAGAAATGGCATGTCCGCATATTTGTGTTGTGTCCAAAGGCCCTTTACCATGGCACCAAGTGGCTATATGGCATGATTGCAATCACTTCAATACCATGTTCAACTGTCAATCTAAAGCTATTTTATGAAAAAAATGAGTTAGAAAGACCAATATCATATCATGAAACATACAATAGGAAGAAGTTTGCAACTGGAATCAATGGTGCACTTGTTGTAAGGCCATGCTTTGGCACCTTGGCCATCAAAGGTTCCACCTCCGGTCAAGGTCAATCCGTCTACCCATGCAAATTCAACCCAACCTGCGCTAGACCCGTACCTTGACAAGTCTGTTGTAGCTTTTAAATAACCCTGCATGCTCATCTCTTCAGTAACAGAAGCATAAAACCGTAAACTCAAATGATGGACTAGAGAGCTGTGAGAAGCATAAAACGATTCAAATCTTACTTTCATTTGAACGATTATGGAAGAGACATTGGTACACGGGCCTGTGAATTTGATGGGGCCAATCAGGTATTTCCCTTTTGGTATCAATAGGATTACCGTGCCTGTGAACCCACATGCTTGCTTCCATGCTGCCATGAAGGCCTAAAAGCAAAGTAACATTTGTGTATTAGTCTGATAAATTTCAACAAACTTATGAATAAGTTAAGTGTACGATCAGCCAAACTATTTTCTATCTATGCCCAGACTTACAGTACAATGGAACGGTAAATCAAGTCCACAAACGTGTATCTTGTACGCAGATGTTGGATTGTTTCATACAAGTGTAGGATAACTGAAACATTCTAACTGATAAGTTCTCATCACACTGATTCTTTCCTTTTGTTTAAATAGAATTCAACAGCACTGCAGACCAAAAAAGAGGCCTAGAACATAAATGTCTAAGGACTAAAAGGGTATAAGAACATCATCTGCCAAAGGTTCTTTAGTACCTCATCAGTATAATTGACAAGATACTATACCAACAAAAAAAAAAAAAAAAGTCCTCAGGGAAAGCAAATTAAGTTCACAAGGGCTATTCCTATGATCCAAAATTCGATTGAGTGCTACAGCATGAAAACCTACTTCACACAGCACTTGATGAAACTCGGGCAAGTATAGTCTCCAGCACATTTTGGGCAAATTTCACTGTAACTGCGGGCCACAACCGTTCGTGAATATCATAAATGCAGGTTGAGGAAAGAACATCTTAACGAATTTAGGTTCAGATTACTTTTAGAATTGAGAATAAAGCAAGCAAAATTATAATAAACCAAGAAGTTTTCATCCCCTAACTACTTGTACAACTGCAAACCACCTTATGACTTCCTTTTTAGTCCAATTTCAAAACTGTAATTTGGGTATTAGAGCCTTCAAGGTGTAACAAAAAAGAAACGTTCTAGCCAATGAACTAATATCACTTGAAGAACCTAGAATTAAGATCAATGAAGTAGAAGGGAGAGATTAACAAACTTTGGTGTCATCAGTGTGGCCGTTGGCTTGGGCGCCGAAGCTTTTGACATTGAAAACAGCAGAAGAGCTGCTGCTGGTGCTTGCGCTTCCCTTGTCTTGTAAATGTAGTAGCTTTCTGATCCCTCCTCCTACTACACCTAAACCGGAACCCGAACTAGACGACTCCACTGTTTTGCCGATTACTGAGACAACCATTAGACCATGATCAAAACAAAAAGGGGTAAGCAAAAACAACAGCAGCGGCAGTTGGATACCACTGTCTGTAATGCTCATCTTTGATTATGTTTTTCCCTCTCTCTCTCTCTCTCTCTGTGCAAATGACGAATTGCGAGGAATGGGAAGTATTTGAATCCAGACTTGATTTGCTAATTTGCCATGACGAACGGTTTAGATTTGATTTAGCCCGGAGAATTAAGGGCTCAGATTGAGTTTAACTGAACCTACGGCCAGGATTGTTTAGGGCTCCTCGACAATTGGCGCCCAAAAAACGGTTAAGAAACTACCCACCATCTCTCTCACAACGCACGACCTCCATTTCTCTCTCTCTCTCTCTCTCAAAAACACACAAAGAGCATTCTCCTGATTTTCTCGGTGGCCAAACGTATAAACACAATACCTTCCACGGCCATTTCCACATGTTTGCGTGATGTGAGATGGCCCCAATAACAAATGGCTGATGAGGAGAATTGACTCTCCGGGTGGTAAACCCCGCCGAGACAAGTGGATTAATCATTACAATCCGCCGGGGGTTACTAAGGGGATGAAGTTGGATAAAGTAAGGATTAACAGTGGCGATTCTCTTCCTCTCTTTTGTTGGATAAAGAAGGGGTTTTCCTCTGCTAACTCATTTCAGAAGTGCAGTGAGTTATTAAATCTGTTTGATTTCATTTGTACAATTCCTATGGTTAATTTTGGGTTTAATAATTTGTAGCCTTTGCAGCACTGGTTTTCGATACACATTATTGGTTTTTGGCCAACTCCTTCTGAACGCCGCACGCACTGGTTTCTCCGCAAAAACCGGTACGTATATGAGCTTTGGAAAATTTTCATGAATTTGCTTTTCATGAAACAGCTATTGAGAATGGCATGGGTAAATTACTTTCTTAAAATCACGTGGCTCCCATTTCCACTTGCATTTTTACGTGTTCGATGAAATGCGCAAGAGACAGACCGACGAATGTATGCATAGGGCATAACCCATCTTGCAGCATCTATGAGGTCATTTTATAAATTTGTAACTTGCCTCTCCTTACTTGAATTGGAGAGGAGGAGACAGTACAAACATGACTGCTCAAACCTGTACATACACAACTGATCTCTTTCAAACCTGTACATACTTAAGAAATTTGATTTGCTTCGTCTATGCTACAAAGAAACCAATTGGCGTCGCTTACATCTTCCCCCAGTCATTTACTTCAGCTCTCTCTCTCTCTCTCTCTCTCTCTCTCTCTCTCTCTCTCTCTCTCTCTCTCTCTCTCGTCCAATTCGGACCCAATCAGTTGGTTGGTGATTCTAGGAGATTTTGATTTTCTGATTTTAGTTATTTTGATCTCAACAGTTATTACTGTTATTTCTTGCCATCATTTGCGTATTTTGCTGGAAAGGAATCAAAGAACCTTTCAATTTCATGGTAAGGCTATGGACTGTGCTCAGTTGTCTACTTTGGTTCTTGATAATATTAGTCATTATAGCATTCCTTTTCCCCAAAAGACTTGTTAAACCCTCCCAGAACAACAGGAGTTTGTGTGAAGCCTGGGGCTTGCCTAGTCTTGTTCTGCAAAATCTGTATAAAAGTCGGTAACCCTGTTGTTTTTTTTCCCAGCCATCTTGGCTTGTTTTTTCTCAAGTTCTGTTTTGCTTTGATAGTTCCTTTGTAAGGTGTAGCTGTATAGCTTGGGAGGGTTAGTTCCCTTGTTGTTTTCCTAGGTTTTGTGTGCTGGGTAGTACTTTGGTTTGGGCATTTTAATAGTAGAATCGTACTTTTTGGGGAAAAAATGGCAATTTTTGATATACCAAGAAGAGGATATACAAGCTATAAATCGCAGCGGGATGAATACTTAACTGAATGTTTGTCTTGCATTTTGATTAATTTTGCATCATTTTGTTAAACCTCCAAATGTAGCTTTCTCAGACAGAATCTTCGTTCTCAGCAATGGCACATGAAGCATCCCATCCAATTGGGCGGTAGAGATTTTGTACCTTCCTAATTAAGACTCTCATCCCCAGGCACCAAACATGGATTCCACATGCAAGGACATTGTCAAATCCCTTGTTGTGAGCAGTCCAAAGGAGAAAAATAGGATTCCTTTGCATTCTGGGTGCGTTCCGTACCACTCAACTTGCCTAATCAAGAATGAATTTTCATAGAACATTGCAATTATTGACCATTAATATCAGCTTCATCCCAGTTTCGCTGCATAGATCAATGTTGCTAGAATTGCGAATCCAAACCCCTTGATCCTCCTCAGATTGAGACACAGACACGGTTAATCATTATCAGATGAACTGCCCCTTTGTATACTCTCTTGAAAATTAGTTCACTGGTATAATAGTGTGTACTGTAGATTTATTGGCAGTTCTTGATGATATTGTCAAACCATAGTTTAAAACTCTGAGAGTTCATTGCTTTTGCATAGTTTCCCCAAGTCTCTAACTTCTGCAGTGTACCAAAGTCTTCTCCACTTCTATTTGGTAACATGCTTTTTGGTAAGCCAGGTTTGTGACAATGGATGAAGGGTTCAAAATGCTGAGGGAAACCTCAAATGGGAATCTTATGTGGAGCTTGGAGTCTGCCTGTGCTTCTGTATTTGACTGAGGTCTGCCAGTTCTGCTTAGAGCATCTTTAATGGATGAAAGTCGAATCTTATGTGGAGCTTCGCTTGTAAAAATTGACATCATAAGTCTCACCAATCCTACCTTCGAATCCGAAATCAGAATAAAATCTTCTGCTTAGAGCATCTGGCAATATTCAATTTACGATTTTGTTGGCTAGTAACGAAAAAATACCGAAGAGGGAGAGTCGAAGATTTTTTTTTTTCTGTAGTCATTAGGGCGGAGCCAAGAATTTTGGACAATGGGGTCAAAACTTATTATATAATTTATCTTTCCGATTTGATAATTGAAAGAAAATATTATAATAAAATGGTAATAACCGAAATATAAATCACCTTCTAAATTACTCCTATATCTTTTGCTATCCTAAATTTTGACGGTATAAATAGGAATTGCCAATAACCTTGGGGTTGGCTCAATGGTTCTGTATCACTCTTTTTAGATGAGGTATCTGGTTTGACTCCTATGAAAAGAAAATTGACGCTTGTAGTAATCTAATATTTATTCTAACATCCTATTGTGTGGCCAAAAAAAGAGAGGAGAAATTGTCCATAAATCATCGATACACGTCAACATTCTCGGATGTTCTACTAAGTGTTCTTTTGGAAATACAAGTCATTCTCCTCGCATACATCAACCTAAAAATCCATCAAATGCGGAAAAAACCCTTCAGCAAAATTGAATTATTAGTGCAAGATTGGGGTAACTTGTCGAACTCTCCATATTGTTGACTTCTTGTTGTTCAGTGCAAAACTGTGGAGTCAATTTTCAAAGCCGAAGTTGCATAAATGTAAACTTTGTTTGGTTTGGGTCTCAATATTCATCCAGCACGGTCTCTAATAATTTTTTTTTTTTATATCTCTCTCTATTCATCATCCCCAAAAACCTCTCATCAAAACCCAAACCGAACAAAGCCGTATAATCCCTATTGCAATTTTGAAAACCAGGCTCCGCCCCCGGTCATTACCATTTTTTCTTATAATTTTGTTTTATCAGAACTGTCAAATCTTTGTTTGTTATGTTCTCTCTTCCTCCACAATTCAAGCAACGTGTTATGCTTTGGGTTGTAATTCAATTTTCTAATATAATTTATGGATGTGCAATGATTTTGGGACCTGGGACGTCATGTTGGTGTGCGGCCTTGGTGTATACATTTAGATCGTCTATTTCTAAAATCGACTTTCTGGATTTAAATAAAACTCTTCCAGGAATGAGAGTTTTATTTAAATCTAGATCATCTAAAACACTTTTAAACAGTTTGGATGTGCACACCAGAGGCGCAAAACCAAGGTCCTAGTTTTCATGATATTGGCACTAAACTTTCTTTTTTTTTTTTTTAGCCGCACTCCACTACTTGTCTTTTAGTATTATTTCTATGTGTTTATTGAACCCTAAAAAACAAATATTGGAGTGTGATTGTCAAATAGTTGAGTGTCTAAGTTTGGCAATTTTAAATGTATGCATATAGCAGTTTTAAATTTATTATATGAACTCACGTGGTCGTCAATTCCAATTAACAGCAGCCATGGTTTTCAGTTACATTAATTTTGTACGACATCGGATGGCTCTCTCTTCAAGTTACCCCAACTATACAGGAGTAGATCAATACTCCCAAAATTTTATAACTATTGTTTAAAGTTTTCCGACATTGGATGGGAATTGAGGATATGCATACAAAATAAAATAAAAACGTTGGATAGGAATCTTTGAACATGCAAATTAATGTCAAGGGTCATCGATTAAACAATAGTACTAATAAAGAAGAAAAAATATAAGGAGATAAAACTCATTCGAGTTAGAAGTTTGTGTTTGCTCGTTAAAAACATGTTTGACATTAATTTGTCACATAAACAAATCAAATTTAGGGGAGTTTCACTCTGACAATTTTTAAAATAAATAGGTTTTTTCACGACTTTTTATGTAATGTATTGTGGGAGAATGACTTATCTTGATTTTTGAAAAAAACTGTTTTTTGTTAGTGGAATGCCCCTTGGAGTGGGTCAAAATCTAACAAGATAAATGGGTCTCAGTGAGAGAGCCCAAAAGGAGCAAAGCCCAAATGTAGCTCCAAGCCCGAAATAAAGCATAATAGGATAAGCCGTCCGAGATGGGCTTATCCGAAACGAATTGGTATCTCAGCTGAATTGAATCTTGTTCCGGATGAGTCATCCGAGATGGAGTAAATTCAAGATGGCTTGGAGGGAGGTCCGAGATATCAGAGACGTCATATATGACGTCATCTGAGGTGTTGTTGCAAGTAACAAATTGGGGACGACACATATGCATGCTACAGTTGTCCCTACGTCATTGTGACAGCAACCGACCGTTACGCTACGTGTCAATGTTTAATTTGAGGATGCGTGCATGCAATGATAACAGATTTGGCTCGTGATGCATGGTGACGTCATCCGAGCCAAATTACGGATCTATCCCCTGTACTTGAGAAACAAGTTAGGGGAGCCTATATAAAAGAAGAGGAGAAACCCTACCAAGGTACACAACTCACTCTCTTTACTTTCAAACTC
This sequence comes from Vaccinium macrocarpon, assembly GCA_022606695.1. Lineage (NCBI taxonomy): Eukaryota > Viridiplantae > Streptophyta > Magnoliopsida > Ericales > Ericaceae > Vaccinium > Vaccinium macrocarpon. The sequence continues at coordinate 32,892,279 of CM040172.1, forward strand.
TCTGGTACTTTTCTTCCGATTTCTCACTAAACCGTCGGAGTGTCTTCCCTGGCCACATTCTGGCCAGGTTTGGCACTAACACCGGGTGCTCAGTGTGCAGGTGTACTAAGGAGAACCTAGATGATCATTCTCGTTGCTCACAAGGGTCAAGAAGGAGGTCATAAGGCTCATCTGGAAACTAGGGCACCAAACCCCTTAAATGTGTTTTGGGAGTTTGTTAAGTTTTAAACCAAGTTCAAACAAGCTACTTCTACTTGTGCAATTTTAGACGCTTAAAGCTTTGGAGGCTCGATTAAAGCTCTCTTAGTTGTTTCCGTAAGCAAGCTATATGTTCAGAATAAATTTTTTTTGGCTCATTTTATAACCAAGCCGAGCTTCAGCTAGTCAAACCTCAATTCATGTAGATACACACAGCTCTTATGTATAGACCCAGTAATTTTGTATTTAAATCGAACTTAAGTTCGAACCAAATGAACAAATTGATCTCAAACATCCTAAAACTCAATTCAACCAGACTCATTTGGACCCTTGCCTTGTCATTACTTAAGTATTTCTCATCTTTTCCATTTAGGCTGAGTTTTAACTAAGAAATTTTCCGTAAAAGAATAGCAAAAAATACTGTAGTGAAAACCTAGACCTTAAAAAATACTACTCCATTCGTCCTAAATTGTTGGTCCTTCTTTCTTTTTTTGGCTATCCTAAAACAAATGCTCGATTAAAAAATCAACAAGAGAAAAGTGTGTATTTCTTTCCCCTTTTAGGAATAATTATTTACCTTTCATAAAAAGTTAAATTTCCAAAACCATTTGCCTTTTATTTTTTGAGAGGGTACCATTTGCTTAAACACCAAAACTATTGTGGTGGAAAGTGAAAACTCTGACAAAAAAATACTCCCTCCGTTCCAAATTTGTTATTCATTTATGGGTATGCGTGTCATTTTTTAATTACTTATATTTTTTAATTTATAATTTTTTTTACAATTTTGAAAACTTTAATTAATAAGAGCTCATCGAGAGCTATCAAACAAGATCCATAGAAAATATATATAACATTATATATTTGAAAATATAAATAATTTTTTGAAGTTTTGTGAATAATATAATTAGACAAGAAATATGGAACAACGTGAGTACAAAAATTAAACTTCCTTGTAATTTTTGCCCTTTTACTATGGTACCATTTTCTCTCACTGTTTAGATCTACCAGACCAGATCATCGGACTAGACCGACAGGAACTCACCACCAGATGTGACAACGACGACAATTCCGCCTGAAATTAGACCATAACGGAGAACTCTCCTCTCTCTCTCTCTCTCTCTCTCATCAATTCTCTCTCCCTGCAACAAATTCTCTCTCATCACCGATCCCTTCTTCTTCTTCTTCTTCTTCAATAAAATTCAAATGCGTTCAACCAGATTGGAACAAAACGTAGATCTCCAATCAGCTTCAACAGCAGCATATCATCACTAGGAAATCGAATCGAGAAGAAGAAGAAGAAGAAGAAGAAGAAGAAGAATGTCAGGAGGAGCTTCGCAGCAAACCCTCGGCGGCCCATCCCAATGCGGCCGCGTCCTCGGCCCCTCCCTCGACAAGATCATCAAGAACGTCGCCTGGCGAAAACACTCCCAACTCGTCTCCGCCGCCAAATCCGCCCTCGACCAGCTCCAAACCCTTACCGACTCCCCCGATCTCCTCTCCCCGGCCGCCGAACCGCTCCTCCTCCCTCTCCTCCTCGCCCTCGACTCCAATTCCCCCAAAATCATCGAGCCCGCCCTCGACTGCATCTCCAGATTGCTCTCACTCGGTCTCTTTCCGTGCGAAATCGACCTCTCCCCGACCCTCATAGTATCCCGGTTAATCGCCTCCGTTTGCAAGTGCAGCGGGATCGGTGACGAGGCGGTGGAGCTAGGGGTGCTCAAAGTGTTGCTATCCGCCGTGAGATCTCCTTGTGTTTTGATCAGGGGTGATTGCCTTGTTCACATTGTTAGGACTTGTTATAATGTTTATTTAGGTGGGTTGAATGGGACCAATCAGATCTGCGCGAAGTCGGTCCTCGCGCAGATGATGGTTATTGTGTTCACCAGACTCGAAGAGGATTCGTTGGTTGTTAACTTTAATACTGTTTCTGTTTCGGACCTGTTGGAGTTCACTGATAGGAACTTGAATGAAGGGAGTTCTGTACAGTTTGTTCAGAACTTTATTAATGAGGTAGTGCAAGCGAGTGAAGGGGTTGTGGATTCGAAAATTTCACTTCGAATTGAGTCAAAACGAATTGAGCCAAAAGGAGATGGGAATGAGGGGTTGGGCGATGGGGAGTCGAATGAGGGAGGTGATTCGGAAGGTGGGAGCAAGATTACGGAGGATGGGTTTTTGCTTTTTAAGAATTTGTGTAAGTTATCTATGAAGTTCTCGTCCCAAGAGAATCCTGATGATCAGATTCTTCTGAGAGGGAAGATATTGTCTTTGGAGCTGCTAAAGGTTATTATGGATAATGCTGGTCCGATTTGGCGCACAAATGAGAGGTAAGTGGTTTGGAAAATGTAATGAATTTGCTAAAGTTTAGCCTCATCTAGTGTTTTTACTATGTCATGTTGAGTTTAAGTTGTTATTCAGCTCTTTTGTGTTGCTCATTTATTTTCTTCTTGCACGTACTGCTGCTTTAGGTAATGACATAGCCGTTGTTGTTTTGTCATTGGGCATATTTTGGCACGCAAATTATGCCTCGAGAGAGAAGCTGGGAATGGGCTGAGAAACTTGAACTTGATTAACCAAGAAAAAAAGAAGAAGGGTTTTATAGGATTAAAACCCTGCATTAGGGTGTATGATCTTACAACCATCACCCGTGTGCCTTAATTTGGATGAAGGGTGTTCTAGGAAGGGTTTGGCTACAAAGATTTTCAGTTGCATGACTTTATATTCCTTGTATAGTTATACCTATGGTTGTCCTGTTTTTCTCAAGATGGAAGTTTGAAATATATGGTATCTTTGGGACCTTATGCCTTTTAGTTTATAATCTTAGAATATTTGTATTTCTTACTAGGATTAGCCATTGCTTTGAAAGAAATCTATTAGAGCATCTTCAAATGGTAACCTGCTGAGCACACAAGTTCCCGCAATTGATGTAGTTTCTAGTAGGCTTCTGAAAGATCCTTCTTTGATATCAATTGTTTCATAGAAAATGGGGGAGCGATACAAGGGAAACCTTTGACCCTACCTAGAACATGTTCCTTTTGTCTTTGATTCGTACTAATAGATTCCTGCTTTGCAATTTGTGTGGGTGTTTCCAGTTTTTATTTTTATTTTTAGCAGACCTGTTAATTGGCCATTGTTATTGGTTTTGTTACAGTTTGTGGTGTTTTCATTGCCTGGTTTTGATTGCTCACAAGAAGAGTCTCATATTTCTCTGATGATTTTTTTATTTTTTTTATTTTAACATTTCTCTTTTTCCTTTGTTCAGGTTCCTTAACGCCATCAAGCAGTATCTCTGCTTATCATTGCTGAAAAACAGTGCACTCTCAGTTATGACTATTTTCCAACTTCTTTGTTCTCTTTTCAAGAGCTTATTATCAAAATTCAGATCAGCTTTGAAGTCAGAAATTGGGATTTTCTTCCCTATGCTCATCCTCCGTGTGCTGGAGAACGTGCTTCAGCCTAGTTTCTTACAGAAGATGACTGTCCTCAATTTACTGGAGAAGATTTCTTGGGATTCGCAGATGATGGTAGACATATTTGTCAATTATGATTGTGATGTTGATGCTCCAAACATCTTTGAAAGGTATTGAGGGTGTCTATTGAAATGCTACTTCCCTAGTCTTGAATGTAATTTGGCTAGGCATTTCACAAGATTAAAATTTCCATTTTTATTTCTTTTGAAAAAAAGAAAGATGAAATTCGTTTTTATTTGAATAATTTTATCTTGGATAATTTTGTGCTTTCCTTTCGGAGAAACTATGATGGTGTCATTGCTTTCACACAATAGCATGCTGAATTATTAAAAGTGCAAACCCGAAATGACATTTTATTGTGGGACATACGCGCTAATGCCTAATGGGTGTACCTAAGGAACATCCCTGAACAAGAACTTTTTGTTTGTTTACTAATGGTCCTTATGTTCTTTTTGTTAAGTCATCTTTTACTTGGGCCTCACTCTTGCTTGCTCTATAGTCTGTCCAGCCCTCCCTATTGTATGAAAGCAGTAGACGTCCATATAAGGTTTTTCTTGGTGGCATTATTACTCATTTTTCTTTGGAATTTTTAGCAAGTCAATTAGATATTAAACCATTTTTTAATTCCGTCAGATGTTTGCAGGACTATCAATGGCCTTCTGAAAACTGCTCTAGGTCCACCTCCCGGTTCAACGACCACTTTGTCCCCAGCCCAGGATGTCACGTTTCGGCTTGAATCTGTAAAGTGCTTGGTTACAATCACCAAGTCAATGGGAAGTTGGATGGACCAACAATTAAGAATAGGAGATTTTTGCCTGCCTAAGCTATCTGACAGCGACAGTTTATCAGAAAATCATACTACCAGTAATGGAGAAGAAGGAACTGTCCCTGACTACGATATGCATCCAGAAGTAAATTCTGAAATCTCGGATGCTGCTTCTCTTGAGCAACGTCGAGCATACAAACTAGAGCTCCAGGTTGACTAATGTTCACTTTGAGAGAGAGTATAATCTGTATAATTTTTTAAAGCCTGGCCATTTCTTTTGTACTCATAATGTGCCTACACAGTGGAAGATGGGGATGCTTGGCCTATGAATCAGAGAAATTTTCCACACTATTGAATGCTTGGTGTTTTATCAAGTTGTCTCCTTTTGTTTAGTTTTTGCTGTTTTTTGTTGATTCAGGCAGTTTTTAACTGTGGTACAACTTTTTGGATTTTATGCAGAAAGGAATCGCACTGTTCAACAGAAAACCTTCCAAGGGAATTGAATTTTTAATAAGCACCAAAAAAATTGGCAGTTCTCCTGAAGCAGTGGCATTGTTTTTGAAGAATACTGCTGGCCTTAGTGAAAGAATCATTGGTGACTATTTGGGTGAAAGGGAAGAGTTTCCTTTGAAAGTTATGCATGCTTACGTCGACTCATTTAAATTTGAAGGCATGGATTTTGGTGAAGCAATTAGGTTCTTCCTAAGGGGATTTAGGTTACCAGGAGAGGCACAGAAAATTGACCGCATCATGGAAAAATTTGCTGAACGCTATTGTATATGCAATCCAAATTCATTTACAAGTGCGGACACTGCATATGTTCTTGCTTACTCTGTGATAATGCTCAACACAGATGCCCATAATAGCATGGTAAAAGATAAGGTGAGCATGCTGGACTTATCAACCTTTTGCGTCTACCTTCTTTCTCATTCATATGCATTGTCTTTCCTGTAATAGGACTTATGTTGCAAACTAGGAAGTTCAGAAATCTTTGCTGAAATTTTGTTCTGATTTTTGAAATAGGACTTATGTTGCAAACTAGGAAGTTCAGAATTTTCAGGGAGTATTCAGTATTTAGTATCCATGTTTCCACCATGTTCTGATTTCCTCACTGTTGTATTTTTGTTATTAAGATGACAAAGGCTGATTTCATCCGGAATAACCGAGGGATAAATGATGGCAAGGATCTACCTGAGGAATATCTGGGTGCTATCTATGATCAAATAGTAAAAAATGAGATTAAGATGAATGCCGACTCATCTGCACCACAAAGCAAGCAAGCAAACAGTTTAAATAAACTATTGGGCTTGGATGGTATACTCAATCTCGTTTGGAAGCAGACAGAGGAAAAACCGTTGGGTGCGAATGGGGTTCTTGTTAAGCACATTCAAGAACAATTTAAGGCGAAATCAGGAAAATCAGAGTAAGATCTAGAACTCTCTGGATTGTATGTATTTCTCGATTATTTGAAAAAATGCTTGATCTGGGGTAATTTCCCAGCACTCTACTGTTCAATTTGGAAGAGTTGTTACTCAACAATTTGTTATAATTGGAAAATACGACTATTGTTTCTGTTTGGGTAAATAATTGTTCTTGATGTTACGATAAATTGTTTTGATCTACCAGTTGTGCCGCTTTTAAAACCTACTTGAAGAGAAGGACAAGGGGATGTATTGCTAACGATTTACGTTTCGGAGCACATGTTCTAAAAGATGTTATACATTCCAACATGGCAAACTAATGATCCATGGCAATCCACGAAGTTTTCTTTATTTATTTTCTTAACATTATAGTACTCTGTAAATACAGTAAGTTGAATAATAGTGTTGTTTTTCAACAGAAAGCCACAGCTCTTTTTTGTCAAATGTATCCTTTGAAAGTACACTTAAAATGTAATTTTAGCAGCTTACCCCAGTTGTACCTCAATTAATGGCATCTGGCTTACATTGCCATTCCTCATGCCCTACCGATATGCGTTTCAGCATAGAACTAATGGAGTCAATGTTGCATGGTGATGCAGGTCTGCATATTATGCTGTTGCAGATGCTGCAATATTGAGATTTATGGTGGAAGTTTGCTGGGGTCCAATGCTTGCTGCATTCAGCATGACTCTAGACCAGAGTGACGATAAAGTTGCTATTGCTCAATGCTTACAGGGCTTTCGACATGCTGTTCATATAACTGCCGTGATGGGTATGCAGACCCAGAGAGATGCTTTTGTGACAACTGTTGCCAAGTTTACCAACCTCCATTGTGCTGCAGACATGAGGCAAAAAAATGTTGACGCTGTCAAGGTGTTTTCTTCTTCCATTTTTTCCCTTGCAGATGGATACTTCGGCATTGTTTTGATAAAAAAAAGGAGATGAATTCATTAAGCTTAATTGAGCAAATAAAATAGTGCAGGATGGAGAGGATTGATGTGTCCAATCCTATTTGATTGAGAAAAGGCTTTAATTGGTTTGGGTTATTTTGGATAATTAGAACATTTAGAAGGAAAGCCTTGTTGATTTGTTTGGATAGAATGTTCTCTGCTGGAACATTTATATATGCTTGTGGCATATTGTTCATTGCTGTCTCCCTCCATGTTTACTGTAGTTGGAGCTTTTCGTTGACCCTGCATCATACTGGAAGTATAGCCTTCATAGTAGTGGACATTTTTTTTTTGGTTGATACAGAGAAGTGAAATCATGGTCTTTAGATCTTTAGATAATTAGATTAACAAACAATGTTCCGTCAGAGCCTCTGTGTAATATTGCAAATAGTATCTTGTTATCCATGCATTACATGTTTGTTATCTAGGCAAATTCTTATGGTATGTCTCGTTACTGCACTCTCATCAAAATGTTTCGGTTTTTGCAGGCAATGATATCGATTGCAATTGTAGATGGGAATTCTCTTCAGGAAGCCTGGGAGCATATTTTAACATGTCTCTCTCGATTTGAGCATCTGCAACTCTTAGGAGAGGGCGCACCATCTGATGCATCCTTTCTCACCACATCTAATTCTGAAACTGATGAAAAAGCAATGAGGTCCTCTGGTTATCCGTCATTAAAGAAAAAAGGAACTCTCCAGAATCCAGCTGTTGCAGCCGTTGTTCGAGGGGGTTCATATGACAGCACCACTGTTGGAGTCAATTCCTCAGGTCTGGTAACCCCAGAACAGATGAATAGCTTTATTTCCAACTTGAATCTGCTTGACCAAATTGGGAATTTTGAGTTGAACCACATCTTCGCTCATAGCCAAAGGTTGAACAGTGAGGCAATAGTTGCATTTGTCAAAGCCCTCTGCAAAGTTTCCATGTCGGAATTGCAGTCTCCAACAGACCCTCGTGTATTTTCCCTCACAAAAATAGTTGAAGTTGCGTAAGATTCTAGTCTCTATCTCCTTCCTTTGTTTTGGTCTCCAATATCTCTAGTTTCTATATAACATTTATGATGTTTGTAAATTTCTGAGGATGCACTCTGTTGCATTTTAAAGGAAGAAAAGGGCAGGAATTATGCAATCACACCATTGATTTTCTCTTTTGCAGGCATTACAACATGAACCGTATCCGATTAGTTTGGTCTCGTATATGGAGTGTTCTTTCAGATTTCTTTGTGTCAGTTGGCTTGTCAGAAAATCTCTCTGTTGCCATATTTGTAATGGATTCATTGCGGCAACTTGCTATGAAATTCTTAGAGCGAGAGGAGTTGGCTAATTACAATTTCCAGAATGAATTTTTGAGACCATTTGTGATTGTCATGCGGAAAAGCTGCTCTGCTGAGATAAGGGAACTAATAGTTCGCTGTCTCTCACAGATGGTCCTCAGCCGTGTTAGTAATGTGAAATCTGGCTGGAAGAGTGTTTTTATGGTATGTGAATCTTCCAAATCATGTATGATGCTGTTCTTTTTGTTAAAAATCATCTATTATGCTGTCATTAAGGTTTGAAAGGTAACTAATTAATGCTGCACAATTTTTTTTTTGCGGTGCACATCCTTGTAAGGTGCCTGACTGAAGTGAACATACGTTCGAAAAGGGATATTGGGCCATGTTTTCTGAAATTTGGTCCCCAACTGGCGTCTTGTATTTTTGACAAAATTAGATTAAATTTACATATTCCATTGTTGGTGAAGTAATTTGTGTGGTTTGATTCAGTTTGGTAATTTTCTTGAACTTCCAGTTAGTAGATAATATGGTCTGCATTGCAAATTGACTTATTGCTAAATATTTAGTCAAAAGTATTGAGGCGTTGGTCCATATGTTATTATTGCATTGTACTTGAATTCTATTTCTAGAATTGCGACTTTTTTTGACATGGATGCTTGAAAAGTTTGTGATCTGCCCCTCCGTTATCTTCCCTTCAATGTCACTTTTGTATGACAGGTTTTTACCACTGCTGCGGCTGATGAAAGAAAGAATATAGTTTTGTTGGCCTTCCAAACCATGGAAAAGATAGTACGAGAATATTTCCCTTACATAACAGAGACTGAGACAGTAACCTTTACAGATTGCGTTAAATGCCTCATCACCTTCACAAATAGTAAATTCAACAGTGATGTCAGTCTCAATGCCATTGCTTTTCTCCGGTTCTGTGCTGTCAAACTTGCTGATGGTGGACTTGTTAGTAATGAGAAGAATAATCCTGATGAGTCATCTGTTCAAGTACGAAATGAAGACATGTCAGATGGTCAAACTTTCACAGACAAAGATGATAATACATCCTTTTGGGTTCCTTTGCTTACAGGTAACTTGGTTTCACCATTATATTCCAGGCAAGAGATTTCTCCTCTAGAGAGATTAAATGAGAAAGCAATCTCTTTGTTCAGTGGCTGACACGTAGTTAATGGTATTTATAAAACCAACTAATCTAGTCATTAATAATACAAAATTTCTTTTATTTTGCACCAAGAAACATTGTACTCCCTCCATCCCAAATTGCTTTCCCTTTTTGGGTTTCCGTGCATTTTGCATGCAAAATCGAATGTATTAAGATTCATTTTCTTTCAAAATTTTTACACCAATTTAAATATCTCATAAACTACTTCTCCAAAAGGGGCAAGCAATATGGGATGGAGGGAGGACTATCTAGCCATGTCCATAACCTTCAAGCACACTGTACATTTTTTTGAAAAATAATTCTCATAAACACATTATTTTTTGCGTGCAAAATGTACACTTCCCCAAAAGGGGCAAGCAATATGGGACAGAGGGAGTACTATCTAACCATGTCCATAACCTTCAAGCACACTGTAAAGAAGCCACATATCTTACTAAAGTCCCTGTCATAGATTTTATATTCTATACTACTCTGAGACAATCTTTCGTGTTAGTTTCTACTGCAGCTTGGCTTTATGACCTCACATGCAGTATTACGTGCATTGTTTACCTTTACATTAACCCTATTAATGTTGTTCAGGATTATCAAAACTAACTTCAGATCCAAGATCAGCTGTCAGAAAGGGTGCTTTGGAAGTGCTCTTCAATATTTTGAAGGATCATGGTCTTCTTTTTTCACGCCCATTCTGGAACAGTGTTTTCAAATCTGTTGTTTTCCCATTGTTCAATTTCGTACATGAGATGAAGGAAACACAACTTGATGATGATCAGTCTTCACCAGCTTCCAGATCTTCTCATCATGGGGGAAGTATATGGGATTCTGAAACTTCTTCAGTGGCAGTTCAATGTTTGGTAGACCTAATTGTCACTTTCTTTGATGTCCTGCGGTCTCAACTACCTGGAGTGGTGTCGATACTTGCGGGTTTCCTTAGTCGTCCTGGTCAAGGTCCTGCGAGCACAGGTGCAGCTGCATTGATTCGTTTGGCAGGTGACTTGGGAACCAGACTTTCAGAAGATGAGTGGGGAGATTTCTTTCTTGCTTTGGAACAGGCAGTTTCTTCTTCAGTGCCAGGTTTTTTGAAGCTTCTCCGGACTATGGATGGTATTGAGATCCCTGAAACAGCTTATAATGATTTGGAAATATATTCTGACCATGGATTTACCAATGATGGTCCTGAAAGTGACAACCTGCAAACAGCGGCATATGTTGTTTCAAGGATGAAAAGTCATATAGCCTCACAGCTTCTCATTATACAGGTCTCTCTCTCTCTCTCTCTCTCTCTCTCTCTCTCTACATATATGTATGTATGCCCATATGTACAGATATACGTATAAAGGTGTGTGAACTGCAAATATACTGGGATTGGACACACATCTTGTAATATTTTAGAATCTTAGGGTACCTTTTTGTTCACAAAAATCATTCCTTGAGTTTTGTATTAGGATTGCAGTCATCTAATTTTGCCTCTCTCCCCCCTTGTACAGGTAATGACAGATCTGTTCAAGTTGCACCGGAAATACTTGTCATCAGGCAACATCAAGATCCTTCTTGATATATTTTCACGCATAACATTCCATGCCCACCAGTTGAACTCTGAAACAATCGTTCTGGTAAAGCTGCAGAGAGCATGCTCTATCCTGGAGATATCTGATCCACCCACAGTTCACTTTGAAAACGAGTCTTACCAAAATTACCTCCTGTTCCTCCAAGATTTAATTGCAAATAATTCATCTTCGTCAGAAGAGGAAAACATAGAACTCCTACTCGTGTCGGTTTGTGAAAATATTCTGCAGATATACCTGGAGTGTTCTGGGTTACGACCTGCACAGCAGAAACCAGTTACCGATAAGAACCGAGAGGAACTTAACTGGATTCTTCCCTTGAGTTCAGTGAAGAAGGAAGAATTGGCTGCCAGGACACCTCTAGCTGTGTCAGCATTAAAGGTTTTGAGTGAGCTTGAAAGTGATTCTTTCAAAAGGTATGTTTCTAAATTATTCCCCTTGTTAGTAGATCTTGTCCGGAGTGAGCATTGCTCTGGAGAAGTTCAGCGTCTTCTAAGCTATATGTTCCAGTCATGTATAGGCCCAATAATATTGACATTGTGAATGGGTGTATGGTCCCAAGGCTGTACGCAATAGATAGTACAAGCGTGCGGCTCATCAGTTGTCACTTTTGTAAGTCATTTACGTAGGCTGGCTGGCCAGGTGGTAGCTTTGAGGTTCCATTTTTGGTAGTATGCAGGTGCTGGAGTTTTGTTAATGGATGTATATTCAATTATGCTAGGATCTATACTGATACTGTAATGCTACCCCACACACACATTTGCATTCGTAATCTGAAGAATTCCATTTCAACAGCAGGAATTAGATAAGTTTTTGCTGCTCCACAACGTAGAAAATTTGTTTGTCTGGAAATTTCTCTCGAGGTCAGAGCATCCTTGCCACAGCCTTTACAAACTGAAATTTTGGTTATTTTAGTGATGCAATCCTCCATAATCAAAAGCTGCATCAGATGGGATCGTCATCAAATTATAAAATTTATACTACTAATTTAATTGGTCTGGTATTTCGGTTGAAGAAGCTGCACTGTTCGCTCATCGCTTCATTAAAATAAACACAGTTTCATCAACCATTTCAGAAACTCTTCATTAAAATAATATGATTTGATCAACATCTGAATCCTCCTCGCACGAAGAACAAAATCAGTCTAAAACTCAATAATGATTCCGATTAAGGTTTTTGCACAGAGAGATGGCCAAAATCAGATCTTGCAAATAATTTTGCATACTGATGGGACCATGAAAAAGAAACTGAGAAAAGAAGAAACAGAGAGATTCAACACTCCCAAAAAAGGGGGAGAGTTAAAATGTTTAAAGTTTGATTTGGTAAGGGTTAGAGAAGTGACTAGGTAAAATGTCAAATGTGTCCTTTTAATTTAGCTTCAAACTTGATATGGATGCTCTAAGAAAATAAGCTGCAACGAAGTTATTTATGTTCGTGAAGGTTTTATAAGAATTTGTAAATCATTTTATATTGAAACAAACGGAAAATGGAACATTACTCTGCATTGGGAGCAGCTAATATGTATCTCTTATAATATTAATCTCTCAATGACATAACATTAACGATAAGAAACCGGAATAAAAAAATCACGAATTGCGTAACATTTTCAAACCACAAAATGCATGACATTTACTCAAAAAAAAAGTCGCAACACTTTCGAAAAATATATATATTTTTTCCGGAGTCTTCCGTCGTAACATTGCCATTCAACTGTATAACCTCAGTGTTACCTCCCAGAAAGATAGGTGCATCTGGCACCAGATCCCCTTGTAGGATTTTCATAAGAAATCCTAAATCCAAGAATTCATGTCAAATCATTGAAGAAAATAATAGCGGATATGTACCTGTCACCGTGGAGGATGAAAACCTTGTGTGTGTGGTTGTTTGTCTTCCACCTCTAAAGCCCTTCTCTTGATCTTGACCTTAGTTTCACACTCGATGGGATGGTATGAAAAAGAAATTAGGGTTTGGAGTGGGGACTTAACTACATATTTATAGGCCTTGGTTCCATCATAGTCCATCATAATAGATGGAACCCTAATGGGCCCTGAATGGTCTCTACACTTAATAATAAGTCCGTACCACTTAACACACGTGATGTAACCCAAATACGTGCTCATTGAGATTTGTCAATTACTCGGTCACATTAATTAAATGATCACAGCTTAATGGGTAGTACCGACACCACTCAAACCTTATTCGGTAGTATACAATATCTAATTATACGATCTATGTAGGCCAACCTACAGAAAATTGCTAACAATCTCCCACTTGGGCCACATAGGTCATCCAGATATTAGACATTGTAAACTTTATGAGCGCTCAAACTTTTATTGTCGAAATTTATGAGTGTCATCTCAAACAATTTGGTTCATCAAAAACATAAATATAGGATCATGGCAGCCTTTGCCATATTTATCATGACATGACCCATTCATGGTCACAAATATCTATGTATTCAATGACATAGATCAAGTACGGAAGTGTAAAATGGAAATTACATGCAAGTGTGATCCTTTAGCATGCCTATTTCCAACTAGTCTAACCTTATAACTCAACAGAGTTCCTGAGTTATGCATATATTCAAAACTTCATGTATATACCACAATTTGAAAATATGCAACTTTATTTCAGAATCATCAATAAACCAAAAGTGATCACCACAAAAGTCAAATAATTAATAATATGAGTAGCACAACTCCCACTAATCAAATACTTCACTAGAACTAACCACTCTTGTACGAGCTACATGCTCCTTAAACACTTTAGGTGGTAAGCCCTTAGTAAGCAGATCCACAATCACAACTTCTGTGCTAATAAACTTGGCATTATTCGTCTCAATTATGGTATTTGTGGAAGGACAATAAAATTTAAAGCCTCTTGACCTTTCTGAGTATCCAACAAAATAGCAGCTAACAGTTCTTGAGTCCAATTTTCTTTCATCAGGCCTATAAGGTCTAGCCTCAGTTGGACAACCCAGACATGAAAATGCCTAAGACTAGACTTCTTTCTAGTCAACAAATTGTATGGGGTTTTAGCTACTGCTTTACTTGGTACTCAATTTAGAATATAAATTGCAGTCTTTAAGGCTTCTCTCCAAAGGAAATCAGGTAAAGAGAAATTGCTTATCATGCTTCTAATCATATCCTTAAGGGTCCAGTTTCGTCTCTCATATACACCATTTTGACTTGTTGTCCTTGGCATGGTGTATTGAGGTACGATCCCACATTCTTCCAAGTATTTTGCAAAAGGCCCTGGACGTTGTTCACCTGATCCGTTATATCTACCGTAGTATTCACCACCACGATCAGATCTAAAAGCCTTAATTTTCTTATTAAGTTGATTTTCAACTTCTGCTTTATAGGCCTAAAAACGTCTAGTGCTTTTGATTTTTCATGTATCAAGTACAGATACTCATAACGAGAATAGTCATCTGAAAAATGATAAAATACCATTGACCATTCCAAGAAGCCGTAGGGAATGGACCACAAATATCGGTATGTATCACTTCTAAAATGTCTAAACTCCTTTTGACACCAAATTTTCTTATGTTTGTTTGCTTCCCCTTTATGCATTCAACACATATTTTGAAATTTGAAAAATCAAGGAGATCAAGAATTCCACTTGACACAAGCCTTTCAATTCTCTCTTTCGAGATATGTCCCAAACGCTTGTGCCACAAAACGAAGGAGTTCTCATTAATTAATTTTCGCTTTGTACCATAGTTGTCAACATATAAAGTTTCATTAAACTTTAAGTGTGAAGCATCCAAGTCTAATCTATATAGACTATCAACTAGAGATCCATTACCAATAATATTTGAATTTTGGAAAAGACTGAAACAGAAATTAAATTCCGTCTAAATGACGGAACATAAACAGTCTCATCCAAATCCAAATAAAAACCAAATTCTAATTTAAGTCTATAGACTCCAATTGCCTCAACACGAACTTTATTACCATTCTCCATATAAATAAACCTTTTGGCATCACTGGGTGTTCAGCTCCTTAGACAACCATTCATAGACACACTTATGTGAATAGTGGCACCTATATCTATCCACCAAGTGTTGGGTGGTACTTCAGCTAAATTAAATTCATAGCAAAAAAAAAAAAAAAAAACTACATTGGTTATCTTTATTTGCAAGCCACTTATGATACTTGGGACAATCTTTCTTCACACGACAATCAACCCTTTTGCAATAGAAACAGAGAATAACTATATCTTGATTCTATTTCACATTTGTTTGTGAAGTCCCAGTATGTGAAATTCTCTTACTCTTATGATCAAATTTGTTTTCTTAGTGCCCAAATAACCCAGAGAATATGTTGGAATGTTGTTTAAATTGACAGATATAGTAGATGTATTCACTATAATAACAGAAAAGCTCACGATCAACAAATATCCATAATGCAATGATAAAAATAAAAACTTGTTTATAATTATCATGCAAAAATTGGTCTAATTGTAGGGGCAAACAATTTAGACAGGGGCGACTTGTTCAAAAGTTCTAGACAAAGAATTTGTAACCCCATTAGTCCACCAAACAAGTTTATAACCTATCTAGTCCTAACGTTGACTTTTTTTTTTTACCTTACCAAAAAAAATTTGTATCCTATGAAAGTGCCAGAAAAGTTTGTGCCCTATGAAAGAACCTAAATCCCAGGGTGTCCTATGAAAGTGCCTAAAATTCTAGGGTACCCTATGAAAGTGCCTAAAATCTTAGGGTACCCTATGAAAGTGTCTAAACCACTAAAACCCTATAATAGAAAAATGCACCTAAAACATAAACCCTAGGGTACCCTATGAAAGTGCCTAAAACACTAGGATACCCTATGAAAGTGCCTAAACAACTAAAACCCTATAATGGAAAGTGCACCCTAAGTGTCTAAACCAAAAATGCCTAAACCCACTTTACCCTACTCCAAATAGCCTAAACCCCCTAAAATTGAACCTCAAAATTGAACTTAATCCCAAAATTAAAGGGACAATTAATTTTGTCCCACGCACTCAGGACCCACACATTGTCGCATTCGCAGGAGACAGACAGAGATGGGCATGAACAATGGTCACCCATCGCTTTCAAGGGGTACCACCCGTCGCTTTCAAGGGGCAACCCTTTTGGCAGCAGTGACCACGCGCGGGCACAGCTTTGCAGGACCTTAGACAGTAAGATTTTTTATCCAGTGGACACGACGCATCATTCAAGTTTAGACTGGACTAAATGACTCAACACATCCGTACCTTTGGACTTTTAGACAAATTGCCGTTTAGACAAATAGTGGTGGGTCCTGTCAAGAAACCTAACGCACTATCATAACCAAGTCTTTGGACAGTATTTATAACATGCAAGTGGTCTTCTAAAAAATAAATAAGGCTAGTTAACATGAACAATATAAAATAGGCCCGGCCAATCAAAAGCTTTCCTTTGGGCCAACTTTTGAACGCATAGGTAAATCCTAAAAATTATATTATTCAAAAGATTAACTACCTTATACCGTTTAAATTCGGCCAGATAATAATCTTCCTTTGGGCTGATCACTACCCACATGGATCTAAACGTGACTTTAGGTCATCCAAAACTGTTACCTTCAAGTTTAAGAAAATCTCCATAATAGAGCCACTTTGGTGGCCTATTACGAAATAATCTTTATGCCCCAATTTAATTCCTTAAGTGAAACAAGTATATACCATGGGAAAATTAATTGCCATAACCACGCTGTATAATTTCATCCTCGTAACAAAAGTTACATGCAATCTAACCATGGGTGATACATGATATATATATGCAGCGGCATCACTAGTACCCACCAATGGGGTAATAATAACAAGGAAAAATGGTTTGATTCTAAACAGGTAACAAAAGTTACCACCAGATTTAACAAGGAATTGAAAAAATAATACTCCCTCCGTCCCAATTTTATGGTCTCTTTTGGAAATTCCAACTTAATAAGGGGACATAATCATTGCACTTGTGAAAACATATTTTTCCTATTTTACCCTTCAATCATTACACTTTCTTACTTTTTTATTATTTTTAATTTCAAAATACAAGGGTATAAGAGGAAATTCCTTAACAATTACTCATTTAGTTTTGAAGTGGAACAATTTTTTTGAGCCAACAAAAAGTATCAATTGGGACTATAAAATTGGGACGGAGGGAGTAACCGTGAAAATGAATTCCCGAAGCCGCACTGTCATAGACAACAAAACGGAAAAAGAACCCAAAACATGGTCTGATCTAGTAGGACAGAACCATTGAAGATCTTGCATGTGCGAAAAATAAATCAAATATTGATTAATACATTCACATTCCAAGCAGGTGTCAGTTAACCAAATTTAATACTGGTAATCATGGGGTAAACACTTTATTGAACATATGAAGGAAAAGAATATTTGGTTGGTATAATCCGTAAGGCAACTGATATACTATGCCGATCAACTATCAACTTGATTCTAAAATTAGCGGGAGGAAAAAAAAACTTTATATTTTCCTCAACAATCTGACAAGAGGCTCTGATACCACTTGTAGGATTTTCATAAGAAACCCTAAACCCAAGAATTCATGTCAAACCATTGAAGAAAATAATAGCAGATATGTACTTGTCACCATGGAGGATGAAAACTTTGTGTGTGTGATTGTTTGTCTTCCACCTCTAAAGCCTTTCTCTTGATCTTGACCTTAGTCTCACACTCGATGGGATGGTATGAGAAAGAGATTAGGGTTTGGAGTGGGGACTTAACCACATATTTATAGGTCTTGGTTCCATCATAGCCCATCATAATAGATGGAACCCTAATGGACCCTGAATGGTCTCTACACTTAATAATAAGCCCGTTCCACTTAACACACGTGATGTAACCCAAATACGTGCTAATAGAGATTTGTCAATTACCCGGTCACATTAATTAAATGATCACATGTTAATGGGTAGTACCGACACCACTTAAATTTTATTCGACAATATACAATATCTAATTATACGATCTATGTAGGCCCACCTATAAAAAATTGCTAACACTCCTTCGATTTGTAGATCACGTGGTCGGTAGACATTTTGTTGGCGTCACAAGGGTGGAAGTCCTCGAGGAGAGGTACTCATGAAGGCTCAATTGTAATAATCCAAATTTTTAAAATAAAAATCTGAATTATTTTGACTTCTAATTGACTCTATTAGACTAATAAATTTCTAATTTCATAGATTACTTTTATTGTCTATATAATAAGCATATAATGTGTGTATATATATATATATATATATATATATATATATATATATATATATATATATATATATAGATATATGCACTTGTATGTTTTATGCATTTTTTTTCATCCCAACCTCTTTACTCTCCCCAATACCACAATTCAATTCCTCATCCTTATCTCTGAAAACTTTCACATCCTGCAATACCCAGCCACCTCCCATCCCATTGTTTACTCCTATGTCTCCAACTTCTCCTATAATAATTCATTTCTCTCTTGTCCTTTTCACCTTCCAAACAATACAAAGAGAGGGAACAACGGTGAAGTGTGTGTGAGAGAGAGTGAGGTTCTAGAGTACTTCATTTTTTTTTCTCTTCCAATTGAACAGTTCATTTCAAGCTTATCTTTTCCAAAGAAAGGTTGTTAAGGCTTACTTTATTTTATTTCACTCTTAGCATTCCAAAAAAGGTAGATACCTCTTACTCTCTAATTTTAAGTATATTTAGACTATTTTGTGTTGATATCAGGGCTTACACTAAGCCCGAACAAAACCAAACCAAACCAAACCTAGTTATTACGTCAAGAAACCCGTCAACAAAATGGCCTGTGAACCGATCTGCCAAGAGCATGTGCTTGTATTAATTGTTCATCAACATTGGTCAAATGGCAAACTTGAATTCCTAGAAGTCCAGTCCACGTGGGAACATTTGTAGGTCATATTGCTTGAAATTGTTAATTAGTTTTCTTTTATTATTTATTTTGTCTTACTCGGCAATCTAACTGTGGTGTTTGAAAGAATGTTTATAATTAGAATAAAAGTGAACTGATAATAGTATGGAATATGACAAAAGTTCATTTCTAAGTATTATGTTTTATGAAATCATTTCTCATTAATTTATGTGTATTGTTTATAGATTATTATTAGTTGTATCGTTTTATCCCTGATTTTGTCATTTGTAAATTTATAATGAGCAAGTTGTTTGTTAGATTGGACAATTAAGTTCCCTAGTTTTGTGCACGAAGATAAATGATCACCTAGATGTTGAGTTACTGGATAATTTGATTGAATGTTGATATGAAAGGATTGGGTAGTTTATCGTGGAAAAATTGTTGTTATGGTTGGCAGGTAGCCAGATGGTGTAGTTGAAATGATTGGCAGTCAGCCAGAGTTTGATTAAGATTTGGAACCTTAGAAATAGCGTTGCGTGATCACTCCTCACGAATATGGTTACTGAATGATTGGCGGTACCTGTAAATGTATTGCGGTCGACCAAAGATATATTGTATTATAGACCCAGGATCCGTGTATTTATATACTCCAAAGGTTGCACAAGACCTTCAGGGCCCAAGCAGGTACGCTTAGTCCCCCGGGGATTCTTCCTTGTGAGGCGATTGATGATTTTGACTAAATACATAATTTAGTCCTTGTCATCTGTGCTCCCAGTCAGGGTAAGCATGGAGGGAGTGGAATCACGAATGGCTATTTTCTAAGAGGTTCAGTTGGGATTCTCTAGGTAGAGAATCATAGATTTCACATAGATTGAATATTAGTAATGAATAAACGGATTATTGTTATGTTTCTCATTGTTTTGTTATATTATTCTATACATGCTCTGTTGTGTATTGTAAGGGTTATTGGGTAAGAATTATCTATTGAGTGAACCTCATCACTCACGATGCAGACGATTGTACCCGGCTCTGCGTGCCGCATTTTGAAAGAGAATCAACAAGGTGAGTAAAGATTACCTAATGAGGTAGGAGGAGATGAGCAAAATCTTGAGGTGAACCTCGTTGCTGAAGGAGGAGAAACAAAAGAAGCTTGGAACCCCTCTTACTATTAGAGCTTTGTCCCCTTATTTTATGTTGAATAAATGTGATTTGAATTTTCAATAAAGTACGTTGTCTTATTGTAATAAAATTAAGATCACTCGACTATTATGTATTTTTGTCGTTTGATAAAGATAAATCTATCTTAATAAATTAATCTTTTTTTTAACAAATGTTTAAATAATGCTTCCGAAAAATCGGGGCGTTACATCACTCATATATATATATATATATATATGTAGAGAGAGAGAGAGAGAGAGAGAGAGAGAGAGAGAGAGAGAGAGAGAGAGAGAGAGAGAGAGAGAGAGAGAGAGAGAGAGAGAGAGGTCATTAACAAATGACTAGGAAAATCTTTGTGATATGGTCGGCATTTTTCTTTAATTTCATGCTGTTTAAGGCTTGCTTAGTCAACCTAGGTTTTTGTTTTTTGTAATACTCTAGTAAATAGGGTTGAAAAGCATTACAAAAACCAATACGAGCCAATGAATTTCCTTGTGGAAAGGTAACCAAATTTAAGCATCTATTCAAGTAAGCGTGGCTTTTTGACTTTTCACGATTTGTTATGTGATGTATTGTGAGAGAGTAATTGTCTCGGGTTTTTAATAAGTTGGCTTTTAACTTTTTTGAGTTGGTGGAATGAGGCCTAAATATTGCTAGTTATGTTGACTTGGTCCATGAATTCTCCTAAGTGGATGAGACAGGGATGTAGAGGATCACACCCCATGGTGTTGGCAGAACTCTTGTGCCAACTCTCAGGCAGGAGAGGTTACAAGAAATTTTTTATTAGTGGGGTCAAAAATCTACAAAGGTTTTACGTATTTCATGTCTAGGGGCAAGATCTAGTGAATCGAGTGTAAGATCTTGGGGCAAAATGACCAAAATATCTATAAATTAATATATGTACACGTTTGTAGGAAATTTTAGTCAAGTAGAGTCAATTGACCCCTCTTGCCTCTTCTTCTTGGGTCTGCCCCTTCTCTTAGGCATTAAGCTTTAATGCTTTGTCCCTTAAATTTCTGTGTATACGGGTACAAACTGCGAGAGGGTGAGAGACATGGGTTTGCAAGGTAGCCTAAGAGAGGCTAAGGTCCTGAGAGGGAGAGCCGTGGTTCTTGTACACAGGGTTGCGGTTGTGCAGTCTCCGAGCTGTGCACCATCTGAGCCGTCCACTTCAGCATCTTTGCATCCAAACTGTTAGTTGCGTGTGTGTAAGAAGAAATCTGGGCCATCCATCTGAGCAATGGACGACCTGGATGGTGCACAACAGCTACTGTGCGGAGACTGCACAACAGCAACCCTAAATCCGTGGTTTTTCCCCCCGAAAAGTTTTTTCCTCATATTTATAGGAGTTTTTTTTTTCTCTAATTTGATGCTTGAGTACCTAATAAATGGTATTAGAGCATGATGGTGGCAGAAGGTCACCACAAACATTGTTTCTCTAATTTGATGCTTCTTTCCTTGTGCTTGGAACTCCATTCACAGGTCTTTGAAGTCCCACAACACTGGTCCCAATGTAGTGAGCCATTGTACCCCTAACACCATATCACAACCCCCTAGAGGAAGCAACCTCACATCTGTGGTGAAGTTAGTACCCTGAACACTCCATTTGAAATCTGTTATAGCTGCCTTACTATATAGTTTGGTCCAATCTGCCACGACAACTGCCAAAGGGTTGGTAAACTGAATGGTTTGTCCAGTTCTTTTAGCCATAATTGGGTCCAAAAAATTATCTGTACTTCCTAAATCAATGAGTATTGTGATGGGGCACTTTTTCACTTTGCCCTTGATTCTCATGGTATGATAAAATGGTGCTCTAGATAAGGCATGAACAGAAATGTGGAAGTCCTCCAGTGTTTGAGTTGGTTCTTCCTCTGCCTCTTCAACTTCAATGGAGAATAGTTGTTTCTTTTTGCACACATGGCCATGGTAATACTTCTCGTCACACCCAAAACACAACCCCTTCTGTCTTTTTTCATCAAAGTCTTTAGTGGTCATGGTCTTGATTGGTGGTAAGGCTTCATTTGTTTTGGGGAAATTCTGTAAGAGAGGTAGGGTAGATTTTTGGGATAAGGAAAGGTTATTGGTGGTTTTAGGAGTTAAATAGGCAGAAGTGAGGGAAGTATGAATTTTGGGGTAATAAGGGGCCATTCCCTTAGCCTTTTTGAGTGTCATAGTGGTTTTTTCTTGTAGCCTAGCCAATCCCATGGCCTGAGAGATGGTGGTAGGCCTGAACATCTATACCCCAACCTTGATTTCTTCATTTAGACCACTAATAAAACAGTTCACAAAGAATCCTTCACCTAGTCCATTAGTCCTGTTAGCTAATTCTTCAAACTTTGCCTGATAATCTCTCACAGTTGTTGTTTGTTTGAGTTTAGTCAATTGTCCCACTACATCTTCATACACATTTTCATTAAATCGATCAAACAAGGCTGAACTGAACTCTCTCCAATTCCTCACTGTGTTTGATTTTTCAAACCATCTGTACCAACCAATGGCTCAATCTTCCAAGTGTATGGTAGCTAAATGTACCTGTGTTTGAATCTCAAACTTTGCCTGATAATCTCTCATAGTTGTTGTTTGTTTGAGTTTAGTCAATTGTCCCACTACATCTTCATACACATTTTCATTAAATCGATCAAACAAGGCTGAACTGAACTCTCTCCAATTCCTCACTGTGTTTGATTTTTCAAACCATCTGTACCAACCAATGGCTTAATCTTCCAAGTGTATGGTAGCTAAACGTACCTGTGTTTGAATCTCAAACTTCGCCTAATAATCTCTCACAATTGTTGTTTGTTTGAGTTTAGTCAATTGTCCCACTGCATCTTCACACACATTTTCATTAAATCGATCAAGCAAGGCTGAACTGAACTCTCTCCAATTCCTCACTGTGTTTGATTTTTCAAACCATCTGTACCAACCAATGGCTCGATCTTCCAAGTGTGGCCGCTAAACGTACCTTCTGAGTTTCGTCAATTTAATGAATCTCAAAATACTTTTCACATTGACATACCCAACCATCATCACCAGAGAATTTTTGGAAAATCGATGCGACTAAAACGGGGTAAAGGTCCATTGGTCCCAAAATTACCAGTTCCTCCAGTTGGAAGACCTGTTTGAGGGGGCATCTGTATCGAAGTGGTGGGTATATGGGTTACCTGCTCTGCAAGTTGGTCGTATTTGATCGCGAGAGTTGCTACCAAATTTCGAACCTCAGTCACCACCTCAGATTGAAGATCCAGAGCTGTGGTTTGACGTTCAATCGCCATTGCCTGAATATCCGAGTTCGTCTTCATTGTTTTCATAGTTTCTTCGAGCCGCTTAAAATCCTGAGATTTGGTGCCGTCTGCCATATCAATTGATCACAGCTCGCCGAGGAAAGGGAGCTCTGATACCACTGATACGCTTATTGACCCAAATCCACAGAAATCAGAAGTAGTTAAGATCCAAAATGGAACTCAAATAACTGATATTAAGCAACATGAGGAATTACAGATCTAAGAAGAGGATAACATAAGAAATGACATACAATTCTCCACCCCCACTTTCTCTACTCTTCCTCCTTATGTAGTTGCTCACATCACATGTTCTCTCCCCTTGCGATAACAGAAATTCCCCCCAAAAGGGAGTATAGGAAAATAAAGAAAAAGAAAAAACAGGAAAAACATTTATGTATTAAATTAAGTAAATTACGGTGTAGCCCTTGAGTGCATCAGCCCTTTCCCCTGGAGTGTAAATTATTAGTAGTTGAATTTTAAAATACCCCACAAGCCCTGAATTTTAAATTAAATTTGACTTAAAATAAAGTATAAGCGCCGTCTAATAGTCTGTCCAATGAACCTTACAAGTCAAAGGTTAGCTGGTGATCATATTATAGTATTAATTAGAAAAACCAATAATGAAATAACCCCAATTAACCCAAAAATGTACCAGTTGACTCTCACCATACTTCCCATATTCATCAAAAAATCTCCAACAAAACAACCCCTAGAGGAAAAACACTCAAGAGAGAGAGAGAGACAGAGAAAGAGAGAGAGAAGAAAGATGATTTGTCTACTAAATGGAGGTCATGAATCCAGTCTATGGACTCTTATGCTCATCTTCTACACTTGCATATGGATTCCATTTGTTCAAATTAAGATTGCCCTCCAAGAGATTCTTGGCATCTCCATGGTCTACAAATTTTTTTGGCCAAGGGACGTCGTATGCCATGATGAGGGGATTATGTGGTTGGCCGATCTTGCAGTGTCTAGGTTTGCGGATTTGGATTATCCAAAAACAAGCAGCAGCAACAACAGCCACAGTAACAACAACAGAGTTGACGATGATTGTGATCATGGGGACTTAATGTGCTCGGTTTGCTTGGTGGAATTCGAGAGGGAAGACGCGGTGAGCCAGCTCCCTCGTTGCGGCCATGTCTTCCACGAGGAGTGCATCCAGAGTTGGCTCGACCGGAATCACTTTACCTGCCCTCTCTGCAGGTCCTTATTCCTGCAAACCCTAAACCCGAAACACTAAACTTGAACGTGCTTTGCCATGCGAAATTTACACATATTTGTGTGCATGCATGTGTTTACCTTTACAAACAAAGCACGTATGCATACATTCCCTGTAGATGTGTTGTTGTTGACGACGATTATGTTGTCTGTATTTCGAGGGGGAAGTGAATAAGATTCAATTAGGTTGTTGGGTTTGGTTCTTGAATTTGTGAAGAGAGAGAAAACTACGAGAGAGAAAGAAAGAGATTCTATTGCATAACATTGGAAAATAGATTAGATTCCTCTGCACGGCCAGATTCAAGAGTATGGATCTTTTGTCCTAGATTCTTGTAGTTCCAAATTTAATTTCTATTATGTTGCACATTAAATCTTTATATATGCATTTGAAAGAAAAATGGAGATATGATCTATGAAATTTTCTCCCAATTTTCATCGTCCACAAAGAAAGGTGCCCCCAGCATTTACTTTGAAGGGGTGTTTGGGAGCCCTATTTTTTTACTTTTTGCATTTTGGTTTTGGTATATTTTGGTTTTTAAATTATGGTCAGAATTTATTATTGAATTTGTAAATTGTTTTAAGATGTATACAAAATGCATTTGAGAACAAGAGTAGTGTTTGAGAAATATGTGCAAAATACATTTTGTAAGTCTATATCTTAAACAAAATGGGAAAAGTGAAAAATGAGAAGTCAAAAAACGCTTATCTCCCCCTATTGAACTGCTGTTAAGGTTTTAAAATGTGAGAGGGCACCCGCCTTATAATTTACTGAACGACCCTTCTCCATATTTCTTTATTTCTGTCTGTCTTTCTTTCGCTTTAATAAAAGTGGAAATTTTTTTATTAAAGTTTGTAAAAGTGTAAAAAAATGTAGAATGTATTGTTTTTATTGTTTTATTAGCTTATTAACACAGCCCAACAGTCAATAGAAGGAATGACGCAACGAAATTCACAATAAACTAGTTAGCGTATTAGTTCAAACGAAGATAGGTCTTAAATTCTAGAGAGTTCTTGAATCCACAAGAAGAAAGAGATTAACTTTGCATTGTTTATTGAATAAAAGATGCTGAATAATAAAGATTACATGCCCTCTTATAAAGAAACCTAGCAAACCCTAGCAAATACTACTAAAAAAATAAAATATCCCGAAAATTGGGAAAACTCCCAAAATTGAAAACTTGAAAGAAAAATAAGAAATTTTCAATTGGAAACAACGTAAATGGAATTACATGCTAAAAATTATTTGTAATCTAATTATTACATAAAATAGCAAAATTGCTAAATTGGAGGCCTAAATGAATGAATTTGGCAGAAATTCACCATTAGTCACGACTTAGGGTGGTGAGTATTGGCCGCAATGTAATTTTGTTTCAGTCCACCAAGTTTGGGCCTATTCCAGGCTGGTCAATAAATTGCCGAAATTGGCAATTTTTAATTAAAAGTTGTTTGGGTCTCTTAGGCTTCGACCAGTTCAACTGATCATATAACTGGACCGCTACTTGTTCTGTGTCAAGGAACCTTTTGACAACACGTCCCCATTAGCATGAATTGCATTTAAACTTATCCAAAAGAGAAGAAGATGATTATACTTGCAAGTTGAATTAAATTTGCAAAGATATTATCTTATTCTTTTGAGTATTCACGAAGTAAAAGATGCCTATTAATTTCACTAAATTGTTTTTTTTTTTTGAGAAGTCAATCAAGTGGCTTTATTATATATAGAGAGATGAGCAGTTGGCTTGTTATATCAACTTTATTTAAGTTTCAAAAAAATAAGAAACAAAAACAAAAACAAAAAGATCATTCTATTACGACACAAATGATTATGGGCTAAATTACCATTTTGGCCTCCAATGTAGTAGGCAGGTGTCATATGGTTGGAGCCATTTTTTGGGTGCTAAAGCTAAATTTGGCATTGTTACTGCTACAATGTTTTTTTTGGGGCCTTAATTTGACCAAACTACTTGAGAGGTGTCCATGCTAAAATTTGACTCATTTCCTCAACTACCTTCCAACTACTCTTATCTCAACTAAATTTTGAAATTTTTTTTGGTGCATCGGAATAGAAAATCAGAACACAACAAACAGAAAAAGACAACAACAAGAACGATAAATCGGCAACAAGAATGATCAACCTAAATCAACAAGATCGGGTTCCAGAGAAGAAAGATTTGCATCCATCTTCCACCAATGCAAATCTTACATACTGTCACCGCTGTTGTCGCTCTTTCTGCTGCCAGAGAACCACCCACCACAACCTCCAACAGAAGCCATAGGAGCTAGATCTCAAGATCCATCATAGATTGGTGATGGTCAAACAAAAAATGCAAGAGATAGGCCGATTCAAACTCTCACGAAGAGAGTGACTCAGCCCAAATCTACCATTTAGGAGGACTACCAGATTTTTTTTTTTTTTTTTTGGGGGAAGGATGGGATGGAAACCCTAAGAGAGAAAAGTGCAGAGCATTTTCTCTCTCCACCCTCTTACTCACTCTTCTAACTAACTTTTGAATTATTGGAGTACAATTTTTGTATATTTTATGTATTGTTTAGCCATCTTTTAAATAATCATGATTTTAGTAACTAAGCTTTAGGAACCAATTAAATATCTAACACAACTAATTTTCAGTTTTTCCACAAATTTCTAGGTTTTATGTCAAGAATTTATTTATTTATTTATTTAAGAAATCAATTGTTCTTGATTTGGTAGTTGAGAATGGAGAGAGAAAGATAATGTGGCAGAAATGGTTAGGACCATTTTTGCCAAATTTGGGGATGGAGGAATGGTATGACATTGGAGCATTGTAAAATGGCATGGGATCCATTTTTTTGGGTATGGCCGGCTTCCCAAACTTTGTGTTTAATACTCCCTCTGTCCTAATTTAATAGCCCATTTTCACTTTTTTGATTCTCTATTAAATTGTCTACATCTTTCAATTTATAATATTTTTCATGTTTCGAAAATTTCCCATAATAAAATTAATTGAAATCTAATCAAATAAGATCCATATTGATATTGCATATAGAAAGTCTTATATATTGCAAGATATAAACCTTTTTTAATTCCATCAAGTTAGAATAGTAACATAGACTATCAATTTACGACAGAGATTAGATTCCCAGAGTGGTCCAAACTGTTCAAATAGTACATTATATATATGGTCATTTGAGTGTTTTACCAAATTTATTTACCTTTTTGGTCCTTAATGTATTGGTTGAGTGTTATTTTAATCCTTTAATTACCAATTGCTAAGATTTAGTCCCTGACATCACCAAATTAACGCGGCATCTTAGATACATCTTTACTATTACGGCCTTTTAAGTGATAGATTTCTCTCTCTCTCTCTCTCTCTCTCTCTCTCTCTCTCTCTCTCTCTCTATGTTCTTCCCACCTACCTATCTATACCAAACCAAGCCTTATGTCTCAATCAATTGGGGTCGGCTACATGAATCCTTTTTCTCCATTGAGCTCTGTCAAGTGCTACTTCATCGCTTAAACCTAGTATACTCAGATCTTTGCGTACTACTGCATCTAATGTAAATTTGGGTCTTCCCCTCCCTTGTGCGTTTCTACCCAAGGCTATCTTATCTACTCTTTTAACTACTACATCCGCTGGCCTACGATAAACATGGCAAAACCACCTTAGCCTATTTTCCCTTAACTTCTCATTTATTGGTGCTACACCTACCACCTTGCGAATTGTTTCATTTCTAATCTTATCTTATCTAGTCTTACCACACATACACCTCAACATTCTCATTTTCGCTACACTTATCTTGTTCACTTGCTGCTTCTTAATAGGCCAGCATTCTGTCCCGTAAAGCATCTCTGGTCTAACAACAGTTCTATAAAATGTTCCTTTCAATTTTGTTGGTACCCTCTTGTCACATAGTACACCAGTAGCGCTTCTCCACTTGAGTCACCCCACTTGGATCCTATGAGTCACATCATCTACAATTTTTCCATCTTGACTAATAATAGAGCCTAAATGCCAAAAATGGTCCCTCTTTGGTATCTCCTGATCTTGGATCATCATGCTTTTCTCATACGCATTTCTGGTATCACTAAACTTGCAAACCATATACTCAGTTTTACTCCTATTTATCCGAAAGCCCTTAAACTTGCAGACCTTATACTCAGTTTTACTCCTACTTATCCGAAAGCCCTTAGACTTTAACATGCTTCCCGTCAAATTTCTAATTTAGTATTAACACCACTAGCCGTTTCATCTACAAGGACAATATCATCTACAAACAACATACATCATGGGATATCCTCCTGAATCTGCCTAGTCAATTCATCCATAACTAACACGAAAAGGTACGGGCTCAACGCTGACCCTTGGTGCAATCCTACTGTGATGGGAAATTCACTCATTTCTCTTACTGGTGATCTAATGGCAGTGACTGCACCTTCATACATGTCTCTGACCACGTCAACATAGCCTCTGGTCACTCCCTTTCTCTCCAGAACCCACCATATAATGTCTCTAGGCACCCTATCATAAGCCTTTTCTAGGTTTATGAAAATCATATGGAGATCCTTCTTCGTTGATCTATGTCTTTCTACCAATCTCCTTAGTAGGTAAATAGCTTTCATAGTTGATCTCCCAGGCATGAGCCCAAACTGTTTCTCCGACACTGTAGTGACCATCCTCAATCGATGCTCAATAACTCTTTTCCACAACTTCATCGTATGACTCATCAACTTAATACCTTTATAGTTGTTGCAACTTTGAATATCCCCTTTATTATTGTAGATAGGTACTAAGGTACTCCTCCATTCGTCGGGCATCCTCCTAGATAAAATAATCTTGTTGAACAATTTTGTCAACCAAGTCACCCCTAAGTCACCTAGGCTTCTCCACACTTCAATGGGGATACCATCTGGTCCTAAGGCCTTACCCGGTTTCATCCTCTTCAAAGCCTTGGCCACTTCAAACTTTTGTATCCTCCAATAGAACTCGTATTCTATTTTCTCGTTAGGGACATCAACTTCCTCCTCACCAAAGCTTCCTTCATGTTTCTCATTTAACAACTTCTCAAAATACATCTTCCATCTATCCTTGATCTCTTCATCTTTCACCAACACCTCCGAATCACTACCTTTTATATACTTAACTTGAGAGAAGTCTTTAGCTTTCCTTTCTCTTAGCTTGACAAGTTTATATATATTCTTTTCTCCTTTCTTACTATCAAGCCTAGCATAAAAATCATCGTAGGCTATCAACTTAGCCTCACTAACAGCCTTCTTAGCTTTCCTATTAGCCTGCTTGTACCCTTGAAAATTTTCCACATTCCGGTCCTTTTGCCACTTTTTAAAGCAATCCTTCTTGGCTTTTACCATGGTTTGAATCTTGTCGTTCCACCACAATGTCTCTTTAGAACTTGGACCTTTTCCCTTTGACTCCCCAAGAACTTCTTTTGATATTCTTCTAATCCCGTTAGCCATTGTATTCCATGTACTATCACTATCACCTTCTCCTCCCCACTCCATCTCTTGGCCCATACACTCCTTAAACACCTCTAGCTTCTCTCCTCTTAAGAACCACCATCTAGTTCGTAGGGTTCTAGTTTCTTTTCTCAATCTATTATTCCCCTTGAGACCTATATGTAACACCAAAAGTCTATGTTGTGCCACTAGACACTCTTCGGGAATGACCTTACAATCCTTACATAACAAGCGATCTGCGCCTCTAGCAAGGAAGTAGTCGATCTGGCTTCTATTGGCTCCGCTCTTAAAGGTAATTAAATGTTCCTCACGCTTCTTATATAAAGTATTTCCAACTATCAGGTCGCTAGCTACCGCAAATCCAAAATCCTCCTACCACCTTCATTTAGGTCACCAAATTCAAATCCATCATGTACCTTCTCATACCCTTGCCTCTGCACTCTCACATGACCATTAAAATCTTCTCATATAAAAAGCTTCTCTCCACAAGGTATCTCTTGAACCACATTATCTATCTGTTCCCAAAATTGTTCTTTAGTGAGATCATCTAAACCTACTTGGGGCGTGTAAACACTAATAATATTCATTATGCTCTCTCTAATCACAAGCTTAACTAAAATAATCCGATCTCCTTTCCTCATGACTGTGACTACCGAGTCCTTAAGGTGCATATCTACTATGATGCCTACCCCATTTCTATGCCTATCCTTACCCGTATAATAAAGCTTATACTCGGTGTCTTCTATCTCTTTAGCCTTCTCCCCTACCCACTTAGTCTCCTGAAGGCAAGCTATACTTATTCTCCTCCTAATCATGGTATCAACTAGCTCCCTAGTCTTACTCGTTAAAGTCCCAATATTCCAAGTTGCTAAGCGGATCCTATAATCCTGGGCTAGCTTCTTTACCCGTGCTTGTCCAGGCACGTGCGGGAACCTTTGCTCACTTGCCCATTTTTCAAAGCACCCGAAGACAGGCACAACGTGTCACTTGAAGGGAACGCCCTAACATGTCTCATTGTATGATGAAGGTTCATGTCATAAGGTTTTGATCGGTCTTTTTATGTGCTGGCTGTCAGCTACCTGACACACAACCCTTCTCCTTTATTCGGGCTTGAGACCGGCTGAGATCCAAAGATAAGGCTTTAAGAATGTCACAGGTGGACTTGTACGTGAAAGAGTTGTGGATGTTAGGGCAAAGTAAAGAAGTGGCAAAAAAAGTGTAGCCAAAGATAATTACATACAATGCCGCTCCAATTATTATTGGACTCCATACAATGCCGCTGCATTTGATACAAAGATAACTACATCTGCGTTAGGACCTTTTATTTTTTTTCCCTCCTATCAAAATGGTAGAAGATATTATTGATAACAAGTGAACTAATACATCAAAAAAGATGGCTATCTTGCTCTAAAGAACACAATAACCAATTGAGAGGTCAAGATTCCTAAGTCCTCACACTAGAGCATCTCAGCCCAAATCTTGCAGCTTGTTGGTAATCATATTTGCCAATCTCCAAGCAAACTGAAAAAAAACAACTGTCGAACCTTCCTGCACTTTGTCTATTATCTTCAGTGGTTACTTCTACGCTCAGTGAACTTGTTAGGGTCACTAAACAAAAGAAATCTAGCATCTGAAGCAGCAAGGAGGAAGGAGATCACCCATCAAGGGTAGAGCCCTCCCCCTTCGTCCACCACATAAAGGTGGTGGAAAACCTGGAGAAAAGGAGGGGAAGTAAGAGAGGCAGTTAGGTTTTGTAAGAGAGATATGCTCTAGGTTAAAAGGAGAGGCAGCTCCAAAAAAAGAGTGCATGGTTTGCAAGGCCAAACATTGGGGGCTAGCTGAATGTCTACAACTGGTACTTTTTGGACCAAAATGGCACTCATCCAATACCGGAAGGGCCAAAAACGTTACTCGTAAGTTTGGTAAATACCTAAAATACTGCTGTATATAAAGGACAAATCAAATGATGTCTGGTTTGTGAAATTTTAATGCACTCGTAAGTGCATAAATTGCATGTATCAAAGTATAGTAATGTAAGTGTGAGGTCAAATCCACATAGACTTTTGATTTTTGTAGAAAAACTAAATAATCTTACAATGAACCTTAACCCAATTAACAAAAATTGTGATTGATCTTTAACTAAAACAGACAACGAATGAACCTGATAAAAGAAAAGTGACTAAGGTTTTAGAATCCACACTCATGTATCCATAGCAATTACTGATAAACTATTAAAAAAATTTCTACTCTTCTTCACAGTAATTTGATGGCTAAACTCTATTAGCGTGGAAAATATTCTTGTTACGACCTTTTAGGAAAACAACTTATGTAAGCTAAATAACAAAAATGATAGTTGTATAACAATTAGTCTCCAACATGGTTCTAACACAATCACATGGTGAGTGGAGCACACACATACTTCACACTCAAGTGTGTGTGGGCTCCACACACCATATGAGTGTTGGAGCCATGTTGGAGATGTATGTTGTACCTCCATCATTTTTGGCTAAATAATTAGCTAGCAATCCCACATCATTGAAAATCATGATTGAATCCATATCCAAAGTTACTAACTTAATTATACTAAGATAAGAATGATTATTCGATTGAACCAACCATTTGGAAAATAAATATAAAAATTGTAAATAACTACTACGAAATATGAGGTTTCATCCTCAACCCTAGTCTAAAAGTTTAGCCTCTCATAAATAAAAATACATAGATCAATTTGCTAGAATCCATAGAACTAGTAATAAAAATGAAAAATCTTACAAATTTTCTTTTGCTCTTCTATTTCTTCCTCTAGCCGTGACCTTAGCTACACAGTCGCAACCTGTCTAAACGATGCGCGAGTTCCCTCTTTTTATGACCTCAATACCCTACTGTCTTCTTTGTAGTTGTTGCAAGTATTTCCTTGTAAAGGATAATGCCTCCTTAGTTTGATACAAATTTGATCTTAAATTTCTTACTTCCTAATGTAAGTCAAATTCAATCTCGCATATGGCCAATCAAGTTCTACTGCTTAATGGAGCCACAAACAAATCCCTTGTGTTGGAATTGTGCCTTGAATTTCCTTATTTGGAGATTCCTACTGCGTTTAAGATTTCCTATTGTGTTTAGGAAATCCTATTGCATTTTGGATTTCCTATTGTGTTTAGACTTCTATGGTAATGCTTTGATTGTGTTTCTTATAAATAGGAGCCTTGTGGCCTCCTAAGGCTCTGGACTTCTTGAGTGAATCCCTTTAAGAGAGCCCTCATGGGGTTTCTCGTAGTGTGCTAGGGTATCTTGGTCGTTCCATTGATAATCTTTAGTTCATGGGATTGGATGTTAGGGTTTTGTGTGTCTCTATTGTGTTTGTGAGACATTTGATGCTTTGTCAGTTGCTCCTCAAAGATTTGTCCCTAGATATCTGTTTGGTGCTTCAACTGTTGAGTTACGGGTATAGCCGACTTAGTGTGTTTCTCCACGTTCATAGTGAATCCTCTCTTGCTCTTCGCCCATGGACGAACCACATAAATCTTGTGTCTTGTTTTCTTTGTTGATTTGTTATATTCTCATACTTCAGGTTTGTCACAACAAACTGGTATTAAAGCTCCGGGTTCAATCCGAGGTTTCGTTTTCCGCTGCGTAGGTTTGTGTTGGTGCTTCTTCATGGTGACTTGTTTTCGAAGTTGAGAAGTTTGGTGCAACAAGGAACTCACAAGGCTTTGTTGGGGGAAGTTGAAGAAGCCAGCTGATAGGCATGATAGTTTGTTCGAGGATCTCTGTGCGAAGGTGTTTTTGAGAGAATTTTGGATTTGAAGCAGCACCTTTATACGATTTGTATGAAAGAGGTATGCCCATTAAAGACTATTTTGATGAGCTAATTTGGATTATTTTTTGGTTTTGCTCCTTTTGGATACCATTATGGAGGCCATTTGGGGTGCTTCATGTTGGATAT
The DNA here is from genome assembly GCA_022606695.1 of Vaccinium macrocarpon. Taxonomy (NCBI): domain Eukaryota; kingdom Viridiplantae; phylum Streptophyta; class Magnoliopsida; order Ericales; family Ericaceae; genus Vaccinium; species Vaccinium macrocarpon. The sequence goes on from CM040172.1 coordinate 32,926,018, forward strand.
CGCCGTAGAGATTCACGTCCATTATTAATCCGGGTTCAACTATTTGGGGTATGCAAAGTTTGCATATTAACTTTGTGGGGAGTTTGAGTACGTCTTCAGTGACATCAAGGAGGGATGCATTCGGTGTACTTTAGTTTGAAGATGGTTACTCATTTGGGAAATTAACTCCGTGTGGAGTTTGAGCAGGTCTTCGTTGGCATCAGGGATGGATGTGTTTGGTACACATTCGGTGGAAGATGGTTGCTCATTCAGTGATTAACTCCATGGTGGAGTTTTGGCTATTAACTCTGTGAGGGGTTTCGGTGTTTAGCTCCGGGTGGTGCTTGAGCGGATCTTCGTTCGCATTCATGAGAGATGCATTGGGTGTGAGGTGTTTGTTTGAAGATGGAGGCTAAATTTGGAGGCACGTGCGGCTGAGTTTCTCAAGTCGCGTTTGCAAGGTCAAACAATTGTGCTTGAGCCTTGCTCGTTGGTGCCATTGGCAATCGCCCGTGTGGGGCTATGCCGCAAGGGGTGTTTGGAGAAGAGTCATGTTGCAAGAGTATTGCTCTATGGTGTTGAGTTCAATGAAATTCAAATCAAGGTGGAGAATTGTGGGAATTGTGCCTTAAATTTCCTTATTTTGGAGAATTCCTATTGCGTTTAGGATTTTCTATTGTGTTTAGGAAATCCTATTGCGTTTATGATTTCCTTTTGTGTTTTAGACTTCTATGGTAATACTTTGATTGTGTTTCTTATAAATAGGAGCCTTGTGGCCTTCTAGGACTCTGGACTTCTTGAGGGAGCCCCCATGGGGTTTCCCGTAGTGTGTTAGGGTTTCTTGGTCGTTCCATTGATAGTCTTTAGTTCATGGGATTGGATATTAGGGTTTTGTGTGTCTATTGTATTTGTGAGGCGTTTGATGCCATGTAGGTCGCTCCTCAGAGATTTGTCCCTAGATATTTGTTTGGCGCTTCAATTGTTGAGTTACGGGTATAGCTAGCTCTTGTGTCTTGTTTTCTTTGTTGATTTGTTATATTCTCATACTTCGGATTTGTCACAACACCTTGCTTAAGCCATGGACTAGACCATATTTCCATTATTGCCAATCAATTACTTAACATTCCTTTCTTGAGCCACCTTTACGGACGTGTAACCCCTAAAAACAAGCGCGGATCAATTTGTGTCCATGATAGGATTTGAATTTGATGTGTTTTCCTTGATTTCCATCATTCACTGGACCCGCCACTTAATTTGATCGGCTTCAATAGTGGTGTTATTATCTTTTTCCCGTAAGTTAATAATTTGGTATAAACAAAGAAAGTAATAATAATCATAGCCAATTGCATGCAATTAAAAAACTAACATATAATGAGTTTCTATATGTCAGTTGTAGGCATGTAAAATTTCTAGCCTATCACAAATCGCCACGTGTTGCTAGGGCACGCAAATTGGCCAATTAAATATTGCCAAGTGTCACAAGTTAAAGTCAAAATTTATGGACGAGCCAATTAAATACTGCCAAGTGTCCGCAGGTTGAAAGACCAAGCACGATAACTGGCTAATCAAATAATGCCACGTGTTTTCAAGTCAAAAGTCAAAGACATATGAAAGGACCAATCAGAGGGCGCCACATGTCAAAATGACACAATAATTTATTTATCAAGTTTGGCCAATTAAATTATGCCACTTGGTGAAATAAATTATATATCCTATCATACATAATTATCTTTCCCAAAATAAATAAAAGAAAGATATTTATTATATTTTAATTATTTTCCTTTAAATCAAACAAGGAAATAATTAAAGAGAAAGATATGGAAAGAATTATAATCTTGCCATAACTCTTCATCTCCCCATCCCTATAAATAGAGCTGCTCTCCCTCACATTGACACATTGTTTTCCATTAACAAAGAGGAGCTCCTCAAGATTCAAGATCCAAAAAGTTCTTCGTAACTCTTTTGAGTCTACATCAGCAAAGTAGGTTCTTCAAGTCAAAGCCAAAAAGCTGTGAAGAACATTCAAGCTACACCATCAATCTTTTCCACAAATCACGGAGAAGATTCTGCCTTTTGATTCGGGATCAAGCTTCAAGCCCTCGTTTCAACATTCGAAGAGAAGAATCAGAGGATTATTTTCTTTCACTAGAAACTACAGAGATTGTAACCCTAAATTCTCAAATCAATAAAATTGATTTTTTTGGTCAGCATATTTCCGTTTTTTTCGCAGACTCGAAATTTGTGTGACACATCAGTAATATATGCTCATCAAACCTCATTAACACAAAAAAATCTGAAATACCTATACGCTCTAGGTTAGTTTTGTTTCCCGGTTTTTTTTTTTTTTTTTTTTTTGTTTTGTTTGTTCTTTTTTTTTTTTTACAGGAAAGATGTTGGGAAAGGTTAATAATAAATTACCGAGAGAAAAAGGTTAAAGAAATTTCCATCCAAGATTCAGTAGTTGGTACATTCTCAGCCCTGCTAAAGTCCATCTTGTTGTGATAGAAATGGACAAGAACAAATAAGTTTTAGCTAATTCTGTAAAGATTCTCATTATTAGGGCATCCTCATTAGCCTTTCTGAATTAACTTTTTGGTTAAAATAGAGAGCCAAACTCTTCAAAATCTCTAAAAATCAGCCTATGTATTTTTTCCTCACCAAATTATTTTTGCTACAGCGTCTACTCAAATTTGAGTAGGCACTGTTTACGCACCAACTCATTTTTTACAATATTGTTTTGCCGGTGGGGCTTGATGGGGACGGGGGACAGAGAGAGGAGCACTTGGCTAAGAACAGGAGGCGGTTCAAACCAATGGAAAAGTCGTCCATTTGCCTAACCAATGGGAATAGGGGAGTTTTTTATTTATTTATAAATTTGAGAAGAATAGTTTAATATAATAAAATTTAGATAGAGAGTCTGATTTTTTGAGTTTTTGATAAAATGACTTGCTAAATTGTAAAATGTATTTTTATAGTTAAATTTGGTGTTTTTTTTTTATTGAAACTGATAAGAATGCTCGTACTTCAAAGACTCATGCTTTATTTATTTCAAAAAGCTCAGGAACGAATATGTACAAAATAGAAAGATTTCAACGCCCAAGTAAAGAACTGTAACAAATAACGAATAAATGAGTAGATTTGAATACAAAGCAATGTAAAATGAACCAAATTTGATTCCCGAATATTCAATTTGATAACCACCCTCTAATAATTTATTTATTTATTGGTAAAAAGGTGGATTAAATAAAATTAAGAGCCATACAAGTCTTAAACAAGCCCATCCATCATTCCATTGGAATGATGGGCATTGGAACACAATGCATGGATTGTAACAGAGTATATGTAGCCCACACAGTCCCGTGTGATCTGTCAGGGCCTCCGAACCCTGTGGTCCAGAAGCAACAAACAATTGTTCCTGGTAACGGCCAAATAGCGTATTTGAAATCCCTCATGTATCTGGTAATGAATATTTAATTTTACTGAATTTACCAAAGTTGTAAGAATTTTAACAAGAGAGCAGCAAACACTCCACAGACAAAAGCTCCAAGTTGGATTACAATACACTTGCTCTCACGTCAAACAAACTTTTCATATGACAGGTGAAAAACTTGAAGGATCCAAAAGCACACATGCAAAGAAGCCTTTTCCTCCTTTTTGGCTCAAAGGAAAGCATCTTTCTCCAGCAGCTTTAGTACATCATGCTGGGTGTTCAGCCTGGCAACATCAATGGGAGTTTTGCCATCTAAATTCTGAAGTGTGCTGCAACAACGAAACCCAAAGAAGGTAAATGTAAGAAGAATAAAGGCCATGAAGGCAGGGAAAATGTTAAAAAAAAAAAAGGGGAAATGTTGACCACCAAAATGGAGACTTACACAGCGGCACCATGTTTCAGCAGAAGTGCTACACACTCCTTCCTGCCATAACCGGCAGCATAATGGAGCGCAGTGTTCTTATTCTTATCCAAAGCATCCACCGTCACTCCAGCCTCAAGAAGGATTTGAGCACACTTTACCTGTATTGATATGAAGCAGAGAAAAACTAATAAGAGACTCGCAGAGGTTCTATATACTGCAGAACATGAAATGTGTTTTTGTAATGCCACAATAAGCATGGAGATCAGACTAACCAGTTTTCTTCTGATTTGAAAGACAAACATCTCTTCTTTAAATTATTTTTTGGAGGGGGACACTCGGGGGACGTGGCACGGACATGCGTGTCCCCCATCTCTCTCAATATATATGTGTGTGTGTGTGTGTGTACTGGTATAGATTCAATGTAGTATATATCTCCGTAGTTGTGTATCTGTATATCTGAATGTATATATGTGCGTATATGCTAGCACATAACAATGTAAAAGGAGAGTGTATATATATGTATATAAACTGTTAGGCTGGATCTCATCCACAGCCCTTCCATCCGGGATCCATCTGCACCTTCACTTTCCTGATCAAATTTTCATGATCCGAACTGTCCAATGCGTTTATAACATGTTTTTAAGCGTCCACGCAACACAACAACAACAATAACATAACCCATTTAGTCCCCAATAATTGGGGGTATGGGCGGGGGATGGATAGGAGACAGACCTAACCTTTGGCAATAAATGCACAAAGTGACTACTCCCAGAATACCACTGAAACAGATGAATTTGAGACAGACCTAACCTTTGGCAATAAATGCACAAAGTGGTTGCTCACAAAATACCACTGAAACAGTGGTCCCCCTATACCGTCAAGTTTGCTGCGGAATCATGCCCTCAAATCAAAGCCAAAAGGCATCAGAGAGGGCAGACCCAAGAATCATTTTGATTTATGTGCACATTACCAAGCTTCTTTCATTCAACATCCAGAGCATTGGCGTTGCACAAAAAAGCGTCCACGCAAGGAATCATTAAAAAAATGAATGGGAAGGACTTCATCCAATCATTTTTTCATATATGTACAGTTTTATGAAAAGCTATTTGGATAAATGCCCGGTTTTTTTTTTTATTATTCCTCGCATTTACTCTTGAAAACAAACTTTAAACACATTGAATGGTTTGGATCATGAAAATTTGATCGGGAAAGGTGAGTTCCAGATGGGGTGTAGATGAGATCCTTGGTGTATAAACTGTTACTACATACATATATAATTTATTTATATATATAATTAACTATTCATTTATTTATTTTTGGCATGTCCCCCATTGTGTCCAATTTTTTAGAATTCCCGTGTCCATCCGTGCCAGTGTCCATATCCGTGTCCGTGCTATGTAGGACTTTTAGACCAACACCCACAGCAGCCTTTTTTCTAAGTTATCATCTACTAGGCCTACTTCATTGGCCATTAATTGGGGCGTCACTTTTCTTCAAATGATTTCAAATAGTCAGCTAAAAGTGACCTGTTAATAACCACCTCCCATCATAACCAATGACCAGCAAGAATCGCCACAAGGCTTGTGACTCAACTCCAACCCAGCACAGATTCTTGACGATTCAGTAGAATCTTGTTCCAAGTTGATAATACTATGCATCTTAAAACTTTTAATCAAGGCAATGTGTTTCTTATAAAAGCAAGGGCAAACATGCTCGCAGGATATCCAAAGCCAGTACATTAGCAGTACGTTCCTCATGGCCTTATTAACAATTGCAGCAATTGCAAAATTAATGAGAGAATGTGACACTTCAGGCCTAAGAGATTAGAGCACTAGCCGTTTGTGAAAAAAGTCAAACAACATACTATTTTCTGCTATTTTTAAGAAACACAGTAACAAGTCTTAATCAGCCCAAGTCAGCATGCCCATCCAACTAGATGAGACGAATCTCAACATAAAGATGAAATGGCAAAGTAATATGGAGGCAAAAAATAAGCTTCACTTCAAGAGGCTATCATACCTCACCATAACCACAAGCAAAATGTAGCGCTGTCCTTCCTTCTGAATCCTCTTCATCTTTATCAGCACCAGATTCAAGTGCCTTTTTCAAGCCCTGATAATCATACAATGTAAAACTGTAGAAAGTTTGTATTGAATACTTGCTACTTTGCTAGAATGAATGTGATGCTAATCACAGCTTACACATAGAAATCACTTCATCTGAATCTGTCTATCACTAATGTGAGTTGCAGAGAAAACTATCCCCATGTTCAAACCAATGGGTATAATAGATGACTAGGCCAAATCTGGGATATACATGACTGTTTTCTAGGATAATCTTCCTATTATTCAATACCTACTATTAAAACATCTAAACAAGTATGTACTTTTCTATGTATCATATAACACCAACTTTGTCAATCTACGCTGCAAAGTATGGGTTAGTTGACTTAGTTCAAATATTCATCAAAGACCAGATAGTAATATAGGAAATATTGAGTACCTCCGCATCACCAACACTAGCGGTATGATGAACAATGGATTCATCCTCATTTTCTGTCTCATCTATTTCATCTGGCACAGAAGTTTCAGCAGATGTAGCAGCTTCACCTCCAACTGCATGACCCATTGCTTCACCCAACTTCTTTAGAACGTCTTTATCATTCCAGTACCTGGACAATATCAATAAAAGGTTGTAAACAAGGTGTTAGGAAAAGGGGAAAGACAAGACTGGAAGAACAAAAAAGAATCCAAATTATTCAATTAACAGAAGAGCCCCATCTTCTCTAAATGCATTTGACCAAACTTTTATCAAGCATAAGTAGAACTCATGCAGTTATGCCTTTCAAAAGTTTAAAAACATTTCCAATAGGTAATTCAAAAAGAGAGAGGCTTAATATGACAGTTGAACAAAGAGGGTGCTTTCTAGAACTAAGATTTATTTTCATCATGATCTGTGCATCCTCTTTTCACTTTTTTGTTTTGTATCATGCACGAAGATGCAATTCCATACACATCAAAACTAAACTAGAAAATTCTCAAAGCACTTTTGAACAATATGTTGTAGAAAGAAACAGAATTTAACCCAGATGTTTGAAAGAAGTGAAGCCAACTGCCTTAATGACCCAAAAAAAAAAAAAAAAAGTTACTTTTATCATGTACTATATAGTCTAACACAATATACTCACACCCAAAAATAAACTACTTCATAGTTCATGTCCTACTTTTTGCATGGAAAAATTTCTGCATTAGCAATGCTAACACCAAAGATGTGATTCTATATGAGACAGACGATGTGGTTATGTTGTAGACTATAAGCAAAGTAAAAAACCATTTACAAGCGCGTGCAACCATACGCCAACTACTACAGATATAACAACGAATCTCCAAAAGTTTACAAGCTCATAATATCAGGGCACATGTATACCATTGCGGGATCCAATACGAGATGACAAACAAAGCAAAATAAGTGTTGAAAATTAAATACAAGTTTAATATTTGTGACCTCATCATTGCAGCTGGACCCCCTGCCTCTATCTCCTCTAAAATTGGTTTCAAGGTTGGATCTTCCTTGACACGCGCCATTCGTTCTTCAAGCTGGTCTCTTTGTGTAGGATTTGTCAGGTTCTCAAGCATGCTAGACATGGATGGATCCTGAGAGAAGAAGGATACATTTCACCATTAGGTGCGAACCTTTCTTCCCTGAATTAATGACAACAGGCCAAATAAGTTTGGGCATACCTGCATCAATGCATTACCAAGACGTTCAGCCATTGTCATAAATTGCGGGTTTTGCATAACCTGTTGCATGGTTGAATAATATTGTTGTGTATCAAACTGAGGGATAGCATCCTCCGCTGCTGCACCATGAAATGTCTTCTGGAGTTGCTCTGCCATTTGGTTAAATGAAGGATCTTTTGCTATCTGTTCAGCCAATTCTTTAATGCTAGGGTCCTATATTTGTCAAAGAATTAATAACTAATTAGAAGCAATAATCAGAGATCTCTATTGAACTGTAAATGAAAGCATTTCAGGGACAACATTTTAAGTATTTGAGATATCATATAATCAGACAACTCGAAATCAAGTAATCCATCCTACCTTAAGTTTACGAGAAATATACTTCCAATCAACTTGCCTTTAGTGACAAATGTAGGACAAGTACTCCTATCCTTTCCATAGTCTTCCAAAATGAACATAATATATTTGCTCTGGTAAAATTGATGAGATATAGGTTAACTCTGCGTTTTGTCATTTTCAACCCATCCACATAGGAGTTGGCTGACTACAATAATGGGGGGCTTCAAAGATTTTCAATTGTCATAACCTCTTTCGAAAACCTTGAAGTAATCACATAACCTCTTTAAACCACCCCTATCTATAAATTTACCCCCAAAACAAGCACAATTCATATCGTACTGATATCATTAAAGACCTCAATTATTCTTCCATTACATCAAAAGTACTTTAATATAAAAACACTGATACATATGCTTCTTCACCAGGGCAAATTGCAGAGTGAACAGTCAAAATTACATATGCATCAAAATATGGTCTAATTTTTCAAAAATGAACTGTGTTAAACTCAAGATCAATGATTTCAAACGATATATTCAAATAAGTAATGCAATTTTGAGTTACATTGAGCAGGCCAGTCATGGCTGAGAAATCAAAAGGATTCGCAGCAAACCCAGCTTCAGCAGATGTTTCAGGTTTCACACTTTTGCTCTCTGTCGTATCAACCTTTTCACCTAAGATGAGCAATTCCAGAACACACCATGTTCAGAAAGGTTGCAAGCCAGGTTTACAACTTAAAACATTCCAAATCAACATAAAACCTAGGGACGAAGTACAGAAAAGGGAAAAAAAAAAAAAACTAGAATAGCACTATGATGCAAATAGCAAGTGCATCCACGGGAAATCAGTCAGGAAAAACAAGGAGAAAAGTCAAGACTATGGCTACAAATGGGCCAAGCTTTGAAGTGTTCAAGCTTGGCTCATTCAAAATTAGTCTAGCCCAAACTCCAGCTTGGCTGGAGCTTGAGTCGAGCCAAAATAATCGATATCAAGATTAGCTAATTTGGTATCGAGGTGTTTGAGCTTGGTTCATTTGTTAAACAAGGCTCCATGAACGAGAAAAGCAGCTCCAAACAAGCCAAGCTTGTATAAACGAGCATAATACTCTAGCTTGGTTCATTTACTAAACGAGCTTAAAGCTCCTTTACTAACGAGCCGAGCCCAAAGGAGACAGGCTGAGCCGAGCCAAGCCCAAACGAGACAGGCAGAGTCAAGCCGAGCCGAGAGTTGCCCGTGAACAGCTCAGTTCGTTTGTAGCCCCAGGACTCAAGAGTGATGCAGAAATAGATCCCATGGAAATCCAAATCAGAGGATTATCACACAAATCACAAGCAAATCTCAATCAATCAAATCTAACCTAATTTCTCAGAAATTAAACACATAAAAAGCAATCTACAAGAAAAAAGATGATATCTTGGAATCCAAACGCGTGCCACTTACCCGAATTTGGAGCATCCTTTTGTGAATTAGAATCCATGAGCAGCTGTCTGTATGTAGAGAGAGAGAGAGAGAGAGAGAGAGAGAGAGAGAGAGAGAGAATGGAATAAAAAGTTAAAACCCCATGATGTCAACTGAAAATCACTCGAATATAGGTTAAAAGATGCACTTCAGATTGATTTCAAAATCAAGATCGCTATTTGACCCACAGATGAAACCTTAATTAAACGATTTAACTACAAGAAAACAGGCAAACGAGTGATGAAAACCTGGCAAAGGGTCAGATAAGCCGCTAAATCGCGAACTGGTTTCGCCACTGGTTTTCCCGAGGATGATTTTGCAAACCCTTTCTTGACCCCAGAGAGAAAGAGAGAGAGAAGAGATATAGGTATATACGAAAACTCAATTATACTCTATCGGTGGGCCACCTCAATCCTCATCGCTGGAAAAATGAACGGCTTGGTTACGACTGTAGATTTTACTGAAATGACATTAGATCCACCTTGACTATTCGAAATTACACTGTAGTCTATACCTTCCCTTACTGTGCAACTCCACCAGTTTATTAGTCCGCCAATTTGGTCCCTCCCTCCCTCCCTCCTTACCTTTCTCTTGGGTTTGTGAAGTATGATTCAATTTTATTCACAAATCTCTCAAGGATTTGATAGGGTTATTTGAAAGGGATATTACGGTAATTAATGATGTGAAATATAAATATGAATACTTAGTATAAGCTTGTAATTGTAAGTGTAACAATGTTAGGGGTACATGGATGACAATGGTTCGGATACTGGTAAAACCAAAATAGTAATAAATTCGTCGGTTTTCGTTTTGTGTAAAACAATGACCAAATTGTCGGTTACCGATTCGATTTTTCACCAAAATTCACTGAATCAATTCGAAATTGACTTGAAACTGTAAAACCAATCAAAATAAAATTACTAACTGGCTAAATTAGGAGCTAATTTTCCCACTACAAGTCAACCTAAATACCCATACTGAAAACAATCAAGCATACTTGAATCAACCAGATGATAGGAGCAAAAAAAGAACAAGAAAAAAGGGGATTTGCCATTAACCCACAAACAGTTAGGCCGATGTTGTTACCATAAATATATATTAAGATTTACTATCAACCCATAAAATAGATATATAAATAGATAAGGGTATTTTCATAATTACAATGTGGTTCAATTTCGGTTATGGTACAATTATCATATAAAACTGAAACCCAAATTAACAGTCCAATTTTTTCATATGGAAAACCAAAATCACAATTAAAAAATTGATTTATAAGTTGTCCCAATTGGTTTGGTTGATTTGGTTAACCATTTGTTCAGGTGGATTGTCATGTCTATAGTGATACACCTTTATTTATATTCATTCTTACATCATTTCTCACAAGTGAAGATGGGTCTCACAACACTATTTAGAGGATCCCACAATTACTAATTGTTCATATGAGAAACGATGTAACAATAGATGTAAAGTTGAATGTATGCCTAACATTTTTGTTACATAGTAAAAAGTTGTGAGCAGATATACTCAATAGTGATTCATGCTTCATTGGCCCCTTGTATGTCAATTCTGTTCATTTACCTTTGAAAGCGTGTGAACATTATCCACCATGTTCCTAGTCTTATTTTGATGATTCGAATGGTTCATCTATTATAACATGGTATTTTAAATCTCCATGCAAAAAATCAGCTCATTCTGATATCGGCAAGTGCTTGACAAAATCACCAGTTTAGAATTTTGCTAGGAATCTGAACTGAAAATTATGTGATTCAAACAAGTAGTTACTCATATCCAATTGTGTTGATTTTTTGTAGGGGTAGTTAAAATATCATGCCCTGAGAGATGAACTGTTTTGATCAAATAGGAGTGGATAAACAAAATTGAACTCCCCCCTCCTTATCTCACACACTCAAACACACAGGTCTTCTTATTTTTTGTCCGCATGTTTATGGTTAGTTACCATTATTTGCAACAGGAATCAATCAACTCTTTTGTGAGGACTCGATACCTTTCCGAGCCAAACAACCATTGGTGACAGTACAATTAGTACTCATGCACACAGAGGTCAAGTAGCTTTATTTTGCTGAAAAGTTTGGACATGGGGATGCTGTTGTGCATAAGGGATGGGGATGTAGAGGTCAAGTTTGGACATGGGGATGCACAGCAGGTATTATGCATCATCTGAGCCATTCGTTGCTCGGATGGATAGTCCAGATTTTACCTTGGCACTTTTGCTTCCAAAATGTTTGTTGTCATGTGTGCAAGATGAAATCTGGGCCGTCCATCCAAGTAATAGACGGTTTGAATAGTGCACAGCAGTGACCCCAAGTCTGAAAAGTTCTAAACCCACATGGAGATGTGCGCCCATCTCCAACTGCCATAGCCACCATCATTTACTGCTCAAATCACCCATATATGATCCCATCATCATTATAAAAGACACCATTAGTACTCACACTCTTTGTACTTCGATCAAACACCACTAGCTCTTAATTTTAAAAAGCTTATGACTCTGAACAAATCAATACTCTATGTGCAAGTGTTTGCAGAGTTAACTAATGAACAAATAAACACGATCTATATTGTATTACCCTTATCTACTTGGACTCTGAGACAGATCGAGAGACAGATGAGTTTGGGCGACCTCCCTATCTAAGTTTCAAAATTTTCTTAGAATCATTATAGTTTTTCCTTAAAACCTTTATAGTTCTATAAGTTTGCCCTGCTCTGCCAACATCCTTTTGAACTTTCCACCCAAAGGTTGGAAAAATAATGCTACTTTTTTTATAATATTACTTCAATTTATAAAAAGGATAGTGATGCACTATCTCTTATATATATTCTAGCGAATGCCCGTGTTGAACAATTAGCTATATTCTAGCGAATGCCCATGTTGAACAATTAGCACATGTAAATTAATACTAGTCTCGCATGCAATATCTCAACACCATGTCCAATAGCATGAGCACACTCAAATCAATATTGGGCTTGCGAATACAAGATTCACTAACACATTCATCACGGATAACCCCAATATTTCAAAGTTGTACGTATAAATAGAAAGCAAACTAACAGCATGCCCGTGCCTAAAGGTACTGCTCACAAACTTCTGTATTCAATACAGCTTCAAGTGTTTGTAGCAAGTTGTAAGTACGATTGATATGATAATATCTTATGGGGTGAAGAGCATGCACAAAGAGAAAGTAGGAGAAATGCCATCAATAGGTGGAAGCTTCTTTTGCTTTTAACTTTTATTGTGTACTAGACAGTATTCAATAGATAGACAGAATGGGGAAAAATGCTGTAAACGGACCAACAAAAATGTCATGAGCTAATCATTAAACGTCAACTATGGGAAAGGTAAGGTGACCAACTACTCATATTACACCATTTTTAGTAAGGATCGCCCAACAACCAACCACCAAGGAAAAGAAACTAAAGAGCGAACTAAATATTGCTGAGAAGGCTATTGAAATAAATTGAGGTAATTAAATATTCATCCGTTTTTTGGACACTATTTAGATTTTCGTCCTCCTTATTTTACAGAGTTATGTTTTCATCCTTTTTTAATGTGATTTGCCATTATTACCCTTTCTTAACATATATATATATACACACACCTACCTCTTTGTTAGGGATTGGGAAATGTTTTTTTGCTTGATTTTCTTTCCTAAAATCAAGGAATTTTGAAATTGTGGATGACTGTGTTACCTAAAATCAAGGAATTCTTAAAATGGTGGATAATTGTATTACCTAAAATCAAGGGAATTTTGAAATGGTGGATGATTCTCTTGCCAAAAATTAAGGAATTTTTTGAAAGGTGGACATTCAAAATTGAGGGTATGATATTGTTTTCAAATATTAGTCTTGCGAGCACCAAAATTTAGGAATTTTTGAAAAAATTGCTATCCCATATTTCGTCTGATCTTAAATATTATATATAAGTATTGGCATCCTAAAACATGGTGAATATATTCAACTACAGATATATCACAATTTATTATGGTAAAAAAAATACAATAACAGTTGTCATGGTAAACTAAAAATAGTTGTGGTAAAATTAAGTCCACATAATAAGTCATTATGGTAAAATTTGAAAGGAGAACAAAAATCATGGTAAAAAATCAGATCCAATACAATGGACATGGTAAAATTGAAAGGAACATGGTAAAGTAAACTAATTAGCTTGGATATATATCAATATTTATGGTAAATTATGACAACTAGTTAGCTTGGTTTAATAACTCCAATTATGGTGAAAATATGCACCTCAACCTTTACCAATTAATACTGGCTCATGATTTTGAAATTCCAATTTTCAAATCATCATAAGAAATCCTACCGTAATTGCTATTGGGATTTTTGTTTGTCGTAGTTGATTTTTACCATGATTATTGGCTCATGATTTTCACCATTTTTGGATGTGTTTTCTTTAAATATACCATATTAATAGTATGCCCTTAATATATATATATATATATATATATATATATATATATATATATATATATATATATATATATATAAGTCCCGATCTAGTCCGGGAGTCCCGGATCCGGGACTCCACCTTCCCGATATTTTTTTGACGATCTGAGCCGTCCAATGTGTTCAAAAGGTGTTTTCAAGGGTCCACGCGGGAAATCTTCAAAAAAAAAATACCGGGAAGGGCTTGATCCAAGCAGTTTTCGCAAAAACTTAATATTTACAGTTTTTGCGAAAAACTACTTGGATCAAGCCCTTCCGGTATTTTTTATAAAGATTTCTCGCGTGGACCTTGGAAAACACCTTTTGAACACATTGGACGGCTCAGATTTTCCAAAAACAATTTTTAAAAGTATCAAAACACCGAAAAAGGCTTCAATCCGGGAAATCCGGGATCCTTGACTGGATCGCCGATGTGTATATATATATATATATATATATATATATATATATATATATATATATATATATATATATATATATATATGTATGTGGTAATGGGTCATGTTTGCCATTTTATCATAATTTTGGGCGGTATGTCACTTGTATCATATTCACCATGTAACTAGAAATGAAGTTATGATTTTTGTTGCACATGTGTATTACTCATAAAGCTGTGCATATATATTCCTTGACGGAAAATATAGATTTTCCATTGGCTAATTTAAGAGATCTTATAAATTAAGTAAGACACGTAAATTATGAAAATTTGGGACCAACAAAAAAAATGGTAAAATTTCTACCAAGGCTAGATATGCATGGTATCCAGTCAATTTATGGAAATTTCATAACAACAAATGCATGTTTTTTACCATATTTGGGAGAAAAGGGAACCGTACAATCCGACCCTTGCTAGCAATGCTGTTGTAAAATCGATATTACAAACTAATAAATATACGTCATGGTGGAGATTGTCACTATCTGAGAATACAAAATCAATAACCAAAAATTGGTTTTACATGGTAAAATCCATAAATTGACTGTTCCATGTAAAATTAATGACAGAACCGCAATTGGGAAAAAAGAGAACCGTGCAATCAAACCCTAATTCAGCAAATCTCTTTTAAAACCCACAATCAAGTACCAATATTTGGCACTTAAAAATGATGATTACTTAATATATGGGATAAATCGAAACACTTCCGAAATTCAACGATTCTGCACCGTAGTTTACAGACGAATATGCGAATACCCGATGAATAATTGCAGACGATAGTGTGTGGAGGGAAATCGGCGCCGGTGATCAATGGAGGATGAGGTTTGGCGTTGATTAATTAGGAGGATGGATGGCAAGTGGTGGTGATGGAGGTCAATGATGGGGACCATCAGAGGACGTCCGGTTGGGTGATGGGATGGGATGGGATGGGATGGAGATGTGAGAGTAGAGATCAGATTGAGAGAGAGAGAGAGAGAGAGAGAGAGGAGACTGATCAATCTAGGTTTTATAAAAGGGAAAAGAATATTGTTGGCCTAATTTGTGGGATTGAGATTTATCCTAATCCTAAAATTGCAGCAGAGGACCTCATAATTTTTGAAAATAGTCCACTACCTACCGCCCCATATATGCAACTTTTAATTTAGTCATCAATCCCTTAATGTGTTAAAATTATATAATTATATATATAAAGGGCATTTTAGGGTTTATTTGAATCTCAGGATGGAAACATATATAACTCCAAAATATGCTTAGGATGATTTTCTAATTTTAAGTGACTAAAAGGATGATTATTTAAGTGCCCCAAATAAATTCAATGCTCCAACTGTTGACACTGGCAAAATAATACCTGGAGACAACGGTTTAGGCATATTTGCTGAGCAGCGAAGGTCATTTATGATTTGTGCCTATAACGCATCAATGACAGTTGAAGGTGATCTAACCAAAAAATACAACAAAGTAAAGGCTCCCTGAACTTCTCTTAAGTAACTGAAACTGTAAAAAAAAAAATAGAAACCATTATTCAAATCATAATGGGAATAAGAACACAATCAAATTGGTTTAAGAAGTCATCATCTTTTTAGCGAAGATCCTAATCTTACATGTTCAGGTTCTTATAATGGGACACTTAGCAGCTAATGAGTAGCTTACTTGCAATTAGGCCTATAAAGAATGGAGGTTTGACTTGGTCATGGGGCGGATGGCGTCGCAAGAGATATTTCTGGGCTACTTTTGTGCAAAATCATGGAGGAATGGCTTTATATTATTCTCTTAGGGCTAATAGGAGGCTTTGCTCTATAAATATGACTCTAGATTTCACTATCTTTCAATTCCCATAGCTCTCTAGCATTGTTTCTTGTTTAGATTTTGCTTAATTTAGTTCCACATTCAAGAATTTATGCGGAAATGCTAGATCTGGCACAACAGATCTTAATTAAAGAGGGAAGAATCAAGATAAACTTTCAAAAAGCTCACTGGAAAATTAAAAGACAAAATCAGTGCTAAACTCATGATGATAAATCCCATGTTGGCTGTTAGAAATCTAAAAATTTAGCACTGTAATCCAAATGATTGCTATTCGTATCTCATTCTATTCACAAAGCCCTAACGAAGGCAGTCGCCATTGGAATAAGGAAACTGGAATTGAAAACAGTTAAGTAACTAACCTCCGAGGGCACAAAATGGGTTGCAAGTCCAACTGCAACCACTTCCTAACCATACAGCCTTGCCCCTGTTAAGTTGATTTTTATAATTAGAATAACGCATGCCGGAGTCTAAAGGCAAGACTCAAACAATTCAATAATCAATGCGGCTTTAGGTATGAAGACTTATGAAATAAAGAAAAAAATTGGCGGCCAAAATATGTGCACAAATAAAAGTGTGGTAGGTAGCTACAGATTAATCTATAGAAATGAACAAAAAAATTAAATTATTCCTTCCATAGTCAATCAAATAGCACAATTGCATGGACAATTAAAATTATCATGTCTGTTTAATGACATTAACGAAATTGATTAGTACTCTTATCAATTTTTTTCTTCAGAATACATAGAATGAAACAAATTCCCAAGCCTAAAGGCACGATTCAAACACTTGAGTGCACCAAAAAGCCATGTGTTTGACAATGTTAGTTGTGTTCTGTTCGTTTTTGGGTTTGGTTCTGTGTTTCAGGTTTATTCGTGGTTCAAAAGATGGCTCAAGTTTTACTGCTATATGGTGCTGTTTCAAGGAGTTGGCTTGGAAATTTGGTCATGTCATCAATGTCTGCTGCTTCTAAGCTGCTGCTATGATTGGATTCTTGAGGGATGCTGCTGCTACAACATTTCAAGGAGGGTACTTCCATTGAGACTTGCTCATGATTCAAGGAAGGTGCTAATGTTGCTACACTTCATCACATGGACTTCATATTTATGGGATTTCACCATTGCATAGTCCTTCCATTGGGATGAGATTCAACCGCTAATATTCCAAATTGGATGTCAGCTTCATCTCTGCTGCATTTTGCGTTCACAGCTTTTGAACTTCTATTTCTAATCTCAATATGGGTGATTTGTTGTTTAGGACTGGTCATGAGGCGTAGATTTTGTATTGCCGTTGCAGTGTGAGCCGGAAGTGTTAGACAGAGGACATGGTTGGAATCTAACCGTCTGAAGTGATGGAGATGGCCGAAATAAGGTGTTGGCGTGCTGCTGGTGGTGGTTCTTAGCAGAGAGTAGGATGAGCAGCGGTGGAAGAAGTAATGGTGGACGAAAGATTAGGGAGAGAGAGGAAAAGACAGTGAGAAATGCCGATGATAATGGGGACTCTTGAGCGGGAACAGATAACGGTAGACAAAGCAATCTTGACCATCGATTTAAGTCATCAATCCGAACCCTTAATCTTTGAATCAAAATCAATCGCAGCCATTAATTAGGGTCAAAATAGTTCTCAACGGTGGGATTTATGTATTGTTTTGGAGCCCCACACTAATAATCCGAGCCGTTCAACTTATTTAAAACATGTTCTTAAGGAAACTTGTAAAATCAACTCATTTGAATATCGGTAAGTGCTTATTCTAGATAATTCTGAGGACACTATTGGTCAAGTTTTTTGAAAAACTGTTTGGATCAAGCACTAATCGACATTCAATTGAGTTGAACTTTACAGGATTTTCTATTTTATCCATTTAAATAAAGTGAATAGTTTAGATCATCACAATAACCCGAAACAAAAGCATATGTTTTTTTTATGTGTTCTTAGAATTGACCCCCTATATATATATATATATATATACACACACACACACACACACACACACACCAAGCTTCTAAAAAGAGATCCTTTACTTTGTTACGATGCAGACCTCATAGTTCTTGACTATATTTTGATGATTTGAACCGTTTAATGTGTTTAAAACAGATTTTGAATTTCTGCACCCATCCCAGCTGCTTGGACAATACTTCCTAGTTGTTGATTTTTGTGAACGGTCCAATGTATCAAACATCATGGCCTATTTTTAGTGCTGTGTGGGAGATGAAGGGCTGGGCTTCAGACCCACAAGAATAACAGACAATTTATAGGGTTGGGTTGGGCTTTAGGATCAGGTTTTGATTTGTCCGAAAGGGAAATGATGAGTTGGTGCCTCGACGAAGATTTTAATCTCTTATAGAGAATGAGCACCAACCTGCAAGGTTTTAAATCACTTCATCAGAATACACAACTGTATCAGTGACACAGACCGTATATTGGGTGATCAAATAATATATAGATAAATAGCCGAAACTCCAAAACCCCCGTTACTTAAATTTCAATATGATATGTGATGGACTTTATTTAAAAACTAAGCACCAACACATTTCTATGTGCAAAATAATAGAAAGCTGTCTACAAACGTAACTACTTGATCTTCTAACAAGAGCATATCAAAGCCCACTTAGGCTCAAACATACGCAGATACAAATGTATAATATAATACAAATGGACATTAGTCCTTAACATCAGTAACACCTTCCACAGAAATCGGAAAGCGCGCTTCAGCTTCTGCGAGACAAAGAGAACTGATTACTTTACAAATGCGTTCCTCCCCTCTTCCCTTTCTGACAGCAAGCCTGCAAAGAGATGGGCAATGTATAGCAAACTTTAAAGAAAGTAATGGCATAGAAAGAAACCCACAAGTGACACAAGCATACCTTGCTATAGTGGCATGAGCCATGATGTTTCTACCAATGGGTTTGACTTGAGGCCCAGCAAAAATGGCAGAACCATCCACTTGGGCAACAACTTGGTTTGTTATCACAACGGCTACACCAAACTACAATTACAAGCAGTACAAGGGAAAATTATGAACTGCAAGACTATGTCCTCCTTTCATAAGTAGCATCTAAATCTACGCCAAAATGGAGAGATACTAAAAAGTACAAAAGCCTAAGCAATATTCCAATCCAATTAGAAATCTCAGCCGGGTGATCCTAACCGCAATATAATCTCTCTTACGATGAGCATATCATCCTTGTGAACTCAATATTGTCAACAATAGAGAGAGAAACCAACCTCATCTGCTTAGTTTCTGAAGACTTCTCAAGAACTTGGCGAGATGCATTTGCCTGGCAGATAGCTCTCCTCTTCCAGAAAAATCAGTTCTATAAAGAGGCAAAGAGCAGTAGCACTGTCCACTATCATGAGAGCAAACCTATTTGAGCAAAATTCAGGAAAAGATAATACAGGTTAAATCAACTCAGATGAACTACCAGACATGAGGTAAACTAGAAATTAGAAAACCTTTTAAATGGCTAGTCCGTATTTTGCTGCTTTTGCATCAAATTACCGATAAAAGTTTGGGCCAAGTGCACATGGCTCGTCATTTGCAAGAGGTAATAGGTAGGCTGCTTTATCCAAATTTGAGTGGTGAGGCTGATCTCCTGACTTAAACCCACACCACAAAGTTGTAAACAATAGAATTTAATTTCATGTCATGGACTCATGGTATTCTAGCTTTTTCATTTGATTGAAGAATATTGCTGTACAAGTTATTAGCGAACTCTATGATATCTGGACGTGGATACTTTACAAACTTCAGGTGATGCTTATAATATAATAATATTTCTTTGGTTTTGTAATCTCCATTATATTCACCCCTCTAAAGTAGGTTACCACTCCTTACATGCAACCGCTAGCCAGATTAGTTACAGCACAAAAGGTTAAGTTTCGCTCGGGCTAATAATCTGAACCAAGTTCAACTAAGCATCGACATGGCAAGATAGTAAAAATGGATTCTCATATCCAAAATTGAATCGACTGTCGTGAGAAGAAAATTATCACCGGTTCAATAAGAGTTACATTCTTGACACAAGGTACAAATGGCCTAGACTGAGGAACTTGGCAATCCAGTCCATCATTGCCCAGTCTCCTCCTAATATCTTGCATGTTCCTGATCTCGATGATACTGTGTTGTGGTTGCCACACCCTCGTAGGTAGTATACTACAAATTCAGCTTGGAACGCTGTCAGAAAGAGGTTTCTTGCTTAGGCATGGTGTAGCATTGTTTGGGGGAGTAATAATGTCCTTAGATGGTCGTTTATTCTATGGCTTGCAGCTCAGTCCACATTGAGCACAAGAGATCGTTTGAGAAAATAGGGCATGCAGGTGAATGGTGATTGTTGTCTCCGTAATAATGCGATTGAATCACATGCTCATCTCTTCTTTTCTTGCCCTTTTTCTATGCATGTTTGGCAAAGGTTGGTGAAGTGTAGCCTTGTTCAAGGAATGCCTGATGAACTGGGTGCTGTTTTTAATTGGTTTTGCTTAAAAAGTCAGGGGAAGGGTCTATGGAGTATCTGTCTTAGAACTTCTTTGGCGGCTACTGTCTATGATATTAGGAGGGAAAGGAACTCCAGAGTTTTCCAAGGGAAGATATCATCGCAAGATCAGGTATATCTTTGCATTCACTCTGATATCAAGGCCTTTCCTCAGCTCTAGGAGGAATTTGAAAGCTTCCATTGCGAACAAAGACCTTTGTGCCTGATGGAATGTGTCTGGTAGAATTTTTAGACTTGTATAGTTAATTTTGTTTTTGTTTTGGTTGGTTCCTTGCTGATTTAGTTTCATTTGTGATGTATCTGGGATAATATCCCTATACTTGTGATTCTTTTGGTTGAGCTCTATAAAATCTTTGCAATTATCGAAAAAAAATACTTCTTCCATTTTAAAATAATAGTCCACTATGAAAAGATGTGTAATTTTTAGACAAAAAATAAAATGCTTCCGAGCATAATTTGTTACTAAAATTTTTGACACCAAATTAAAGAACAAATTGAGCTCTTTAATTTTGTATCAAAAAATTTCAAAGATTATGCTCGAAAGCATTTTGTTTTTTATCTGAAAATTGCATGTCTTTTCGAAATGAACTATAATGACAGCCGAATGAATTTACACACTGGTGCTAACTGGAAGGGCATCCACAGTCGTGGAGTTAAAAATGTGTTATTATATGACACAAAAGTGTAAAAAGTGAGTCTCATTTGTATGTTGTTATAACAAAGTGTGTTGTTAAGGCAATGACGGTTGCAATGGTATTGTTAGGGTGGCGTTAAAGTATTGTTGAAGTGTATAAAAAAAAGTACAAATTAATAGAGTTTTGTACCGGATGGGCTTTGTGCCGAATATTTCCTAGTGATTCCCACCCACTTTCTCTCTCTCTCTCTCTCACTCTCTCTCTCTTACTTAGCCATGGACCCCATTTAGGAATGACAAGTATTTATATGAAACTAACTACTCCATTTAACTTTATACTAATTACACTATTGGGACACAAATAATGAAAAAAGTTAGCTACTTACACTATTTCTTACCTTATTTCTTACACAAACTCCATTACTGGAGATGCCCTAAGATAGAATCTCAAAAAGGAAAGGTGCTAATTCGTATTCTTCTCTTGTTCAGTGTCGGTTTCAATTTCATTGAAGTAAAAACCTTTAGAAACCAAACTGAACCGAACCATTCCATTATATTTATACATAAAGAATTACAAATATAATATTATATAAGATGTTAGAATTATAAATTATCGTTCAGGCTAATCGACATGCTTATGATGAAGGTTTAATCTAGTTTGTGAATCTTTTGGCTAGATAATAGAAAAAAAAAATTGATCCAGACCCATTTAATACTTTCGATCCAAATTGATACTCCTAAATCCCCCAAAAAAAAAAACAATCGAACCAAATAATACCGAACCAAACCAAGCCGAATATCAAGCAATTTGGTTTCTATTTATACATTTAGAAATCCAAATGTTCGGTTCGGACCGAGAAAATGTCAAAAATTAGACCGAACTGAGCCGATTACACCTTTAGTCTTGGAGGGAAAATGACTTCTATCTCATCAAAGCGTTGTGGAAAACACCGAGTCTTGCTTTTTTTATTCAATGGAAAACATCAATGGGTGGCGAATTGTTTTGCTGAGTCTATGGTCCAGTTCAATTCAACATCCTAATCGTTTTTTTGTTGATTTTTCCTACGAGAAAGGGGAAGCAGAGGCAGACGCTTTTCTCTTGTAAATTCTTATGTCCTTTCCAATTTCCATGCTCACCATAAATCTTGCTTTTCCCTTTCAAGGATCTCAGATTGAATGCACGATTACATGACATGTGACGTCTTTTTCCATACCCACAACAAAATGGCCATGGCCTCCTTAATTTTTTATGTATGTGGTTTGTGTTGAGAAAATTGTAATTCTGATGTTTTGTTTTGGGGTCTGTTTCAGGGACGGATCTAGAAATTCTCTATAGTGGGGGTACCAATTTCTACTAAGCTTAACAAAAATTTAAAGCATAACACAACAACACAAAACTAGTTTTCACCTTATGCAATTTTTCACCTTATGCAATATTAGTACATTGTATATCAACATATGCATCTAAAAAACCTTAAACTCTCAATCAAAAAGCCCTAATCAAAACTCTAATAAAAAAGCACTAATTAAAAAGCCCAACCTGTTGTTCAAATAAAATATTTTAACTACTTGGAATTTGGAAGAATCTGTAAAGGAACTTTGGTTGTATATAAACAATGGACAATTATCACTAAGTCCTAACTTAACATTTAAAGTAGCAAATGTGGGAAACTGAAAACCGACATCTAAATATTTTATTTATATATTAATATTTATGTATGTACTGTATTAATATATGTAGACCAACATATACATGTTTGGATAAGAAAAACATATGTATTATCCATATCATACCAGAGAGAAAGAGAGAGAGAGAGAGAGAGAGACCGAGAGTTGAGAGAGATTGAGAGTGAGAGACCTCCTCACCTTAGTGAAGTGATGGGTTGGATTGGTGAACGGCGATCTTGTCGGCGACCTCCTTCTCCTCTATTTTTTTATTTAGATTTGATTTTCGTTATTTGAAAAAAAATTGGAAAAAAAAACCCTGAAATTGAGGGGGGCACGTGGCCCCCCTTGCCCCTGTGTCCCTCCGTCCTTGGTCTATTTTTAGGTCTCGTTTTGGTTGTTGATTGTGCAGGTTTGTTTGGCTATTGTCTCCCAATGTACTCAGCCCATGGCCATTCGTTTCTTGGCTTGCTCGACGCCAATGACTTTTTGACAACGGATGCGGATTTTCTTTTAGATGCACATAGATTAGTTTTAATGTTTTACAATTATGTTGTATTTTTTTAGTTTTGCCCCACACACATGCTCAAATCGTGCTTTGTTCCTTAGGCCTTTCGTTGGTCTTCGCTTGTCGTTGACGCCGGTCTGTTTACCAAATGAAACCAGTTCACATCGACAAGAACTTTTAGTGACTGATGAATGCTAGAAATGTGGTTTGTGAAAGTAGAGTTTGGTTCCTTACTATATTTCAGGACTTCTCTAGAAGCAAACAAAGGAATTGAAGACTAAAAAAGTAGAAATTTATTAAACTTCAACAAGGGTACAAATTGATCAAACTCAAAGTTACAATCGATAAGTAAATTATGTTACTCCTACTCCTAGAAAGTGATGTAAAGTACAAGAAAGTAAAAACAATAAAAAGAAAAAGCTTTTGTGGCGGTTGATCGTGAATCCCTCCAACTATTGTAAATGACTTGCATTTATAGGCTTCTTCTAGTCTTCTTTGAATTTGAATCTTGAAAGAATTTTTCCTCTTAAATTTGAACCAAACAGTTATCTCCTTGAAACTTGGAACTGATCATCTAGGTAGCTTCTTTTGAAGTTGTAACTACCCTTGTCTTGATCCTTACAGATAACTTCCTTGTCTTCATTCAAATGTTCCAACATAGTTGCTTATTAGCTACCACGCATCACACAAAACTGCCTCTAACTGTCACGTATTTAACCTTATCGATAATTGAGGTTAAATAATAAGCTAACATAAAACGGTGCCTTTTGATTACTGGCTGCCACATAGTAGCCTTATCGATAAATGGCTATGTTAATTTTATGGTGTAAACAACGCCCTAATATTTAATGGCATAGCATAATTTTGTGTCCTTTGTGTTTTGTGAATCAGTACACTATGTTTTGTTCCTTTGGCCTTTGTTGATCTTCGCTTGTCGCTGACACTCTTTATGTGATAACACAGTTGTCCTTTTCTAAATATGACAAAAGTTCTTACACTTCAAAAAAAAAAAAAAAAACCAATTTTCGAACAAATGATAAGTTTTGAATTGCTTCAAGGTAATTCGCATGAATATGCAAAAGTCAAATCCCACCATGTTATTCTTTGCCAAGCACTTGACAAAGGCTGCTATCTTCAAGGTGATCAACTGACTCAGATTCTTCCACTAAAAGTAGACTTATTGGTGATCCCATCATTTGAAGATTGATTTTTCAGAACCCTAAAAGCCCCTGATTTCACTTCACCATGTCCCTTTTTCTGCCAAAATATTCCAACATCCACTTGCTAAACTCATCTGGCATATATGGTAATTACAGAGGCTTTTTTTTAGCTGTTTTAGGAAACTACTTCATTTTCCTGAGGTTTTTCTTTCTGAAATGCCACAAAATGGCTTGAGCCAGACCATCTACAGGGCACTTGATATAGGAGTAATATTTTTACGGCGAATGTCCTTTTTAGCCCCTGCACTCCCCCCAGTTTTCTTCTTATTTGTAGTACACGTTTGGACCAAATTGGTAATCCTATGTCCGCCACTGATTCCAACCCCATGTAGTTTGGATGCAATGTGCTGGTTAACCCACGACCTTCGTCTATCAAAAAATGAATCCAGTGATTGGTGGACTTAGTGCATCAGTAAATTAGCCGTGTAGCCGTGCCTAAAGTTTAGTATGGTCTGGTAAAATAGAGTCTGCAGACTTTGAGTATTTCTGCCTCAATTTCAAGATTGGTAACTCTAATGTGGCCTAGATTACCAATTGTATTTTCTTAAACTCAAGGACAATCTTACCTAAGATTACCAGATGAAGATGATTGATAGGACATGTAGCGTCTCATTCTGCACCACTTTTGTTTTCTCGATAACTCTGGTGCGACCAATCCTAGAAGCCCTCTTTCTTCACCACTTGCCAATGCCAATGGATTCTGATAGCTAATACTTACCATTCTAATCCTCACAAGTGGCTCCAATTTGGAGTTCCTTTTTGCAACCGTGGTACTATTTTCGGACTTTTTGCACCGAAAAGCTGGCATCATTTCCTGATCTTAATAAGTGGTGTCACCATGTTTAGGTCATTACCTGGTATTTTTACATTGTTTTCACGACATGTTGTGGTGTAGACTTGTGGATGTCCTTTCTCGTGGACCATTGTGATCAAGTGGAAGCTCATGCACCAATCCAACTGAATTCTTTACTTTGTGGACTATGAATAGACCCTAAAACCTTAACTTTTTAAGGTTACAAGTATTTGCAAATTTTTCTGGAATGTGGGGATTTGACACCTTGTTAGGATGGGTTCTTGGGAACCCAGGCCCTAATTTAAACAGTGGGCCCCTTTTTCAAATCAGTGAATTTTCTCTCTTACCCATTTTGGGAAAAACTCTTTTAGTGCACAAATGAGCCGGTAAGATCCACTTTAGAGTCATACAAATGATCAAAGCCGTTCATCAACTTTAAAATAATTTTTTGATTAGACTATGAGAAAATTAGCTCAATCTAAAAACTTTAAATATTTGATCCAATCATTCAATTTTCATTCAAAATTTAGAATCCCAAAACATGAAGAAATTTTAAATAAAAGTTAATTAATCGGATCAAGTAGCTATAAAAATTTGATTGAGCTAATTATTTTCAAAGCGCCTTCAAAATTTATTTTAAAGCTGATGAATGGTTTGGATCATTTTTATGAGACTCCAAAATGGACCCCACCGACTCATTTGTGCACAATTTGTACACTAGGAAAAATTTTCCTAAAATGGGAAAGAGAGAGAAATTTGACTGATTTGAAAAGGGGGCCCACTGTTTAAATTGAGGAATGGATTCTCAAGAACCCATCCGAACAAGGCCTTTGAAAACATAGGTGAAAAAATGGGAGACGGATGTTCAACTTGTGTCAAAATAGTATTTCTGTTCTTGTGATAAATGGTAGCAGCCTTTTTTGTATCTTTTCTTTTATTATATTTCGAAAAATTTGTAGTTTTAGGGTGCAAGGTTTCATTATTTTGTGTGAAGTACAGTTGTTTTCGTGTTATTATTTTTTATTTTTTTTTTCCCGGAAACATACAGAATTTTATAAAGAAGAAGACTGGCGGTCTGAAGAACGCATATCACTAAGGGCAAGGTTAGCGAGCCAAAGGGGGACAGGACCCCCCCATGATTCACACCTAGCACGAGATAGGGATTGTTTAGCCAACGCATGGGCTACCCTATTACAATCACGTTTCACATAACTGAAACAACAAGAGGAAAATAAAGGTAAAAGCTCTATACAATCAGAGATGATAGAGCTACAGTTTGAATAGGAATTTCCGACCTTGTTGAGATTCTGGACGATCTGAAGGGCATCACCTTCTACTATGATATCCTTAAGACCATTATTCGCAGCAAAGACAAGGGCCTCACGGAAGGCCAACGCTTCAATAACTCTGGGAGAAAGAGAGCCAGTGATTGGTGATGAGAGAAAACCCACAATATACCCAATGGAGTCACGAGCCACAACCCCGATGCCAACTATTCCACTTGCCTTACTGGTAGCGCCATCCACATTCAGTTTAATGACATTAGAAATAGGAGGTCGCCATGCCAGATTCACAGAAGGAGGAGGCGGTGTCCTAGAAGACGGTGTAGGTAGGTTATCTTCTCGAAACTCTAAGCATAAGGATGTTGCTTTGTCTAAAATCGTAGTAGGTGTCCAAACAAGATTGTCAAAATAAACACTATTGCGAGCTTTCCAAATAAACCAACATGTGGCAGCTAATAAACCAAACATCTCTTCGGTCTCCTTTTGACTAAGGAGTGAAAGAGAGATATAATTCCACCAATCCTTGAAACCTGGTAACATGCGAAAGCCATAAATGATGGAAGAAAGGGGGGAGCATCGCCAGACCTCTTTGGAAGCTTTGCATTGGAATATCATATGTTCGAGCGACTCATGCGTAGATTTGCAACGAGGACAGAGGGGATGAACATCCACATTCTTCTTATGCAGATTAAGCAAGACAGGAATAGCATTGTGAGAACATCGCCATATAAACATCCTGACTTTGTTGGGTACGGGCAGCGACCATATAGATTTCCAGACATCATTTTTCGTGTTATTTTGAGTACTCTCAATGCTCTACTACCATAAAGGATGATACAAATGTTCCGAAACATGGTTCGCTTTCTTCTGTTCCAAAACGGTAAATCCAGCAATCCAAAGGGATCATCAAAATTTCCCCCCAAAAAAGTAATAATTAAAGAAAGGTGTCTTAATTGGCGAGAGATAGAGAGAGAAATGAAAATAATGATTAGAGAGAGATGTATGAGTAGAGAGAGAAATGTAATTAATGATAGAAAAGATGAGAGATGAAGAAAAAATCTTTTTAAAATCTTTTTTGGAAATGTGAAATGAACACAGTATTTATGTTTCCATTTGAGAGAGGGCACAACTAACTGGAGTCACTAGTCTCAACTAAAAAGTTTGGTAAAATTTGCATAAGTGCTGGTTGTAACCTTTGAGGTGATCAATGTGATTCAGTTCCCGACTCCCAATAAGTCATAATCCAAGCTTTTAGCTCCCCCATTCTTTCATATTCTTTTCAGGGACCCATGAATGGAACTTGTTTCCTGATGCTTTTTTTTTTTTTTTTTTTTTGGAATTGCAATAGCTACCTTACTTACCTGTGCTAATCAACCGGCTTCAATCCTTGTCTTTTCTTTTTTGGTTTGGCGGTCGGGGGAGTTCGGGTCTGCATGCACATCGAACTCGATTAAAATCACTCCTCTGGTCCGGTCAAATATATGTCATCCATTCTTTTCTGGGACCCATGCATGAATGGAACTGGTTTCCTACAGCATTTTGTGGAATTGCAATAGCTACCTACCTTACTTATCTGAGCTAATCAACTAGCTTCAATCCTTGTCTTGTTCTTCTTTTTGGTTTGGCGGTGGGGGTGTCACGGATCTCGAACTCAATTAATTCCCTCTTCGGTTCGGTTAAAGGCAAGTCATCTATGCTGGGACTAGTGAATTCACAAGAGAAGCTCCTGTCAGTTCAAAAAAAAGAAAGTACAAAAAACGAAAAGAGAAGCTTTGCAAACCTAGACCCAAGAGATTGTTAATTTCCGTAACAACAATGCTATAGGTAACAACAATGTTATAGGTACACCTAACTTACACCCTACATACACACTATGTAATATGGCAGATAAGGAGAAACTCATTATTTCAGGTGGGCCACACATTTGGCATCTCATTATCTGTCACATCACTTTGATGTGCATGTGGAATCCAAGTTAACTGTACCCATATCATTTTTGTTTCCGTAATCAGAATATCTGAGTTTGCTCAGACATGGTACAATCAATAGCACTCTTCACAAGTCATTTTAGCCCATGCATCGTGTGACTAGTACTCCTTGGTTAAAAGGACACTTCTGTTTTCTTTTGTTAAAAGTTAAAAATTTCATTCACATCATCCATGTACTTTCATAGCATGTGACTGATTAACTACTGCTCTTCCAGAAGGGTCTGGTTAAAAGCAAAAATGCACTTCCTTGTTCCTCCCATCAGAAAAGGGCTCTTTGTGACTGAGGCAGCAAAGCCGGGAAATCTTTTAACGGTTTTGAGAACCGGTTTTTAAAAAAAATACCGGGAGGTTCTTGAACATCTGTTTTTATGAAAACAACCTCTAAAACCCGAAACGAACAAATCCTATGTGATGATTGAATCATCTGATATGTCTTAATCTTTATGTGAGATGAAGCAATCCATTGGAAGGGTGTAAGAAAAAAAACGGAAAAAAAGGGTTGTTTGTTAATGGCATGCGGACGTTTCGGGTTAGGGACTTGGGAGAATTTCGACACTCTCTCTAAGGATGATAGACGTATGGAAAATTCTACCATTGAGCAAACGATAAAAGTGTTCTTTGACCGGAAATGAGTACTTCAAATAGTACTTTTATCGAGGACTATAAAAGTATTTATGTATACGCAACATTGTAATTTTCACCGAATATCTTGTTAGTGTGGGTGTGGATGAGTACGTGTGATAGAAATCTATTGGCAAGTCCTATTATTTGGAATTTTGGTCCACTGGGTCTTGGGCTAAAATTTATTGCTGGAGAGGTCTTTGGGCAAAAATATGGTTGGGGATTTTACTTTTATGCCCATCCTCGTCATCGTTATTCTTTGTTTTTACTAACCATTTAGGCACTTTCATAGGGTACCATATAATTTTAAGCACTTTCATAGGGCACCCTACAATTTAGGGTACCCTACAGTTTAGGGTATCCTAAATTTAGAATGTACATTTTATAATTTAGACCGTACATTTTAAAATTTAGACTGTATATTTAGAATTTAGACCGTACATTTTAGAATTTAGACCGTATATTTAGAATTTAGACCTTACATTTAAGAATTTAGATTGTATATTTAGAATTTAGGGTACCCTAAATTTAGAATGTACATTTTAGAATTTATACCGTATATTTAGAATTTAGACCGTACATTTAAAAATTTAGACTATATATTTAGAATTTAGGGTACCCTAAATTTAGAATGTACATTTTAAAATTTAGACCGTATATTTTAGAATTTAGACCGTATATTTAGAATCTAGATCGTACATTTAAGAATTTAGACTATATCTTTAGAATTTAGGGTACCTTACAGTTTAGGGTATCCTAAATTTAGACCGTACATTTTAGAATTTAGACCGTATATTTAGAATTTAGACCGTACATTTAAGAATTTAGATTGTATATTTAGAATTTAGGGTACCCTACAATTTAGGGTACCCTAAATTTAGAATGTACATTTTAGAATTTAGACCGTACATTTTAGAATTTAGACCGTATATTTAGAATTTAGACCGTACATTTTAGAATTTAGACTGTATATTTAAAATTTAGACTGTACATTTAGAATTTAGACAATACATTTAGATTTTAGGCATTTTCATAGGGTACCCTAGGGTTTCAGTTTAGGGTGCACTTTCCTATTATAGGTTTTTTTAGTGGTTTAGATACTTTCATATGGTATCCTAGGATTTTAGGCACTTTCATAGGGTACCCTAGGATTTAGGTTTAAGTTTAGACACTTTCATAGGATACCCTGGGTAATTTCGGAAGAAAAAGTGTAAAACTATATCCAAGACCTAGTGAACTATTGGGCTGGACGCATATCATTTGTTCCGGACCTTACAAGCTATACGACTTGTTTATAGTATCTATTTGTGAATGGGGTATTTTTGGAGGAATAGAGAAAAAAGGGGGGGCTAATTTTGGCGGGACCTTATGAGCTATAAGGCATCCCGGCCCTAATTTTGGTGAGGACCTTATGAGCCATAAGGCAAATGAATAGGATCAGCCCACAAAAAACCCTATGTGCGAACTATAAGGTTGAGGTTTTCTGTGATATTCTATTTGTGAAATGTTTGTAGAGCTAATTAAATAATCATCATTCTTTAGTTATGTTAGTTTTCATCTCTGTCATTTTGATTTTTGAACGGTTATGTTTTTATCTTTTTCACTTGTAAAATATATTTTCTACCCTTATTTAGTGATACATATTACAGTAATATATATAAATATTTTTCCTTATTTGGTGGATGTAGTTGCTTGATTGGATTTGATTTTGTTTTTCTAAATTTGTGGATAATCGATAATTAAGGATTTTTTGAGTGATTCTAATTCTTGAATTAGTGGCGATGATAATTAAGGATCTTCTAAAATGGTGGGGAATTCAAAACTCATCCACACCATGGTTAATTACATTGGTAAGAACCGAAGTACAAGGAACTACAAGTGATGAAAAACATGGTAAAAATTATACCAATTTATTTCACTTCCCTTTATGAATTTGGCCCGTGAAGTGGCTCCCTTAAAAATGTTAACCATGATTGCTGAATTAAGGATTTTTGAATGAAAACATAAAGAACTACAATAAAAATTATTTATGTTTTCATCCCAAAAATCTTTACTCTATAGGCAAAGAATTTTGGGATGAAAACATAAAGAATTTTGGATGAAAGCTTAATCATCATTTATGTATATTACTGCAATATTAATCTTATTTGATGAATTTTGGTTGTTTCTGCTAAATAACATTTTTAAAATCGTAAAAAAAACAACATCAATTGAAAATTATAAGTAATTTAAAAAAACGCACATATCAAAAAATAGAAAACAAATTTGGAGATTTTTAATCCATATTTTTTGTTCAAAAGTTTGTGGTCATGCATGAATTTTCTATCAACCCGTCTAAAGGGACCGACATGATTTGTACCGACTATGAACTGACGGACACCCGGTGCCCACTTCGGGTCCTGCATGGATATGTGTAGATGTTCAATCCAATCTTATATTCTGAATGATAAAATAGAAAATTCAATCGAGCAACTACACGTATCGGACTGAGCTAATTTTTCATGAGCTAGCCCATTCAATTTTTTTGTTTTTCTAAAATTATTCAACGGTTCGAATCATGCATGAGGGACCTGGAGTTGACCCCACATGTCCGTCGGTTTATAATCAGTACAAATCCCGTCGGTCCATATAGAATTTTCTAAAATATTTTAGCATGTCGGATCATCACCTTGATTTTCAGCAAAGAGCATCCTCTAAATGCTATATTACCTCTTTTGTGGGGTCCATTTTAACCTCTCATCATGTGTGTCTGATGTGAAGCTATATGGCAATATTCAGAGGGCTATGATTGTCCATTTGAACTAATCAAATCCTGAATGGGGTCAGTTATTTGCTCTTTCAAGATTCATGTTGTCCCCTCTTCCTCCCTGCACACTCTTTGGTCTGATTGTAAAATCCATACATTAATTCACATGCTCAACATAGTTCAAGGGCTTGTTTGGCTTTCATTATTTTCCATTTTCTAACACAAGTAATTAAGTAGCCGATCAAAAAAACAGATGTAATTAAGTATGTTTCATCATATTACTGATCCTCTCTTTTGTAATGGAATTAAGGTCCCTACAGATTGATCAAATTGAGTTTTTTTCTTCTTCTTTTTTTCTGCGGCTGTGATGATTCAGTTTACAGTGTCGGCTTATTAATTTTGGAGGTCTAAAATGGACTCATTAGATGAGGCCCTCCATATACTTTGCATAATTAATTTTTTCAACACATATCTTCATAAAAAACTATTCCAAAATATTTATCATTGTACAAATTTAAATATATAGTCATCCAAAAATAAACAATGAGTCTACATGTCTGGGAATCCTATTTTTTACATTTTTGAGTGGGCCCGAAGTGATCGCTTCATTGGCTTATGCCATGAGCTAGCCCTGCCAGTTTATATCTATGAGACATTTCTTTGTTTCTTAACTGAATGATTTCTTTTTTAATTACCAAGTTCTTTGAAAGGCTCGTTAATATGAAAAACGATTAAGGTTGGCATGTTCATAATTGATAGACCCCTTAAACAGAGAGGCAAGAACTCCATAAAGAGGCACAACAAAAGCACTTCGATTTCGGAGAAGTATCATCAAATTATATATTTTTGTCGGAGCTGTTTTGTAATATTGTAATCGTGTAAATATTTGTGTAAACGTGACAAAAGAAAGCATTCGTCTTTGGATTAGTCTTTTGATTTATGTCACTATATGTGTGGTTATTCATCATAGGGGTGTACACCGTCCGGATTGAATTGGTTCTCTACAAATTCAATAATCCAAAAATTCCGACCGGTTGTAGAAAATTAAGAACCAAAACCTACCAATACACATGAAAAACCTGTCTATATCCAAACCGCAAGTCCGGACCAGTTTTGGTTCGGTTCCGGTTCTATCCAATTAAGAAAGACTTTATCGCAACATGTTAGTTCAAAAGATTACTTAGAATTTAGAACACCAAAACAACTCATAAAATAAATAAATAACTATAGGATTTTATGTAATATATATTATACGGTCTAGTCCGGTTCTAATCGTGGTTCTTAAATTGAGAACCGTTAACCAAACCATAATTGCTTGTTCTTAAATTTTTAGAACCATGACCCGACCAATGAACCATAGAACCTTACCAAATAGATCGGTTCGGTCCGGATTGGATCGGTTTGACAGTTATATCAATTTTCTTGTGCACCCCTAATTCATCAACAAGATTCTACGTTTATGTGAGTCATTATCATGAGTCTTAGTCTTGGAGACAACCACAAATCAATAAATGAAATAATGTAGAAAAATTAAACATTGACCCACCGTTGTGATCAGATTCAAAACTAAACACCACACTTTAAGAGTCCATTCAAAAAGCACAAAATTACCCCCATGATCTTGATAATAGCGACAGCTAACATGGGATCACGGTAAGTAAAAAGTGCAGGGTGTATAGGACCCCCACATGCCACCACAAAACTTAGATTATGTTTGGTTTTTGTTTATCTTTCATAAGAGGTTTTTCGGGTAACGATATAATTATTGTTGAGAAAATTTATTGGAAACCGTGTTGAGAGAGAGGAGATGGTTGGGAAATTTTTTAGTAAAATTCAAGAGTTTTCGGAGTCTCTGGACCAACTTACGTACACGTTAAATAATCTTCTCCCTAGTCTGTTTAAAAGCAGGCTCTACAGTTGCACCATTCAATTTGACTATCTTTTCCCATTCCATAACAAAAGTTTACTCTTTTTTTTTTTTTTTATGGACGAAAACGAAAGAAAGAGAAAGAACTTCGTGAGCAAAAAAATCATTAATATACTTTAAAATTATATTTTATATCTGTAAAAATTTATTACATATTACATTTCAAGGTTTGCCTTTTAACTCCCGAAATATCAAGACCCGCCTTGCACATATGCAACCACAAAACTAGAAATTGACTATAGTGGACTTTTTAATGGACTTAGCCACTGTTACCCCGCGTAAATTGTGGAAGTCTTTGAAGCGTCACGTAACGTCACCAATTGGTTATTGCTTCCCTAACATGATGTTCTAAACTTGCTGAATTTTTTTCCTGGAGACCTACCGACTAGAAATTGAAATTAAGGTGTCATTTGAATATTAAAGGATACTTATTACTACAGTTGTTGGTAAAATCCTCACTGGAAAGGTGGGGGTAATCAAGTTTGCTGTGACAGGACACCGGTAATTAAGGTAATTTGCTGCGTAAATGCTGTAAATTTTACGGACATTGGGTCTTTCTGTCCCCTAAAAGCCTGATTTGGGTCGGTCTTTGGTCTTGTAATTTAATTGTCTAAAGTAAATGACCCTAGTTAATCGTGTCCTGAGTTATGGTTAATCTAATAGCTTTCAGGTGGGGATTCTTTTCTCTCTCTGCCAACCCCTATCCGCACTATCCGTTTTACGCATTAACGACTCAAATTACATCAAATAATGGACGGTCCGAATAAACTTGAGAGATGTGAGATTTGAGCCGTTAATGCGCAAAACGGGCAACCAGATAGGATTCAGCTTCCCTTGCCAAACCCAAGAGATGACAGAGTCACCAAAATATTGTAATATTGTATGACTTTTCATAAATGACTACCGGTGGAATGGAAGCTCCGCAATAAAAAAAGAATGGCACCACTCCAATAGTATGTTTGTCATTTCCAATCAGTACAATAGATGATGCTATAAAAGAGTTCCATGCAAAAATAAAATATTTTTTTTCACCATTCAACCCAACTGATATACTCCAGGATAACAGCGCCAACATGAAAATGTTTTCAAAAAATATTTAGAACCATCCAAATTTGCGAAAGTGAGGGCTTAGAATGAGGATGGAGAGCGCAGGCGAATAAACATAGACAAAAAATTACGTGAACTCTTTTTGGGAGACTACTTTTTTTTTCTTCCTGTTTTGCAATTTTCCTGGCACATAGTCGTCGCAGTTGGAATTTTAACGAAGAATAATTCCTCAGGTGGTAACTTTCTACTGGTTCTTGTACCTAAGACCCAATTTTTCAAAAGATTTTAGCACTTAGGAGTTAAAATCATGATATTTCAAATAAAAAAATAAAGTGATTCTGTGTATCGTTTTTCTATTTTTTTGCATTAAATTAAAGTACATCTCGTGATTTTAGCACTTAAGTGCTAAAATCTTTTGAAAAACTAAGCCTAAACACTACTCTCATCACATTCCAGTTATAGGGGAGAGATGATTATAAAAGTGAGAAATATAATGACCGGTTTTGCTAACCTCTGTCTATTATTAGGTGGATGATAATATACATATAATAATAACAAATAAATTCACATATCTATGCATTTTCTTTATGGATTTCCATAAATACAAACATATTTCCTTCGTCCCATAAAGTTTAATCACTATGAAACTACGTGCAATTTTTAAGTTAAAAAATAACGTATTTACGAAAATAATTTTTTAATCAATATAGATCTTGTTTGATAGATCTCATCGAGAACTTCTATACGACGCAAAAAAAAATTCAAAAATATTTTGATAAATACCTTATTTTTTAATTTAAAAATTACACGTAATTTCATAATGATCAAACTTTATCGGACAAAAGAAGTAATTTTTTCAAATATCAATACACTTTCTAGTCATTATCGTCCTCGAGGTTAGCATTTTCCTTACAGTATAATAAGAGCCAACAAAATGCCGAAGATCCTTTCATTCCCTATTTTCTGTATTCTGATTGTGGAGCTTGAAAATACCAGAGAGCTTTCTTTTACTCCTATTCCAAACCTCTGAGCTTACTCTCTTCTGTTCAAAACTGGATGTCTATGCCCTTTGAAGCCCATGATTACATAGGCTTATCAGAGGTTCCTTCAATGGAAAACTCTGAGAAACCCCACACAATTTCTTCAGAAACCAATGAAAAAAACAAGGGTTTGAACTTCAAAGCTACTGAGCTGAGGCTAGGGTTACCAGGTTCTGAGTCACCAGAGAGAGAACTTGGACTCTTTGTTAAGGGTTTGGTCTCAGGTGCCAAGAGAGGCTTTTCTGACACCTTAGATGGTGGTTCTAGGAGGTGGGTTTTCACTGGGAGTGGTGGGTCTGAGTTGGATTTGGCTAAAAATGGTGGTTTCTTCTCTCCCAAATGTATCAATGGTGGTGAGGTGAACACTCAGCTGTCTTCAATGGGTTCCAATGCTGTGAAAGAGGCAGTTCCTCCTGTCCAAAAGCTGGCGCAGGAGAAAAAGCCTATGATTCCTTCAGCTGCAAAGTAAATTTTTCTCACACTTTTTCCTCTTTTTGTTCCCTGATAAACTGAGTTAAATTAAGACTTGTCATGCTTCAGTGAGTTATTTTCATTTGATTTCTTGTTAGGTTTTTGTGAGTGTTCAATTTTCCAATCCATTCCTTTTTCACTCTTGTAACTGGGGATGATTGCTCTGCAGAATAGTTGTAGTATTTTTACATTATCTTTGTTCTCAGTTTTCACTTGTGGTGGTGGATGTTGCAATTTTCTTGAACTTATTTTACAAGTATGGTTTCCGAAATAGCGAAATCCTGATTGTCGAGATAAGCTGTAGTACTTGTTATGCCTCTTTTTAGGATCTTTGTGTTTCGTGTGCGCTTTCAAAGTGAGATGTGTATGTTCTTCCGATATGCGTTGCGGTTGTGTCGAATTGAACGCTGATTATATAACCTGTTCCCGACCCGTTTCTGCTAGTTCCGATTCCGTTTTGTTATTGGATGTTTTGACCTGATTTATTACATTGGATAGGATTTCCATGCTATATATTTCTATGATTTGTTAATTAGGGAATCAAAGTTGGAGGGGGCTGAATTTTGAAAGATATTTTGGTTTCGATAATTTTTTCATGACTAAATCCAGTCATTCATTTTTATCGGACGGTTTTGACAAATTGAAAAATTAATCTCGAGTGTTGTTGTGATCATGTCATTTGAAGAATGCATTATCATTATCGCATGGTATAATTCACCATAATTTAGTGTTCACGAAATGACAATTCTTTTACATTTTAATTATTGTCGAAATTTTATAATTGTTTAAAGAATATCTATAAAAAATATGCAAAATATACTTCAACTCCTAAAAAGTTCAGGGGCGCACCCTCAACCCCTATATAGCTCCTCGCCTGCCTCCTTTATTGTGAAATTCCCTTATCGTTGTTCACCCCTGGACCTACGTTTCAAGCCCAACCATGCAAATCCTTTGTGTTTTGTTCTAATTCCTCATCTCCTTCTTAGAAAAAGTGTTACAATATTCATCTCTATGCTTTGTTTGCTTGATTTTACGACACCCCCTGCCTATTTTATGTTGGTCTTCTAGCCGGCCTCTTTGTTTGTTAGAGGGGCTTCAGCAGTTGAACTATTTAGCTATAAATTTTGTGAGACAGGGCACAGGTGGTAGGATGGCCACCAATTCGATCTTTCCGGAAGAATTCAATGGCTACTAATCAAGCTAAGAGTGATGATGATGCGGATGCCAAGTCTGGTTCTGGTTGTCTTTATGTCAAAGTAAGTATGGAAGGTGCACCATACCTGAGGAAAGTTGATCTGAAAATCTATGGCAGCTATGCAGAAATGTCTTCAGCCCTTGAAATGATGTTCAGCTGCTTTACAATTGGTAATATCACCCTCCCATTTCTTTTTTGTTGTATGATGGTGGGTTTTTTTCTCATGGGATCCTTAATATAAGCTTTATGAAAGTTAGATGAAGAGAAAAATGGTCCTGAAGTCAACAGAAAATTATTTTCAAGTTGATTCCTTTGTAGGAATGTTCAAGAATCCCATTGCAACATCATCGACTCGCGGGCAATTGAAGGGAACCGAATTTCACTAAAAAAAAAAGAAAATATAGATGATTGAAGATGTTAGATAACGACTCTTGAGTGATTAAAAGAAAAGAAGATGTTAGATTACAATTCAATAACTGCTGATGATACGGTTGTCACGGCAAGTAGCAGCTCAAGGTCATCTAATGTTGTGATAGTTGTTTCGAGTTTCCAAATGACCACTTTGTTTGTTGTTTCTTGACAAGTGTGCTTCTGAATTGTTTTCCAAACAAAAAACAAAACATCAAATCAAAAGCACGAAATATGTCATGACGGTGAACAGAGATTTGCATGATAGTTTTTATCTCTCGCAGACTGTCTATAAAAACAGGAAATAGAATGCTTAGTTAAGAATGTTGTATGATGGTTAAAGATTTCTGCCTGGGGGGTTATGTTTCATTCAGAGTAGATTTTTCTTTGGTTCTCAATATTTTCAGATTTTCTTAAGTACGTTTCGGGGCGCCATACTGCTTTTGAATTTTTTTTTGTCTGGCATAAATGAGAGATGTGTGGGATGGGATGTATCTCTCCCTTTCATCATGAGTACTTCTTGAAACCCAAAGAAAGAAGTATTTGATCCAGTGTGATGGTTAACAGCTAAAGTCGCTGGTGCTCCTTTTTCACCCTCAATCTGATTCCAGCACAAGTTCTAGACTGAATGCATTCTTTCATTTTACCTTGTCATTGCATTTATAGACATGAAACGCAACAAGCATACGTGCTCTCTCATTATCTCTCTCTCTGTGGTGTTCAATTTCCTTTTCTTTCAAAGGGAGTTGATTTTCTTGTCAATGACTTGTTCAGGACAATGTGGTTCTGATGCAGTTCCAGGCCATGATGGACTGAGTGAGAGCCGACTGATGGATCTCCTCCATGGTTCTGAATATGTGCTTACCTACGAAGACAAGGACGGTGATTGGATGCTTGTCGGTGATGTTCCATGGGAGTAAGTGTGGCCAACACCATATTCTTCTGTGAATATTATAATTCCAGTTTGTTAGGTGGATGTAGCTTGGATGAATTCATTCAAGGTATCCATTAGATCAGAATTCGAAACCTTTCTGGGGATAATTTCCCTAACAATCTGAATAAAACCACCCAAATTTGTAAAAGCAGAAATATTTACTTGTTTATCTAAATTCTGATCAAATACATTGACCACACTATGATGCAGTTTATAAAGTTTCCACGATTTGGTAATCATATGTTTTTCC
Organism: Vaccinium macrocarpon; assembly: GCA_022606695.1. Lineage (NCBI taxonomy): Eukaryota > Viridiplantae > Streptophyta > Magnoliopsida > Ericales > Ericaceae > Vaccinium > Vaccinium macrocarpon. Next base: position 32,965,323 of record CM040172.1, read on the forward strand.
CAGTTTGTGAATACGGAATTTATGTGATGGGTAATGCAATATCAATAATTTCTTAGCGAATCCTATTGCTTATATGGTTGTATACCCTCCTTAGGTAATGCAATATCAATGATTTCTGTGCGAATCCTATTGCTTATATGGTTGCATACCTTCCTTATATTTTCCCTTCTCTTACCATATAAACTTTTGTGTTCTGTATTAGTTGATGCCATCTATGTAGCATGGACAATTGTTGAAGGTCACATACTAGAGTCAGACACACTTGTCGGACACCGACACTCTACGGACACGTGTCTGGCACTTAAATCTTAAGTGTCCTTTTTTTTTTTCCCAATGTTTTTTGTTTTGACACTCCGGTACACTGTAAAAATTGCTCCGAACACTTGCAAAACAAGTTGGGGTGCAAAACGAAATAGTTGACTAATGAAAACTTGGGTAAGTCTTTTCTTTTGGGTGACAGATGGTGTTTTAATGATTTAAAGACACCAAAGTAATAAAACGCTTGTTGTGAATGATTGAATGATAAATATGGTTTAATGTGTCACGTATTTGCAATTAGAGGTTTATAGTTGTTTTTATTTATTTGTATACTACTATGAGAAATATTTTTTGAAACGTGTCCCCTAGTGTGACGTGTCCCCCAGGCCCCAGCATGTCGTGTCCTCCATTTCTTAAAAAATTTGCGTGTTGGAGTGTCAGTGTCTTGTATCCGTGTTGGTGCTACATTTCGATGGAATACTTGTGTCCTGATTTCTCATTGTTCGCTGTTGCAGAATGTTTACAGGCTCTTGCAAGAGGCTGAGGATCATGAAAAGTTCAGATGCAATCGGTCTAGGTGTGACCTCGAAATCCATAAAATACCTGTCTACTGATGTCTCCAATACTCAAAATCCCGTAACACGAAATTACGAAATACACAGCTGAACGAATGAATACACGTTACATTCACCTGCTTAGAAGATAATAACCTAAAACGTGTCTAGTATAGAAATTCTAATGTCTTGATCAAAGATTCGTGTTAGCTAGACCTTAATCACCCTTGGTTTCTAGTCAACAATCAGCATCTCATGAAATCCCATGACTGTTTTTTTGTAGCACCCAGAGCCATGGAGAAGTGCAAAAATCGCAAGTAGTTGAAGACTGGTTGCCGAAAGCCTTGAGGGTTACATATTCGGTTATTCACCATCCTATTTATTATTCGTGTGCTTTAGAAAGAGTCTTAATCCTTTGTGCACTGGCAAAAAGTTTCTAGGAGCAACAAATAATCCTTATTGACAGCTTCATAGGTTTTGTTGGGTTTGCTTTGGTTTTCTGTCTCTTCCAATCTCATGTAGCAGTATGAATGCTTGCTCTCAACTCTCAAGGGATAAATATGTGAATGGGTTGTCCTCTCTCTCTTTCTCTCTCTCACACACACACCTTTTGAGTAACCATTCAGTTGTCCCAGAGCATAGCCACGTGGTGTTCCGGATCATTCTTGCGTGTGGATCATACACTTAGCCGTGAAAGAATGCGTGATGTTAGAGTGTCTTGGAGCACTACGTGAACGTGCTCTGGAAGCACTATGTGGCCGTGCTCGAGGAACACTGATTAATTAGACCTTCTTTAGACCCCATGAAGAGAAAAGCTCTTGGTAATTTAATGTTGTGCAGTGGTTTCACACTTATTTTTTCTTTTTATTTTTTTTCATTAATTAATTTATCATACACATATTTCATAAAAAAAATTACATGAATAACGAAAACTGAAGTAAAGAAACGTTTTAAGTTGTTTGGATTTGGGGTAACGTCAAGCTTCTAATCCACAAAACATTGGGGTTGGAATGCATGGGTTCTGTCAACTGGATGTCCAATGCTCTAACATTGGGGTTGAGAAAATAAAATGAAGTGTATAGCTAACTCAATAAAAATAGAAGTTCCCATGAGTGCAATAAGGTGGCCGACAGACTTGTCAACATGACCACGAAGGTAAGATGGTGTCGCACATTGCTCCACTAGATGAGATCATACCACTCCTCGAGGTGGATATGAGAAGAGTGGTCGGCAGACTCGGACACTCCTCGAGGCTGACATGAGAAGATGGTGTTTGAGTTGTTTGGATTTGGGCAGAGCAATAACGTCAAGCTTCTAATCCACAAGACATTGGGGTTGGAATGCATGGGTTTTTTCAACGGGATGTCCAATACTGTAACATTGGGGTGGAGAAAATAAAATGAAGTGTCTAGCTAATTCAATAAAAGTAGTTCTCGTGAGGGCAACAAGTTGGCCGGCAGACTTGCCAATACTTGGGACTAACCAAGAAGACGCGAGGGAAACAAGGTGGCCGACAGACTTTGCCAATATTGGGGTTTGACCAAGAAGACAAGATGGTATCGCATAGTACTCCGCTAGATGACATCATACCACTTTTCGAGGCGGACATGAGAAGAGTGGCGTTTGAACGTCATTAGTTTCTATTTTTTCATTTCAGGGTACCCAAAAAAATAAAAGTAGTTCTTCACTTCTTCTTCCAAGAACAGGTTCTTATGCGGTATTCACCAGTCATACAACCACCAATTTATCGCTTTGTTAGACTTCCATGGGAGATTTAATTCATGGTTCGACTTATGGCTTCCTCCAAGAGCAACTCCGACCGGAAATACCAAATCTGACTTGACAAGCATAGCGTTAACTTTTGAAGTTTAGCCAAGGTCCAATCCAACTATCTTTAAGCATGAAATAGCAGTTTGAATTCAAAAAATTTGGATTAGAATATATTAATGAAATTTCGACATTATGGTTGTACAGGGAGGGTTCGATGCAAATTTTGCAGATTTCAAAGTACCACACAAAGCTTTAATAAAATTTTACACCTCCAAATACGAAGATGGTGGCCGGTTTTTAAAAAAAAAAAGAAAAAAAATCGCAAATTGGTTGGAGATGCTCTAATACCATGACAATTGCGAGTCGATTTTAACAAATTCATCACAGTAAACATTGACTGTCCAATTAACGTGTTTTGGGCTGGTAGAATAGCACAGGCATGTCCATCTATTTGTAATACTTTTTAACATAAATTTTTCATTTTAGTCAAAATGTTTTTTTTTAAAACACCCACAGATCTTTTTCATGGAAAACCAAAAATTGAAAAAGTTCTACTTTTTAACCACAGGTTAACTTTTGAAATGGAGGATTAAGTGACGAGCCTTTTTATTCTCACTCTCATTTCACATTTACCCCCCAAACTCCCTCCCCACTAGAGAAAAACATTTCACCGTCCCCTTCCACTGCGAACAATAGTGTAGCCGTCGACCCCCACATGTTGCTTCTCATTTGTGCGCAAATCGTTTTCTCTAGAAAAGCTTCAAATCATCTGTCGCAGATCATGTTTCAAGGATAAGCTTCATAAATTTCATAAATGAAATTCCAAAATTTGCTAATAATTAATTAAAGCAAATAAATAAGAATTGAAAAAAAAATGATGAACACATATATATGTGGAAAAAACCACGGGAAGGAATCAAACACTATAAAAAACATTGTGTGGTTACAAAACGACATTTACTTACAATTGAGACTCCTCGCATTTGACTTAAGATCGGTTGTTGACTCCTCATTTACCGCACCCAGTATTTGATTGCCACTGCCTCGAATCCACAAGCCTTCCAAATGTTATTCTGGAAATCCACCGGAAAAAACTTGAACTTGATTGTTGATGTAAAAACCTCTTGAAGCTTTGATTAATGTTCCATGGATTAATGCTCCAAGATCCACTGTCAACACTCTAGGTTGTGATATATTGGTGAACAAAAGCACAGTTCACTTTTTCAGCCGACTTCATTGCCCTAGATCTAGACACAACACAACAACAACATAACTCATTTAGTCCCCAATAATTGGGAGTATGAGCGGGGGATGGATAGGAGACAGACCTAACCTTCGGTAATAAATGCAACAGATGAATTGGAGACAGACCTAACTTTTGGCAATAAATGCACAAATTGGTTGATCACAGAATACCACTGAAATAGTGGTCCCCTATACCGTCGCATTTTGTTGTGGAATCATGCCCTCAAATCAAAGCCAAAAAGCATCATAGATGGATGACCCAAGAATCATTTTGATTTTATGTGACATTACCATGTTTCTTTCATTCAACATCTAGAGTATTGGCGTTGCACAAACATTTCCCTAGATCTAAAAACGTGAAATATTTATAGAGTTGCCATTCCGATCAATCGCATTGCAAGCCAATTGATCGGACCATCATAGATCCGGAGTTTTTGGCAATGCCGATTAACAACCTGATTGATCCTCTTATTAGTCACCATGCTCTGAAAAACTCACACCCTGTGCAACTTGGAACTTGGAGCTTGTGATCAATTGGAGATACCTGACCAATAAACTGATCGATCCCATAATCCATCTTTCTGTTCTAAGTGCACCATATTGATCGGCAACAAACGACTAACACAATAACTCTCAAATTACATAATAAACTTAGAAAATTACAACTCGATAAACAAAGCGATACATGTAGATATGTGATTTGTCAAATGGAATTGCCAACCACAAAAGGGACGCAGATTTTAGAGCTTACAATATATTGTTTTGTCGAACCAAAACTCACCCCTACTGTCGCCACTAGCTACCGCCGCCAGCTACCACAAAAGGCTAGCTGTTGCAATTTAGGTCTTCCTTGATCTGGGGCAAAAAAAAAAGAAGGTAAAACTCAATTTGGTACGGGTTTAGTTTAAGGGTTGGGGTTGGATTTTGAGGGTGAACTATATATATATATATATATATATACACAATCATGATCTAATGAGGACTCCTTCACAGAAATTCCGTGAGGACCTCATGGACTTTGGTTGAATTTCGACGATTTGAATCGCTCAATGTATTTAAAACATGTTTTTAAGGGTCACCACGAGAAATCGCCCAAAAAATATCCAGAAAGGGCTTCATTCCAGCATTTTTTGATAAACCATATATGTATGGTTATTATGAAAAACTGCTTTGATGAAGCCCTTTTGGTTATATTTTTTTGGTGATTCCTCACATTGGTCTTGGAAACACATGTTTTAAACACATTGAGTTGTTTGGATCGCCGAAATTTGGTCTGAAAAATAAAAAAAGGGCGGTCCTCACGAAGAAGATCCTTGAGGGAGTCTTTAGGAGATCATGATTGTGTATATAGGGAACGCTTCCTATCCGAACTCTGGACCTCCATGATCCGAGCATTTTTTTGACGATCTGAACCGTCCAATGTGTTCAAAAGGTGTTTTCAAAGGTGCATGCAAGAAATCTTAAAAAAAAAATCAGGAAGGGCTTGATCTAAACAGTTTTTTTGCAAAACTGTAAATATACAGTTTTTGGAAAAAACTACTTGGATTAAGCTTTTATTGGTATTTTGTTTTGAAGAATTTTTGTGTGAACCCTTGAAATCACCTTTTAAACACATTGGACAGTTTGGATTTCCTAAAAATAATTTTTAGAGTGAAAAAATTACATTTTCTTATTTACGTGAGGTCCTTACTAGATATACATCAACTTCTAATAAGAGAGCACTCATTTTAAATTAAGTGCGGACCAAACAATTTTTCTACTTTCCGAACTGAATTTTTACGATCCGAACCGTTAAATGTGTTTAAAATGTGTTTGTAAGGTCCACAGGAACGATTTGTCAAAAAAAATAAAACCCAGAAGAGCTAAATCCGATAAATGTTTGTTAAAAACACATATAATGATTCGAATAATCAAAATTTGGTCAAAAAATTAAAGTTCTCATGCAAGGTCCTCAATAGAATTCCTGTATATCCCATTTCCATAAAATAATCCACACCAGATTGGTGATTGCAGACAAATTCCAGTATATCCCATCTGTGTAAACTCCTTAAATTAATAAATTCCTGTAGCTTTCTCAGAAACAGTTCTAGGGTTTTATTAGAAAGAAATTCATCACCTTCCAAACTGAATCTCTGTCTCTCTCTCTCTTCGGAGGATTCCCACTAGAAGATGAAACTCAAGCAATTGGAAAGTCTTCTAGGAACCCTTGAACAATTCTCCAACCCTAAGGTCTCTCTCTCTCTCTCTCTCTCTCTCTCTCTCTCTCTCTCTCTCTCTCTCCGCATGTATTTCTTGATGTAATATATGTATGAATATGCTTGACTGAAGTGAGCAAGTATGTTCTGCTACTGCTGCAGATTGAACTTGAACAATACCCAACTGGGCCCCACATCGCTTCTCGGATGTTATACACTGTACGCTTCTAATACTCGCATTCGGTTTCTTCACATTTACTTCATTTTATGTTTTTGCAAAATTGGTTTTGTAAGATTTTTGGTTTTTGTTTTTTTGGGAAATCACTTAGGCAGAGAATTCATTTGGGGATGTGACCAATAAGGTAGTTGCGGACTTTGGTTGTGGGTGTGGCACATTGGGCCTTGCAGCTTCTCTCTTGGGTGCAGAGTGAGTTGTTGCCTATCTTCCCCAAATTCTTTTTTTTTTTTCCCCTTCTTGGTTCTGCTATTGTAAATTGGTTTTTGTGGCGAAGTTGTAATCAAGGTTCAATAACTTCGTTTACTAAGTAATTACATACGTTTGATGAGAGCGACTAGTTTTTCATAAATTTGAGTGATGCACGTTTACACATTTCGATCTGAACCCTTTATCGTTTTGAACAGACATGTCGTTGGCTTGGATATTGATGCTCAATCAATCGAAATTGCAACAACAAATGCAGACGATCTTGAGGTATCCTCTGTTTTGTTAGTGTTAGTGCTTGAATCCATGATGGTTTTTTGAAGAGGTCTCAGTGTTATTAGACTTGCTTTTCTCTGTGATTCTGGACCGTTGGCTCAGTATACCCATGATCATTGTTTGTTTCGTTGGTAGTGATTTATTGTTTCTTTGTTGAATGGTCACAAGTGCAGTTAGAGGTGGACTTTGTTCAATGTGATTTGAGGAACTTAGGTTGGAGAGGTAAATCCCCCCTCTCCTACTTACCAACACTTGTACAAATGATGGAGATAAAATTGCTGTTCATTTCTTTTCACTAATTGCTCAATGTGCGCAAGTAAATCAATGAATTGGATTGCCAGAGGGAAAGATACATTTTTCCCAAATCTTGCGCATCTACTGAAGGAGCGACCTTGGTGTCTTATGTAGGTCCTATTGTTGATACTGTTGTTATGAATCCTCCATTTGGAACACGGAAAAAGGGGGCTGATATGGATTTTCTCTCTTTAGCTTTGAAGGTAAATATGGGGACTCGTTTTGTCATATTGGATGCGCTTATTCAGTTTCCCTTTTTCTGATGAGTTTTTCCTGTAAATTTCCTATCAGATTGCTTCACAAGCTGTTTATTCATTGCACAAGACCACGACAAGAGATGTAAGTAGTTTGATCTAAAGTTCCCGTTTTGATAATGAAAGATTTTCCAAGTCTCTGGATTGTTACTAATTTCCGTCTGATCTTTTCATGACATGCCAATGTTAGTTGCAAAATATTCAGTTACCTATCACAATTCCCAATGCTTATACAAGAATTTTGGCTTTAATGTACTGAACATTATATGTTAATACATAAATATAAGAGCAATCTACGTGGACTTGGGAGCACGCCAAGTTATGAATCCTGTTTGTGAGTGATGTAATGGGTAGTACTTTTCAAGCCATTCTAGAACCATTCGAGGTTAGAACTGCCCAATTTGCGCCTACTTTCTATCTCTATAGTCTATAATAAGCATCTGGGTTGTATCAAGCTTAACTTCTAGATATCTTTGTTGATCTCAATTAATTTCTGGCTTGCACTTCATTGTTTTCTCTTTGCTTCAACTCTCTCTCTCTCTCTCTCTCTCTCTCTCCCTCTCTCTCTCTCTCTCTCTCTCTCTCTCTCTCTGTGTGTGTGTGTGTGTAAATGCGTAACGGTCATTGTCAACGTATTGTGTTATTCATTGTGGAAGGGTTTCTTTCAATTTTTAGATCAATATCTTGGATGCAGTGAAATAATCATTTTATCTACTCTAATTTCAGCATGTTAAAAGGACAGCCTTGAGGGATTGCAACGCTAAAAGTGCTGAGGTATTATGCGAGGTATGTGACTGATCTGCTACTATGGTTTTACATATAAAATTGTTAGAATCGTCTTTTACGATGTTTTACTTTCTAGTGTGTTTAAGTAAGAATGTGCATTTTTTCAGTTGATATTTTCTAAGGTTCAACTATTGGACATTTGCAATCTTTGTTTCAATCCTTTTTTCTTTTTTTTTTTTTCCTTTTGCTTCACCAGCTTCGATTTGATGTGCCTCAACTATACAAATTTCACAAGAAAAAGGAGGTAGATATTGCTGTGGACCTCTGGCGATTTGTACCACAGAGAATTCAAGGAAAAGGGTCATAACACCCAATGGAAGACAATGCAGCTTGTTTACCAAGTCATGAATGTGTGAAATTTAGAGGAGTGCAATTGTGTTGTTTCATCAAAAACTACCAAGAAATATGAGGGGCTGCAACCCACGACTCCTAATCCTTATTGTTTGTAGAAAGTACTTTCTTGATACATTGCTATATGTTCTCGGAAGTGAATTTTTATAGAGGATTTTCCAAAAATTTCCACTAACCTCTGAGATCTGCTGTCCCAGTTTCTTGAATTATGGCATCGATTGGTGATTTTTTTTTTTTTTGTTTATTCAATTGGCTTGGTGGCATGGAGGGCCCTTTATCCATCTAGTACCCAGGTAGTGCTATGGTGATGGTCTATCGTTCTTTTGGCAGTAGGTATGGCCCGAACCGGAAATTCTACAACATGTTAGGAGCCCTTCTGGTCACGCCCAATGGGGGTTGTTACTTGTTACACGGAGTTTGTTACACTGGTTGCCCCATCTCACATTTTTTCAGTTAAAAAAAAAAAATGGGCTCGGTGACTGCTGGCGAAGAGGGTGCTGCAAGAATGGGGGATAGAAAGGTGTGGAACGCGGTGCCTCATTGCCTATTGTGGCGTGTTTGAAGGTAACGAAATTGGTTGGAAAAATCTATCCAATTTCTTTGGTATCCTCTCAGTACTCCAACAAAAAATTTCAGTGCCGAGTGCCGTGGTGCCCGTCAGCTCATCCGGGTAGTCCAGCTGGTTTTGGACGGCCCAGATTTGTTGGGGTTGCCAAGTGGTGTCTGTCAGCTCGTCCAGGCCATCCAGCTGTGTTTTGGACGGGCTAGAGAAAATTTATCCCTCAAAATTATAAAATGCCACTGAATCCCAACAGATCTTGGCCATCTAAAAAACAGCTGGAAGGCCCCGTTGAGCTATCGAGCACAACCATGTGGCAACCCCAACAGACCTGGGCAGTCCAAAACATAGCAAGACGGCTCGGATGAGCCGATGGGCATCACATGGCAATGCCAGCTGGTGCCCGCTCAACACTAAATCTTTTTTTTCCCAATACTCCTATCTTTTCCAGATGAATAAAGGAAAAAGGTAACAGAAAAATAGAGAAAAATGTACCAGTAGGGTGAATCATTGTCGTATATACGGTTCACAAAGCAAAAGAATACTAAAATTTTTGTTGTAGTTGTGAATGCCACACAAAGCAAATGACAGGCATAGAATCTGGGCTTGAAAAAGAAAATGAAATTTCGTCTCCAATTTTTCTTGTAGCCTTTTTGTATGTGAAAGAACAAAGAAATAGATTCTTCTGTTTCATGATTTCATCTCTCTTGAGATGTAGTAATAGCTTTTGCATGTGTTAGTAGAACACCACATTCATCGGTGCTAACAAACTAAACAGATTTCCTTTCATTGCGAAAATTGGAAATACAATTGGAGGATATAAAAGTCTAAGAGTACCTTAACCTCAACAAAAACTTGCCATTCTCAACATTGGCAATCAACCATAACCAAAAAACTCTGTAAATTAATTCTATGCCTCTTCTCACTTTTGTCAATTTCATCAGCTTCTCATGCTTCATTCTCTGTTTTTGTAGTTCCATTCGTGTCCCCAAGAGTAAATCGCACAAATCTCCTGACTTTTATGTTCTCTCCTAGAGCAGCAACAGTCTGCTTCACCAAATCCTTCACCAAAATGCTATCATTCTTAATGAAAGGCTGTTCTAAAAGAGCGAGCTCACCAAGCCTCTTTGAGATTCTTCCCTCCACGATTCTCTCTCTTATGTTCTCGGGTTTGGTTTGAAGGTCCTCTCTCTGCATCTCCAGCTCCTTTTCCTTCATTACAATGCTCTCCGGAATATCTTCAATGGACACGTGTTGCACCTGTGGGCAAGCTGCAACTTGCATTGCTAGATCATCAACCAACTCCTTGAATTTTTCACCTCTGCCTACAAAATCAGTTTCACAGTTGACTTCAATTAGAACTCCGATGCGGGAGTCATGAATGTAGGATCCAATCCTGCCTTCTGCAGCAAGCCTACTGGATTTCTTGTCAGCAGTTGAGAGACCTTTCTTTCTGAGGTATTCTTGTGCCTTTCCGAGGTCCCCTCCTGTTTCAGAAAGAGCTTTCTTGCAGTCCATCATCCCGGCACCAGTTTCTTCCCGTAGTTGTTTAACCAGTGCAGCTGAAACTGTTGCTTTCGATTGCCTGTCGTATGGCTTCAGCATATTAATTACCACCAAGTATTGAAAATAGTAGGAAGAATTATTCGCACAAATATAACCACAAAATTTTGTTTGAAACACAGTGCAACAACAAAATATACTTGCTTGAAAAGATATTCCATCAAGTTCAATTGTGCTGATGTTATAGGTTTTTTTGATATTTTTCGCTTGGCTTCTGCTATAATCTACCCAGGGATATAACTTTAAACGATCAAGCCATTAATAGCATGATGAATAAGTTCTAATTAAAGTAAAGACATTTGAATCATGTTTGGCATCATCTGTGCCTGTTCTACAGGTCATAGAAAAGCAAATAAAGGATTTAAGCTGGTCCGAACCAAATTGAAGCCCAACTTATCCTCTTTTCAAACACTGAGGGTGCCTCACATTCCAAGGAGAGACTCGGTTTCAAGGGATTATGTGGGTACACACTTATGCCCACTTGTACCTAGGTGGTGCCATGGTGACGGCCTGTCCTCATGGACAATAGCTATGGCTCGAACCGAACATTCCACTGGCGGGTTGGGAGCTCCTATGGTCACACTCAGGGACGTTGCTACGCTGGTCGCCCCCTCCCACCCTTTTTTCGATAAAAAAAAAAACAAAAAAAAAAAAAGAACTTATCCTCTTTTCATAAAAACCTCAACCATGTAAATGTAATACATAGCTCCACAGAAAGTAGAAACTTACTCATCAACAGTTTCAACGACAGGAGGCTGCTCTTTACTGGGTACAGGTGGCACTACAGCTTTTGCTGCAGTTTGGGCAGCTACCTCTGCAGCAAAATCCTGGTTTTTTTTCTCCAAACCTTCACCAAGGTTGAAGCGAACAAATCTCTTCACTTTTATGTTTTCCCCAATGGTTGCAATTGTCTGTTTCACCCAATCCTTCACCACCAACTTATCATTCTTAATATAAGGCTGCTCAAGCAATGTCAGTTCCTCGAGCCTCTTTCTAATCCGTCCATCGACAATCCTTGATCTTATCTGCTCTGGTTTTGACAACAGATCTTCTTTCTGCATTTCAATTTCTCTTTCCTTTTCCAAAGTTTCTTTGGGAACATCGTCTGTAACAAGATACTGTACTTGAGGGCATGCAGCCACTTGCATGGCCAGATCATCAACCAACTCCTTAAAGATATCGCCCCGAGATACAAAATCAGTCTCACAGTTCACCTCTATAAGCACACCAATCCGACTATCGTGAATGTACGCCCCAATTCTTCCTTCAGCGGTGGCCCTACTGGCTTTCTTATCTGCACTTGCTAACCCTTTCTTTCTGAGAAACTCCTGAGCTTTAACCAAGTCACCTCCTGTTTCTGATAGTGCTTTCTTGCAGTCCATCATTCCTGCCCCTGTTTCATCACGCAGCTGCTTCACCAGAATTGGTGAAATAGCTGCTTCTGTATAACCGCACCAGCAGATTTAATTAGTGAAAACAATAAGAAAATAGGCTAGAAGATTCCTCTCAACTTGAAAGTAGCTAAAAGAATCAGATCATAGAATACGCCTGAACCAAGCATAATGGATGCAGATGACAGATTCATGGCAACTCCACCCTTTTGGCATTAGGTCCAATATAGTGGTTGACGAAAATTCTAAAGGAAACACATTCTCTAATCATGATTTTACAAGAAAAAAGAGGTGAATAAAGAAAGAGAAGATTCCTAAAGAAAAGAACAAGAAAATAGGAAGAGCAAAAAGGACTTTCCTACAAGTTTGGCAGGACAAGTTCCTCTTACCCCCACTGGAAATAAAGTGGTGCACTGGTGCCTGACATGATTAACATGTCGTCTATTTGAAGTCAGGTCTATCCACCACGTAGGGGTGAAACAAAGGAGGGGAGGGTAGGAGATTGCACGTGCCATCCCCGGTTCTTAAAAAAAATAAGGGAAAAAAATTCGAAAATTAATTTTGTATTTATAGGGAGTGGATTCCGTACACATATTTTGCAAACGCATTTTGACACAGATTCAAGGGCTGAGATTATAACTTTAAATCCCCTCTCCGATCCACCACCAAAACAACAATCACAAAATCAACGGCAACAACAACAATAGTATAGTGAGGAGAGAGAGGCCGGCACGGGCGTGCACGGCCAAGCTGAGTGCAGTGGCGGCAGCCGTGGAGAGGAAGCAAAAGACTCCGAAGGAGCGGTTGCTGCGGCAGGAGGTGGAGGAGGGAGGGGGAGAGTGGTGGGGAAAAACAAATTTGAGAAGATGAAAGGAAATTGTTACATGTTTGATTTGAATCAGTTACATGTTTGATTTGAATCAATAACTGGAATCATGTCAATTGGACTGGATGCTGGTTGAATTGTATAATCTACAAAGAGAAGATTGAAACTGAATTTCGAGAAAGGGAATTTAAAGGGAAAAGAAAAGCGGCGCCACCGTTGATGCTGAGGTGGTTTCGGCCTACCGTCGTCTTCTATATATATATAATACAGTCCACTTCCAGTCCAAACTCCCAGATTTTTTTAAAATCCGGACCTCATTGATCCCAATCGAATTTCGATGATCCAAAAAAACTACTCAGATTAACCCCTTCCCGGTATTTTTTTTTTGTTGATTTCTCGCGGGGGCCCTACAAAACATCTTTTTAACACATTGGGCCGGTTCGGATCATTGAAATTGATTGGGATCAATGAGTTTGGATTGGAAGTGTGGTGTATATATATATATATATATATGATCAATTTCTAAAGAGGACCCTTATATGAGGACCAAAGTGAGGACCTCATGCTTCCCGACCAAATTTTGACGATCCGAACTGTTAGATGTGTTTAAAATGTGTTTATAAGGTCCACCACGAGGAATCGTCCAAAAAAGCTACCCGGAAGGGCTTCATCTGATCAGTTTTTGTTAAAAACGCTATATATAAGGGTGTTTTGGTGAGAGAAAGAGCACGTGATGGGTTGGGATTTTTTAAAATGGGTTGGGATTTTTGAAGTTTTAATCTGAGCCCTTGGTTTCAAAGGAAAAGGTGGAGTGTCAAAATGTGTGCGAAAAATGAGTGTCCACGGATCCGCTCCCTATTATATATGTTCAATTCTTGTATGTAGGCAGTGTGTAGTCTAGCGGTAAGCTACATGCCCTCTATATGTGAGGTTGCATGTTCGAGTCTTGTCCCTCTTCTTCTTATGTCAAGTAACATAAAAAGGCTAAAGCCATCAATTAGGAATGCTGGGATTGGAACTCTTGACCTTAGGTTCCCAAAAAATTCCTTGCCTCTTGCCATTGGACCAACGACACTAATTTTAAAGCAACTAAAATTATTATATATTGTAAAACTATTAAGGTAATAATCATTCCCCCCAATATATATATTTTTCTTTTCTGAATTTGAATTTTCTCTCTTCCTTTTATGAGAGTGATATAAAATGATAAGAGAAGTCGTCTAACTTAGATGTATTTTTACTTTAGATACCTTTAGGTCCCTAGGCCTTCGGTAATTTCTCGTCTGAAATTCGCTTTTAGAATCAATCATAGATGATTTTCGAGATTTAAAAGCATGTCCAGTTTCATTTTGACAGAAGTTTACTCTTTACACAATAGATGATTAACCTACGAAGACAAGTGTTTTTTCGTCGCTAATTTGGTATTATGTATATCTTAGGACATGTACTTTTTGACATTAAATAGATTGACTTTTTGGGGTGCCACCCCCACCTTCAAATCCTGGTTTCGCCACTGCCACCACGTGCTTCACTATGGTACATAGGGGCAAGTGGTTCATCGATCCGATCTTAAATTTTCAATCCTGGTTATGCCACCGCATGCTTCAGCTATGGTACATAAGGGAAAGTGGTTCATCGATCCGATCTTAACTGAAAAGAAGCAAGACTACTAAGGAGACTGACCACAGTTTACTTCTTTCCCCCTCAAGAATCACTTTGGAACTAGTTCACAGGGTCATGTTGATATGGGTTAAAAGGTTTCAGCTTTCATCTAATCCATCTACCAAAGCGGATGGAGATTGTACACAGTTGACAGGACACAAAATACCAATATCCTAAAACGCCGGACATGGTGCCACAGCTCAGGGGGTGGATGTGTTAAAAAAACAAGAAAATGGATTCAACAAATAGAGAGGGCACATGCTAATAGTCATTCTACTTTAGTACATTGAGCTTGCATTAACATAGAAGAGACAATAAATAAACATTGATATAGTAGCAGTGCAATAATTAATGCCAATTTTTATGAGTTTAAATTACAATCTTTATTCCATCCTACTACTGAAAGCAACAATTCCATAAAGGATAAGTAAAACATTTATTTATTATGCATTTTGAGTGTCAGTAGTTCCACCGTTAAGCAAACTAGACGAATCAACCGAAACTTACGCTGAATAAATACATCCTATCAAGCATTCATCAAGTAACAAACAATATAAGCCTTTTCCGCATGCTAAAAACATTCAATAAAAAATGTAAAATACAAACATCTAATTAAGACCGTAAAATTTACACAGAAAAAGTGCATTAAACTAGACCTCAGACACGAACATAATCATTTCATGAATTTAACGACTAACTTGTTAGCCATGTTGGATGTGTCTAAGAAAGCAATTGATTGGTTGCATTTCTATGCCATTTTCTGCATAGACCACGGAAGTTCTTGAGTGACGCAACCCAGCTAAAAAGAGACTTTTGCTAGATAATCTTAGGCCTAAAATCATGTGCAGTCATCTCAAACTCATGAGACAAGGAAAAGCAGCAAAGAAAAGGTAAGACCTGTGGTTGTGCTCTCCTTCAGGGAAGACGCGGCGCTTTGGCTAGTTGAGGTGGTAACAGTGGCATTTTTATCAGGTACAGATACCACCTTTTCATCTTTGACAAGTGTGGCAAAAGGAATTTCACCGTCTGCAGCAGGAATTTCATCCTTCAGTACATCCTGTCCTTTGAAGTTGCCAATTTCCTTCACTGCTTCTTTGCTGACCTGACTTTCTGGAGAATAGATTTGATTGTCAGCAATAGGTTCATTAGGACAGATAGGTAAGATTTTAGTTACCTTAATCAATCTATAACATATAAGCATATAATTCTCACATTCTAAGAAAATAAATATTGCCTACCGGCCCTCCCCAAACTGCATATCTATGACAATTTTAATTCATGTTAATAACAGCTCACATTTTCCATCGGCACCAAAAGAAATTTTGCAAAGAAGAGAATTTTGACAGGTATTCCTTGAAATTAGAGCATATTGTATGGCCCAAGGGGAGTCGGGACTGACGGTTAAACTCTTCCCAACCCAACCCTCAATGATAATCCAGATTGTCAACACAGGTAAAGACAGTGCAAAAACTTTAGAAATGTCCCTTCAGAATTTCAGACAAATAGTGCGGTTCCCGCAGTAGGTTTTGAATAGATATTTCTATACTAGTGAATGCTAGAATTTCTCAAATAGCAATCATATGAACAAAAAGAGTAGGGACAAGATTAATTACCGACCTTCCTTTGTGCTTTGCTGCAATGTTGGAAAATCTATTTGGTCATTTGAGCTGGTAATACTTCCATTATTGTCAGGGTTAATTCCAAATTCTTCGACTACTGTGGCAGTAATAGGTTCAATCTCTGCACCAGGGGCTGCTATCTGCACTTCATCTTTTGCTATGGCGTCATCAGGTTGAATCTTTGTAACTTCTTCAGCTATAGTACTATCTGAAATGATAGAATCTGTGATTTGCCCTGATAAATTGGCTTTTCGCACATTTTCCAACCCATCTGTTGTAGAAACCTCCTCAATAACAGACCCATCACCCTCGGGGGACAATACTTCAGAATTGACCACCAACTTTTCCTCTATACTTTTGGCCACACTATCAACAATTTGTAATGAATCAGAGATCATGTTTTCCGGGCTCATAGTGGATTGAGTAACTTCACTTTGATCAACTGCTAGAGCTCCCTCAGTTAGCTGAGCTAAAGCAGATACAGTTTCTTCAGGAGCCAATAAATGAGACCTTACCTCCGTGACTTCCTCTATGCTCTGGACCGCCCCATTAATCCCATCAGATGAATCAGACACTATGATTTCTGTATCTTCAACATCATTGACCATTTCATTTGAGGCACATACTGTACTTGCTTCAACATCCACTTCCTTTAAAAAAGTTTCATTCCCTTCAGTAAGGGTACTGATCAATTCCTTACTACTGCTTTCTATTTGATCCTGCATTTTCTCAACCTCGGTTCCAGTTTGATCAAACTTTCCTTCTATTTTGTCAGCCTCACTGCTACTTGTTTGTTGATGTTGCACTTTATTAAGTTCAGTTACAATTAGACTTGTGTTTCCTTCTTCCATCACATCCATTGTTGGTGGAATTCCTGAATTCTCAACTGGTTTTGCCTTTCTCTCCCTCTCGTCCAAAAATGCAGCCATATCCTTGTTTTTACGAAAGGCCAACCCAAAAGCATTGGTTGGTTTATAGTCATCCCCGTGGATCTCAATCGTGTCCCAATCTCCAACATCTTCTTCCTGTTCTTCTCCTACTCCTGCCTTCATTGTTAAGGTTACCTGTCCACGTGTGACACGTAACACGCGCACACTCACTTCTTGACCAACCTCCAGTGAAGATCCCATGTCCCTTTCAAAGTCCCCGAATCCATCATCCATTAGCTCTGCCGACGGCAGGAATCCTTCCTTCCCATCAGGTAGAGAGATAAAAGCACCTGATCTGGTTAAGTTCTTCACTGTGCCCATAAGATCCTGCCCCGTCTCAAATTTTGAGAATGGTTTCCTCTCATCGTCTAACTCCTCATCAAACTCTCTCTCCTCGTCAAACCTTGGTGTCCTCTGTCTGGAGGTCCTTCCTTTATCACTACTGGCAGGACTGCCTCCCCTTTGCTGTGTCCTACTAGTGTCAGCCATTTCCCGCATAGAGAGAGATATCCGTTTTGTCTCCATGTTTACTTCCACTAACCTCACCTTCACCTCTTGCCCTATAGAAACAATGTCTTCAACATTCTTAACAAAGTCATCACTCAACTGGGAAACATGTACCAGGCCATCAGTGAAAGCTCCAAAATCAACAAAAGCTCCAAATGGCTGGATAGACATCACTTTCCCAGTGAATGTTGCACCAGGAACCAGTTCCTCGGGCTTGACAGGTGGCATCTCACTCTTCCTAGTAGGTCTTGAACGCGTGCTTTGAGCTGGTTTGACACTAGCATCTGATTTGACAAGGGATTCTTCACCTGTTCCAACAGCATCTGTTGGGAATTCGGAGGCTGTACCAGAGTCCTCATCTGTGACAGGAGAATCTGCTTCCTCCATAGCTAAATCAGTTCCAGTGGCACATGTTATATGGATTCTTGATTTATGCTGTAAAAAATTTCCACTTCTGAACTGTGCAAGCGATCTAACAGATGTCGATAGAGGTAAGATGTACTTTTGCAAGGACCATGTTTGTCTGGTAGAGTTTCTTACAAGATTGCATCTATTTGAAGATCGAGTCTTCCTTGTTGTAAATGGAGTTCCCTGAATAAGTAGAACATTTTTTGCAGAACTTGAAATTACTGGCGTCATGTCTAAAAATGGAGGTTGGGGAGCATTCAGCCACTAAAATAGTAACATACTTTCTTTGCCTGTAAGTTAGAGAAAAATCAATGAGAAAATTAGACAGAACAAATCTGCTTTTGTGTAGCAGACACAGTAAATTTCTGGAGATTTAAAAATACTCAACATTAGTGCAAAACAAATCTTATAAGCTACAAGATAAGGATAAATATTATTTCTTAAAGAATCACAGAAAAAAAGTCTGATTTGGTTCAGAAAGGCTTCACTTTGGCAAGTTGCTGAAAGGATAGATAGAGTGAACACTCTCATATCAGCTCTTAATTAAATTAGAAGCAACCCAAGTTTGCAATCAGTCGCCGCATACTCGTAAAAAAAAAAAAACAGTAGTATCGTAGCCAGTGAAGTGAAGAGCAGTTAGGTATACGGGCCATTAATTTTTTGCTGAATTTATAATGTGTAGCATCAGGTAACAAGTAAAGGGTGTACAAAATTTATGCTAATTTGGTAAATTAAAAAGTTAAAAGATAGCTTAGAATTATAGCATAGATTACCAAATATTTGATTAAAAGGGATAGCAGTCCATCAATAGATAGAAACACAACCTCACTGAGGCTGAGGGTATCAGTCTACCTGCACGTTAGTAAACTGGACTTTTTGTTCATCAAGAATGGAGTGAGGGTCTTACAAGAGTCAGTGTGGTTAATCATACACATAAGCCAATGAAGGTCACAAACCTTGTCCTCTAGCACTGCAAGCCGAAAAAGTATTCGTGTTCAAACTTTTCACCTAAAGTCAACTAACAACCCAAGCTAGGCAAATATTTCTACAATTGAACTTGAAAGAAAGACTGTCTGAAATCTATATATAACCTACAAATAGCTTTTTGTTAGGATCAAATCAGAATGGTTACAGATTTACATCAGGAAAAAAGGAAGAAAGATAGTTGGTAGTTGGCATCCTATCTTCAACCAAAATTGAAGAAGAGACCATTTCTACAAAAGTTTAACATCCATAGTGTACTTCTATAATTACTTCGTTTTGGGGGAAAATACTTTATAAAATTCATGCAGGTACTAACACAGAAAACCAAAAGTTTCACAATTTTTATATACTTCATATTGGGCATAATGGCTAGTGATAAAATGGTGGTGTACCCATTTGTTTTTAATCTGAACATTTTGATGTGAAACTAGCCTTGATTGGTGGATGGAAGTACCACGGTTTGTCTGGTGCTATCGTATATAAAAGGTTTGTTCCTCTTCTGTTTTGGGTTGGATACCCTAGCTCCAAACAAGTTGGGTAGTAAAATCCCATTCGGTCTACAATTAAGGAAATTTTCATCAATACTAATTCCGTTCTGCATCATTCACATCCAGGATTCTTCCAAATGCAGCTCAATTATACATGTAATACGATGTTACATAGCAAACCATGCTTCATATCAACTCCAATTCTCAAATGACTTGCGAAAATGCAAAACCATTCTGTAAAGATTACCTGCAATCATCCTTGCCAAAATCTTCTACTTGGACCGGAAATTTCACTTGAACAATAATATCTAATAAGTGCATTGCAGAATAAACACTTCACAAATAGCACACAATTATCCTCAATTCTAGGTCTACATACACTCCATGCCAATATAAGTCAGTCTAAAGCACTCCAAATAAGTAGAAATTCGAAAATTCGATGGAACCCATTAAAGGGAAGCTAAAACTAGAGCAAAACGTCAACGACTCAATACAGTATTTTGCCTAAAATAAAATAAAAAATCATACCTTCCGATCTTTTTTCAAGAACCCAAATAAGTTTCTGGGTCAAATGGAAATTGGATAAACCAAGAGTACTTCTTGTTTCTATGTGTCTCCGCTGAAGCTCAGTGTTTTTTTGGCGGTGGAGGGAAGTGGCGATTGTGAGTGAGAAAGAAAGAAGAGGGAAATGAAAGGCGGGGCTTTTAATCCTTATCTCATCCTCTTCTTTTTAATATTTCCTATTCCATTCTAGTTATCCCATAATTCTCAACCAGTAATTCATTTGGTCGAACTAGAAAAAGGTACAACTGCAATTCGTTTTGACACAATTTAACCGGAAATAATTTGTCGTCATTGCGAAGACGGAGAACATACAAATCAGCCGATGAACATATAGGAACTGATTTTTTATTTTTTATTTTTATTTACTTATTTTTAAATTTGGACCCACTATGGATTCTATACAGATAATTGGAGGCGTTCATATTTTTCAGAACTAAGTTTATTGAAACCCTATAAAACTAACAGGCTCGGTCAAATATCAGTGCTTCACCGGTTTATCTAATTTTTCATTTAGAATATAAAATTGAATTAACCGATGGACATTTACCTATATAAGATTGAGTTGATTTTTTACTTGGTACCATTAGATATTATATTGAAACATATGAACGACTTTGATCATTATTGTTGGACCCGAAGTGACCCTAAATCAACTGATTTTTATGATTTTCATAAAAAAAAAGCTTTTGTACGTCTAGTAGTGTCCAAAATTAGCTGCACATAATTCTTTCACTAATACTATTACACAAACTTTTGTACGCCTGGGGGGAGGTTGGTTCCAAGAGTCTTCCATCCACTTTAGATAATAAGGTTTTCGAGCTAGATGGTCAAGGCCTGTAATTTAGAATTTGCTCCCTCCTTATCTCTCACTAATGCCATTACACAAACTTCTATATGCGTGAGGGGAGGTTGGTTCCAAGAGTCTTACACCCACTTTAGATGAATGATTTTCTAGTGAGAAGAAAGGGATTTGAGATAAAAAGGATTCTTTCCCTCGTTTGGATTGCACCAGAGGTGTGAGAGGGAAGGAGAGGGTGAGATTCAAGAACCCCTTCAAAAGCCCTATTTTGTTTCTCGTCAAAAGTGGCGTAATTCCGTGAGAAACTAAATCGTCGTCGTATTTGCACCGTTGTCTTCATCTCGTCAAGGCGAAGCTACTTTTGTGTTCAAAACTGAGTTTCAAAGTTTTGATTTGGTCGCTAAAGAGAGTTTCGTCATTAGAATGGGAGAGAACAAGTTTGATATCTCACTATTATTTGGCTGACATGGTTATAAATCATGCCCCTTTCTTTTCTTTTCTTACCATATAACACCCTTTTCTTTTCTTTATTCTTTTCTCATCTTACCAACCAAAGAAGCTGTTAGCTAATACTAGGGCGAGGTGTTGTTAGTCTATTTGGGTGCGTAAAAAGACCAAATTACCCTCAAATCATTTTCTATTCACAATACAATAATTTAATGAGGGCAAAAAAAATAATTTATCTCATTATCAATTTTTATGCACCCCCTCTTATCGACTCACATCAACTACTATCCAAAATCAAGTACAAGCTTATTCACCTTAACACATCCACCTCTTATTTACCATTTTCCTTTTTTTTAATAACCAAGCTTCCTAGTTAGCTTTTACACATCTCGACTAATCCTGGGAGACTAATTCCACCATCCACTAGTGGGGGAATTAAAGCAAGAACAAAGCTCTATATGGACTAACACCAAAAGAATTGATAGCACCTACGAGGTTTCAAACCTGAGATCTTAAGAGGGAGCAAACTCTTAAGTCTCAAGTTTTGATCACTAGCCAACCCCTTTGGGTTATTCACCATCCTCCTTTATCCCACAAAACCTTATTTGTCCAATAACTGAACCAATTGTTCTTTAAAAACTAGGAGTACTGGAAAATTGAAGACATGCTTAGGTTAACTCCACATGACTCGTTCGATGGCATGGACATAAAGGACAAGAAAGGATAGAAAAAACCCTTGAAGCACCACGACCCGTTCCTGTGACTTTATGTATATCTTTATATTTATGTGCGTTCATTATTAAAAAACGTGGGATCTACAACTTTAATTGGAAAACACTTTACTGTAAAATAGATCATGTCAAAAGTTAGAAATTTTAGTTTTTCTCCAAGATTCCTTGTTAAGAGATTATGCACTGGAAAATACCTTTCTTTTTCTTTTTCTTCACCTCACTTCACTTCCTGAGATTTCATTTTCCACGTACCATTTCCAAATATCTGAACGGAGCCGTGAATAATTTTCACTCACTTTTTGAGTGAGTGAACAAATAGATATTCAGCCACCTCAAATAAAAAATAAAAAAGGAAGGCAAATTGATATGTATATTGGGCTGTAGTATTTGTACCTTACGTACTTGGCCCGTCAGACCTTAGACAGTAGCCAATTAAAATTGAATTTTTGGGTTGGGCTACAGAAAGCGATTGGGCTTAAGTTGGTCCCTTTGAACGATGCTTTGGGCTACCTTCAACCGAAATTAATCTAACCTGCCAAATATTTTCTCCATATCTTCCAAAATTGATTGAAATTCTGTGATAAGGCTCAAGTCTGACTTCACCTATATTTTTCTCCGTCCTTTTGAAGCCGATACAAATGCGTGATGGAAAAGGCCCTTGAAGCACTACACGGTGGCGCTCAAAGAGCAATATCTAAATCTTTGATTTGAAACAGTATAGTACGTATATCTTTCTCTTGCATGCAGCTGCGTGTGCAGTAAACACAAAACGAACTATTTTTTCACCTTTTACTAAAATATCTTTCTCTTGCCAATAATAATTTTCCTTCTCTTTTTAATCATAACTATGCAATAAGCGTGGTCTTCCACAAATAAGAAAGAAAGAGAACCCAATCCCATAAAACTAAGTATTACAAAAGGGAGAAACACTTCATCAATAATTTTTGGTATTTTCTTGGGTTATTGTGTATTGGCCTTGATTTGGTAGATACGGAAATCACATAATTGATGAAGCAATGTTCCGTTAGTGCAATTCTAGGAATTTATTTCTCCTACAATTTGGTGTCAATAAAAAAATAAAATATGCTAGACTTCCACCATGTGCAAGCATCGATCAATTTAATTGGGGAACAACACAAACACTTTTTTTCACCAATATTGTTTGATCCACGAATATCTCCAGGAACATTACCTCAACATCAGTAAACACAGTTCGCATCGATATATCGTCATCGGGGGTCTAGGGTCTAAATCTTAAACGTTGAATCAAAAGATCATAGAGAAGGAATAGAAACTAAGTGTTAATCTATCCAATGAAGTTTGAAACCCTATTTTACCAATCAAATTACATCGGCTTCGCGATCTGAGAAAGCCTAGTTGGTTTTATCCTTCAATTTTTATTCACTTCTAAAGAAGTAAACTGAAAAAAAAGAAAGAAAGAAGTATATAACCGAAACTTTGCCAGCCAACTACTTCAACCACAAACACAAGTTATTAGATTTACAAATTTATATATGTGCATATGGCTAGATACCTGCAGGCAAGTTGCCATGAGTGGATCAAATCCTGTAAGTAGGTGTTGAGCAGTAGCATGGGCAAATCCGAAGGAAAATAATACTAATAGACAAAAGAAAATTGCTACGAATGATTTGCAAGTGGGGGAAATGGTGTTTCTTAGATCACACATGCATGACATAAAGATGCACTCCTTAATACTTTGAATAAAAACAAGCTAACAAGATTTCTTTTTTTATAGCCAGGTGTCCGAGTCAGCTTGCGTGCGTCTCGATAATTCTCGCAAACCAATCTTACCGTCCACTAGCAAGATGCTAATTAAAGGCAAAGCACTAGTGAATAGAATCAAACAAAAATAGAACAGTACAACATATCATGAATAATCAGTCGATACATGATCAGTCGCTGTAAGCTGGTCACCCCACGCGATCGATCGTTTTCTTTTAATAATCAGTCCACGACAACATATCCAAATTAAGGGTTGGTTTGGGTGAATTGAAAAAATTAGTTTTTTGATTTTGTCCTTAAATCAATTTTTTTTTTTTTTTTTTTGCATTTGTTGATTTTTGGTCGATTTTTTGTGGTTTCTTGGTTTGTCTCGATGAGAGGAACCTAAAAAGTATAAAATTATTAGCCAAACTTAAAATTTTGTGAATAAAGACGAAAAATAATCCAAAAAACTCTTGTCGAGACAAGTCAAGAAACCACAACAAATCGGCCGAAAACTAACAAATGCAATTTTTTTTAATAAGGACAAAACTAAAAAAACCAAAAAACCAATTTTTCCAATTCACCCAAACCAGGCCTAAAGACAGTGTCAACGTGTTATTCACCACATCCACATGCATGTACACTAAATACACTAAATGCGTCAATGCATACATGTGTCAATGTGTTATTCAACAACGGAAAAGGCTATAATACACACCATTTATTTGGATGTATATATATGATACACACTCCTGTAAAAGTTACGATTTTTTCGTAAAAGTTACGAGTTTTTTTTTTATAAAAGTTACGAGACACACCAAACTGTTAAGAATCATAGTGTTGAAAAATTACGAAAAACTAAAAAATGTTACAATTGCCAATGAGGTGACACAATCTGGATCATACAATAGGTGTATATGGTATATCCAAATAAGGGGTGCGTATTGTAGCCATTTCCTTCAACAAAAGACAGCGTCAATATGTCAATGTGTCATTGATGCATTGTGAAGCACTGACGCCTTCATCTTGGTCCCATTTAATTAATGTATTCGATTAATAAAAAAATTTTGCCGTTAAAAAAATACCCACATATAAAAACAAGTAATCAGATATATTGAGGAGATTATGCCAAGATATGGAAGCACAGTTGTCAATTACAGTAATTAATTAGTGAGAGAAAAAAGTCCCTTCAATTAAAGATAGATCTTTTTTAGAGCACAAGGGATGTTGGTTTTAGGAATGACATTTCCATTGGTTCTCAATTCCCATAGTCACAAGTAGGCCCAGTCTTAGGGCTTCTGGTAATATATTTCAATATCGAAAGTGACCAAGTGTTGATCTATTCAGCTTCTTCAAACATGGGCTCGGGACTCTCCTTCCACTTGTATCAGCACCAATAATATTTTATAATACTATATTTCATACAAGCATGCATAGACTTTCTTCAATTTATACTTCTTTAGTTTTCAAGAAAATTAATTAATCCCCCACCATGCCATGTGGAATGTTAATTAAATATCATTTCTTCTGGGCTTAGGACGGGATTTGCTTGGTGGTCACGGCTTGAAACTTGGGGGTTTGTTCTCTCTCAAGTTTGAAACTTCTCAAATGGTATCGACTCATTTTGGGCCAATTCATAAAGAACTTTGTTCTAGCTTTTAAATGGCTCCCACTAGTGAATGGTGATCAGATTGGTCTCACAAGATTGATCGAGGTACACGAAAACAGACTCAAAAAGTTGTTTAACCAAAAAGAAAAACGGCATCACAACCATGAAGGTTGATTAAGTTCAGGGTTATAATTGGAGGCCCACTGTGCAACCAAATCACATGTTACAATGCAAAACGTCACTAGTTTTTGGCGGAAAATTCATAAGGTCACTAATTTATTTTATCTTATGATATTTTATATGACACTTAGCCCATTAGACATGAACATACTATATATAAGCCTCCAATAATTAATTGATTCAAAGTTTGCTATGGTGGTCTAAATTATCCGGTTAATTCGATCTGGCTAGGTTTGGTTTGCTGCATACACCAACAGAAAAGATTTATTACGTAGAATCGTTCTTGTTTATGATATCCTAAATTATTATTTTTTGATCGGCTATGATATCCTAAATTCTCGACAATGTTTGTTAATTATGCACCAGAGAGATTTTCTCCCAACCATATCTTCATAAAGTTCTTCAAAGGGAAGGAATAAATGAGAGAGAAATTTTGGGTTAAAAAATAAGATAGGCGCGCGGATAACTACTCCTCATATTCTTTGATGAGCATGATCAATATCACGTAGTCATCTCCAGGAGATCCATTACAACTACGTTGGGAATGAAGCTAAGATCTCATTGTATACTACAAGCAAAAAAGCCGAAAGTGTGTGTTCACCCCTATGGAGACTTGAAGTCTTGAACTCTATTAAGCGCAAAACTCCCTAGTATTAACCCCATTGAACTAACCACTCAGTGATAATGGGTGAGATAACTTTTTTATGTTGGTGTCAAGAGGACTTTTTTTTTTTTTTTTTTGCCGAGAACTAGCAATTGCAAAGAGGAATTTAAAATTGTCAGGAGGAAGTTTCTATTTTTTTTAAATTTTGAGGAAAAGCAAGAAATTCATGTGTTATTAAAGAGTTAAATAGTACGTTAGTAGTGACAAAAGTTGAACCATTGACTCTTGGTGAACAATATTGTCAAGCACTCAAACAACTGAGTCAGCTTTAAAATATCCAATGAAAATCATGTACTTTTAATCCATGCTAGAACTTGTGGCTCATATATATGAAGAGGCACTTAGAAGTTCTGATACGGTGTATTAATTTAGGGTTGAAAAAGAGTAGATATTATAAATACTCTCTATTGTAAAACCTTGGGCGACTAATGAAAAAATAGATTCACTCTCACTCTCGTGGAGGTACTTTGTTTTGGAGAACCACGTAAATCTTGCTGTCGATTTTTTTACTATTTTGGGATTCTATATTGTGTGTGATTGATTTTCGCTAACAATCCCTGTAGGGTTGGACATATTATGATGAGCATATATATAATATCAAGTAGGGGTGACAAAATGAACCCAAACCCAATAATCATCCCAGACCCATTCACTAAATAAGAAAACAAACCCAACCCATTTATTAGTTGGCCTGGTTAGAATGAATCAAAACCCATCTAAACAATTTATCAAATGAATCCTAAAAATTGTGGGGGAACTTCTAATATTAAGATATTGTGTGACAGATAGGTACGTAATTATTCCACCAATTGTTTGTGCAGTGTTTGTGAAATGGATACATTTAATTATGATGAGCTGATATGTATAATCTTATAAGATATTTGGTGTTTCTTTCTCTGTTTTTGTTCTACATGGGAGCACCAACCACTTGGGAGGCTCAACAATATATCAAGTGAATGCATCCGAACAATAAAACGATATATTAGAGATCGAACTCTGCTTGTACAAATTTTTCAAGCATATTTTACTTTCGGGGGGTGGGGGGTGATTCTAAACATTTGCAATTTGAATGTATATATGTAAATTTCCCCCTTTTGGTACGACCAAATACAGTACATGAATTGACCAAAAAAAAACTAGTTCATCCATACAAACGAGGAAAAAGGATACAGTATATGGGGACATGATAAGGAGACAATTATGTTGTTTATGACAATCTCTCAAGGTCGAATTGAGAAACAAGAGAATTTTAAAGGATCTATTTAGTCGCATCTTGCTCGGTTCACCCAATGCTGCAATGCATTACAATTTTGTCGTCTCAAGTCAACTGTTCGTTACTTTATCTTGTGTTGATTATCACTTAGACTAGACTTTCCTTACAGTGGTCTTTGTCAGCTACGGCTTCTTGAAAAACTTGAATTGTTGAGGATATGCAATACGGTTAGGAAGCAATGCCAACTCAAGTCATCCTCTGGTGCTACTCCGTTTTCATATCCCTTGAACTTGACAACTAAACTCAGACTCTGAGAGTGCACAAGAGAGGACGAACCAAAATAGCCACCAATCAGCCGAAACTTCTTTCCAGGATGTTGGCCCGTGATCTGTTGCCATTACGGTAGCAACATTGAAGAGTTTAATGTCAACAAACAGTACAAAGACAAAATCTTGTTACAGTTTAAAAAATTTCCTCTCTTATCCAAGAGAGAATTTGCTATTGACACAAAGTAGTACAGAAATATTAGTCGGGCCTTCACATTAGCCCAGAAATCTCGTCTTTTTTAGGCACTTCATCACCCTTCAGTGCACAATGTCCACTGCTATTTTGACAACTTTAAACAGTCATTTTTGTCTTTTTTAAACCATAAATAAATAATTATTGTTCTCGGGGATAACTTAATTTGGTGATCCAATCCTTTATTTGTTGTAGCTTATCAAGAACATACTCAGTGCTCTTAGGACACCGCCACATGCATGGTATTAATTTTAAAGACTTTCTTTACCACACATTTGGTGATGGAGTCCACACATATGTTTTAGAAAGCTTATAAAACACCACATGGTAAATTTCCCAAAGTTATTTGTTATTGCCACATCAGTTAAAAAAAAAATGGTTAACGGCACACGTCAGATATTGACACGTGGAGAGTACGCTAAAGGTTAAAATAACTTCTTTATGCAAAAGGCAAAGATTGCCATAGGTTTAGTTTGCCAAACGAAGAACAGCAACACAAAATGGGGATACTATTGTTAATTGCCCCAGTAAACCCAACAGGCTGCATCAATGAGAAGCTTTTGAATCAAAGAGGCAAAATAGTAATTTCACCAAAGCCCATGGAGCAAAACTTTTATTCCACCTCTCCTTTATTTATAATGGATAACACGAGAATCAGCTGGTGAGATTTATAGTTATGAATACATTAAAGATGATCATACCATTTTCCAATTGTGATAATCAATGAGGAAAAACTTTTACTTTGTTTGATAGGGTCATACCGTTTTGTGATAATCATCATCCGCTTCTAAATGATTGAGCTTCATTTCTTGGTGCGATGCCAACTTGTACGTAAAACACGATAGCTACAAGAAAAAAAAAACCTTTGGATCATGTCGTCAACTATTCAGTAATTATGTATTACTGTAATATTTATGCTTGAAAGTGCAACAGACATGTAGAAGATTAAATACCTATACCCAGTACAAGATTTGGCTGCAAAATAAAAGAAAGAGAGCCTCATGTCATGGAAATTTGGATTACAATGTGTAACAGGAGAATCAGCTTGCAAGTTTTATAGTTGTGGATGAGTAAACGATGAGAGAGAGAGAGAGAGAGAGAGAGAGAGAGAGAGAGAGAGAGAGAGAGAGAGTTTGTAAAGCCCTATTCCATGGGAAAGAATTTTTCTGCCCCAAAAAACTAGAGAGCAGATTTCTCCAAGCCCTATCTTTGTTTGGAGACCCCTTCCATCTCAATTTTGTAGACCACAATAGATCTCAAAACATTGATATAGATTGTACATTTTGCAAGTTTTAAAAATTATTTTGTTCAACAAATAATTTTTATGGGACATTGGTACACGTACAAGAAAATTTAAATGGTATATTAATAAATGTAATTGATATTCACACCCCCCAGATTGTAATCCATACCCCCTTTTTGTTGAGTGGAGGAGTATAGATCACACACTTTTCATGTATGAAACTCACAAAGAAATTGAACAAACACACTCTGATTTTATTAATGTTTTCTTACTCCACACTTGATATCAAACTAACAAATTACACGCCTATTTATAGGCTTAACAAGCAGGAAAAAAACAAATACAAGATAAACTCATATTTAATGCAAATCACAAAATGAATCACGGAAATGCAAAAGTCTTCAATCGTGATAGTGAATAGTAATCCACGTTTTAATTCTGGGCTGCTGAGAACCCACTTGGTTCTCTCAAGTTTATTTTTTCTTTTCTTCATCCCCCCTTAAACTTGAGTCTGGGGTTTCTTCATTCCAAGCATTGTTTTCATTTTGATGAAGGTTTCATGCTTGAGGGGCTTCGTGAAAATATCAGCAGCCTGATCATATGTCCTGCAAGAAACTAGCTCCACTTCTTTTGCTTTCACACGCTCTCTGATGAAATGGTAGCGTGTGTCGATATGCTTGCTTCTTTCATGATGCACTGGATTCTTTGCTAGTGCGATTGCGGAGCGGTTGTCGACATAGATCTCTGTGGGATTTTCTTGAGAAATTCCCAAGTGATTCAGCATATTCCGGACCCATATAGCATGACAAACAGCTGAGCTAGCTGCTACATACTCAGCTGAGCTAGCTGCTACATACTCAGCTTCACAAGATGATAGTGTCACTATCGCTTGTTTCTTCGATGACCATGTGAAGGCTGTATCTCCAAGAAAGAAAGTAAATCCGGTAGTACTCTTTCTTTCATCCAAGTCTCTCCCCCAATCACTATCTGAATAGCCAACAAGTTTTGAAGTTTTCAATACTTGTGTAAAACAGTCCATCATTGACTGTACCCTTGACATAGCGCAAAAATCCGGCAGCTGCATTCGGATGGGATTGGTGGGGCATTCCATGTATCGGTGATAAGACCAACACCATATAGTATGTCTGGTCTTGTGCACGTCAGGTAACGAAGGCTTCCTACCAGACTCTTGAAATATGTCAGATTAACATTACCGACCTCGCTCTTTCTGAGTTCCACTCCACTTTCAACTGGAGTAGTCACTGGATTACTTTTCTCCATGCCAAAACGCTTAAGGATGCTTTTGGCGTATCCAGCTTGAGAGATGAAAATGCCATCATTTCCCTGCATCACTTCAATTCCAGGGAAGTGTGCCATCAGTCCGATATCTGTCATCTCGAACTCTCGGACCATACTCTGTTTGAAAGAATCAAACATAGCTGGATTGTTGCCTGTGAAAATCAAGTCATCAACATACAGGCATACATACAATAAACTTCCATTAGCTTCCTTCTTCATATAAAGTGCATGCTCGTAAGGGCACTTCTCGAATCCATTCTTCTGGAAGTATGCATCGATCCTTGTATTCCATGCACGTGGCGCTTGTTTCAATCCATAAAGTGCCTTCTTCAACTTGTAAACTTTGTCATGATGTCCTTCCTTCACATATCCAGGTGGTTGCTCGACATAGATTTCCTCCTCCAGAAATCCATTTAGAAACGCAGTCTTGACGTCTAATTGGTAGATCTTCCATCTGTGTTGAGCAGCTAATGAGATCATCATCTTGATTGTCTCCATCCTAGCAGCAGGGGCAAAGACTTCGCCATAGTCTTTGCCTTCCCTCTGTTTGTAGCCTTTAGCTACGAGCCTAGCCTTGTATCTTTGAACTTCTCCTTGAGCATTCTTCTTGGCCTTGTAGACCCATTTCACTCTAATGGTTTTATATCCTTCTGGAAGATTTGTCAGCTCCCAGGTTTTGTTCTTCTCTATGGACTGAATCTCTTCATCCATAGCCTTCCTCCATTTGTCTTCTTGGTTAGCCTCATTGAAGTTAACTGGATCACAAGTCATTTGCAGACAGAACATGGTGAAGTCTGCATCCAGTGGATCTGTATTACGATATAGATCATCCAGGCTTCGCGTTCCTCTAGGCCTCATGTCGGAAAGCTCTTCTGTAGCTGGTAAGGATGATTCACCTCTTTGTGGTGAAGGGAAACTACGAGACGGTGATGACTGCTCTTCTAATCTTCTAGGTACCTCCCTAGTCTGTACCTGTTCTTCATCTTCAACAGTCAGCTCCATATTCTTGGTAGCTTCATGCGATCAACTCGGGATTCATTTTCCTTGAAAATGACATCTCTGCTGTATATCACCTTCTGAGTGACGGGATCGTATAGCTTGTATCCCATCGTCCAGTCACCATATCCAATAAAGATACACTTCACTCCTTTGTCTTCAAGTTTGGTTCTGTTTGCCTCTGAAATTTTTGCGTAGGCAATACAACCAAACACTCTAAGATGGGCCACACCTGGCTTGTAAGTGGTCCATGCTTCTTGTGGTGTTTTTGACTTCAGATTCCTCGTAGGACATCTGTTGAGTAGATAGACCGCACATTGAACTGCTTCAGCCCAAAATCTCTTGGGCAGATCTTTATCCTTCAGCATGCTCTCGCCATGTTGAGGATGGTGCGATTCTTCCTTTCAGATACACCATTTAGCTGAGGAGTGTATGCTGGTGTACACTGGCATCTGATTCCTTGCTTTCTAAGAAATCCATCGAACTGATCTCCAGTGTATTCTCCTCCTTGGTCTGACCGCAACATTTTGATGTAGTAGCCGCTTTCTTTCTCCATAAGAGCTTTGAAGTCTATGAACTTCTCAAATACTTCTGACTTCCGTTTGAGAAAGTATACCCACGTCTTTCTGCTGTAGTCATCGGTGAACGTGAGGAAGTATCTGTTCTGTCCGTTTGAGATTGACTTCAATGGACCACACACATCTGTGTGTACTAGCTCGAGCGACATGCTTGCTCTCCAATCAACTTGCTTCCCAAAACTGTTGCGGTGTTGTTTGCTAAGAACACAATTTTCGCATACCTCATTTGGATGTTGGATATGAGGTAGGCCTTTGACCATCTTCTTATTCGCCAACATCTTCAAGCTTTCAAAGTTTAGATGTCCATATCTGAGATGTCATATCCAATCTTTGTCGTTGATAATGGCATTGAGGCACTTTGGCGTGTCATAAAGAACAGTTAGCGGAAACATCCTGTTCTTCGCCATCTTTACTTGAGTAACCAACTTCCCTCGAGCATCCTGCGGATCGCCACCGCATATCCTTCAAGCTAATTTGATAGCCTTTCTCCAGGAGTTGTCCAAGACTAAGAATGTTAGTCTTCATGTCTGGAACATAGTAGACATTGGAGATGAATGCATGATCTCCATTCTTCCGTTTGATCACAATATTTCCTCTCCCTTGAACTGAGACTTTGGAGAGGTCGCCAAAAGAGATATCTCCCTGAACCTTTTCATCAAGTTCAGTAAAAAACTGCCTTGAACCAGTCATGTCCAGAATCAAGAAACCATGTACCTTGATCATGTTCGGTGGAACTGCGGCGCCATGAGACTCATTGAATCTCCTCCCGGCTCTCTTTAACCGATAGTTGGGCTTTTCGGGCCAACTTGATTTGATGTTGGCCTTCCTCTGCATTTTTCATGTAGTGACCATACTCCGCAATTGTAACATTGAACGTTGCTTTTGTCAATGTTCGATTCGGTTGTTATAACCACCTCTTTTTTTTCTTGTCCTCCTCTGCCGCTTTGTTGTCCACGACCACTTCCTTTTGGAACATGGTTCTGATTTCCTCCTTTGAAAAATCCTTTGCCTCCTTTACCTCTGGAATTTAAACTTCCAGAGCCTCTTCCATGAGAACCATAGCTTCGTCCCTCTGTGATGTCCCCCTTGCTCGTGCTGTTTTCATTGAGGACAACCGTTCGTTTTGTAGCCCGCCCACCCGCGGCTCTATCATCATCTCTCGTGCAACTTACGTTCATGGGCTCAGAAGCGAGCCCACAAGTTATTCAATAGACATGGTTGTTACGCGTCTTTAAGTTCTTCCAGTTGTAACAACAATGAAGTTGAATCTCGGATCCAACAATCAAGAATCTTCTATAACTCTCGTGATCCGCGGAGAGCTTCCGCTTTCTTCTCATCATCCGGGTTTGCAAACCGGGCCATGATTCGACCATAATACTCGTAAATAGATTCCGAGGGTTTCATTCCTTAAAGACTTGAATTAAGCCTCGTAGAGATCAGCGCTAATCCTCTTTTTACTTTGTCGACACCTTTGTATGTTTTCTCGCAGGCGTCTCCTAAATTTCTTTGGAAGATGTAGCGGAGGCGTATGATCTCAACGCCATCTCATCAAGTCCTTGGTAGATAATGGACGGCTTTGCAATCCTTCTTTCGCCAAAGACGGCTTTTTTTTTGTTTCTCCTTCAAAGCCGCCGCTTCTTTTTTGGCGTTCCTCATACCCGTTTTCGACAATCTCCATGACTTCTTGAGCACCCAGAAGTGCTCTCATTTGGATGGACCAATTATCATAATTGTCCTTGGTGAGCTTTGGAATAAGCGCCGGAGATGTTCCGCATAATATTGATCCTTGTCACCTAGCTATTACAAATATTTTTAACTTTGGGGACCCAATGGAAAGATCCAAAAATATTTGGACCAGTCTGAAATTATTTGAGAAATTTCAGGGACCAAATTGTAAAATTTAAAAAAATATTGAGTGAAGCTGATACTTTCAAAAACTTGAAGGGTTTAATGTGTAGTTAGGGCAGGTTGTAACTAGTGCCACCTGCACTGGATAATTTTTTCTTTGATTTGCATTAAAGCAAAACTGACTTCACCAGGGGTAAAAAAAATGACCGTAGCCTTCAAAGCAGATTGGACTTCGGGAAGAGGAAAAATTTGTTTGTTTGTTTGTTTGTTTTGTTTTGTTTTTTTTTTTTTTGAGTAGGTAGGTAGCTTTAATTGGCTTAACCTTTAGCCTTAAAGGCAGATCTACAACAAGAGGATAAGACCAATTTTTTCGTTGAAACCAAAGGGAAAAAAAAAAAACAATAGTGACTTTCCTTTTTCTTCTTCGGTGAAACCAAAGTAGAAGTTTTTTCTCTTCAACGATAAAGCCAAGGCCCAATATTCTGCTTCTTCATCGAGCGTCAAGTCTATCGTGTAGTAAAAAATGGGTTTAGCTTGGCTCACAGCTTGGCACACCGGGGAGAGGAACGAAATAGCCGTGGAGTCAGCGGTGAGAACGTGCTGTGTGTTTGCTACGTCGGCGTCGTATCGTGGTTGGACTTTCACCACTGAACTCGTTAAGGCAAGTCTCCTTCTAGGCTCGAAATCAATTTTGTTTGTGGACTTTGATTTCAGACCTGAAGTTGGTTGCCGCGCCAATTAACTCGTCTGTTTGAGCTCCAATCTTCAACTCTCAAAAATGATTTTTGTTCACTTTGAGAAAATCAGTCGTGATTGATTTTTCTTCAACCAATTCGGACTATTCTGAACCAATTGGCTCTGATACCAATTTGTTGAGTGGAGGAGTATAGATCACACACTTTTCATGTATGAAACTCACAAAGAAATTGAACAAACACTCTCTGATTTTATTAATGTTTTCTTACTCCACACTTGATATCAAACTAACAAATTACACGCCTAATAGGCTTAACAAGCAGAAAAAAAACAAATACAAGATAAACTCATATTTAATGCAAATCACAAAACGAATCACGGAAATGCAAAAGTCTTCAATCGTGATAGTGAATAGTAACCCACATTTTAATTCTGGGCTGCTGAGAACCCACTTGGTTCTCTCAAGTTTATTTTTTCTTTTCTTCACTTTTTGCTTTTTAATGAGATTTTTACACATGAAAGTTTCACTAGAAGACAAAAAAGAGGGTGTGGATAACAATTTGGGGGGCGTGGAAATCACCCCCCTTAATAAATTGGTTATTTAAGTTCAAAATCATATTTACTGTCGAAGAAAACATAAGTAGTTCGTTTTTGCAATTTATCTCCAATCACCAAACCAGACCAAACCAAATTGAGCCTTATTGATAGGCGCGCAATATCTAAAGATATAAGCGCCTAAGTAGGGCAAATTAGCGCATTAGAGGCGTGATTTATACCGTTTTCCACTTGATGCGGTGTTGTCTTTTATTTTTGGTATTTTTGTTTGTTTTGTAGGAAACAAGCCGAAAGAGCACATAAAGTGGACACATGGCGGTCAGGCACGTAGGGAACTAGTGGGGCCCAAGTGGGGACGGCCAAACAAGCTTGGAAGGCAGTTTAGAGGATCCGGTATTGATACAGGGATTATCCTGTATCGATACAGTTTGCATCATACGGGAATAGAATGTATCTGTACCGATACAGGACTTCTCCTGTATCGATACCGAATGCCATATAATGGGCAGTTTGACTTTGTTTCGGATTCTGAATTTAGTAGGGATTATAAATACCTCGTTTTTGGGGTTAATTAGGGTTCTGCGATTTTTCTCTAGGTTTTTAGCTTTTCAAGTTTTCGGCTACGGATCTCCAGTTCTTCATTCCGTTTTACGCGCCAGCTTTTTTTATTTCCCAAAGATCCCAAAGATTATTGATTGTTTTTGCGGATCGGTAATTAAATTCAGTTTTTCCTTTGCGATTTGTGTTTTTATTTCTTATCGTTCTTATATTTTATTCGTTAAGCATGCATAGATCTAGGTTTAATCCCGATTCTTGCAATTTTCATAATCATGAGTGAGTAGTGGCATTGAGTGTGGGTTTGCGGGGGCTAAAGCGCCCATGTGATCGGCTAGTCGATATCTCACCTGGGGGCGAATTAAATCATTTTTCAAGCAATTTTGGGAGCTGGAACTTTAAACGTAACAAACCTAGGCATTTAGATTGAATGCATACGGAATCTGGTGACAGGTGGTGCGCATTCGTTAGGAAATTTTTCTCAGATTCTAA
This sequence comes from Vaccinium macrocarpon, assembly GCA_022606695.1. NCBI lineage: Eukaryota > Viridiplantae > Streptophyta > Magnoliopsida > Ericales > Ericaceae > Vaccinium > Vaccinium macrocarpon. The sequence goes on from CM040172.1 coordinate 33,001,397, forward strand.
AATCAGTAAAAAGATTAATTGTGGCCCGAGTAATTATCGGCTAGGCTAGGTGAGGACGCCGGGTTCCCACAGCTGTGCTCTCTTTATTATTTCGCATTTAATCAGTTAAATAAGTTTAGTGGTTAATTAATTAATCTCATAAAATCAAAGGGGTGGCTACCTAAGAGCCAGGATAAACTGTGAACCCGTCAGCTTTGAGTCCTGCACACGTTCGTCCGTCTCTGTGGATTCGACTCCGGTACTTCCGGATATTATTCTACATCGGTCGAGAGTCCTACGCTTGGGACGCGTCTTATTCTTAGTCACTCGGTTGGTCCAGCACTTATATCTTAATCAATTGAGGTTGGTTACTTGAATCTTGTTCTTCCATTAAGCTCTATCTAGGGCGACCTCTTCACTTAGGTTTAGCAAGCCCAAGTCCTTTCGTATGATGAACAAAGTCAATTTAGGTCTCCCCCTTCTCTTAGCCTTGCAATCCACTACTATCATATCACTCTTCTTGACTACTGGGTCTAGAGATCTATGATAGATATGTTCAAACCATCCACTGGCGACGCCAGGTAATGAGGAGTGGGGTCAACCGACTCCACAAGAATAAAAAAACTACTACTATTATATTACTCCCTCTGTCCCAATTTGTTTGCTCACTTTGGGAAACGTGTATTTTTGTAGATGTTAAAAAATGTACTTTTGTATAATATTTTTTAATTTTTTTTACACCAAATTAAAGTCCTCAATGAGCACTTTAATTTAGTATAAAAAAATTAAAAAATAATATAGAGAAATATATTTTGTAGGTGTTTGAAATTGCACATATTCCCATTGTGAGCAAACAAATTGGGATGGAGGGAGTATGATTTTTTTAAAATTCATAAATGAACACTCTAAATTTGGTGGTGATTCCACTGGATAACTCCTAAAAGTTCAAGAAAGTTGCTTCTTTGTATGATTTGTTTGAATCATAATCACTCGTTTTGTTTTTTGATAAGGAGAAGTTGATATGTTTTGCTAGATTGAACTCTAAATGTGATTTTTTCTAAAACAAGATTTTGAGTTGCCATTACTATGTTATTTTTTTAAAAATTTATTGTCGGTAAAAGTATTTTAATTTTTGTGAATGACACCACGCTTCCAAATTCTTGGAGTCGCCACTGATACCATCTCACTCTTTTTTCTATCAAATAACACGGTGTGTTTTAGGGTTGAAATAGAGTAGGTATAAATACTCTCAATTGTAAAACCTTGGACGACTAATCAAATAACAGACTTACTCTCGCTCTCGTGGAGGTACCCGGTTTTGGGAAACTACGTAAATCTAATTGTCTATTCTTTTACTACTTTTGTATTCTATATTGTGTGTGATTGATTTTTACTAACAATCTCCGTTGGGTTGGTCAAAATAATTATGAGTAGATATATAATATCAAGTATGGGTGACAAAATGAACCCAAACCCAATAATCAACCCACACCCATTCATTGAAAAAGAAAACAAACCCAACCCATTTATTAGTTGGCCGGGTTAGAATGAATCAAAACCCATCTAAACAATTTATGAAATGAATCCTAAAATTCAGTAAATATCATCGGACTCATAGTGCCAATGGGGGAACTTCTAATATTAAGATATTGTGTAAGAGATGGGTACGTAATTATTCCACCAATTGTTTGTGCAGTGTTTGTCAAACGGATACATTTAAATATGATGATCGGATATGTATAATCTTATAAGATAATTAAGTATCTTATCGGATTCATAGTGGGCGCGGGTACTATTCATTTTATGTTATTGCCTATTGTTGGGATCGTTCCGGGTCACACAACGCACTCAAGCACACTAAAGATATGAGGAAAAACTCCGTATATGTATATATTTACAACCATATACAATATACATGAAAAAACCTCTCTCCAGAGCTTTACCGGCTCCCCGGAGACCACAAACCAGTACCTCATGCACTCAGCCTCACCACTCCTTCACTGTGTCCTCTGACAGTCCTTCGAGGAGGAGCACACTCCCTCACGAATGAGGGAACTCACAGCTCTCTCAACCCTCTCTCTGCCTCACAATATGCATGCGCGCACACACACACACCTCACTCCTTATCTCCTGTCTTATACAAAACAAGGCAAATGGGAGTGATTCCATGTGGTCAGCACATGGGATGGTCCCGGGGAGTGATCCCCTACTACGCGCACATCTCCCTCACATGGGAGAATCCCAACAATCACCCCCTTTCACATGTGAGGTGATTGCTGAACCTACAGCGCTGTCCGACTGCAATCCATTTGCCACTCTAGCATTTGTCTTGTTAAGAGAGTATCTGTAGCCCCCCCTACTCACACCAAAGGCTCGACCCGCCAAATGATGTCACACACCATTTACGAAGAGGCGGACTCCTTCTCTGACACTGTGTCCCACATCGAGCTCCACCTCACCCCCAAACTGAGATACACAACTCGTGAATCCGAAACATCATCCATCCTACTAGATCTTTATGACTCAACTTGATCTACTAATCTGACAAGCGCCTGTATGATCCCCAAATGAGCTATACCGCACCCCGACAGGGTACTCACTCAAATGAATGTATCCTTGCAAACCAGATCTTCCGCGGTTGATCATAATCTTGCACCCCCAAACCAAAGTGCTCACACCCCCTAACCGGAGTGCCTGTATCCTCATCCGGATGCTCCTGATCCGCCATCCAGAAGAACTACACCCCCGAAACCTGTATCTGCTATTTGACCACTTGGCAGATCTCCTGTAGAACAACCCCGGAATGCATCATTGAAACTGGATGACCGCATCTCCAACCATGATGCAACTATCTGTGTTCGTCAAACCTCAAATGCATGTGCCCAATCACGGGACACCAATTACGACTACATCTCTCCTCGTCATATGGCCATACATCCCGGAGAGGATCCAATCACAAAAAACACAAAAGAAAGAGACTCACTCGATCGATCATTTGAATAACATCTCAATCCATCTGTCTAGAGTTACCATGAACAACCTATAACAACTAGTTACTCGTTGTCTGCAAACAATCAACACACAATCCGATTTGGCTCCTGGCGCATCTAGTACCCTTCGGTCATGACTCCTCGATACAACCCAACGCCTATCCCATGTGCACCTACAATTGCTGCTTACCCTGTCCACGTTATAAACCAACCATACAAATTGACCGTGCCTGACATCAACTCCAACTGTCACTGCACTCTTAAAAGCCTATACGATGCCCCTCATCCCCCTCATACAAACTGAATCACCACTGCAGATCCCGATGAAAGGTCTTCGAACCCAATTGAACCAAACTGCCTCCGATCATTGCTGACCATCTCTATCTGTCCAGCTAGCAAGTGTCTATGTCATTAGCCAATCGAATGTATCCACACCTCCCAAACCGGAATGCAACACCAGAAAGAATGTATCCTTGCTCACTAGCTCTCCGACTGATCAACACGGCTTAACCACTGCAAATCAGCAATCACCCGATTGCCCCGGTCAACCTCCGATCTCTGCAACGTTTGTCCAATGCTCCTGGAGTGTATCCTCCAACTCTGCTCGTCTCTGCCACCTATATGCCACTTCCGTCACTCTTTGTCAGCTCTCTCGGGTCTTATCCTGCCTCCTGATCCATCCACATTCCATTCCTGGCTTTCCTAGCACCCTTGGACTCCCATCGGATCTCATCAATTTATCGCTCCAGCAAATGCTATGTCACTGCCAAATCGAGCACCCCTAAACAGAAGTACAAAATCCCGAACGAGTGTATCCTTGCTTGTTGACCCCGATTGATCATCCCTGGTTTGCCTCTGACTGAACCCAACGGCCACTGATCAACCTAGACCATGTCCAGTATTCCCCGATCTCTCCCGTTGTGCTAAGACCCGCAAAATTCAACTCAAATCATCCAAATCTGAGCCCACCAATGAATTCGAAATAGTCCAATTATGCATGAATAAGCCTTCTCACAACCCAGAAGGCCTCCAAACACCCTAAATTGGCTCAAATCAAGCAGTAACAACTATTCTCGAGCCTTTTTATGAAAGAGCATGCAGTTGGATCCAGAACGTCAAACCAAGATCGAAACCGGTCTCAACTGGCCATGAACCGGTCAATAAATCTCTAAACCTGTCAACAATAACGTTCTGGTCTACACCTTGGACCATTTCTGGTCTGGACCGGTCTGAACCAAGTCCTCTAATCTGGTGAACTGCGCGTTCTAAATCGGTTTGGTTCCTTTGACTGGATTGACCCTGACCCCTGACCTCTTTGACGAAAATGAACCCATACCTGACCCTTTTGCTGACGTGGCGTTGATCGGCTAACGTGGCATTGACCTGTCCGAGCTGGCATCCACGTGGCTGCTGAGTCATCATCTTCCAGATCTTTATCGCGTGAGTAGCACACGCTTGCGTGGGACATGACACGAGTTGCACATGCTGCCTTCAACCGGTGCGTGCAGCTTCCCCAAGTATTTTTCGGCAACCTACCATTATCGTGGTCGTCTCCTCGAGACAAAGAAAACCCATCGTTCAAATATTGATTCCAATCAGCCTACGTATGACCGCTAAGCCACAGTTGCTTTGCTTGCCTTCCGCCTCCTCTCGCCGCACTTCAAACAGCTTTTCCGACCCCCTCCGGTGACCAAACATGACGAGCTTTACACCGTTGGACTCCACACAATGAGAGGAACAAAACATCGTGAGCAGAACTTTTTTGAGACTTTGTTTTTTCTTGATTTCGTTCCATGAGCTTCAATGGCATTTTTTCGGCAACCCCATCTTCCACCCCTCTCTGATACCACTTGTTGGGAACATCCTGGGCCACACCATGCACTCAAGCACACTAAAGATATGAGGAAAAACTCCTTATATGTATATATTCACAACCATATACAATAGACATGAAAAAATCTCTCTTCGGAGCTCTACCAGCTCCCTGAAGACCACAAACCGGTACCCTGTGTGCTCAGCCTCCCCACTTCGCTCATCGTGTGCTCCGATAGCCCTCCGAGGAGGAGCACCCTCCCTCCCGAAGGAGGGAGCTCATAGCTCTCTCAACCCTCTCTCTGCCTCACAATATGCACATACACACACCTCACTCCCTCTCTCATGCCTTATACAAAACAAGGCAAATGGGAGTGATTCCATGTGGTCAACACATGGGAAGGTCCCGGGGAGTAATCCCCTATTACACGCACATCTCCCTCACATGGGAGAATCCCAACACCTATGACATCTTAAGAAGATTGTACTGCATGTCCACAAAACGCAAAACTGAAAATAACGCATTTTTGTTGGAGAAAATCAAACTTTTTTACAGCTAGTTACTATATATATAAATGAATTCTTTCAATTTTATCCAAAATAAAGTTTAAATTTTTCTTAAAAATATATTTTTAAGTTTTCGTATGGTTAATACTTTTGGAACAAAGGGAGTATTATGCATATGGGTTACTTCAATATTCCGTCAATTTTTTTTTAAGAATAGAGAATTTTTTTTATTGATTATTGCGCAACAACGGAATATTCCACCAATTTTTAATGCAAATAGTTGTCTAAGGAATATATAACTTCTCTTTCTAGCTTCCACAGACATATATATATCCGTCCTACGGTTCCAGTGTAATTTTCTACTCTGTATCATAATTACGAGGATTAAGTCAAGTCATGCAAACCTGGGTTTAGGGAGTGGGGTATGTGTTGTGCACCCTCCACACGGCACACATGATGTGCACAGCTGTGGGGTCTATCTTGGGTCCCATTGTTTGATTCGAATTGTTCATTTTGTTTATCTCATCGAGTACGTATACTGCATAAACATTTTGGATGATCGGATATCGGTAACTATGTTTTTCAGACTACATTTCTATGGAAATGAAACAATTTAAAAAACCTTTGCAGGTGATAATTTTTACCAGAATTGCAAGTTAAATGGCAATAGATCAAATAGTTACGAGTGTCCGACCAATCTTAATTTATATGCAGTATACATACATAATGAAACGAACAAAATAAAAAGTTCAGATCAAATAATGGAACTTGAAATGAGCTCCATAGCCGTGTACAATACATACAGGATGCCCTCGGGTTTGATTTGAATGAGTTCCCTGTTCCTAGATGACAAAATGTTGAGAAGGAAAGGATTGACCAAGTAATTGAAGACCAATGATTGATACTATTCCTTTTTTCTTTTCTTCGTATTGATTGTAATTGTATCTGTTTTGGTAGGTATAGCTTAATTGTAGGAGTTTATTGTTTTCCCTTCTTGAACTTCCCCTGTATATATTGACTATCCACTGTAATTCGTATTTATTCAAAAAAGATATTTTTCCTCTTTTCTTTCCTCTCACCGTTTTACATGGTATCAGAGCAGGAAACAAAACCCTAGCTTTTTTCCATATCTCTTTCGCCCCTCAGCCTCGTTACTATGACGAAAATCTCTTCCTCTTCGAAGCAACCCGATGTTGCTAGCCCCTATTTTCTTCACCATTCCGATCATCCGGGAATGGTGTTGGTATCCAAGCCCCTCAATGGGGATAATTATTCGACATGGTGTAGAGCCATGACGATCTCTTTGAATGCAAAATCCAAATTGGGTTTTGTTGATGGAACCACTCCGATGCCGCCGGTCAAAAGCAAACCGGAAGAGTACGCTGCATGGAAAAAGTGCAATGATATGATCCTTTCTTGGATTCTCAATTCTCTCACACCGGACCTTGCCAATAGTGTGATTTTCTCGACCACCGCTCAAGAAGTATGGGAGGATCTTCAAAATCGTTTTTCTCAAAGCAATGCCCCTCGCATTTTTCAGATCGAGAGGGACATCGCTTGTCTCACTCAGGGACAGATGACTGTTGCTGGTTATTACACGAAGCTCAAAGGGTTATGGGATGAACTGGGATCCTATAACGATACTGTTTGCTCTTGTGGGGCGAACCATATGCGGCGGCGTTTGATGCAGTTTCTTATGGGGCTCGATGAGTCCTACAGTGTGACCCGAGGTCAGATTTTGTTAACGAATCCTCTTCCTGATGTTGTCAAAGCCTACTCTTTAATTGTGCAAGAGGAGAAGCAGAGAAGTCTCGTGGCCACCCGTGAGACAATGGAGACTTTGGATACGTCTGTTCAGAGAGCCGAACCAACAGCTCTAGCCGAACCACTGGCCTTAGCTGTTCGGCATAATCTTTCTTCTGTTAATCGCTCCGACCCATCTGTTCGCAAGCCTTTACATTGCTCCTATTGTGACCGTGACCATCATGTTCGAGAAACATGCTGGAAGTTGAATGGGTACCCGCCGGACCACCCAAAGCATGCATCCAATCGGTCCAACCAGAGGCCGAACTCCAGTCACACCAATGATTCCAGGCGCACCAACAATAGAACCACGACCAACACACACAAGCCCTCCGCCAACAGTACTTTTTTGCCCACAGCTCTTTCGGCCAACAGTGGTTTCTCAGATTTGCAAATACAGCAAATCATGTCTATTATGGAGGGTAAGAGGGCCGCACAGCCCACTGATTCCAAAACTGGAGGTCCTACCGGAAGTAACTCAGGTTTGTCGCCAACTATGTTGCGCCATCGTCAGTTAATTATCGACAGTGGTGCGACGGATCATATCACCAGTTTTCCAGACATGCTTGTGAACAGTAATAGAAACACTATCTTACCACCTGTTGCTATGCCAAGTGGAGCACAAGCTCCAATTACATCCATTGGGCAGTTACCTTTGAATTCTGCATTTACTTTAAAAGTGTGCTTGGGGTGCCATCTTTTAAAGTCGATTTGATGTCTGTGAGTCGAATTACAAGAGATCTTAATTGCTCAGTGATTTTTTTTCCTCGTTGGTGTATCTTGCAGGACTTGATGACGAGGAGGACGATTGGTTTGGGTGAACAACGAGACGGTCTTTATTACTTGGTTGTGCTCGCATCGGAAAAGCCACAACCCTCCATACCATCTGCTGCCGTTACTTCATCTCGTACCCTCGGTTCTCCAGCCAACTCTTCTACCGCTTTGTGGCATCGACGTTTAGGCCATTTATCTTCGTCTAGATTGGATTATATGGCAAAACGTCTGTTAAATTTCTCTTTCCGACCTAATAATGCTTGTGAAATTTGTGCACTAGCAAAACAAAGTCGGCTTCCTTTTCCTGTTAGTTCTATATCATCTGTTAGACCTTTTGAGTTAATTCATTGTGATATTTGGGGTCCTTATAGAGTCCCAGCTCTTTCTGGTGCCAGATACTTTTTAACTATTGTGGATGATTTCTCTAGATTCACTTGGATTTTCTTTATGCATCAGAAAAGTGAAACACGACAGTTGCTTGTCAATTTCTTTTCCTTTGCTCAAACACAATTTAATCTCTCTATAGCCAACATTCGGGTTGATAAAGGACAAGAATTTTTCTGCTTGAGGAAATTTTTCCAAGAAAAAGGAACCACTTATCAACATACTTGTACCTCAACTCCTCAACAAAATGGGGTTGTGGAGCACAAGCACCGTCACATTCTTAATTCTGCTCGAGCTTTCCGCTTTCAATCCCGCCTTCCTCTCCCTTTTTGGGCAGATTGTGTTTCTACTGCGGTCCATATTATCAACCAGCTACCCACACCACTTCTTTCTCATCAAACTCCTTTTGAGCGGCTTTATGGAAAACCCCCTACTTATTCTCATATTCGGGTTTTTGGATGCCTCGCTTACGCTACTGATGTCAAAGCTCCCCATAAGTTTTCTCCCCGTGCAAAACGATGTGTTTTTCTTGGGTATCCAGTTGGCCAAAAAGCATACAAACTTTATGATCTTGACACTCACAACGTCTTTACTAGCCGTGATGTTGTTTTCCATGAAACTATTTTTCCTTACGAGTCTGTTTCCCTTCCATCCTCCCATTCTGATTCTGTCCTTCCCATTCCCCTTTTCGATCCCTCATCCTCTACATCACCTTCGGACGCCCATGCTGAGTCTTTAACTCCACATGCCGAGCCTATATCTTCACATACCGAGCCTACATCTACCCATGCCGAGCCTACATCTCACCATGCCGAGCCTATCCATCCATCTGCCGAGCCTATCCATCCATCTGCCGAGCCTATCCTACGGCGTACTCAACGACCCCGTCACCCTCCTCAGGCTCTCCGAGATTTTGTTTGCAACCAAGTTGCGTCTCCCAACCAATTGCCACCTTTGTCGTCCGGTCCACAAAAAGGTACACGCTATCCACTGTGCAATTTTGTCTCTTATCAACGTTGCTCACCACGACACCGTTCCTTTATTGCTGCTGTTGGTCAGGATATTGAACCTACATCTTATGACGAAGCAGCTTCTCATTCTCATTGGCACGCAGCAATGCAATCCGAACTAGCTGCTTTGGAAGCCAATCACACTTGGTCACTTACTTCTCTTCCTCCAGGCAAAAAGCCCATTGGTTGTCGTTGGGTTTATAAAATCAAACGACACTCGGATGGCACTATCGAGCGTTACAAAGCTCGTTTGGTCGCCAAAGGTTACACCCAACTGGAAGGTATCGATTATAATGATACTTTTTCTCCAACTGCTAAAATGATTACTGTTCGTTGCCTGTTAGCTTTAGCAGCAGCCCAGAGTTGGTCTCTTCACCAACTCGATGTCAATAACGCTTTCCTTCATGGCGACCTTCATGAAGAAATTTATATGACTCCACCTCCGGGTCTTCGGCGACAGGGGGAGAACTTGGTGTGTCGCCTTCACAAGTCGTTATATGGTTTGAAGCAAGCCTCCAGACAATGGTTTGCAAAATTTTCTACATCTATTCGACTTGCAGGTTTCGCACAATCTAAGGCAGATTATTCCTTGTTCACTTGTCAGAAAGGAAAGTCTTTTACAGCCTTATTAATCTATGTCGATGACATTCTGATTACGGGTAATGATGTCAATGCCATTGCTGCTCTCAAACAATTTCTGCATAGTCATTTTCGCATTAAAGATTTGGGTGATTTGAAGTATTTTTTGGGCATCGAGGTTTCTCGATCAAGGAAAGGCATTTTCATTTCACAACGAAAGTATGCTCTGGAAATTTTGAGAGATAGTGGTTTATTGGGTGCTAAACCCGTAAGTTTTCCCATGGAACAAAACATGAAACTCTCAGATTCAGGAGAGTTATTGAAAGACCCGTCTCAATATAGGCGACTTGTCGGACGCTTGATTTATTTGACTGTTACTCGGCTGGACATCACATATTCGGTCCATGTATTGAGTAGGTTCATGCATGCGCCACGTAAACCACACATGGAAGCTGCCTTGCGAGTATTGCGCTTTTTAAAAAATAGCCCGGGACAGGGTCTGTTTTTTTCTTCTCAGAATGATTTATCCTTGCGAGCTTTCTCCGATTCAGACTGGGCAGGTTGTCCAGTATCTCGAAGATCCACTACGGGTTATTGTGTTTTTCTGGGGTCTTCTCTTGTTTCTTGGCGGACAAAAAGGCAGAAAACCGTGTCTCTCTCTTCAGCAGAAGCCGAATATAGAGCTATGACAGGGACATGCTGTGAGTTGTCCTGGCTATGCTCATTATTAAAGGATTTGAGGATATTGCATCCGAAGCCAGCATTATTGTTTTGTGATAACACCGCGGCTCTGCACATAGCTGCAAACCCTGTTTTCCATGAAAGAACCAGGCATATAGAGATGGATTGTCACTTTATCCGTGACAAAATACAAGATGGTTCAGTTGTGACTAAGCATGTTGCCTCAGCAAACCAACTTGCGGATGTGTTTACCAAGCCATTGGGAAAGGAGGTTTTCTCAACTATGATAAGCAAGTTGGGAGTTCTTGACATCCACTCTCCAACTTGAGGGGGAGTGTTGAGAAGGAAAGGATTGACCAAGTAATTGAAGACCAATGATTGATACTATTCCCTTTTTCTTTTCTTCGTATTGATTGTAATTGTATCTGTTTTGGTAGGTATAGCTTAATTGTAGGAGTTTATTGTTTTCCCTTCTTGAACTTCCCCTGTATATATTGACTATCCAATGTAATTCGTATTTATTCAAAAAAGATATTTTTCCTCTTTTCTTTCCTCTCACCGTTTTACACAAAAAAGGATACTTGCCCGCTTTAAGCTAGCCGAGCCACTGCTGAGGTTAATGCATCCAAACATCACATCATATATTTTAGCTTCGATTATGTGCTCAATCTTTTCTCAAGATTCTTTGGGGTATTCTTCCCCGCTTAAAGGCCCCAATTAAATGCAAGATAAGTTTTGGTAGGATTAAATAGTAAAGAAAAAAAGATAGTAAGTGGTATTATTTTGTAAGAATAGACCCATAATGATGTGATATTTATGAAAGAGGATTAAATAGTATTAGTTTGAATAAATTTGTGATAAAAAGGGATAAAGTTAGGTGGATGATGTAAAAACTTGACAAATGACTTGTTTGCCCTTGTACAGTCATATTAGATTTTATGATAAAATAAATACCTAAACACAATACTAATTAAATTAATTATACTTTTCTATAAATAATTCTTTTTATTAGTTATATCTAAAATTAAAATATATAGTTATTATTTTTTATTATTCATTTTAATAATATTTCGAAGTTTAATTTTTTGCTTTTCTTTTTCTTTCTAATTATACGTTTTTAATAATAACTAATCAGTAATTTTTATATTATTCTCCAACAATGTCAAATTCTAAAGTACAAAAAATTTTAATTTTTTTGTATCAATTTGTAGTTTAATTTGGTGCAAAAAAGGTAAAAAAATTTAATGTAAAAATACTTTATTTTTTGATTTGAAGGATATTGCAAAGTAAGCCAACAATGTCAAATTCTAAAGTATAAAATTTTTCAAACTTTTTTGTATCGAATTAAAGATCTCAATTAGTAGTTTAATTTGGTGCAAAAAAAATTAAAAAATTATGTGCAAAAGTACTTTATTTTTTATCCGAAGGAAATCTCAAGGGTTCGTAAAATATATAAAATGGAATTGGGTTTCTTGTTGAACAATGGATGTGAGAGGGAGGGGTAACGACATGGGTATAAGAAAGGGCAGTGGGATAATTTTACTGGGATATTGAGGGGTACTAAACACTAACACCCCTCCTCCCTGTTACTAATTAGTACCGCTACAGGAGTAATGAGGGGTATTAATCTGAGATTCCCAAAAAATTTGTCAAACCATGCATAAAGATGTGGGATTGGAATAAAATGAAAGGGGTATAATTTTATACCCTCCTTAACATGCAGCCAATCGACCCCAAAGGGTATACAAATATTAAACAATCTCTATATCAAATCTCAAGGAAAATTCAATAACTGCCTTTAGAAAGATAATTAAAACACTTTAGATTTCCATTCTTTATACTTAACCAAGAGGATAGAATAAAGAGTCCCAAAATGCTAAGGGCTACATGAATTCAAAATGCAAAACCTGAAAATCGATGACAATGAAATGGTGATCAAGGCAATTGTGACACTCTGTACTTAAGAAAGATTCATCCCCACTATGGTGTTTATGGTTTGCATGAACATCTACCAGCACTACTTGATCGAACGCCCCACAAAAGCAACACTACAATTGATGGGTCTGTCGAATTAACCAAACTTGTGTTTGTATCCAATAAAATGACTCCGACTCAAACAAAGTTTTTTTTATTATTTTATTTTATAAATCCACTTATAAAAATGAAAGAAGCATGCTATATATATAGACTAACCGTTGACTATTAGAAATAGTCACCAAGGGAAGAGGCACATAAGTTCATAGAGAACGCGTCCATCCACAATGAACAAGTGCCACTCAAAAGACACAACTCCAAAAGGTGTCAATTAACATTCACACTAATCAAATAAAATATTATTTCCTATAATATTTTCCAACATAGTCTACTTCCTGCTTAGGCCTTGTTTGTTAGGGGGGATATGGTGTTGGAGTGGGTCCCATTTCTATTGTTTGGTAATCTTATTTGGGATGGGATTTGAATCCCCATCCAATTTTAATCCTCATCCGTACAGCCAATAGAATCCCTTCTTTTTTTTTTTTTTTTTTTTTGGGGGATTTGGATGGGATTTCCCCATTTTAGTGTAAAAAACCGGATATCCTGAGCAATATCCCAAGAATTTCATATCTCACCCATACTCCATGGGATTTCATCCATTTATCTCCGGTCAAACAAACGAGGCCTTAATAAACTAGTGCAATCCATAGAAGCCATGGATCTAGAAAAGGGTAGGATAGAGAAAGGGGAAAGATTGGATTAGGTCAAAGAGGAGGGGTTGACCTGGGTTATATAGAGAGCAATAGTGGATAAAATTTTCCCTCCAAACAGAGGGTATATTTTTTTTCACCCTATAAATTTGTGGTCTTATTTTTTTTTTTTTTTTTTCATTTCCACACTAGGAAAATGCTCAGTTTTGCTCTCCGTTTCCTTGTATAGGATTGATTAAGAACAGTTCATGATATTTTTCATAGGATTGGCCTGGGTTGGTCGAATTTTTGCTTGTATAGATTTTTCAAGCATACTTTACTTTTGGTACGACCAAATACAGTACTTGAATTTACCCCAAAAAATTACAGTACAAGGCATTCATCCAAACAAACAAGAAAAAAAGGTACAGTATATGGGAACACGATAATTATTTACTGAAGTAGTATGACAATCTCTAAAGGCCGAATTGAGAAAAGAGACACTTTTAAAGGATCTATTCGCATCCTGCTCGATTCCTCCAATGCATTACAATTTTGTCGTCCTGAGTTAGTTGTTCATTGCTTTTCTTCTGGTGAATTATCATTTTGACCAGAGTTTCCTTACAGTGATCTCTGTCAAATGTCAACTATGGCTTCTTGAAAGTCTTGAGCTATTGAGGATATGCAGTACAGACTTAACTCGCCTCCAGTGCTACTCCACTTTCATTTCCCTTCAGGTTGACAACTGAACTAAGACCCGAGAGTGCACAAGAAAGAATGAACCAAAACATGCACCAATCTGCATAAACTTCTTTCCATGATGTTGGCGCGTGATCTGTTGCCATTACGGTAGCAGAATTGAAAAGTTTAATATCAACAAACAGTACAATGACAGAATCTTGTACCAGTTTAAAATTTTTCCTCTCATTTCCCAGAGATAATTTACTATTGACACAAATTATGTAGGGAAAAAATATTAGTCTGGCCTTCACATTAGCCCAAAAAACATGTCTTTTTTCCAAGCACCTCATCACCCTTGAGTGCGAAACGGATAATTTCCACTCCTAGTAAACGGTCAATTTTGTCTTTGTTAAACAATAAATAATTATTGTTGTAGCTCAAATCATTTTCTTTGTTGTAGTTCATTGAAAACAATTTCAGTGCTCATGCATATTTAAAGTACTTTCTTCACCAGACATTTGATTATGGAGCCGCGCATATGTTTAATGAAGAAGACTTATAAAGCACCACATGTTGATCCATTGACACTCAATAATTTTTCCAAAGCTATTTGTTATTGCCACGTCAGTTAAAAAAAAAACTGTTAATGCACCGGCACATGTCATATATTTAATTGACATGTGGAGAGTACACTAAAGGTGAAAATTAATGACATCTTTTTGCAAAAGACGAAAATTGTCATAGGTATAGTTTGCCAAACAAAGAACAGCCACACAAAATGGGGGTACTATTGTCAATTGCCCCAGTGTACCCAACAGGTTGCATCAATAAGAAACTTTTGAATCAAAGAGGCAAAATAGTAATTTCACCAAGACCTATGGGGCAAAACCTTAGTTACTCTCCCCTTTATTTTAATGGATAACATGTGAATCAGCTGGTGAGATTTATAATTGTGAATACATTAAGGATGATCATACCATTTTCCAATTGTGATAATCAAAGAGGCAACACTTTGTTTGACAGAGCCATACCGTTTTTCAATTGTGGTAATCATCATCGGCTACTGAATGATCGAGCTTCATTTCTTGGTGCGATACCAGAGCTTAGGATGTAAAACACGACAGCTACAAAAAAAAATACTTATGACGTCAACCATATAGTAATGATATATCAATTTTCATGCTTGAAAGAGCGTCATACATGTAGAAGATTAAATACATGTACCTAACATTAGATTTGGCTGCAAATAAAAGAGTGAGAGCCTCGTGTCTTGGGAATTTCGATTATGGTTTGTAACATGAGAATTTGCTTGCAAGTTATATAGTTGTGGTCCTTGTGAATGAGTCAATGAAGAGAGAGAGAGAGAGAGAGAGAGAGAGAGAGAGAGAGAGAGAGAGTTTGTTAAGCCCTATTCCATGGGAAAGAATTTTTCTTCGGGAATTAGTTTTTGCCCAAAAAATTAGAGAGCAACTTTTTCTGAGCGAGAGAGAGAGAGAGAGAGAGAGTTTGTTAAGCCCTATTCCATGGGAAAGAATTTTTCTTCGGGAATTAGTTTCTGCCCAAAAAATTAGAGAGCAACTTTTTCTGAGCCCTATCTTGGTTTGGAGACCCTTCCATCTCAATTTTGTAGATCACAATGGATCTCAAAACATTGATCTAAATTGTTCATTTTGTAATTTTAAAAACTATTTTGTTCAACAAATAATTTTTATGGGACATTGATACACGTATAAATAAATTAAAATGGTATATTAATAGATTAGTTGTTTAACTTCAAAATTATATTTACTATCGAACAAAATATTAGTAATTTGTTTTTCAAATTATCTCTAATCACCAAACCAAACCATACCAAACCAAGCATTATATCCCAATCAGTTGGGGTCGGCTACTGTGAACATCCCACGGAATGTCCAAGAAAACAATTGGTTTGGAAAACCAATTTGATTGATTGGATGAGAGTCGCCACCTGGGTTTGAGGATCATACCCGAGAAACCAATTGAAAAATGGCTTTTTTGACCTTGAAACGGAAAATATTTCACTGGCCTTTCAAAATGTGATTTCTAAGGTCTGGGAGCTAGGTTACGAGAGAGAAAAGAATTTAAAGCACCCCTCTCGCCCAGTGCGACCACCGGTCTTTACTCAATGCATAAGGGATTTTAGAAAACATTGTTTGGATAGACTTTAATTACAAATACATGTGAGAGCACATAAATGCATTTAAAATGTCAATATGAATTATTGAATACATGTACTAAATGTCATGTGTGGTAAATAACCATGCATAAAATCATGAACTATGCTAAAACATACTCAAACCATGCTAAAAGACTCCAATGCACACCCAAGAACTCGATACAAATCACACCTGGATTACGAACTGAACAACTGGACTAACCTGGTCCAGGCAATTGGACTAGGTGTAGGCACCTAGATTGGGTTATTATAGGCACCTGGATTAAATGTGGGCACTTGGATTAGGTGAATCCAGGCACACCTAGATTAGGTGTATCTAGGCACCTGGATTAGATGTGGGCACCTGGATTAGGCAAATCCAGACGCTTGGATTGAATGCAGGCACCTGGAATGTGTGAATCCAAGCACCTGGAAAGCAGACCAAGCAGCAGCTTCAATTTTCCAGGTTGCATATCTAATGACATGTTCAGACTCTAATGCTTGTTCACACATGAATATTATAATGATTAATGTTTCTATGGATGAGATGGACCTTGAGATGAACTTTGTATAATGATATGAACTTGAGAATACATTGTTCTAGCATGCTTTGATGTATAAAATGAAAATGTTGGACTGATCTAAGGCATGCACCATACTCTATTATGTATAAGATTAACCTTGAAACATGTTATTGGACATGAAAGAAGAAGGGAAAAAGATGAGATGGGATTTGATCATGAAATGCCGTAAAAACCACATGATGAATGCAAATGACCACAAGACATCCCTTCTAGTTAATGTAATACCTCTAATGTTGCTTGTAATCACAAAGGATATCATTTAATCTTTAGTCCAGATGCAAGATTCTCTTTTTTAAATATCATATTGCCTTTAAAAACATCATAAACCATGCTCTAAAAAGATCATCTAAACCATGAGGTGCTAACAACAAAGACAAATAACCTATTCAAGCTCGAAATAATTAATGATAGTGTAAATGAGATAAATCACAGCCAAAGAAAATAGGATCCAGGTGCTTACACCATGCAGGTCCAGGTGCCTAGACCTAATACAAGTACAAGTGAAAAATTCCTTCTTTTGGTATTTGAAACCTTTTCCAAGCTCTCAACTAATATGGAGGATTAGCAAGAGCTTGGATGGTGTCCCCTTAGGGCCTTGTTGAACAAATTTGATAGATAAACTACCTTGAGACTTGATTTGATGAACTTTTGGAAATGTTTGGAGTTGGATGCTATGTGATATGTTGCTGGAATAAGATTTACAGAGCTTCTAAAGGCTAAATATGGATGCTTTGATGGAGTAATTGGTTGATGTAAATGAGTGGAGATTGGGTTAGTATGATACGAAAGTAATTTTTGGGGTTAAAAGAGGATGGATTTGAGAAGCTTGGACTAGAATGAGATGTTTTTGGAATGAATCCAACAGCATAACAGTAAAAGAGAAGTGGGGGAGTTTTTTCTCTCTTTCAAATGGTGAGAGGAATGGGATTTTAGAGGCAAAGAAAAGTCCAAAAGGGGCCATTAAATGGCTTAGGGGTCAAGTTAGGGTTCACCTATTTTCCCTCCATGCTCTCTCCGAAAATCCCTCCAAAAATTCTCTTCAAAGTTCAACAAGATGCTTCCTCCCTCTCATTTCACCTTAGGGATCAAGTATCTGGAGTGAGTTCGGGGACCGAGAATAGGGAATCCAAGCGCCTGGATTGAGTCTGGGCACTTGGAATAGGGGAATCCAAGCGCCTGAATTAGGAGATAACACAACATATGAAACTTCACGAGGCCGCTTCGGGTGCGACCGAACTTCGTATTGCGCATGGTTTGAAGCGTTGGAAAGCTTGTCAAGTATACTTTTTAACCTAAATGGTTTGAACCCAAGATAATTTGTACATAAAAATTTATGACCATTTTACCCTCAGAAGGTCAGGAAAACAAGTCGTTTTAGTAAAATGGACACATGTCCCTCATTTCAAAATGGGTTGGGATGCATTATATATCAATAAATAGGGTTTTGAATGTATGAGAAGGTGATGTAGGCTAGGGTTTATTTTGAAGAGGTTTTGAGGGGGTTTCCAAGTTCACAATCAAGCCTCGCGTGCTCTTATCAGGCATTTTCATCATCGGGAATGCTTAATAAGTTTCTCAGATCAAAATCGGGGTGTCTACAACTACATAAATTCTGTTCTTCCATTAAGCTCTGTGTCTAGAGCAACCTCTTCACTTAAGTTTAGAAAACCAAAGTTCTTTTGTAAGACGGCATCGAAAGTCAATTTATGTTTTCCTCTTCCCCTACCCCTACTATCTGCTACTATCATATCACTCTTCTTGACTATTGTGTCTATAGGTCTACAATAGATATGTCCAAACCACATCAATTTATTTTCTCTCAACTTATCCAGTATAGGTATGACTCCTACCATTTCACGAATAGTTTCATTTCTAATTTTATCACTTCTTGTCTCGCCACACATCCACCTCAATATCCTCATTTTAGCTAAACTCATCTTACTCACTTGTTGCTTCTTGATTGGCCAACACTTCGTCCCGTAAAAAATCGTCGGTCTGATAGCAATTCTGTAAAACTTCCCTTTCAATTTGCTATGTATCCTTGAATCACACAATACACCAAAAGCGACTCTCACTTGAGCCACCCAACTTGGATCCTATGGGTTACATCGTCCAAAATCTCTCAATCCTGGCTAAAGATTGAACCTAAATACCTAAAATGCTCACTTTTTTGGTATCTTTTGATCCTAAATCCTCATTTCCTTTGTTTGGGCACTTATATTGTCACTAAACTTACAGTGCATATACTCTATTTTACTCTTATTTATCCTAAATCCTTTGGACTCAAATGCTTATCTCCAAATTTCTAATTTAGCATTAACCCCCTTTGCAGTTTTATCCTTTAATACAATTTCATCTGCTAACAAAATACACCACAAAATATTATTCTGAATATGTCTAGTTTCATAACTAAGGAAAAAAGATAAGGGTTCAAAGTTGACACTTGGTGTAACCTTATTGTGATTGAAAATTCACTTGTTTTTCCTATTGGTGATCGAAGAGTAGTAACAACTCCTTCATAAATGTCTCTAATCACATCGATATATCCTCGTCACCAAATGATCTCTCTTGGTACCCTATTATAGGCCTTTTCTAAGTCTATAAAAATCATATGGAGATCCCTCTTCTTCTCCCTATACTTTTCTACCAACCTACTTAACAAATAAATTGCTTCCATAGTCGATCTCCCCACCCTAAATCCAAATTGTTTCTCCGACACTGTTGTCACCATTCTCAATGCTTAGTAACTCATTCCAACAACTACTTTGTATGGCTCATCAACTTAATGCCTCAATAGTTGTTGGTGTTGGGAGTGTTTCTCTCTGCGACATCAGTCATTTGTGTCGTGGCATGCTATTTTTGGAACTCTGGTTAGACTTGTAAGCTCAAGTTGGAGGAATTTTGAGATTTGGAAGTATGGATGTGAGTTCCTTTCCGAAAAATTATCACCCATAATTATAATTCAATCATTCGTTTTGTAAAACGCACAGAAAAATTATAATTTTGCAAATTCTACATCCTTTTCTCTAAAATGGATGATGATAAGTGTCGTTATATATACATGGAGGCTTGTTAACTTATGCTTGCGATATTCTTTATACATGTTACTTGACTTAGCCTGGGCTAATTTGTGATTATAGATTACTGGAACCGTTTGCATGAAGTGGACTATAATTTAGAACTTTAAGAAAATAAGGACGGAGCGGGGTGCAATTTGGAAAGCCCAAGTGAGAAATGATGAAAAAAAAGCTACATTCTTAGAAGGTTTTGATCTTAATTTTGAAATTTTAGAGTCCGGTCTCTCGTCAAGACAAACCGGTAATATACAAAAATTTGACGCAAAACAATGTTGTGCATTTGTAAGCAAATGTTGAAACCTCAAGGTAAGTCAAGCGGTACATGTCTGTATATCCACACCCAGAAGGTGTTTTTCAAATTAAGGATTTAGGCACTTTGAGTTTAGGCTCTTTAGATTTAGGCACTTTGGGTGAGGCTTTTGGGATTCAATTTTAGGGGGTCTAGGCTTTTTGGAGTAGGATATAATGGATTTAGGTTCTTTGGGTTTGACACTTTAAGTTTAGGTATTTTAAAAACGATATATTTTTTCTTTCTCCAAATAGGGCCCTTGATTTTTTTTTGAAAAACAACAAAATTTTATTAATCAATGTAAGGTTACACGGATTAAAGGGAGAGCGGATGAAAACTCCATAGGTGTGCCAAAAAATAGGGCAGATGAAAACTACAAACAGGGCCCTTGATAACTTCATAGGTGTGCCAAAAAATGTGACAAAATGGCATAGTTTTGCCGCACAACACGCTCCAAATAGCACCCTAGATCCAAAATTTATGTTTCCTTTTAAAATATGCAATTAAACCCAACAAATCATGGAATCATGTACCTAATAAGATTTTATTTAGAAAAAAATTCTTAAAAGTATAAGACATTAATTTTCAAGATGGATGTTCTTAAAATGTCTATAAGTTCGATATTTACATAAAATGAAATTGTACAAAGTCACATGTTGCTCTCGATGTTTTCCTTTGAAGAAGTCGTTATGCGTTACAATTATATAAAAAAGTATAAATATCAAAAGCCTTAAAGAATAAGACATATAAGGGATTTGGAAGCATTATCCAAATTTTCTTTATTTGTGAGCATTGTAGCTTAACACGGGCATCGTTTAACTCCAGCAGGGCTTGATCGAGATTTTGCTCCTTGTCTAGGCCTATTTTTTTTCCATGTCATCATTCTCAGCCTTCAGCTTTTCATTATCAGTAGTGGCCTCCCTCCATATCTGCTGATAGTATGCACCATCCTTCTCAAGCTTATCAACTTTTTTCTTCAGCGCATCATTTTCCCATGTTGACGCTATTCTGCTTGATATTAATGATCGAACTTCATTTTTTGGTACGATGCCAGAGCTTAGTACGTAAAACATGACAGTTACAAAAAAACATAATCATGTCATCAACCATACAGTAATGATATATTAATATTCATGCTTGAAAGCGCAGCATACATGTAGAAGATTAAATAGATGTACCTGACATTAGATTTCGCAGCAAAATAAAATAGAGAGAGCCTCGTGTCATTGGAATTTCAATAATGGTTTGTAACTGGAGAATTTGCTTGCAAGTTTTATAGTTGTGGTCCTTGTGAATGAGTCAATGAAGAGAGAGAGAGAGAGAGAGAGAGAGAGAGTTTGTTATGCCCTATTCCCTGGGAAAGAATTTTTCTGCGGAATTTAGTTTCTGCCTCGAAAAATTAGAGAGCAAATTTTTCTGAGCCCTATCTTTGTTTGGAGACCTTTCCATCTCAATATTGTAGATCATAATGGATAACATTGATCTAAATTGTTCATTTTGTAATTTTAAAAACTATTTTGCTCAACAAATAATTTTTCTGGGACATTGATACACGTACAAACAAATTAAAATGATATATTAATAGATTAGTTTTTTAAGTTCAAAATCATATTTACTATCAAACAAAATATATGTTATTCGTTTTCAATTTATCTCTAATCACCAAACCAAACTATACCAAACCGAGCATTATGTCTCAATCATAGGTGAGCCAAAAAAATACGATTGTTGTTTTGCCGCAACACGCACCACACAACACCCGGATCCAAAATTTATGTTTCCTTTTAAAATATGAAATTAAACCCAACAAATCATGGAATCATTTACCTAATAAGATTTTATTTATAAAAAAATTCTTAAAATAAGACATTAATTTGCGAGATGGATGTTTTTAAAATGTCTATAAGTTGGATATTTACATAAAATGAAATTGTACAAAGTCACATGTTGCTCTCGATGTTTTCCTTTGAAGAAGTTGTTGTGCATTACAATTATATAAAAAAGTATAAATACCAAATCAAGCCAATAATGAAGCTTAGCAACAAAAATGATCAAGTCAATAATTAAATCTTATTAGAGTCAAAGATCCAAGATCTAGAGCCTAATTGGATCGGATTTCGATTTTTTTAGGAATTTGTTGTCCTGTTCATATTATGTGTCAACAACAATATAATCTCACTGTCCATTAGAAGAGAACCAAAATTAAAATCGGAGATAGCAAACATTCTTATCTTTGACCACTAGACGAGCCCTCGGTTTAGATATCACATGTATGGATCTAATATATTCATATATATCCCCTTACGTGGTCCTTGTTTAAGGAAATTAACACTAAATTACGATATCTTGTTAGGTCTTCTACACGCAATATGAAATCAAACCTAATCAACAGAATCCGTAGCTTTCTTTCTTTGCATGCTTCTGTTGTCATTATTATTATCTCTACTAATGGCGTATTTATGATAGCTGTTACAACTTAAAACACTTAATTTACCCCCCAAAAAAACTTTAAAATAGATTTTAAATTATAATGTTGGATTCTGTTTTATATTATTGACTTTAAGATTTCTCGAGATTAATAAACGTCATTTCGCATAAATTAATTGCTTTGCAAATCATGTCGACTAATGTGGCTATAGTTTGCATGCGTTCACAATCTCTAGTAGAAATTCTCTTCTTTCCATCCCTCTCGATCGCAATCCAAGTTCCATTTGCTTAGGTCTTGCAAACCCCGCTCATTAAGCGGAGGGTAATATAACATAAAGACAAGCAAATTCAGATTTCAATATATATCTCACGAATAACAATATACTTTCATTAATATTTATACACTTTTATCGGACGGTACATATTTTGTACTCCCTCTGTCCCAAAATGACAGTCCATTTTGGGTCTACGTGTCTTTTTCAATAGCTTATATCTTTTAATTTATAATAGTTTTTATGATTTTAAAAATTTTGTATAATATAATTAATTAAGATCTATCAAACAAGATTCATAATGCATATTTTTTTATGTTCACATTAAAACATATAAGTTGTTGAAAATGGCACACAGTCCCAAAAAAGAGTCAAAAGACTATCATTTTGGGATGAAGAGAGTACATTATTGCTCAGCATTTTCCTTGTTATAATTATTAACAATTCAAGTGTTCGGGCTAGTTTTTTTTTTTTGGCCAAGTAACGCGGCTTGTAACTCGAGTGAGAGTATTAAAGTGGTTGAATTGCGACCTGGTCAAGTGATATATGAGCGCGTATGATAAAGTCAATTTCTTTTTCTTATTTTCATGTAACTGATTGTTTTGTTTTGGTTGGTTATTAAATTTACTCTTACCGAAAGAAAAAAATCCCTTTCATAATCTGAGTAGGATAATTTTATGGAGTTTCCCATAATGAGCCAAAAGAGGTGGGGAGATTACATATTAAATAAAATCGAATCTAGATATACGTATGAGTAAATCTTATTTATACAACTAAAATCTCTGTATAATCTAATCCAGCGATGCAATAATAATTACTTAGATTTCCAAGTAAATTAATAAAGCTCATTGGATACATACAAATTCAAATATATATACGCACATATCTGTGCAGTTTTGTAAAGCAATTCTCTCTCTCTCTCTCTCTCTCTCTCTCTCTCTCTCTCTCTCTCTCTCTCTCTCATATCAACAGAAACAGGGTAGAAGGAGATGGGTAGCAGTTATTTTGGGGTTACAAACCCAGGAAATGAAAGATCATCAAGAAAAGGGAAGAAGAGTAGTCGTACAAATGTTAATATGAATGCAGAGAATAATAAGCCTAAGAATCCACAGAGAGGACTTGGTGTTGCTCAATTAGAGAAGATCAGACTTCAAACTCAATTGGCCTCTACATATTCCAGTACTCCCACACTTAGCCAGGTCTCTCTATCTCTCGCGCGCTCGCTCTCACTGTATATTCTGTATGCTGGTCCATTATTCTATTTAGTATAGTGTTAAAATGTTAGTTACATACTCCCTCTGTTCCAAATTGCTCATCGCTTATATTATTTTGGGATATCCTAAATTGTTAGTCCTCTTTGAAAATTCAAAACAAAACTTGTTCAATCTTCCAAAATAACTCATTTACTAACAACCATCATTCATTCAAAAGTTGAAATATAAGGGTATTATTGGAAATTAATGAATCTATTAAAATATTAATGCATTTATTAAATGTAGTTGTTGCATGTCTGCTTAAAAAGTTGAAATTTTCAAAAGTGACCAACAATTTAGAATGAATTAATGGTGTATGAAGATTTTCATTTCAATTTTTTTTTATATAGATTTTCACAGATTAACCTTAACAGCTAATTTAAATTATAAATTACAAAAAGCAGAGATATGGGATATAAATTTAAGAGAAAATTAAATATTCAGCCTAAACTCAAAACCTACTTATGTTTAATTAAGTCCATGACTTAAATCTATTTTACCCTTATTATGTTGTCTTTATATAATATATGTCTATGGAATATGCATACTCCCTCCGTTTCAAATTGATTGTCACTTATACTATTTTAAGATGTTTGACATTGTTTGTCCTATTTGAAAAGTCAAAAAAAAAATTGATTTAATCTTCCAAAATAACCCATTTACCAACAACAATCATTTTTCTCAAAAGTTGAAATGTAAGGGTATTGTTGGAAATTAATGAATCTATTTAATGTGAATGCATTAAATGAATGCAGTTATTGCATGTTTGCTTAAAAAGTTGAAATTTCAGTAAACAACAATTTAAAATGGACGGAGTACATATACAATATTGGATTTTTTAACCCTTACATAATTTTAGCAATTTTTCTTAATTTTCAAATGAGTGCATTTATTGCATGTCTCTTTGAAAGTTGAGTTTTTCATGACCAAATTTTGATTCAATTTGTTATTAATAACTGCACATACATGCATGCAGGAGGATGTAAAAATGCAGACTCAAGGCTATCCATCAGTAGTACCACCGTCTTCATTACCTTATGCACCATCATCAGCATCTTCATCTTCTTATGGGTTTCATGTCCCCCAAAAATTTATGGTATGCTTGTTTTTGGGTTGCTATTTTTAACAGTACAACTTTAGAAAAACATTTAATAGGCAAATATGGTGATTATTATCACTGTATTCTCTTTATTTAATTTTTTTTCTCGTCTTTATTTTTATTAATTTGTTGTCCTGGAAAAAAAAATATTTCTTTCAAACCTAGTTCAATTCGTGTTTTGATCCATGGGGTCATGCATGGGATTCAAAAAATATAGTTAGTGATTTCCACATTTTCCATGATTATAACGACACTAATATTTTTGTTATCTTACGTGTGGATTTAGGAAATTGACCTTTCATGTTTTTTTATCCCATAAAGGCCAATGTTATAAATTTCCATGCAAAATGACACAAATGGAGTGTCCTTATAAATAAATATAGGAGAGTTTGACAATCAATTACTTATAGCTAATAGAGAGAGATGAAAATAGACATATTGAATGCGGAAAGAATATAAAACTGATGCAAACAGAGGAGTATCAAACACAAATTCTCTCAAACTTTGTATTTCACAAACACTCTGAGAAACTGGATTTCTCTTACACACTTTGATCACTCGTATTTGCATACTTTTACAATACAATTACAAACCTATTTATAGGCTTAACAATCAGAAAAAACAAAATGAGATAAACTCTCATTTATTATCAAATCACAAAAACAATCACGCAAGTTCAAAAAGTCATACGCCTGATTTTTGAACAGTACTCCACGTTTTTTGTTTGGGCTATTGAGAACCCACTTGGTTCTCTCAAGTTTATCCTTTTTCTTCATCCCCCCTTAAACTTAAGTCTGGGGGTTTCTTCATTCCAAGCATTGTCTTCATTCTGATGAAGGCTTCATGCTTGAGGGGCTTCGTGAAAATATCCTCACGATCATATGTCCTGCAAGAAACTAGCTCCACTTCTTTTGCTTTCACATGCTCTCTGATGAAATGGTAGCGTGTGTCGATATGCTTGCTTCTTTCATGATGCACTGAATTCTTTTGCTAGGGCGATAAGTGGAGCTGTTGTCAACATAGATCTCTCCGTGGGATTTTCTTGAGAAATTCCCAAGTGATGCAAAAGATATTCAACCCATATAGCATGACAAACAAACCGAAGCTAGTTGCTACATACTCAAACTTCACAAGATGATAGTGTCACTATCGCTTGTTTCTTCGATGACCATGTGAAGGTCAGATCACCAAGAAAGAAAGTAAATCCAAAAGAGTACTCTTTCTTTCATCCAAGTCTCTTCCCAATCACTATATCAATAGCCGCAAAGTTTGAAGTTTTCAAGATTTGTGTAAAAGCACCCATCATTGATTGTATTCTTGACATAGCGCAAAAATTCGCTTTGGCTGCATTCGCATGGGTTTGATCCGTATCTCCATGTATCACCGATAAGACCAACACCATATAGTATGTCGGTTTCAGGCACGCCGTAGCTTAAGGCTTCCTACCGGACTCTTTGAAATATGTCGGATCAACGCTACCGACCTCGCTTTTTTCGAAGTTCCACTCCACTTTCAATTGGAGTAGTCACCGGATTACTTTTCTCCATGCCAAAACGCTTTGAGGATGCTTTTAGCATATCCAACTTGAGAGATGAAAATGCCGCCATCCCCCCTCGCATCACTTCTATTCCAAGAAAGTGTGCCATCAAACCGATATCTGGTCATCTCAACTCGAAACCATACTTTGTTTGAAAGAATCAAACATAGCCGGATTGTTGCCCGTGAAAATCAAGTCATCAACATACGTGCATACATACGAAGCTTCCATCGCCTTCTTTCTTCATATAGAGTGCATGCTCGTAGGGCACTTCTAATCCATTCTTCCGAAGTATGCATCGATCCTCGTGATTCCATGCACGCGGGCGCTTGTTTCAATCCATACAACGCCTTCTTCAACTTGTAAACTTTGTTATGATGTCCTTCCTTCACATATCCAGGTGGTTGATCGACATAGATTTCCTCCTCCAGAAATCCATTTAGAAACGCAGTCTTGACATCTAATTGGTAAATCTTCCATTTGTGTTGAGCAGCTAATGAGATCATCATCCTGATTGTCTCCATCCCCGCAAATGAGGGGCAAAGACTTCGCCATAATCTATGCCTTCCCCTCGCTTGTAGCCTTTAGCTACGCAGCCTAGCCTTGTATCTTTGAACTTCTCCTTGAGCATTCTTCTTGGCCTTGTAGACCCATTTCACTCCAATAGTTTTATAGCCTTCTGGAAGATTTTTTCAACTCCCAAGTTTTGTTTTTCTCTATGGACTGAATCTCTTCATCCATAGCCTTCCTCCATTTGTCTTCTTGGTTAGCCTCATCGGGTTAATCGATCACAAGTCATTTGCGCATTTAACATGGTGAAGTCTCCGCATCCAAGTGGATCTCAGATACGATATAGATCATCCAGCTTCGCGTTCCTCTAGGCCTCATGTCGAAAAGCTTCTTCAGAGTCGGGGTGAGGATGGTTGACCTTTTGTGGTGAAGGAATACCATGAGACGGTGATGGTCGCTTCTTCTAATCTTCTAGGTACCTCCTTAGTTTGTACCGTTTCTTCATCTTTCAAAACCAACTCCAAATTCTCGGTAGTTTAAATCGATCCCAACTCCGTGATTCATTTTCCTTGAAAATGACATCTCTCGGCCAGATATCACCTTCGCGGTGACGGGATTGTATAGCTTGTATCCCATCGCCCGGCCACCACCATATCCAATAAGGATACATTTCACTCCTTTTGTCTTCAAGTTTGGTTCTGCTTTTGCCTCTCGAACTTTTATGTAGCAATACAACCAAACACTCGAGATGAGCCACACCCGCTTGTAAGTGGTCCATGCTTCTTGTGGTGTTTTTGACTTCGGACTCCTCGTAGGACATCCGTTGGAGTAGATAGATCAAGACATTGAACTCGCTGACCCAAAAATCTCTTGGGCAGATCTTTATCCTTCAGCATGCTTCTTGCCATGTTGAGGATGGTGCGATTCTTCCTTTCAGATACACCATTTAGCTGAGGAGTGTATGCTGGTGTACACTAGTGTCTGATTCCTTGCTGTCTAAGGAATCCATCGAACTGATCTCCAGTGTATTCTCCTCCTTGGTCTGACCGCAACATTTTGATGTAGTAGCCGCTTTCTTTCTCCACAAGAGTTTTGAAGTCTATAAACTTCTCGAATACTTCTGACTTTTGTTTGAGAAAGTATACCCACGTCTTCCTACTATAGTCGTCAGTGAACGTGAGGAAGTATCTATTCTGTCCGTTTGAGATTGGCTTCAACGGACCACACACATCTGTGTGTACAAGCTCGAGCGGCATGCTTGCTCTCCACTCAACTTGTTTTCCAAAACTGTTGCGGTGTTGTTTGCCAAGAACACAATTTTCGCATACCTCATTTGGATGTTGGATATGAGGTAGGCCTTTGACCATCTTCTTATTCGCCAGCATCTTCAAGCTTTCAAAGTTGAGATGTCCATATCTGAGATGCCATATCCAGTCTTTGTCGTTGATAATGGCATTGAGGCACTTTGGCGTGTCATGAAGAACAGTTAGCGGAAACATTCTGTTCTTCGCCATTTTTACTCGAAAGTAACCGCCTTCCCTTTGAACATCCGCGGATCGCCACCGCATATCCTTCAAAAGTTAATTTGATAGCCTTTCTCCAGGAGTTGTCCAAGACTAAGAATGTTAGTCTTCATGTCTGGAACATAGTAGACATTGGAGATAAATGCGTGATCTCCATTCTTCCGTTTGATCACAATATTTCCTCTCCCTTGAACTGGGACTTTGGAGAGGTCGCCAAAAGAAATATCTCCTTGAACCTTTTCATCAAGTTCAGTAAAAAGCTGTCTTGAGCCAGTCATATGATTACTAGCTCCGGAATCAAGAAACCATGTACCTTGATCCTACTCGGTGGAACTGTGCACCATGAGACTCATTGAATCTCCTCCTGCTGGCTCCTTGTCAGCATAGTTGGCTGTTTCCCCAACTTGATTTGATGTTGGCCTTCCTCTACATTCTTTCATGTAGTGACCATACTTCTGGCAATTATAACATTGAACGTTGCTTTTGTCAATATTCGGTTGGTTGTTGTAACCACCTCTTTTTCCTTGTCCTCCTCCTCCGCCGCTTATGTCCACGACCACTTCCTTTTGGAATATGATTTTGATTTGCTCCTTTTGAAAATCCTCTGCCTCCTTTACCTCTGAAATTTGAACTTCCAGAGCCTCTTCCATGAGAACTATAGCTTCGTCCTTTCTGTGATGTCCCCCCTTGCTCGTGCCTGTTTTCATTGAGAGACAACTTCGTTTGTAGAGCCTGCTCCACAGCTCTATCATCATCTCTCAGGTAACTTCGCTCATGGGCTTGTAGCGAGCCCACAAGTTCTTCGATAGACATGGTTGTTACGCCTTTAAGTTCTTCCAACAGAACAACAATGAAGTTGAATCTCGGATCCAACGATCGAAGAATCTTCTCTATAATCTCGTGATCCGTGAGAGCTTCTCCGCTTTCTTCTCATCCGGTTTGCAACCGCCATGATTCGACCATAATACTCGTAAAATGATTCCGAGGGTTTCATCCGTAAAGACTCAATTCTCCTCGAGAGATTGAAGGCTTAATCCTCTTTACTTTGTCACCTTTGTATGTTTTTCGCAAAGATCTCCCAAATTTCTTTGGAAGATGTACGGAGGCGATGATCTCGAACGCCATCTCATCAAGTCCTTGGTAGATAATAGACCCGCTTTGTAATCCTTCTTTTCGCTTCGCAAGACGAGCGTTGTTTTTGTTCCTCCTTCAAAGTTGCTTCGCTTTTTGAGGAGGCAGTTCCTCGCACTGCTTTGACAATAATCTCCATGACTTCTTGAGCACCCAAAAGAGTGCTCTCATTTGATGGACCAATTATCATAATTGTCCTTGGTGAGCTTTTGGAATAAGTGTTAAGCTGCAAAGAATTCATATTAATCAGATTTTTTAAAAAAAAATCTGCTCTTGAAAAAATAAATGACACACTAACCCCACTTCAAATAAGTGGAATGACCCCACTTGAAGAAGATTAGTTTGGCCTTGGAATTTTCTTCAGACTTTTGAAGTCTCACCTGACAAGAAGTAATTCAAGGGGCCACTTTCTTTTAATAGATCTTTGGTAGGTAGGCTTGTTGGACTCTTGGAACGTGGGAACAGTAATTGGAATTGATAGCCTTATCACTTTAAAGGCTATGATGTGGAGTAAATACAAAGAAAAAACTTCATTTTTCCTTTCTCGATGAAAAACAAAGAGGAGGCAGACTCTCAACGACCGACCCTTGTTTGAGCAATTCGGTGCTATTTATGAGGTTCTGCAAGAGGAGAAAAATAAATACCAAGGAAGAGGTGTTTTCTCCGATCAGAAAATTTTGAAAACAAAATCTGTTGCAGAGTCTGGTGCTGCGGATTTGCTTTTGCTCACGCCTGAGCACACTGGAGATGAGGAAGAAACAACCGTGAGTAAGGTGAGAGTAGTTTGTCACTCTCCAACTTTTGGTTTTGAAAGAAACAAAGACTATTCAATTTTGTCACCGGATTTTTTCGTTTACGGCTGGGACAAAATCGGCACTCAAAAATTTTATTTTGAGGGAGCTATTTTCTAGATGAAAATAGCAGTAACACACCAAGGTATTTTTTTGAGAGAAATTTTTTTACGATGAGCCTAAGCTCTGATACCACTGATGCAAACAGAGGAGTATCAAACACAAATTCTCTCAACCTTTGTATTTCACAAACACTCTGAGAAACTGGATTTCTCTTACACACTTTGATCACTCGTATTTGCATACTTTTACAATACAATTACAAACCTATTTATAGGCTTAACAATCAGAAAAAAACAAAATGAGATAAACTCTCATTTATTATCAAATCACAAAAACAATCACGCAAGTTCAAAAAGTCATCCGCCTGATTTTTGAACAGTACTCCACGTTTTTTGTTTGGGCTGTTGAGAACCCACTTGGTTCTCTCAAGTTTATCCTTTTTCTTCAAAAACGACTTCGGAAGTCTATAAAACATGGGGAGGAAATTGAAATGTCAAATAGGTTAAATAATATTGATCCTTTTATTTTATTACATTGGAAATAGTCCATCCGGAACTTATACTTTTATCACAAATGGGGCCTCAACTAGTGAAAGGTGAGATTGGTCTCTCATAATCAGTCAGGTGCATACTAACTGAGGGATGTTGTACACCTCTTGGCTGTTCGATCGTGTTTTGGACGGCCATATTAAAATACATCCGGCCATTCAAAACACGATCGGATGACCAGCGGTGCACAACACCCCCCTTGGCTGTTCGATCATGTTTTGGACGGCCGTATTAAAATATATCCGGCCATTCAAAACACGATCGGATGACCAAGCAGTGCACAACACCCCCGGATTCCATGCCTACAAGCTAGCTAGCTCCCTGATTGTCAAAATAATAATAATAATAATAATGGCTTTTTTAAATTTTGTTTCCTTCAGATATGTGCAGTACCAAGATCTATCAAAACTGACTACTTGTCTTTAGTAACTACCATGTCTAAAACAATTTGAATTGATTACAGGTAGGTTTGAATAAATTTGAAGGAAATAATACCAGATATGGCGAATCCAGGCCTAGCATCGCACCAAGGTATGCATATTTCAGGATTTTTTTTACTTAAAAATTTAATTTAAAATCATCGTGTGCTGTAATTCAATAAAATAAAAACTGAAACAGATGGAACCAGACCAGCAATGGAATTTTAGAGACCCAACAATTTGCAAGACCCAGCGTTACAAGACATTTTTTGAACCCGCAATCCGAGGTATTCTCTAATTTCTATTTCCGTAATGTTAAATAAGAGTAGTGTTCTAGTCCGGGAGTCCCGGATCCGGGACTCCATGTTCCCGATATTTTTTTGACGATCCGAGCCGTCCAATGTGTTCAAAAGGTGTTTTCCAAGGCCCTTGTGAGAAATCTTCAAAAAAAAATACCGGGAAAGGCTTGATCCAAGCAGTTTTCGTAAAAACTTTATATTTACAGTTTTTGCGAAAAACTACTTGGATCAAGCCCTTCCCGGTATTTTTTTTTGAAGATTTCTCGCGGGGACCTTGGAAAACACCTTTTGAACACATTGGACGGCTCGGATTTTCCAAAAACAATGTTTAAAAGCATCAAAACACCGAAAAATGCTACAGTCCGGGAAATCCGGGATCCTGGACTGGATCACTGGTGTGTTAAATAAATTGAATTTTCATATTGGAAATGACGTAGCTTTTATGCTAGTTTTATTACCATCAAAATACTGTCGAATATTGTGTCGATTAATTTCAATTACTATACAGCTGCCGCATGAGCTTTTATGTAAATATTTTAAAAAAAAACCATGCCTACGAGTTATCTTCCTATATATATATATATACTCCTATATATTTTAGGGTATTCTATAATACCTATACAGGAATGAAGTCGCTTTAGTGCTAGTTTTATTTAACATCTAAAATACTCGCGGATATTGTGTTTTGTAATTTCAATTATGCAACTACCGCCTGATTTAATTGATCATTACTGACTCTATCTGAAAATGTTTGTCCGGTTCATAATAAAGTAATACATGTTTTCCAAAAACACATGCATTTCAAGCCTTTTTCATAAACTGAAGGAACTCATAATATGTATCTAATAAATTGTTCAATTTTTTTTATTTGTTTCTGATTTTTTTTGAAAGTTTTGCATTATTATTATTAAGTTCTCGCTTTGCTGATAGTACAAACTTTTTTAAATGGAGAGACTATATATGTATGTGCGAATAATCTTCCTTTGTGCATATATCGTTTGTGTGAAAAGCTACAACTAGAGAATTTCTCTCGTATAGTAACAACTTCTTTCCCATAATCGATCGTTCAGGATTTAGTGCAGAAGAGGATAAACAAAGGCTGGTGTGATTCAATTGGCGCCAGCAGTCAGAATGCCCAAACAAGTGACACTCAAGAACTAGATTTGGAGCTTAGACTTTAGCCTTCATTTTTTGCAACAATGAATGAATTCACCTTCTTTTTTTCTTTTTTTTTTCTTTTATTTTCTTCTTTTTGTATGTTATTGTACGTTAATCCAACAACATAATAAGTTGGATCTTCGTAAGAATAAAAATCGAATTTTCTTGCCACTATTTTAGAAATGCGTACAAGTCATTGTCTGTTCTATTTTGATCAGTTGATTCCTATATAGCAGCATTGTCTGTTGCATTAGTTTATAACTCAGAAATAAGAGTGACAATCAAGAATTAGAATTAGAGACAAAATTTCACTTTTCGACTCTAATTCTCCCATTCAGGCCTTGTTCATGAGATACACAAAAAAGATGAGAAATGATGGAAAAATTAATTTATCTGTAACTTTCTTTGTGTACAGTTACGAAGAAAGTTGTAAGACCAACAACTTCAGAATTACTTTCTTACAAAATACATCCTGCTAAAAATAACGAATTTTAGTTTCCTCCAAAACTCTTTTTCAACAGAATTCATATGAGAAAATAAATTTTCATTTATTTTAATTCACTTTACTTCATTTTTCTGAGAATACATTTCTCACACATCATTCCCGACAACGAAAGGCATCTTTCATATTGTTGGACAACTCGATGGATATGAAATAAAGTGGAATAGAGCACCAAAGAAAAGTTAAGTGCCCGGACAGATACATTAATTGAATTGAGCACCAAAGAAATTTTATTTAAATTATAAGAGAACTAGTTTGATAAGCACGCGAAATTCGTGGATTTAAGCGCCTAAGTTGGGTTGAAGTAGCGCGTTAGACATGCGTTTATTCCTCATTTTCCATGTAATGCGGGCACGTGGTTGGTTGTGTTTTGGGCTTTATTTGCAGGTATTCGTGAAGAATTGGCGTTGATTAGAGACATTGAAGAGGCTAAGATGAAGCTTGAGAGCATGGGAGGTCATGAAGGCCAAGTGTCGAAGTGGATTCTCAAGGAAAGAAATTTAGACAGTCGGGAGCGCTACAAGGATTTTGGTATAGCGCTCAAAAGTGGCACAATAGAGCTCAAAATCTGAATAGAGCCTTGGCAAGCGCTAGTGCTACCGAGATACTTCGAGTCAACGGTTAAACATGGAGGTCTTCAGTCAAACGGCTTTTAAGGGGTTCGGTAGTGCTACCTAAGAATGCAGGTAGCGCTACTGAGAGCACTACCAGCACAGAAACAGTGGCGTTTTGGGTCATATGCGGGTCCGATTCTGAATTATTTTAGGATTTTAATTGTAAATTAAGGAGTTTAATATAAAAACCCTTTGAACACTCGAAATTAGTGTTACACACTTCATAATTTACGCTTTATCTTCTTAACTTTTGCTGTTGTTTTCAGGATTAATTGGGGATTCAAGTTTAATCAAAGTTCTTCAGGTTTTCCAATTTTGATTTCTTGTTCTTCAAATCCGTTCTTTCGCCGCAAACTTGTGGTATCCTGTTTTATTTTTATTTCAATTGCCAGAATCATGTTTAGTTCTAGGTTTAACATGTTTGTTGTGTTCAATAAAATCATGAGTGAGTAGTTTCATAGGGTGCGGCCGTAGGGCGAAGGCACCCTGTGGCTAGACTAATCGATGTTTACCTCGGGTTCGACATGAGTAAATTTTTAAGCAATTTTGGGATACAAAACTTTTTCTAACGAACAAATTCCGGGCATCGTTGGAGTCCTTGTTAGCAAGGCGAAGGAATCCGGAGGCTTCCTCTCGACTACACACGGAAACTAGTGATAGGTGGTATGCATTTGTTAGGGAACTTTTTCCTATTTTAAAATCAATTATTTGAGCGAAATGTGACCTGAGTGAACATTGGTTGGGGCTAGTCGCGGACGCTGGCCGGAGTTGTCACAGCTATACTCTCCTTTTATATTCATAGTTAAGTAACTTCATTCATTTAGTTAATAAACCAACCGAATTGCACAAGGTGTGGCTACCTAAGAGCCAGTTGAAACTAGAATTCAACACTTTTGAGTCAAACATCGTTCGTCCGTCTCTGTGGTTCGACTCTGGTACTCCTGGATATTGTACTACACTGGTCGAGAGTCCTACGCTTGGGACGCGTCTTTAGTTTAATTCGTATACACCTGATCGGTCAAGCATAGTTCTATTATAATTACTTGAATATAACTTACAATATAAGGTATCATTATAAAATACATAAACAAATTGAGTTTCTGATAAAACAATATCATTTTCTTGTTCAATTCAAGGATTGATTAGTCAGAGGGGACAAGTGGTGTCAATTGCCACCACAAAATTTTCAAAATATGCAATTATTATATATAAAAAAAATTATCACTAAATTATATAGACTCGTCACCACTAGATTTTTTTAAGCTTTCATCCTCGTAATGCAATTTATCTTTTTATTTTTCCGGTACATATTTTCGCTACC
The DNA here is from genome assembly GCA_022606695.1 of Vaccinium macrocarpon. Classification (NCBI taxonomy): domain Eukaryota; kingdom Viridiplantae; phylum Streptophyta; class Magnoliopsida; order Ericales; family Ericaceae; genus Vaccinium; species Vaccinium macrocarpon. Next base: position 33,036,853 of record CM040172.1, read on the forward strand.
ACAAAAGTAAAATTCTGACTCCGTCCCTAGTTCAATTCCACATTTCCATGTATATGTGTGTAGACCGCATCTAGCAATGGAACTATGGAAGTTTCAAATCGTTATCGGGTGCTCTATTTTCATGGACATCTATTTTATTTTTTTAAAGAAGCCGTATTTTCATTGATATCACTGGAGATTAATAAAATAAAGTGCCTAAATAAGGGATCCGGACAATTTTCTAGATTTTCAAAGGGGCCACAAAAAAATAAAAATATTAATGTTAAACTGGACATAATCCCAAGAGAGAGAAAATGTTGTGGTTCTAAACCTTTGCACACCCAAAACATTATAGTTTTGGCCGCCCTATAACTCCATAGTGCGAAGATGCACCACGGAATCCCCGAATCTGTAAATATGAGCAATGATAATTTAAACAATGATACCTATAATACTAGAAAACTAATTAAAGCTCGGTAATGGAGTTGTCATTCCTACACACAAATTAAGAACTATCAAAGGAATTATAAATTTTTAAAAAAATGAATCTACGCTTACACGTGTGATCTTTATGTCTTTCCAAAAATGGATAAACATGATAATTTTTTACCCTATTAAGCAGAAAAAATTAGAAATAATTAACACAAATTTCTGATATTGACGTCCCTTTTCTTTATTAAATCCCACATTATTTTAGGATAAACCCTATAAACACAGCACAATATGTTGGTACACTAACAACTAATTGTAAACTAATGTTTGACCAATGTCTAGACAGATGACAGACCTATTCCACTCCTGTTTTTTTTTTTTTATCAACAAATAAAGTAATATTTCATTGACAATAATAAAACAATTCAAGAGGGAGGAGAGAAGGAGAACCTAAAAAATTGACAAAAAACCAACAAAATTATCTTGGCTTGAAAGGTATATTGAATCTTAAGAGATATCTTGTTCAGCTTAAAAAATAAATTCCAATTTGATTTTTTCATTAGTTTAACCAGCGCAACATCAATAGAGCATTTTGGTTTGGTTGACAGCCATAGCTGGCCATTTTGGGTTCGGGAGTAGAGGTGCATATACATAGGGTCAGGCTAGTTTCGAAACTGGATTTATATATACTAGATAATAATGAGATATGCATGTGCATACTTTAGCTTGACCCATTCATAATCAGGCTTCATTAAATAGTCCCCTGGCCCTCTTAAAATTTCATTTTCCATGCCCGTCCAACTAGCTTTTTTATTTTATTATTTTATTTTTTAAAGTAGACTACACGAGGATAAATTAATCATCACCACTATTACTATAAATTAAAGTTACCACTATATATAATACTTACAGTTAAACGATGACAAAATAATACTATATATATAAGTATAGTGGTGACCTTTTTTTCTTCTTAACATTTTTCGATAGTATAAATTTATTTTACACGTCATTGTTTTTTTATTTTTTATATATGGACCGGACTTAATTTTAAGAGATATTTCCAAACCAATCCATTTACTAAATGAACTAAAAAAACTCAACTCAATCCAACCCAATAGTACTAAATACATGTCTCAAGCCCTTAAAGAGTTGAGTTCGGCGGGTTAGTGGCCCGGTGTGCAACCCTAGTTGGAAGGTGCTTCAACTCCAACAAAAAGGATGAACTGATTTTTTCTGACGTGGGCTAACATATAGCATGCTAAATGATGAGTCCTTTTAAACGCTACTAGACTCACCAGAGGCCCGTCAATGACAAGGCCGAATTTTGGGGCCTGAATCTCACCTTGTCTTCTTTCCATGTTCATTTTTATGCTTTTCAAAACAAAAAAAAAAAGACTTCATTCTTTTTTTGAATGTTGAACAAATTTTTTTTTATTTATCTCAAAGATAAAACAATAAAAACTGTACAATAAGAAAAGAAATGCATTAAGAGAGCTTCAAAAAGTGCACAATACTCCTCTCGTACTGCTTATACTGAAAAATTCTTAACCTACCTCTCTGCCTTTTGCTTACTTTGATAAAAAAAAAAAGCAAAAAAACATGCAGTTAGCAAATAGTTAACTACACAATACGAATGCTTGACAACCCAAAAATCCACCATCGAGCCAAATCACCACCAAACCCAATGAAAACACCTGAAACCCAACATAATCACCTTAATTATCCCATCTTAATATCCTCCTCAAAGACTTAATTTTTAAGCCCATTGACCAGCCCCATGTGATCTGTTTGATGTTTTTCCTTATCTTCAATTGAAGTAAACTGCATCCCCCACAAAAAAATTTAAAATATATTAAAAAAATAAAAACACAAAAGGAGGTTATACTTTTCCCAAACATATCATTTGTCGGCAGATATCATAATCCAGCTAGACCAAAAGTGTTGGTCAAAGATCTCAAACTTAAAGTTTGCTTCCACCTAAGATTTTAGAATCGAAACCACCCAGGTGCGGAGGCTAGCTCAGTCGGAGCTTTAGTCCAGTTTTAATTGGACTCCTCGCAAGTGGACGATGAAATTAAACTTTCAAGATTAATTGAGATGCGTGTAAATTAACCGGCCCGGCCTCCCGGATATGAGAATTATCATGAAAAAAAAATCATTGTTTGGTTATGTTTTCAAGCATCCATTATATATATATAGTTCCATTTAGGCTGTGTTTGGATGGCAGTAATCTTACGGGAGAATGGGAATGTAATTCCTTCTCCCATGTTTCAATGTTTGGAACAAACAAGAACAAGAATGTGATACTAGCCTTTTCTGATTCCAACGTTTAGGAGAGACAACAAGAATAGAAATATAATTCTTGATGACATATTCAATCAAGAATCACATTCCTAGACTGAGTGAGAATTTGATCTCTCCTTTCACCCATGGAAATCTCAGATTCCTGACTCATTCATTAAGCAAATGAAATGTTAGCATTAATAAATTTTCAAAATAATTGTTTCTCACATAAGATTACTGAATTAATCCAAATACCTAAATGTCATTTCTCCTGGTATCAAATTCCTAAGAATTCGATTCCCAATAATCAAATTTCTATTCCAATTCAAGAAAATTCCCGGAAATTTGATTCCCAGTAATCATATTTTCTAATTCCTACTTAGGGTCTTGTGTTCGTGTGTGGGTGTTTCAAAAAACATAACAATAAAAAGTATCAAAATCATTTCAGTGACCGACTCATTAAAATTGGGCTGCCCCCGTTGCGATTTCGGCAAAGACGAGTGTTAGAAACACATTTTTTCTTCTCAAATCTTTATTTATTTTTGTTTTATATCGGAAACACAAATGGTATACTACAATTTAGATTTAAAAAAAAGGGAGAGCGGCTTTTGATACGGACTCAAAAGTGAGAGTAATATATCCACTTTTCTAAATTGTACTACTTCATTCCAAAATAAGTGTTTCTTATTCTCTCTCTTACCATTTTTTAAATTAAAAATTAAATACTTCCGTGTATCATGTTTCGAATTTTTTTGCAACAAATTAATTGAGTAGTACTTTAATTTGGTGCAAAAAAAATTTGAAAAACAATAAGCGGAAGTACTAAATTTTTTGATTTGAAAAATGACACGACTTTTTGTAGTGGATACTTATTTTAGAATGGAGGGAGTACAAGTTAAATCCTAAAATTCATGGACTTTATCACGCATAAAATACAACCACATCAGGCAGTGACAGAGAAAACGTTCATTTCGAAAATGATTTTCACATCCACTCAGGTGCTAAAATTATGATTTTTCAAATCAAAAAATGAAGTGGTTTAGTGTATTATTTTTTGATTTTTTTCGCACTAAATTAAAGTACTCCTCGTGTCCTTTAATTTGGTGCAAAAATTAAAAAACGATATACGAAACCACTTCATTTTTTGACTTAAATTATTAAGATGAGTGCTAAAATCTTTTGAAAAACTGGGCATATCTTCTTTATTCCTGGTCCTTATCCATGTGTATTTTTTATTCTTCTTTTCTTTTCTTTTTTACCAACGGAAGTCTAATATAAAGCATAGAAGTTAAGGTATCATTACAGACTCAAGGTAGTCTGAAACAGAAAGAAAATTAATACTCCCTCCGTCTCAATTTTATAGTCTCTCGTTCTATTTTAACCGGATAAAAAATGAATATATTTTTCAATCAGTAATACATTTTTATGCGATATGAATCTTGTTTGATAGATCGATCTTGATTTAGTCTAATAAATAAAGTGTTTAAAATCACCTAAAACATTGTAAATTATAAGATATAACATTTTCAAAAAGTGACACAAACTTTCAAATAAAACTATAAAATTGAAACGGAGAAAGTATATAATAAAGACCAATTCCCAGTCTGTCTTCAAGCATAAAATGGCGCACAGATTGGGGTAATTCTTCCGTCACCACCAAATCTTCCAGTTATGCTCTCAGACGATTTTGTTAGCCTCCCTGCAGATATGGTCAATAAAGTCTTTGCATCCATTGCTAGCACTGATAGGGGGTGTCCTATGTCCTTCTAGGGCATTCCATGATCATCTGGATTGCAATTGTGGAGTCGGCCTCAAACGTCAAATTGAAAAGTCCTTAATTTCTCAATGATAATTATTAGAACATGGTAAATGCCCCACATCTCTGTCACCAAACTGGTGTTTTAGTTAAGTTTCTCGTGGAAACCCAGCAGCCACATTCCTCTATGATTTCTAAAGAGTTCACCAAATTCTGCTTTCCCATTACTCTAGTACAAGCAACCATCCGTAATGAGTTTCTGTTGAAAGTTGAGTTGTGTATTTTGAAAATAAGATGAAAATCTTTTGTTCTATATTGGACAACTAGAAGAACTTAAAAGGCTTTATATATCTCAAACCTTGAGTGGACTTATGAATGTGTGGCTAGACCTAAGGGAGGCCTCGCGCGCACACGAAATAGGCTGAGGTCCAAGCCAATTTGGGAAACCCGATCCGGAAACCAGTTAACTAGGTGCGCGTTGCGAACCTCGCACGCAGGGGGTGCAAATCCGCCAATTTGGGCCTCGTGTGCTTATGAGAAAAGCCCACATTTTTGCTTAATTTCAGAAACTGTTTTTTGAAGTCAAAACCGAAAATCTTTTTATTTTGAAAAGATTTGATTTCTGATCATTAAAAAAACGTGTTCATAATCAGCTCGCTAATTGATTCAATTAGCGCTTTGATTGATACCAATTGATTTCATTTCGTTACTAAAAATTGTTTTTGACCATTCTAGTTTTCTGCTATAAAAAGGGAGCACTTCTCCATTGTTATACACTCCGAAAAAAATACTCTTCCACGTTAACATATCCAGAGAGCAAGAAGGTCGAAACAGTGTAGTGTAGTCAGTTTTCTTCTGTGCAAAGAAGGCCAAAACACAGAGTGAACCTCTGGGCTGTTTTATCCTAGGGACGGTGTGGTGTGTTGAACTACTTGCACAATTTGGGCAGAGCCGCGAAACGTCTTAAAATGAGCGACCTAGTCCGCGACTCAGCCATTAATTCCTTTTTTTTGGGCAATCTGTTTTCAAACACAGATTCTGAGGTAACACGTTCTTATTTTTCAGCAATTTTTCCAAAAATTTTAAGATGTTTACAATCTGTCATGGATTCTGAAAATAAGATCTTTATTCCCACCGCTGATATCAACAAGCCCTTCAAGTTTGAAGGACTGCATTTCAAATGGTGGAAGCAAAAACTATTTTTCTACCTCACTACTCAAAAACTTGCTGCTTACTGTGATTCGGTTAAACCTGCCATTGCTAATCCTGCTACCACTGAAAATAGTAATGCGATAGCCGAATGGGTTGATGAGGATTTTTTTATGCAAGAACTATATTTTGAATGCTATGGTTGATGATCTTTATGATTATTACTCTTCTTTTAGGATTGCCAAAGAAATTTGGGATGCTTTACAAAAAAGCTATGATACTGAAGAAGTTGGGACTAAGAAATAAGCTGTTAGTCGTTATTTGAAGTTTTCAATGGTTGATGAAAAACCCGTAGTTTCCCAAGCCCATGATTTACAAAAAATAGCTCATGAAATTCTTGTTGAGTGTATGGTTATTGATGAACAATTTCAGGTTGCTGTCTTTATTGACAAATTGCCACCTTTTTGGAAATATTTTAAGAAAAATCTCTACCGCAAGACAAAATAGTTTTCCATGGAGACTCTGATTGCTCGTCTCCATATTGAGGAGGAAGCCTGGAGACAAGATCAAAATGAAAATGTTTTGATTGTCTCAAACAAGAGGAACCATAGCTTGGCTGCTCTTAAGCCAAAGGGAAAGATTATGAAGCCAAACCAGAACAGGAACGGAAAGCCAAACTTGAACAAGAAGTTACCGCCTTCAGGAGGCCAGGCTCAAAACAATGAAAGAAACATTGACTCTGTCTTTGTATGTTACAACTGTAACAAGCCTGGTCATATGGCAAGAAATTGCAAGAATCCCAGGCGTTGCACTGGACCCCAAGCGAACTTGGTGGATGGAGAACCACTAGTGGCAATGATATCAGAAATTAATCTGATATATGGTTCAGAAGGGTGGTGGATAGACATTGGCGCTTCACGCCATGTCTGTTATGATTGTTCTTTGTTCAAGAGCTATTCTGAGGTTGATAAAAAAAGTGTTGTTAGGAGACTCCCACACCACTAAAGTTCTTGGTACTGGTGAAGTGGATCTTAACTTTACCTCTGGAAGGAGTGTCACCTTGAAGGATGTCCTTCACACTCCCGAGATGAGGAAGAATCTTGTATCCAGCTATCTCCTCAATAAGGCCGGTTTTACTCAGACTTTAAGAGGAGACCAGTATATCCTTACTAAGAATAATTCGTTTGTTGGAAAAGGTTATGCTGTAGATGGAATGTTTAAGCTCACAATTGATATGAATAAAAATGCATCTTCTTCTTATATCGTTTGTTCTGTGAATATGTGGCATTCTAGATTTTGTCATGTGAACAAAAGGTTGATTAAAAACATGAGCAACCTAGGTATTATTCCGAACATTTCCTTAAATGATTTTGAAAAATGTGAATCATGTAGCCAAGCTAAGATCACAAAGAAACCTCATATATCAGTTTTTAAGGAAACAGAACTGTTAGATTTGATTCATTCTGACATGTGTGAATTAGATGGAGTTCTTTCTAGAAATGCACAACGATATTTTGGCTGTGTTTGGTTCATAGTTTTGAGGGAGTTTAGTTTAGTTTTGATGATGTAAGCAGGTGTAATAAGTGGAGAGAAATAGAGAGAAAAGTGAAAAAAAATGATGATGTCAGCAAAATCAAGAGGGGCCCAAAACTGGGCCAAAGCTGCCAACCGAACAAGGCCTTTATCACTTTTATTGATGATCATTCGAATTACACTTATGTTTATTTGATGAAGCATAAAAGTGAAGCACTTAACATGTTTAAAATCTTTCTAAATGAAGTTGAAAATCAATTTCATAGAAAGATTAAGAGACTTCGTAGTGAAAGAGGCACTGAATATGATTCAAATGAGTTCATTGTGTTCTACAATTCTACTGGTATTATTCATGAGAAAATTGCCCCTTACTCACCCGAAATAAATGGAAAGGCAGAACATAAGAATAGAACACTATGTGAACTTGTAGTTGCTATCATGCTTAGTTCAGGTGCAGCATCACATTGGTGGGGTGAAATATTGTTGATTGTTTGTTATGTGTAAAAATATAATTCCTAATTCTAAGTCTTTGATTTCGCCTTATGAATTGTGGAAAAACATCAAAATTTAAAGCATTACATCAAGGCATTATCCCAGCATTACACTAAAGTAGCCAAATTCCACAGTAGCATCTATGGTTATGATTTTAGGTTTTGATGTAGAAAACTAGAAAGCAAATCAAAGGAGTTTGCATATTGTATACACGATAGTTTCCCCTTAGGAATAAATTATAATTTACCCTTTTAAGTTTTATATGAATACACTATATCACATTAAGGTAAAATAGTTAAAAATAATAATTTATGATAATAGATAAGATTATAATTATTTATTGAACATTACATACATATTTATTTATATTTTTTATGTAATTTAATTATAAATATCTCATTATCTTGTTCGATTAATCTATGGTTTCATAAGGAAAATCTATTGATTGAAAAAAACTTGCGCACTTGTCGTCCCTATGACTAAAGGACATGTCAGAAAAACATAAATCCACTCACAAGCGTGATTTTTGGTCTCTTGTCGAAAATGGTCCCTGAGTCTCTACCAGGATCTGGGGTCCCTTGAAAAAAAATAAACACAAATGAACACAAACACTAGAACAAAACCGCTGAATCTATGTTTTTCAAGTTATTTGTGTTCCGATGAAACACTTAACCATATTTGATTGAATTGATTTTTGGTACACTTGTACTCGACAAGCTCTACGCGGTGAATATCTCCAATCGTCGAAAAAAATTTGACACAGCCATGCAACGGGGTGCACATCACGCTGGTGTGCAGGGGCTGCACAGCAGCAACCCAAGTTCGTCTCTACCATAGCCTCCAATCAGCAACTGGCGCAAGGTCCAAGTTCCACATAGATTTGAAACTTCGAGGTAAAAGCAAGGCTAGGCTGATTTTCAAAAGGCAAACTTTAAGAAAATCCACCCCACCAAAAAACTACTGTACAAACATAACACAAAAGATTTTGATTGACACAAAGGGACTTTGGTTCGACTACTTCTAATTATCCGATTGAGCTAAAATTTTGATGGCCTACTTCGAAAAATGTTCTATGAAAAATGAACTGTTTGGATAACTTGTGTGGGACCCAAAAATGGGTTCCGGAGCACAATTTGTGCATTTTCTGTGCACTTGTATCTGTACATGTAGCAATGTCCTAAAAAAAGTAGGATAGTGCTACCCGTATAGAATATTTTGTATAGAAAATGTACCGATCGCGTTTGGAGACCCAAATTGGGTCCCACACGAGTGATTCAAACCGTTCATTGTTCTTAAAACATTTTTCCGAGAAGCTCCACCAAATTTCAGCTCAATCGGACGGTTGGAAGTGCTCCAACCAAAGTCCCACTGCTCCAACCAAACATTTTTTTGGTTGGAGCGGTGGGACAGTGCTCCAACTGTTCGATTGAGCTGAAATTTGGTGAGGCCCTTCGGAAAAATGTTTTAAGAACAATGAACGGTTCATATCACTCGTGTGGGACCCAAAAGTGGGTCCCCGAACGCGATCGATACGTTTTCTGTACTAAATGTTCTGTACCCGTATCTTTATTGAGAAAAATATAATAACATCAAAAAAGAGGCAAAACAAACTTTCCTTGGTTTGTTTGTAGTGCCAAAACCCGAAAGAGAGAATCTAACCAAACCAACAAGAAAACAAGACACAGGATATACGTGGTTCCTCCTCAAACACGAAGCTCTAAAAGTAAATTCATGGGAAGAATAAGAGGATTCACTATCAATTGGGAGAAATACAAAGAGCCGGTTATATCCGTAACTCTACTTGAAGCACACAAAAGATATATGGGAATAAATCTCCGAGGAGCGACCTATAGGGCATCTATGTCTCACGTAAACAAAAGAGATGACTCCAAACCCTTGATTTCTCAAATCTCAAGAAAAAAGAAAACCCTAGGATGCCACAAGAGTTCTATTTATTAGAAAACACAGAAAATTAGGTTAAAACCCTAAAAAATGTGCAACCACACGTAATTCATACAGAAGTGGGTCAAAACCACCTGGGTGGGTTTGATTTCTGTTCAGGCAGGATTTCCAGAAATCCACCCGAATAACCCAATTTGCCAAACCCGCCCGGACAACCCTGAATCCTGCCCAAGCAGTTTTTCCAGAAGCAAAACCTTAGTCCAAAATTGCAAACTACTCTCAGACGAATTTTTGTGCATTTTTTGAAACGTCAATTCAAGACACAAAACTCTAACAACGTCTCAAAAGTGGAAAAACTCGATCGCTTTATTAACAAACAACTCCTCTGATTTAAACCTGGGTCGTATTCTCACTGCCGTTGCATAACCAAAACATATCATAAGGGGAGATTAGAAAGCTGTCATAGAAATTAGAGGAGGACTAGAGCTGGTAAGCTGTCAAGTAATGACAGATTTTGCGATCTTGGAATTCTTTAATTACCTCCTGGTAAGTTATAAGAAAGATATAACAGCATGTGAGTAAATACTGACTTTTATCCAAGCTTAAGGCATGTAAGTAAAAACAGGCTGAAGCCAAAAGGTATTGTTAAGGGTAGAAGGGTAAACCCCTGGCGTTGGCTCAGTAGTCATGACTTGGGACTTGAGAGTTTTTGCTCCCTCCTAAATATTCAGATCTCCATGGTGTTATTAGCTCTAATAGAGTTTGTAAGTTTTGCTCCAATTTTAAATGGCCCTCCTGCTAGTTGATAATTGGTTTCTTGAGATTTAGTCAAAGGGTATGTAATTTAACCCGAACACTTTGAGATATATACAAAATACTCCGTAAGTAGTGATAATTGATAAAGCTACCGACTTAGGATTGTGGTTGAAGATGTTGGCTTTTTTTTTTTTTTTTTCCCTATTCCAAACAGTTGGAGAGTACAAATATAAATTATATCACACTGGAAACAATCACATGTAGGTGGAGAGATTCGAAATAAACTCCACAATCAATACAGGACCAACCAACAAATAATGCCATTAATAGGAGAAATAGCCCAACAAATACAAAGAGAATAACAACTACATGAGAGTGGAAAGGGATTCAAACTCCTAAAATTTAGGAGTCTTGGTCAACTAAGCTAGTCCCAATTAATTGAATCCGTTTGGTGAAAGGATAGAAAATCAATAAATCTAAAGGGCCCGGGATGCAAAATTATAGACCACGTAGACGATGGCATTACCGGCGCCGGATTAATGGTCCCAACGTGAAGCCGTTGGTCGTTCGAATCAGCGGAATTCGAAATAGGTAGTGAAGCGAGTTATAAGGCAATCGGTTAGTAATGGTTCGTCCTAAAATCACCCCATTTCATTTGAAATTTTTTAAAATGAAATGGGGTGGTCCCCCAGATCGAGCTCCATCGCGTCAGATGCGCTGATTCGCGTTAACATTCAGTATCTATTCGGAAGCCTTCGGCTTCCGGTCAGCCGTTCGTATAACCGACATCATTTTAACATGCATCGATACGTGGGCTCTATCTATTCGTCGAGTAATAGAAGGACTCATAGAAAATGGACACTCAATAAGTGAGTTATCCTCGGGTCTTATTTATTCCGCATTAGATTTGTAATCGAGAGATTTGATGGTAGGATACTAGGATTCTCAATTATTGTGGGATAACCTCATCCCATTAATGGATAGTTAGGATAGCGTAGAATAAGATCTAAATTTACATACCTTAGATTACGACAGCGATTTTGTTCCCAGCAAACATAAAATTGGGTAGTGACGTTATTGGTGCCATATGCTAATCCTTATCTCTTATTCCTCCTCATGTTGTTGTCACAATTAAATGTGACTTAAACCCAAGATGTTTGGGTTTCACACAAGACTGGAGATTTGGGCCTCGTTTGATTCAAGCAGACTAAAAAAGTGGGATTAATACCCCGGAGGATTGAATTCCCGACTATTTATCCCGACTAATTTAAGATGAATCTCACACAATCCCCCTATTTGATTCATGCGGGATTAACATTGTGATATCTACACGTTTTGGCCTAATCCCATTGTTTGGGCTCCCTAAACTACGTTTCGGGATTAAACAAGTGGCATTTTTGCAATTTGGTGGATTTCCCTTCCGCGTTCATTTTATCCGGGACTAAACAATCCCACCACCCCCCAGGTATTGTGTAATCCCATACGTATTGGATAAAACTTGTCCCGGGATTGTTAATCCCATGGCATTTTTGCGGAACCAAACAAGGGATAACGCGGGATTGGGCAAAAATAGTCCAATCCCACCCTCCTAATACCCGAATCAAACGAGGCCTAAGGGTTTATTCTCTTTTATGTTATCACCTTTTTTGGGGCCAGTGGGTGGTGAGATTGGGTTACAAGATTGGTCGAGATATACGTAAGCTGGTTTGAACATCTAAGTTATAAAAACAATTTAAACAAGACTTTAATGTTTAGTTTGCCAGGACAGAGAGGCGTGATTTTATATTTTTTGATGTATACTATGCTTGGGTGTGTGTAAGTATCACATGGTGATATTGAGCACCCATTCCAACTGTCCAAAAATGTTTTAGACAGTCCCAAATTCTTCTCCAACGCTTTTGTATAAGCATGATGTTTGGATTTGAGTCTTACTTATCCGAACATTTATGTTCTCATCGTAGGCATTGAAGAGCGATTCTCATTCTCTTTACTCTTCTTGTACCAACGTTCAGTGAAAAGTATCGGACTCCATTGTATAAAATTCATAAAAAATGAGGTGTCATTTTAAGTAGATTTAAGGCCCTCTTTGTAACGACCCTAATTTTCGTAAATAAAAATTTCGTTAAATAATTTAATTAATTAATTTAATTTTTGGTTTATTGAAATAATTTCCTATTAAATTATTATTTATTTCCTTAATTCAATTTCCAGCCATGCGTACACGTATACGAGACCGAGTAGAGCATCCGTTACACTATTGTAGCACCCGGAGACCCCGGCTAGTGTCCGAAACCTACTAACTCTCATCCATCCTATCACCATAAGTACGTCATAGATTCCTCTCCCTTGGAACTTGGAACTTGACCAAGTTAGAGAGAGAGAGAGAGAGAGAGAGAGAGAGCCACGGGGAGAGAGAGAGAGAGAGAGAGAGAGAGAGAGAGAGAGAGAGAGAGAGAGAGAGAGAGAGAGAGAATGCCGAGAGAGAGAGAGAGAGGGTTCGGTAGAGAGAGAGAGAGAGTGTGTGTGTGTGCATGCACCTTAGTACACATGCACATTGCATGAGTTATTGCTTTGTACAATTGTGCAAGCAATGGTTTGATGAGGTGGCCAACTAAACCTAGGGTTTTGTAACCAACATTAGTTAGAGTAAGCCTTACTATTTTTGGAGTACACTACACATACCCACACAATACATGCATTTGTGCACAATACACCCATCCTAGCCTATATTTTGTAGGCCTTGGCTTCCAAGTAAGCTAGGGACAAGCTCCCTTAAATTAAGGAAGGAATAATCCACCTAGCCTTAGCTAGTTATGGCTACCCTCTTAGCCATTTAATGAATTCACACACCATTGGTTCATATTAGCTCCTAAAAACACCCCGTGAACTGTGACGATGCCAAGAAAAACCTACACAACGGAATAACGTTTTCCCCCACCATTGTATCTACATTGTATCTACCCTAAATGGTTCATTCTAGCCAAGAATCTAGCCCTAGATACCTAGATACCTACCTAGATTCCTACCTAGACCTAGACTTGCCATCTTTGTACTTCCATAAGCCACCTAAGCATCACCATAACTCACATACATGCACCACAACACAAATTTTCAGTAGAGAGAGAGAGGGGAGGCCGAAAGTTTTTTTGAGGGGGGAGGAGAAGTCACCCTTTGTCTATAAATAGCAACCCCTTTGGTCATTTGGACACCCCATACCCCACACTTGTTATTTATCTTCCTACTTTCCCAACAAACCAAATATTCCTACCACCTTTTAGCCACCA